>BPWL01000003.1:2407500-3007500 GCA_020884735.1 Clathrus columnatus
CAAAGCATCCGCTAAAAGAAAGAGGTATTGATTGTTCAACACTGCTACTTCTTTGTTTACCAATAACGTCACAGTGATACGTTCGAGATCGATAGTGATGAAGACGAGAAACCACCGAAGAAAGCGAAAACGGTCAAAAAAGATGTCGTACCCAAAGCCGCAGCCCCGGCTAGTAAGGCAAAACCCAGGACCGTGTCTAATCCGAAAAAGACAACCGCATTGAAGAAAGTTGACAGCGATGTCGAGGAAGAGGGTGCAATAGATCGCATCCCAACACCGCCTCCACGAGAGACAGGTCCAAAGCGCATGGCGCGTGCCCAGCCTAAGAAGTATATTGAGATTGAATCAGACAACGGTGACGACGACGACGACTTTACTATTTAGCGCTTTTATTCGTTTCTCTTAAGATTTTACTGCTCTTTTATTGTTGAATTGTGTTTTGTACTTTAGTGCTATCAGTACTTATAACTTTATTTGTCTGTTTGTAGTTGTCGTTGCGTCGTTTTGACTATCTGTTTTGTTGAGAACTGTCGAAGGACGATGTATTAATGAGTGAAGTCTACCGGAAAACGTCCCACCTGACGGTTACTCCAACAACCTCAGGTCATAAACTTGAACTCCGATGTCAAACCAAGACCTCCCTTCCTCAAGAATAACCGTCAAGTTGGCCCCTTATTCGGAGGATGCATTTCAAAGTTCAGCGTCTTCAGCGATACATTCCTACATAATCTCGGAAAACACATTCAGACTTTTGAAACAAACAGTTTCCACCGTCGTTTCTTGCCTTGATAGATGATATTCATTCTTCTAGTGAGCACCCTGGGGAAAAGAACTGGATTCACTCATAAACCACATGAATGGGGTCTGCATTTTGTCAATAGCGGCAGGCACGCTTTGAGGTGTATAATATGTTAGCTTAAGCTTTCGACAGATCCAAACACAAGCATGGACAACGGGTAGTTTGCCATTCTGCCAGGACGACAATGGAACCTTTTATTCGCACCAAAACAGCGAGACCTGGGTGAATACGGCTAGGGTTCAAATACAAGTTCAAGTCAATCTTTTCGCAACAGTCGAGCAATAACAGAGCCTATCCACTGTTATCCTGGGTCGAAGGGACAGCTTTACGGCTATTGGCTTCAAACTTTAATACTAATAATGATGATAATGGGATATAAACAATGTTAAGAGGTTCCCGCCACATATTCATACTTTGTTTTGCAATGTACGGTGACATTGAGAATTATGATATATCCCCCTTCTGCCACGTTGTGAAAAAGGTAAAGTCATTCCATTAATCGCAGAGATGTTTACGCATCAACAGATTCAATTATTCATTAATTCTAAACCTCTTGCACTGTGTTTAATAACGAGCTCTAAATGATTGTATCAATAGCAACGTGGACGTCTTACTCCTTCCGATAGTAATGGTACTGTGATTCAGGTCCGGGGTTAGTTTTCGTTGTATAAGTAATAAGTCAACAGGCCGTATTCATGTGATTGCTCGCAATTTTAAGTACTGAGGGTCCATAACGTTAATATTCGTCGCCGAGGGTATTTGCTATGGATTTAAACAAACTTTGGATATCCTGTATGAATTGAGCTGGTCTTGGGGATACAGTTATCGAGATACCCTGCAGCTGGTATATTCCATACGTTTCCAGTGGATGTCCCTGAATCCCAGAATACTTCAAGGTGCCCGGAGCGTTATGGTCTTAGGTTCTGCGGGGGAGGACAGTTTCATTTACTTTTCTTTAGTGTGCTGCATTGCTTTTAAACTTTAGGCTAATAGAACTTGAGGCCTTGAGTTTCGTCATTCACCCTTAAGCATATATACAAGCCCTTTTGTATAATTCCACGACCTGTAGGGCTTACTGCTGCACGATAGGTCCTTTTGCAAGGTCGGTGTAAATATCTTGCTAGGTAGGCAAGAGTCCCGTACTAGGTTCCGGGGCCGTCGGGAGTTGTGGTCCTGTTGAACCTAATTTAGAGTCCACATTGTCATGTCCCCCCTGCTTTAATAATTGGCAATGTCCAAAATCAGCGGGTGAATAACCTTTTATAATGCATAGTTCAGAGACAATAAACTAACATAGGCTGGTGACGGTTGCGAGTAGGTCAGTCAAGCGCCTGAAAAAATGGTCGGTTCGCGGGATCAAATTTATTTTGATGGCACCAGCAAGGTAACTCTAACCCGTCGTTTGTATCCTGTAATTGTTGCGAGACGCATTTCTTTGCTCGTCTGTTACGGGAGGTTGCGCTCCGGACGACAATACTGGTACGGTTTCGCTAACTTAGGTAAGCCAGCATTGTCCACTTCTGTCCTTGTCCTCAGGCTCTAACCTTTTAATATAAACGACTAGTGATACCCATTCTTCACGTCATTTATACCCATTTGTACTCCATCTCAACAAAAGTAGCTTGAAAAACGTATATCTCTTGATCTCCTATCCATCATGGTCATGCAGCATCCTCAATTATCGCGACTCCAGATCCCCCAGCCAGGCGCGTCGATACCCCCTTCTTTGTTCACAGGATTACCTAGTGCACTTCATGGGAGTAATTTCCCGTTGGTAACTCCAATGAACGAGAGCTTTGCCTCACAAATTCCTTCATTTGCACCTCCGCGGCCTAGTCTCCATAGATCGCATCCTTCCCTTATGTTCCCTACCCCATCCGCTGCTCTATCAGCAACTCTAAATTCAGCTGGAATTTTGAATGGAACGTATATACCAGGTTTCCCCAAAATAAGCAAGAGGACACCAAGCGTGAGCATAGGTGGTCCGCCGAAAGCACCTCTTGGTGGTCCCAGTCGGAAAATCACCCCTTCAGCTCCACTGAATACTGGTGCAACCGAAACAGATAAACCCAAAGCTAAGAAGAAGATAACCGTCAAATTACCTATTGAGAAGATGGCGGAAGGAGGAAATAGTAGTGATGAAGTGCTTTACTCCTTATGGTCAAGGCAACCTCTTCCGGATTTCAATATTTGCGAAGGATCGGTTACACCAGCTGATATACAGTCTATTGAGTCCCACCCTATTGAAGCGTCGTCGGACTCATTACCTGAAGTCATAGAGGTTTTTTTACCAGGCAAGGTATTGTAATTTTTTTTACTCTAAATTACTTTGTGTCTCATGTAGTTTTAGACTGCATGGGATGAGTACTATCAAAAACTTATTGACGAGAAATTGGAACGGCTCGGCGTAGACCATAGTTCATCTGCGTCTTCGCATCAACATGGTCGAGCTGCTTCTGTAAGTTTTCACTATCCTCGTGGCTGACACGTTCCATTACCTAAGTGGATGTGCTTTGTTAGATTTCCTCTCCGGCGGACCCTGCTCTTTTGATGTTCAAATTGAACAGGCTTCAACAATCACAAAGTAATTCCGTGTCTGTTTCTCCGCAACCACCACCATCGGTCGTTTCCATGACCTCCACTAATCCCTCACTCCCCCCGCGATTCCAACAAAATGTTGGTTCCAGGCATGGTCATAGTTTATCATTGGCAAATTATAATCATCCGTCCCAATTATTTGCCCCTATAACTATGTTCAATTCCCTAGCGGCCTCTCCGGGAGTGCATATGGATCAGAGCGGGCCACTACTTGGGCATGACGTCCCCCCACATTTACATGCACCTCAAGGTGTAATTCCTGTATCATTAAACATTCCCTCTGTTACCCCATCCGTTAGCTCTGCCGGTCCAAGTCGCACAGCCAGCACCATTCCAGACTTTAATAGAGGGTTCGGACTTGATATTCCGGAAGAGGATGAAGAAGCCCTTCTCGCTTTTGGTCAGCATGATATACTGACATCTGCTCCTCAACTGCCCGAAGGCGAGCTTGAAGCAGATGAAAGGGATCATGTTCACGGCCTCAAGGCCACCGAGGTAGTAAATGAGATTGAGGACGATAATACTACTGCTGGGGTCCACACTAGACATGCCTCAAAAGCATCTATCTCTGTTCCCACACTTGATGCATCTATTGAGATCCAGGAGACTATCGAAGAGAACGCCCCACCAGAATTAGAGCAACCTGTTCATTGGGATCTTTCTGGACGTGCGATCACCCCAATCCCTTACACTGAAGACAAAGGAACCCAGGAAATGGTCGCGGAATGGACTGCTTCGGAAGAAGATGAAGGGGTATGTAAAAACTTTGGTTTGTCATAATATCTATTCACATTTACATTCGTTGTCGTTGCTTTTAGACCATGGACGAGTATTCAAATCCTTCAGATGAGGAACGGGCACGTCAAGCAAATGCTGAGCGTAGGGCTGCACGCCTTAGGCGATCTGTTGATTCGGAAGTTCCAAGGCGTTTACCAGAATTCCCACTTCCACCAGTAGAAACTTCCCTTCCTTCGCGCTCGTTTACAGAAGACGATATTGTATCTAATCCTAGTGAAGAAGGACGACATTTGGGACAGAACGGTTGGGTGCATACACAACAACAGTATCAACAAGATTACCCACCGTTTCAACCCTCCGTTGATTCACAGACGCGTTCGCCCAGGCCATTGCCCCCTCTGCCACATTCCCGTGAAGATTCGGGGCATATCTCCCAATCTACATCGTTACATCATTCTCGCCATCCATCTACGGGAGCACTTGCCGCCAAACGAGATTCTCTTAATCCTCTCGCGAAGCCATTTGTATTTGGTGGTGGATTCACATTACAAGGCGGAAGTAAATCCTCGGATACTAACCACGTCCGTCAACTTTCTTCGGGTCGCCCACTTAATGCGGCAGCCGCTGAATTCAAACCTGGATTTACATTCGTACCTCCACCTGGTGTACCGAAGATATCTTTTCCCTCCCCAGAAGTTTCGCGGCCGTTACCTCAACCACCCATTGGTATGTCTCCTTCAGGTGTTCAAGGAAGAGAGAAACGTCAGCGGAGAGATTCCAGTGCGTCAGAAAGCGTGTCCTCTGAAGAAGAAGCTAGTGAAGATGATACGATGCATTCATTCCGATTCCCACTTCTACCTCTCCGAATGCCGTCGCCATTACGTATGGGTAGTGAACGAGCGATCTCTCCGCTTCCTCAGAGATTTGATGGAGGACTCGGCCCTTATACCCTCAAAGCCTCGAGTGAATTATCCTTGCCTTTACCGTCTACCTATCGCCTCAGCAATAACTCGGCTTCTCCTGCGCGACTAGGACATTCCAGACATGTATCTCATCAATCAGAAGGCGACATTTCGTATAACCCTCATGAAAACGAGAACTCGCAGATCGAAGATAAAGAAGAAAGAAGTTCGGGCTCTGCACGCGAACAACCTGCGACACTTCCTAGAAAGCGACCACCCTTCCTTGAGTTTAAACATCCGGTATCGACAAATACAGTACCTGCCGCCTTGTTCAAGAAAGCACTCGCTGGTTCAGAGATGGATGGACCCACTAGGCCGGCTGTTCGCTCACGTTTGAGCTCGCGTGAAATTTTCGAACATATGAACAGCCCTTCGCTTGACGATCATGATGTTCCAGCAATTGCTCGTTTAGCCTCGAGAGCACACCCAACGGAGTCTCAGCGACATGAAACTAGACATATAGTTGACATCTTCACTCCTTCCATCCCAACGGAGATGATGTTGGGAACCGACGATCGCAATTACCTATCGATAAAGGATACTATGTCGCCTACTTCAGAATCCAGGTTGACAGACTACAGTCAAAGAGCGAATTCAAATAAACTTGAACAGCGCCTCGAGGATATGTTAGATGATAAGATGGAGCTTGCTAAAAAGGACCTGGCCGACGTACATGAGCACGCTACCGATCAGTTGGTATCTCGGGTTATAGATGCGATGAAGACTCACATTGCGGGGATGATTGAGCGGACTGAAGAAGGAACTGCTGATGCTAGAGGCGAGATTGACTTCGAGTTAATCCGGAACACATTGGAGCAAGGCGTCATGGATATTAGGACCGGATTACGTCGGGATCTCGAAGAAGTCCTACGTTCGGTCGAGTCTAGTGTTTCAAGGGAACGGGTTTCTGCGGCATTGCCTACAGATTTCCACCAGATCATGGAAGAGTTTGGTAATCGTAGCGTCAGTGCCGTCACTGGTGCTGTTGTTAAATTTGCTGCTCGCATTGATCAAATCGACGAATTTGCTCGAGTTCGTGCCGCAGACGAACGGGAGTCGTTACTCAGCGATATTTATAGTATCCTTGCTCCGATTATTGATGCGCCTCGACAACCACCCATCGATTTCGATGTGGTCACTGCCAGACTTGCAGAAGCGGTCAAGCCTCATATTTCGCAGTTGATAGATCTCACCTCTGATAAAAAAGAAACCGCCGGTCTTATTTTACAACGTCTTATGCCTGCCCTAAATTCTTTGGTTCAAACACCTGCGCAAGTAGACATTGACGCTTTAGTTGCTCATTTGCGAGTTGAGCTTGCCCAGATGGTTCCTGCTGCTGATCCCCATGTTTTGAAGGAAGCTGTGGCTGACTTGGTGGTCGAAAGGCTAGATTCCAGGTTAGCTGTTCGAGAGAAGGCTTACTCCAGCGAGAGTTTATATGCCCGTATATCTGAACGTATTGATGATTTGCATGCTCCGGTTAGTGACGTTCGTAAAGCGGTTGAGAGTTTATATAATGGTCAAGACTCGCTTCAAGAACGCAGCGACGCTTTGAATAAGCTATACCAAGATATGGCCGCTCAGTTGCTGGAGTTACCAAAATCTGTCGAGACTGTCATCAGCGATGTTCAAAAATCCGTAGAAAAAGTGCAAATGAATTCTGAGGTGGCAGTTTCAAAGCTGACTACATTGGATCATATCGCGACGGCATTAAAATCGGTGGACTCCCGTCTCGATCAAGTTACTCAAAAAACGGAAGAGCTTGGTTCGCGCTCCTCCGACTTGTCGGAGTTGCAAGGAAGTATGGTTTCTTTTGTATCAAAGTTGCCCGAAGATATCAACAACGCCATCGCTTCCATTAAACAAGCACAGGCTGAATTCATGGCAGCACAAAGCTCCACTCCTGATCAATCGGCCGAAATTCGAAATTTGCAAGTCTCGAGCGCAGACTTGCAGATTCAACTTGCCAAGGCAAGGGGTGCTCACGGACAAATACGGGTAGAGAAGGACTTGATGCATGATCGTATGACGATTGCTGAGTCTGAACGTGACACTCTTCGCAATGAAATTGAAGAATTGAAAACTAAATACGCAGCCAAAGAAACCGAGATTGCTGTCGCGGCAATGCGCATAGCCGATTTGGAAGATTCTCTAACCCAGGCTACGAGTCGCTTTCAAGCTTCCGAGGCTGCTGCCAAAGCAAGAGATGACCGAATTATGGAGCTCGAACGCCAAAATCGCCAATACAGCCTGGAACAACATCAGTACAAATCTCAAGTATGCTACTAATTATGGAATTGTTCTTCTTTCTTACTTAACATTTTTTTTATAGATGCAACGGCTTGAATTGCAGGAGGAGTGGCTTAAACGTGATAAGGAAGGCCTGGAGATGCGTAACGCTCATTTAGAAAAGGAACTCGATATCTTTGCATCAGAAAATTCACACTGGGACGAAGTACGCCGAACATCAGAACGCGTGGAACAGCTTGCTCAAGCCATTAAGAGCGCAGAATCAAGAGAATTAAAGGAATATAAAGCTGCTAGTGATAAAGCTAAGATATTAGAAGGAGAACATTTGGCGCTCCAGAAGAGATTTAAAGATGCCGAAAATCGTATTGCCAATCTGGAACGTGCCGCCCAAAGTGCTAAGCAGAATGTTGTGATGGCTCAGCAACATGCCACAGAATTGGAACAGCGTAATAGGGATATGGAAGCGGAGCTGGATGCGACTCGTTCGAGGTTAGAAGAAACCGACGAAGTTCGCATGCAACTCGATTCAGATCTGGCATTAGTCAAGCTGCAACTGGAAGAAAAGGAAAAGGCCGAGAGAATCGCCAAGGTTGGATATTTGTTATCGATTAATGACAGTTACTCAGTCTTTCATTATAGGAGAAAGAGGTACAAATGCACACCGAAATATCCTCATTGCAGGCCCAAATAGCCAATCTTCATAGTGAGTTCGAGAAGGCGAAACGATTACCCCAACCATCTATTATGAGTCCCCCTCATTGGGGAGCCACCAATGGCTATAATCAAGTACCTCGTCCTTCATCGAGGGCCAGCACAGCGTATGGAGGTGGCTCGCCTGTTACTCCGACGGATCTGTCGTTCCGTAAAGCTCAGTTCACGTCGTCCCCTGTTCCTTCTATCGTACCCGAAGGCCCATCCAAAGGGGTTTGGCAATCTATGCATGCGCCTCGACCTATGTTACAAGCCATTCGCCCTTCCACCAGGACATCCTCTTATCCGTCTCGAGATGCAATGCCATCGCCAACTCCAAGTGCTGTAAGCAAACATGATGACGGATGGTACAGATAAATAGCAACTTCGAAAAGGTGTTTTTTATAAGATCCGCATCAAGATATTTATGATATGAAATATCTACCCAACCTTCCTCTTTTTGCACAATCAATTTACGACATTCCTTATTTAGTTACCATTATGCATATCTTTTCTGACATCTGACTACCCTCTCTGCATATTTGTTTATATCACACAACACCTTCGTCAATTTCTCCGAGCTAACAGTGTTATAATACCCTCATTGTTTCCAATTGGTTGTCCCGGTTTAAAAATGTCTTCATCTTAATAATATAATCTTTCAATTTACTCACTCAGTCGTTTAAAGAAAGAGGATATTAATTGCTACTAATATGGTCTTTGAATAATCTTCGAATAATTTACATGTCCCTCCCTCCTTGAAACGAGACCCGGCGTTGCAATAACAGCAACAGTCGCGGTTGAATGATGAAGTCACATCGTGGAATTCCTGATCCTGTCTATAGAAAGAAAACAGTAGTTGTTTAAGATCCACAGCATGAAGCGATCCGAGAGACCCCTTTTCCTGATTGGAGATTCACGGTACGTATCTCAGATCTCTCTGAATAATCTAGCACTCGAGTCTGGACACTTTCTTCCCATTCCCAACGTGAAACGACCCGCTTCGAGATATATTGGAAAATATCAGGTACATGTTTGCCTGACTTGGCCGATGCCAGGAAAAGTTTTGGGCCCTTTTCGAGAGGCGCTGGAGTTGGTGAAGTCGAAATAGGCGGTGGGGCACGAGCAAATATGCTTGGAGTGATGGTATCTGATGAAGACGTAGTAGAAGTCGCCGTTGTTCGACGCCGTTGGGTGGATGGAAGCCGTCCTGGTGAATGGTTTATTCGGGAATTAGCAGTCGGGGAAGAAGGAGCGGATATGTATTCTTCAAATAAAGAGGCGGTTGGCGTGTAATATACTGAAAGGCCCGTGTGTGTAGTTGTCATAGTCCCGCCGAAACGTGACCGACTTGTAGCACGAGACAGGGAATGATGGCCTCTTCCTGAGTGACGAATGTCAATTGGTGTGTGCGAGACACTGTTATTTGGTGTATCTGATAGAGGAATTGATGAATCATCGTCTGATACATTATAGTCCGGTGACAAAGGATCTGTAGGATGATCTTCAGAAACCCGGAAAGGAGTAGATGGCGCAATTGTCTCGGCAGGGGAAGCTGTAGAATCTGAGGTCGATGGGATCAATGATTGCAAGAAAGCTTTAACTTCATCTTCAGACAGCGGCAAGTCACTTAAATCGTCAAGGAGGTCTACTTTATTCCCCACGACGACGCAGCAATAGCCGTACGCGTCTTCGTCAGGAACGGGTGCCCGCTCTTGGAATTCGTGCCACCATTTCCTGAGATTGTAGAGTGTTTGTGGTTTATTCACGTCATATACCATCAAAACAGCATCGGCGCCTCGAAAAAATGCAGACGAAAGACTAGAAAAGCGTTCTTGACCTGCTGTGTCCTGGAACACAACTGGCATCAGTTTCTAGGCGAAATATAATAGTCATTGCCTGATATCTTACCCATATTTGCAGAGTCACCGTTTCGTCAGGTTTAGTATGATGGGGTAATGTTTTCGTTATGAAATCCGTGCCAATCGTTGCGCGGTAGCCGCTGGAGAATCGTCCAGAGATGTAGTTACTTCTCAGACTCGTCTGGGAACGAGTGAGTAACAATTTTTGAAATATTCAGCAATCATCTGACCTTTCCGACGCCGCTTTCACCAATGATGACGAGTTTGATCGTTCGCATGCTGAAGACATTTACTCAAAGAAATTTGAGTGACCAATTTGAAAGAATGCGTGACAAATGCAATTCAGTTTCCATAAACGTATTACCTTGCCGACAACTTAGTCTTAACAACCACCGTCCCACTGTTGAAATTGTCTTGTTAGCATGGAAATATCCCCTTCTAACTTCTAGCTTCAATGGCAATGATATAAGGACCCTTATGATATGAGGATAAGCATATCTGAGGTAGGTACTCATAGCAGTCAAGACTCAACTGTCGAATCAGTTGAACTTTTTTTACTTTCAAAAATATCGCTGGTCGTGTTTTACTATCTGTCATCTTAAAATGAATCTTTTAATTGCTATTTTTACTCTTATAACAAATTTGGCATTGGGTGCCCCTCTACCGGTTCCGCAGGACGCAGCACCGACAACAACACTGTCCGAGGCAGAACTTCTTTCACTCCTGCCAATATTGAGCTTTTTGTCGACGTTCACGCTCACCGAACCCGTTTCGACTGTCTCGAGTTTTTCACCCACCAGTACTGTTGTGATTTCAAGTTCACAGGCTACAGGTGAAGCAATAGCTTCGACAGCAACATTTTCTTCCTTCGAATCGCAGCAAACTGAGCCTCCGAGCACCACGTTTACTGAGAATCAAGACTTTGTTAGCAATGGCAATGTACAGACTACACAAGACGTTACTCATGGGCCTGTTACTTTTGGCGAATTAACTACTCCCAGCGAAGGAGGCATGTTCAATAAGTTTGTTGAGAATGCGGAGGATGGGAACAGTTCATCCACTAAAGAGAATGGTATGTGTCCACTCGCAGTTATGATTATTCAGCTGACAGCGAACTGCTATTCCACACTAGACACATATTCATATCCCACGATATCGACCTTTGCTCCAAACACGTTAACTTCTCATACTTTCTTCACGAAGACAACAACAGCGAAATCTACGGAAACCCTGTCTTCTCAAGGAGCTATTACGCGCCCTCCAGCTCCGTCACATGTTTCTACAATAGTCCACAGACATCCCTTTGCCGCGCACGAAAGTAATTCTCTTCATGTGATTTTTATTATATTCATGTTTTGATAAGTTTCATAGCATCTATTATGAAACGCCTATTCCCCAGTTTGTTCAAAGATGACGGGGGCTTTGATCGTTTCGATGTACCAGGCACGTTTTTCGTAACAATCGTACAAAAGAGTTATTGATTTGCTTGATTTTAGGTTTTTCGAATGTTGATCTCGGAAACGGTGGAAAATCCTTACCTCCAAACGTTGTTTCACCTAAACTGTCACTGTTCGGCTCATCTGGCAATAGTAATTCTAATTCGCAGGAGTCTAACAATAAGAGCGGCAAATCTAGTAATAATAACAATAAATCTGATGGTCCCCAGTCTCCTAAAGGATCGAGCGTGCCTCCTTCAGGTCTAGTGATTCCACTGCCACCGCCCCCGGAAGGCTTTTCGTCGCCTCCCTTCGGTCCCCCAGGTTCACCTTCTCCCTTCACCCCCCCAGGTTCACTCCCTCCTTTAGGTTCACCTCCTCCTTTAGGTTCACCTCCTCCTTTAGGTTCACCTCCTTCTCCCTTAGGTTCATCTCCTTCTTCCTTAGGTTCGCCTCCTCCTCCCTTCGGCCCTTTAGGTTCACCTCCTTCCTCGGGGTCTCGGTCTGGTCGAAACATCGAGTAGAAACTAAATACCAATTCGCTCATGTTGTCATAAGACTGCACTGTATTGTTTGGACACTACTGTAGCATATGTTTCGAAACCAAACATGTACCGTTGCTAATGGGAACTGGCATAACCCGTTCTGCACTAGCACCTCAAAAAAGTTTATAGCAACGTCAATCTTTGGTAAATCATATTCGTAATGTGAACAATATTTAAAATTGCATATGCGAAGATCTCTTTCTCACATGCAATCAAGACAGAAATGAGTGGTTCTCCGTGACCGCAAATGAAGTCATAAAAAAGACTTGAATCAATGAATTTCATACATCTCTAGCACTCCTGGTGATATATTTGTAAATGCGAAAAATGAGAAGCAACGACACTGCAACTGCGTGCCATTCCGTTTATCGAAACACAGTTATACATAATTTACAGCTTGTGCTGGTAATACATCTTTCTAGCTGTATAGGACTGATGGGACGTTTCTCGGCGAGGTCAAATTAGAAAGGGATGACGAAGCCGGTGGGAATGAAGGAGAAACAGGAGACGGCCCGGATTGAGGAAGAGTAACCGGAAGGACTGGGAGAAAAGCATCGGTTAAAGGTGCTATTACCAAGGTGCGAACAAAAGACCTTCCAGGAAACAATCCCCCTTCCCATGTTCACACTTTCCACCACGTCCGAATGCAGGAAAGAAATTCCGTTTCACCACTTGCGAAAGGAGCTCGTTAGAAGCTTCACCTTGGAATCAGCCCTCAAGTCTCACCTTTGTGGACGTCTGAAAAAGGTGAATAATCGCTAAATGTGTAGTAAATCGGTGATTCTATACTGACCGAAATCTGTGAACAAGCCACCTTCGCTAGGTGTTTCCAATTCAGCAAACGTTATAATTCCGTTTGGATAGGGAATTGGAGCCGAGTGAACAGTGAATGCGGCCAATATCCATGCAAAGAAAAGAAAGAGTACGGACTGAAGGAGATGAAGTGACATTGTGAAGATGTCGACCAGCGACACAGTAGGAAAACTGTTGAGAAGTCTCTTCCTGGTGGGTTTTATGATATGAATTGTCTCCATATTTGAAATATCATGCATGATAAGTAGTTGTTCATTGTTGTATCTACGCACAGACGAAGGAGCCTGTCCCGTTACTATGATGTTGCTAATTACTTCCCAAAAAAAGTGACATTGGAGATAATTTCCCAAGTATATTGTGGCTTTGCCGACCGATCAATATTTAAAATTGAAACTGCCATTGGCATTACCAGTTAAGGATTACCGCCAGATGCCAGCATCAATCCATACGTAAATAGAATACTTTAGGCCCTGGTTTTCCTACCAAAATTAAAGCATCATAGGAGATGAAATAATGCTAAGTGAATTGCGGATGCCGATGGAACTCGATGACGGCGACAGAAGACTCGGAACACACGCGTGAATGACCGCACAGAAACAGCGCATCTGGGAAGCTGACCAATTCTGGCCATTTTAATAATGCCCGAATCCCTCCCCCGCTAGACTAATACTTCCACGTAGCTGATAGTCTCTTGCTTGTAGTTCAAAACAAAAGTGAGATATCTTTGGGCTGCGAATGTGCTAGATACAATTTGGGACTCAGCTATGAAGCTTACGTAAACGTTTTGGTTTGAACCCGAACCTAATTGTACGAGGCGATGGTTACTCCGATGCAGCCTCCTCAGCTTCCAAGCCCGCTCACATGGAGTGATAAATTATATCATCACTTCCAGGTATGTCATTCTCGCTCCTTATCCTGCATCAAAAACACTTCATCTTTATCTCTTTTGTAGCGGGTACGGGACCTGCAGGCTCAAGGGTTTACCGTAGACACTAGTCCAGAGCTTGCGCAATTAACTCAGTTTATTAATCTGGTAGCATGTTAGTCAACACTTTAAAAAGCTTTACTTTACTTCTGATCTCTTTTTTACATAGCTCGAGAAGGCTATCGTCCTTCCAATGTTGAACAAGAGCGGCGTCGACAGCAGCAACAGCAACAACAGCAACAACAACAGCTGCAGCTGCAACAGCAACGGTCTTTACAACAACAACAAGCTCAACAAATTCAACCACAATCACAACCACAATTTCAACACCTTCCTCAGCAGCAGTCTCCACCTTCCGTGCAACAACCTTCGTCATCCCAACTCCAGCATCTGCCGCAACCCGTACTACCGCCAGCAGAACATGCTTCTCCAACCTCTCAGCCAATGACGAATGGAAACTCTTCTGAGATACAATCGAACGGTTCATCTGTTGTTCCGCAATCCGTTCCATTTCATCCACCTTCACCTCCGATTATCTTGTCGGGGGAACAGCATGCCACCTTACGCGCACAAATTTACGCCTTTAAGCTCATTGGTAGAGGTCAACCCATACCTGATAATGTTCAGCAAGCTATGATGCTCATTCAAGCCCCCAAATTCGAACCAAGAGATCTCTCCCCAGTCGATACACGTGCATTACCATCTCAGAAAACACCTGATCATTCCTCCCCGACTATAGACGAAGGACCGGTACCAGAGCCACCTCATTTAGAAGAGGATGCAAATTCTCTTGTTTATCCTTACAATGCTTTCACCCATCCTCTGTCCATTTTCCGCAATTTATCTGCGACGAAACAACATCGACTTCTCATGCCATCTCTAATGCCGTCCGGGCTTGACCCACATGACATTATTGCAGAACGCAATCGCTTCATAGAAGCTCGAATTGAACAACGAATTTATGAATTGTCCAACCTTCCTAGCACTATTGGTGACGGTTCGCTTCCTTTTGTAATTTCAGGTGATGGATCGGACAAGGAGACTGTTATCAAGAATCAATACCCTAGCGCTACATCCCATGGAAAATTACGTGCCCTAATTGAATTGAAAGGTCTTCGCGTTCGGGAGAAACAGCGTGTCCTTCGGGCTCAAGTTGTTGAACGGCTTACTCACGGCACTCTTCTTCCCATTGATCGTAAGGACTTCAGGCGTTTTAGGAAGCCGACAATGCGCGATGCTCGGGCAACTGAGCAGCTGGAGCGCAATCAACGTTTGGATCGTGAACGCCGTGCTAAACAGAAACATCTGGAGTACCTCGGTGTTATTTGCAAGCATGGTCAGGACTTACTTGAGGTCGGTCGCAACAAGGCTCTCAAAGCACAGCGGATGGGTAAAATGGTCCAGAATTTCCATACGCAAGCTGAAAAGGAGGAGCAGAAACGCATCGAACGGATTTCCAAAGAGCGTCTCAAGGCTCTTAAGGCTGATGATGAAGAGGCTTATATGAAGCTTATTGACACTGCCAAAGACACCCGTATCACCCATTTACTGAAACAAACAGATACATATCTGGATTCGTTGGCTCAAGCTGTTGCCGCACAACAGAGCGAGGGTCCTTTCGTCCCTCCTGAAGAAGCCGTTGATGAAACCGCTTTTGGTGCTCAACGTCTTGAGGATGAGGAAGACAAGGGTAAAATTGATTATTATGCCGTGGCGCATAGGATTACCGAGAGAATCACCGAACAACCCGCTATTCTTGAAGGTGGTAAGCTCAAGGAGTATCAACTCAAGGGGCTACAATGGATGGTCAGTCTTTACAACAATCGTCTCAATGGTATCTTAGCCGATGAGATGGGCCTTGGCAAGACTATTCAAACCATTTCACTGATTACATTCCTCATCGAACGCAAGAAGCAGTCGGGTCCCTATCTTGTTGTGGTTCCTCTTTCGACCATGAACAATTGGCAGAACGAATTCGCTAAATGGGCTCCAAAAGTCCGTGTTCTTATGTATAAAGGAAACCCGAATATGCGGAAAGCTATTCAAGGAGAAATTCGCCAGGGTCAATATCAAGTACTTATTACGACGTATGAATATATTATTAAAGATAAGTCTTATTTATCCCGACCCCGCTGGGTGCATATGATTATTGGTATGTGCCCTGTCACCGTTTAAGAGTCCGCGGTATGACCAACATTTACAGATGAGGGTCACCGTATGAAGAACACTCAAAGTAAACTATCGCAAACACTGACCCAATTTTATCATTCCCGATACCGTCTTATCCTCACGGGTACACCTCTTCAAAATAATCTTCCTGAATTATGGGCGCTTCTCAATTTCGTCCTTCCTAAAATCTTTAACTCGGTCAAATCGTTTGACGAATGGTTTAATACACCTTTTGCGAATACCGGAACTCAAGACAAAATAGAACTGAACGAGGAAGAACAACTCCTTATCATTCGTCGTTTGCACAAAGTACTTCGACCCTTCTTGCTACGTAGGCTGAAGAAGGATGTGGAAAGTGAGTTGCCCGACAAAGTAGAGAACATCATCAAGGTCAAAATGAGCGGATTGCAAAGTCAGTTATACAAGCAAATGAAGAACCGAAAACTGGGAATTAACATGACTGGTGCCCCCGCGTTAGTGAATTTTTCTATTCGTGGATGACCGTAAGCATTGACGTCGTCTTTAAACAGTAAAGGGAACGCTTTTACCGGATTAACAAACGAATTGATGCAATTCCGTAAAATCTGTCAACATCCGTTCTTGTTTGAAACAATTGAAGATGATATCAACCCCCTGGGTTATGTCAATGATACTATATATCGATCGTCTGGTAAATTTGAATTGCTGTCCCGTATCCTCCCCAAATTGTTCAAGACCAACCATCGTGTAAGTTTGGCTTGCAGAATCCCTTTACTGGATGCCTAACTTCCAGCTAGGTATTGATTTTCTTTCAAATGACCAAGGTCATGGATATAATGGAAGACTTTTTGAAATGGATGGGATGGGAATATTTACGACTTGATGGTGGTACAAAACCTGATGAACGAGCTGATTATGTGAAACGATGGAATACGCCTGACTCACCTCTCAAAGTGTTCATCTTATCTACGCGCGCTGGCGGTCTTGGTTTGAATCTTCAAACTGCCGATACAGTCATTATGTACGAATTATACTTTTATACTATGAACTTAATCTCATCAACACCACACGCAGCTTTGACAGCGATTGGAACCCTCATGCTGATCTTCAAGCGCAAGATCGTGCCCATCGTATTGGTCAGACTAAAGCAGTCCGAATTCTGCGTCTAATTACCGAAAAGAGCGTGGAAGAAGCCATCCAGAGTCGAGCTATGGCCAAGCTCTCAGTCGACCAGAAAGTTATCCAAGCTGGACGCTTCAATAACATGTCAAGCAGGGAAGAGCAAGAAAATCTATTGGTATGGGGGACGCGTTTTCTTTATGAAGGCATAATGAAACTCTAACCCATCAAATTAGCGTGAAATTCTTATGCTTGATCATGACCAAGGTGATGAAGAAGAGGCTGGTGATATGAACGACGATGAAGTTAATGAGGTCCTTCAGCGCTCGGCCGAAGAGCTCGAAATATTTCGTAACATGGACAAGGAGCGTGAGCGGGAAGCTGATCGAGCGTGGCATGCGGCGGGTAATGTCGGCCCTCGACCCCCTGGATTAATGACTGTTGAGGAATTGCCACCTCAATATCAACGTGATCAAACTTTTGATCCGCAGATCGAGGATGAAGGTGTCATACATACCGGTAGAGGTCATCGTCGGCGCAAAGAAGTGAGCTACAATGATGGTCTTTCGGACGAAGCCTGGACCGCGGCTGTGGATGCTGGTGAAGATCCATCAGAGATAGCTGCGGCGAGAAAAGCGAAACGTGGTATTATCGATTATGCTGATGATGACTCTGGCGATGAATCTCCTGATGGTCGTGTTGATGGTCGTGGACGTAAAAAGGGGAAAGGTCGTAGTAAGAAGGACGATTACGAAGTCGTACCATTGAATGGCAAACGGAAACGTGGTCCCGGCAAGTCCATGTCTGTCACCCCTTCTTATCTTGAAGAAGACGATGATGCTCGTGATAGCGTAAGTAGTCTTCTTGAGGAAGAACATCAGAAAAAAAACTCATCCCGGTTCACAGAAACGTCGAAAGAAGGATGAAACTACTCCCGCCCAGCGGCAACAGATGAAAGAAGTATTTTCTGCCTGTATTCAAGCTGTCATGGACTGCACAGACGAGACCGGTCGAAAACGTTGCGAGATGTTCCGAGAATTACCGAGCAAAAAGGTATACTTGTTCTCTAAATTTTCCTTGCACACGTCTCATGTTGTCTTAGGAGTACCCTGATTATTACAAAACCATTAAAACGCCGATTGCTATTTCCACAATTCGCAAGAGGTCTTCAGGAGCCCACTATAAGAATGTGCAACAGTACTTAGAAGACTGGACTCTCATGTTCGTTAATGCAAAAACATATAATCAGGAAGACTCTTGGGTTTACCAGGATGCGGTGGAGATGCAAAAGGTGCTGGAGGCTGTTTTCTATAGTCGCACCGTCGGCACCGGTCTTCCTGGGGCCAAAGCCAGCGATGGCTATAATGGACGTGCGGCAATGGTGTATAATCCGCCGGAGGATGATGATGATGTCCCTAGAGCTCCTAGAACTAGCAAACTTAGAAAACAAGTGCAGAGCGATGGGAGTGACTATGGGGGAAGTGACGACGAGTGATGATGCTTAGGACCTTAATCATATTTCTCTGGTTTTCGCCTTTCTCTTTCTCTGGATTTTAATTGTATTTTGCTGTAATGAAAATATATTATATTTACTGTGAGAAATATAATCACTCTATCTGACAGTCCAATGAAAAAAATCGGCTGCTATTGGTTGCAGGAGATTATGTAATGACCAAAAATTTGATACATCTCGTCAGTACTGTTATGTCTACCGAAAATTCGACCACACCAGCTGACAAAAAATCAAAAAAATCAAAATCTAAGAAAGAAAATGAAGCTATGGATTTAACGTCCGATACCTTAAAAGAGGAAACCCCCTCAAAAAAGCGCAAAGCCGATGCTCTCGAAACAGAAGAAGATCAGGGTCTGTCTAAAAAAGAGAGAAAGAAACTACGAAAGCTAGCAAAAGAGAAGACTAAGGAGAAAGGAAAACCCGTGGAAATTATTACTAACACAAGGGAACTAGAGCAGGAGGAGGAAAAGAAGGAAAAGAAAGAAGGAAAGGAGTTGAAGGAGCGGGTGAGATTTTTGTCCGTTATTTTGCGTTGTTATCCATGAATTTATGTTTTCAGAAATCAGAGGAGTCTGAACCCAAGATTTCCGAGGCTACCTCTGATCAAAATCTGAAACCAAAGGAGAAAAAGAAAAAACATAAGCGACAGGAAGAATTGGAATTGGACACTGCCCATGATACTCCCGGAACAAGTGTAAACTCTACAGCAGACACAACACCTGCACCTGGTGATTGTCAGCCTTCTGAGGCTGAAGTCTTGGCGTTTTTAACTGACAATCGTATCACCATTCACGTCCCTCCTGGTGAACCTCCCATTTCCCCCATCCTTACCTTCGATCAATTACCGGTTTCCACCGAACTACGAAAAGCTCTCTTAGCTCTAAAATTTCAAAAACCGACTCCTATCCAATCATGTACATGGCCAGCTCTTCTCAAGGGTAAAGATGCCATTGGTATCGCAGAAACTGGGAGCGGGAAGACCTTGGCTTTTGGTGTTCCTGCACTTTCCAGACTCATTCAAAATGGGAGAAAGTCCAAATCCAATGAAATCTCGACCCTTGTTTTAGCACCTACTCGCGAATTAGCCATGCAAACATATGATAATATTGATGCTCTTGGACGAGAATGGGGAATCAGTTGCATATGTTTATATGGGGGTGTTGATAAAGACGGGCAACGTAAGGAACTGAGTTCAAAAGGGAAATCGGGAGGGAGGATTGTTGTGGGAACTCCAGGTCGGATTTTAGACTTAATTGATGAAGGACATCTGGACTTGAGTCGGTATGTTACTCCAATAACTTGTTTACGAATTCTTTCTCATGTTGATCTACCAGGGTCACCTTTCTTGTTTTGGATGAAGCGGATCGAATGTTAGATCGTGGATTCGAAAATGATATTAGAAAGATTATTGGATACACATCCCCAACTGATCGACAGACGGTCATGTGTGAGTACAACAATTATACATGCTTACGCCCTTATTGTGACTAAAGGCTTCCGTAGTTAGCGCCACATGGCCGGAATCTGTTCGACGATTAGCAAGTAGTTTTCAAAAGGACCCTGTCAGAGTGACCGTTGGAAGTGAAGAATTGGCAGCCAACGGACGAGTCGAGCAATGTAAGCGCCGCTTAAGGATCTGCATAATTACTGACATTCTATAATTAAACTTCCTAGCTGTTGAAGTCTTTGACGATCCCCAATCAAAAGAGTAAGTAAACCGCTTGTGATCTTGTCAGAAAAACGTGCCCATCATTTTCATAGTTCTCGGCTACTAAAACATCTAAAAGCATTACAACCGAAAAAATCCTCTAATGCACGGATATTGATCTTTGCCTTGTACAAGGCCGAGGCAGCACGATTAACACAAACTCTAGAGCGGAATGGTTACGAGGTCTCCTCCTTGCGCGGAGATCTGTCGCAAAGTCAACGGACAGCAGCCCTAGAAGATTTTAAGGTCGGACGAAAACGATTGATGGTGGCCACCGATGTTGCAGCTCGAGGTTTGGATATACCTGAAGTTGAGGTAGTAATTAATTACACATTCCCGTTGACTATTGAAGACTACGTTCATCGCATTGGTCGAACGGGTGCGTCCGACGAACGTTCTTAAAAGCGAACGTACTGGTTAATATCTCGCTTGTTTTTCAGGTCGTGGAAGCCGAAGTGGCAAGTCCATAACATTCTTTACTGGCGAAAAGCACGAGACAGGTTTAGCGGGAGAATTAGCCAAGGTTGGTGCAAAACCGTTGTATCCCGGCGCTTGTACTCTAATGATATAATTCGCGGCCAGGTTCTGCGCGAAAGTGGATTCCATTGCGACGGCTTAAAGAAATTCCCAATGACGATCAAAAAGAAGGAACATAGTGCTTATGGGGCTTTCTACAGAGATACGACGAATGCAGGAGTTGGGAAGAGAATTAAATTTTAATATATTATTTCATTAGATATTAGTAGTCGAGTCGAGTCATATCTCAATACATTCTTAGTTCACTGCCTCGGAAATAAACATCAACGTCTTTACAACGTGTAAAGAGGACAAAAACATTGAAATTGAATTTTGAAGGGCAGTGCTAGCGCTTCCTACAAAGCCGGACTTGCCCTTCAAGAGACCCATCTCAGTAATATTCCTTCTGCTTTTGTGACATCCTCCAACTCTTCCTCGTACATCAGCAATGCTTAACCTGTTTTCAGGTTCTAAATTCAGAACCCATAAAGACTCGGATGCTGAGAGAGCACCTGAAGGAAGTGACCCCGATGATACATCTATTTTGTATGTATATAATTATTATTTTGTATTGACATTCTAATTTCACCATACTAGAGATGAGCAGGAAGGCTCAATCATTACCTCTATTATATCTCAATTAAGGTATGATTTTCTATAATTGTTATTGTACTTTATGTTTCAATTATTTTTTCTTATCGCTCTAGGATCGGTATGGATCTGCAAAAGGTCGCCTTCCCAACATTTGTTCTCGAGCCTCGGAGCATGCTCGAGCGCATAACAGACTTCATGTCCCATCCCGAACTTATATTTGGCGCAGGATCAGAACCTAACCCCGAAGAACGTTTTATTCGTGTCCTCCAGTATTACCTTGCTGGCTGGCATGTAAAACCAAAAGGGGTCAAGAAGCCGTTAGTCAATGTGGTCTATAAATCATCCGCTAAGCAGACGCTGAACTCGTATAATATAGCTATAATCCTGTTCTCGGGGAGTTTTTTCGGTGTAAATTTGACTATCCGGATGGTACACAAAGTTTTTATATTGCGGAACAAGGTGAGTCATATAGTAGTCTGCCATCACGTCTTTATATGAATCGAATTACAAAGTCTCGCATCACCCACCTATTACGATCTACCTTTATATCTCTCCTGCCAATAAAGTGCGAATATTGGGAGAAATAAGACCCAAATCCAAGTTTTTAGGTAACTCGGTTTCGACCAACATGGAAGGAGAGAATCGTATCTTCTTGATGGACAGACCCGAGGATGGAGGCAAGTCCTGAGCTTTCTTCAAACCAAAGATAACTGTAATACTAAGCGGTGCATAGAGTATATTATCACTATGCCTTCAATGTATGCACGCGGTATTTTGTTTGGAAAGATGGTGTTAGAACTCGGTGACTCTTGTGTGGTCAAAAATGAGCAGACAGGACTCCACTGTGATATAGACTTTAAGACGAAGGTTCGTTTCATATACACTTAAGTGAATCAGGTTTTATTTCTTGTATCTTTAGGGATTCTTTTCAGGATCGTACAACAATGTAGTTGGCAAAGTTAAGCGAAATGGATCCGAAATCGGTGAAGTCAGCGGGCGATGGAGCCATATCATGGAGTATAAAGATGTAAAGGTACTGGTATTATTATTGGCCAAGTTAACTTTTGAAACTTAGTACGGTTTAGACCTCCCGAAAGAGGTTATTATTTGACGCTAGTCAAAGTAAAGTTAGTCCGAAACACGTAGAACCTGAGGAATCCCAAGAGCCAAATGAATCTCGAAGGTCCTTTCTGACCTCATTAATCGCGGACTACAAACTGATACCTACTTGTATAGGCTATGGGCTCAATTAACTGCCGCTATTCTGGATAGGAATATGGAGCGTGCACAAGAATCAAAATCTACGGTTGAAAATGTGCAACGTGAAGAGAGAAGACGACGCGAAGAACTAGGGTTAATCCATACTACGCGATTCTTTGAACAACAACCAAATGGACGTTGGGCGCCCAAAGTTCGGTGAGGAACTCTGCATTTCTCTTCCAATAAATCGTAAGCTAAAGGACTGCTTTCTCCAGGTTGCCAGACAAGACAGAAGATATGATAACGGCCATACAGCAATGGATTTGGAGTGGTCCGCCGTGATTTATGTATCACTAGCATCTACATAATTCCCTTGATTTTATAAGTACCTTAAATATATAATATAATGGTACGAATACCCTTAAAATTTTTTTACGGTCTTTAAGCCTACATGTGGTCTAGATGCGGGCCAATTAGTACTCAATGTGCCTCTTCCTGTTCCTCTTCAACCCTTCATACTTAATCGTAACAGCCAACAATTCTTGATATCTCCTTCCCCCCTTTATGATTACTTTGACTATCTGATTATGCCAGTAGGATGTGAAACCATTGAGCACCTAGGCATTGGGATATAAAATTGCCTAAAGAGTAAGGATACGTTTGAGGAATTACCTAATCACAGCCCTCCAGTGGACGAAAACGATACGGTCACGTGATTGAGATTTAACCCGTGCGCGCCGTCGTGCAATTATTTCAACCATGTCAACGACTCAGCGAGCAGGAGTTAGTATTAACTATTATTTTCCATATGAGAATCTTTTCTAATCTTCTTCTGAACAACTAGTATACTGTAAATATGTTTCTTGTGGACGTCTCGCCGTCAATGGGGAAGAAGAAAGTTCTCGACTTGCCTCCAGGACCTAATGGCGAGCCACGAACCCGAGAGATAACAAGATTGGAGTGGGTCTTAGAGTTTGTAATGTATAAGGTTCAAGAAATGGTATGATTCACCTGACATGATAATATGCGCTTTGTCATGACGAATGAACCATTAGATTTACCATGGAAGAAAAACCGACCTGTGTGGCGTAATTTTGTTTGGGACAGAAGGTCCTTGTGCCTTTTTTCAGCCGCTTTCTCTTTTCTAAAAATTTCTAGAAACCCAAAATAGCGTCAATGAAGCTAATGGTGGTTACGAGCACATAACGGAATATATTCCTATCAGTCAACCCGGAGCTGAGACCATGACCAAATTGCAGAACATTCGACCATCTACTGTCATAGGCGATCGTTTGTTTAACTTTACTTCTTCTATTATTTTTAAGACTCACAGTTTCCTGTTGTTAATAAACTAGCTATTGATGGCCTTATCGTTGGGATTGAGACTCAAGACAGTTACCTTCTCCGCAAGCCGACCTGGACTAGAAAAATCGTACTTTTAACTGACGGTGAGAATCCTATGGAACTAGAGGACTGGGAGGCCGCAGTACATAAAATAAATGATTTGAATATTAAAATGAGTATCGTGTACGTTTAATTAATTATTTTTCATGGCACGAGTTCACTTTTTTTTCTTCAAGTGGTGTCAATTTTGATGATGATTACATGCCTTATCATGAAAGAAACAAATCTCACATTAAGGTATTCCAGTGCCACTTTTTATCTCACTTTTTTTAAAAATCTTTTCATTCTAGCGGGAAAATGAAGTATTCTATTCTAAATTTTCCAAGTCACTGAACGAATGCATTGTTGGAACCACTGCATTTGCTCTACAAGAATGTTTCAGACCGGATATCAAAATGACAAAGTCTGTGTTAATGAAAAGCAAACTGCGGATAGGAGACACCGAAGGTCGTCCCGAAGAAGCCATAGAACTCAATATAAGGACATCGAAGTGTACTGCGATTAGCCGACCGCCTTCATTAAAGAAATTTGCAAAGAGGAAATTTCAGCCAGATCACATGGACGTTGATCTTGTTGATACGTACATTCCTTTGGAACGAAAAACTGAATATGTCGTCCAGAGAGAGACCCACGGCCAGGATGACGATGACGATGATAAAACCGAAGGCGGAGCAGAAGAAATTGTAGAAAAAGAAGAACTTGTGCGAGGATATAAATATGGAGCGAATTTCGTTCCTATTGAGGAAGAGGATGAGTTCGAGCGCCTTGAACCTAATGCTGGTGTTGATATTTGTGGCTTCTTCTATGCCAGTAATGTGAATGAGTATTTTGGACCCATTCTTTTAATTTGACTCAAATGAATCACCCCCCCGGCAGTACCGACGTGAATGGAGTATGGGGGAAGTTCAATATGTTTGGGCGGACCCAGACTCCTACGAGGCACAAGTCGCTTTTTCCTCTATCGTGAAAGCCATGTCCGATAAGGACGCGATGGCTATAGCTCGTTGGACCAGTCGAAGTGATCCTAAAATGGGTATACTACTACCCCGTGTTTTAGACAACGTCGATTGCTTTTTATGGGTTCAGGTATATTCGTATATGCTGATATCAATGACCTTGGGACGATCTTTGTTTACTGTTTTAGGTTCCATTCGCCGATGATGTTCGTAAATATTCTTTTCGTAGTTTGGACAATCTTGTAACCAAAAATGGGGAAATTATCACGAACCATCCACATATTCCAACAGAAACACAATTGAAGGCGATGGATTCCTTCGTTGATGCCATGGACCTCATGACTGCGGGTGAGGAAGACGAAGATGGGTGAGTGCATTTTGATTTATTTTTTGGGAGGGACATGCGCTCACATATCTCTGAAATTGCAAATTACTGTCAATACCTTTTTAGAAACCGATTACCTTGGTATGACCCAGTGCAGAGTTATAATCCCGCGATACACCGTATCAAGCAAGCATTGTTTCACGGGGCCATTACTTCTGATCTATCCAAAAATCCTCTTCCGCCTCCCCATCCAGATCTGGTCAAATATCTCAATCCGCCTGAAATAGTTCTAAAGCGTTCACGTGATGCGGTAGAAGAATGCAGGAAGCTCTTTAAAATTAAACCGGGTTCGGATTTACTTCTTCTGGCTGTTGAACGCCTTCATTCATTTATTGTCTTCTATACAGCACCGCCTAAAGTTGTTAAGCGTCGCAAAGATGCACATATGGCTGGAGAAGACGATGATGAACTTATTGATCTTGGTGCACCGTTACCTTCTCGTGAGTCAGTCAAGCACCCCTCTGGCAACATGCCGGTGCTGTCTCCACAGAAATCATTTGTGAAGGATGATGATAGTGCCACTGAGGAAGATTCAGATATCGAAGATCTAGGGAAAGTAACAACGGAACCGGTTCTTACGAGATCAGAAGAAAAGGCCACTACGCGTACCGAGCGAGGTTCTATTTCAAGAACGACCCCTTCTCCAAAAACAAAGGAAACCGTTCTCCCCACGCCAGCACGTTCAAATGTATCAGCCAGCCCCCCGCCTCGGATCGAAGGACCGAGGCGTATCGTTGGGATCTCGCATCCCCTACGCGATTTTAAAGAAAATCTCAAATATGGCGATATCGTAACAGAATCTGTCCGAGATTTAGGTGCCGTCATCAAGGAGGTTGTTATGAAACCGTTTGCATCAAGGAGACATGAAGAGATGATCCAATGTATGGGCGAAATGAGACGAGTTGCATTGGAAGAAGACGAAATTGAAGCGTGGAATAAGTTCAGTGATTTTCGGTTCTTTTTTTCCCTTCATCTGTTGACGAAACTCCTTTTTGACAGTTTCTTACGGGATCTTAAAGATAGTTGCCTCAATCAAATTCCTCATAACAAGGAATTTTGGAAAGAAACTCAAAAGATTGGGCGACCTATTAGTTTGATTAGTTCGAAAGAGGCTAAGAAAGCCGGCGGGAAGTCTGATGTCACAGAAGGGACTGCTGTTGATGTGAGTTGAAACCCCTTGAAAGGTCTGATTAGCTGATTTTCCGCCTTAGTTCGTCGAAGAGGAGGAAGAGGAGGATTAATAGCAGTCTTTGATTTTTCTGGTACTGAATTGTATTTAATTAACACACGATGATGGTGATTTAATACATGATAAGTGACGGGGAGCGGAGAGGAGAAGGATTCTTTGATTGCGACTTATGCAGTACTCCCGCGTTCATCGACGCAGGGACGTGAAAGAGAAGAATATTCGATTTACCCAGACCAACTGTGAAGGTAAACTTCGAATTCGATATCATTTTATTTTAGCGCGATGAGCACCCTATTACCGCGGATCATACCGATCACCTGGTCGACTCGATTGCTCTTGATTTGATTGGCTTAATCACCCGTGGCTTGTTTAGACAGATCCTGAACATACGCAACACTCGGATTGTACGGGGGTACACGTATACCATTCGGCCCATTCAAAACGGCCGATGAGGAATGTGTGTGTCTCGGAGCCGTTGAAACTAAAATCAAATTTGTCTTAGCAGCGAATCTCACCATCTTTTCAGGTTTTGACGTATATAAATAAATTAAAAAATAAAATAAAAAATAAGGAAAATAACAACCTGTCGACTCAGTGCGTTGTTAAATAGCTTTTTGATGCGGATTGCCTTTTTCAAGATGGTGTCATCTTGGTTGAATTTTGAGATTGATGATGCGTGGCGACAACAACAAGGTTAACTACGGCCAGTGCATATATCAACAACGGAGAATATATGCGGTTTATATACGCAGACGATGACATTTTCATTTGAAAAACAACAGTTATGTAAATGAAGTTAACGAAGAATTATTCAAAGAGTAGTATATTGGATCCGACCGCAATGTCCGATTTTCAGTAGTAAATTTACCGGAAACAGTCCGGGGAAATCTGTGACAGATGGCGACCAGCAGTTTCAATGACTAATCTGATCTGAGGTATAATATCATTCTCGACATATCTCAGGTGCATATATCTATTCTATTGACAACGAGGTAAAGAGGGTTGTTAACCAGACGAGAAGTTGAAGACCTGATGTGTAAAATCATTCAACTGTTGTATGATCTCTGTAAGGTAAACTTTGCGGTTCAATGAATATAAATTCTCCTATGTAACGTATAGTATCCTTGCTAGTAGAACACTGAATCTCCTTTACACAGGCCGGTCCTAACACACACAGCGTTCCCTTTAGACTATACTACTATCAATTCACGCTACTAGTATAACCGCTCCCATGCATATATCCATCTTTATCCTTTCGCTTTCGCTTCTTATTGAAGCAAGACCCTATCCAATTACGCAGACGGAAAGTACGGTAATTAGTCAGATTATCGGAAGCTTGAACAAATCCATTGGATTGGGGCCGTTGGAGCCACTGGCGGATGATAGTCTTGTTCAGAGTTCCGGAGCTGATGAACTATCTACCACTACTATAGCACCTATCACTACTACAACACCTATCACTACTACAGCACCAACTACTACAGTTCCTGTCTCCACTATAATTGCTTCTGCTCTGAGTGCCGCTACTGCTGACCCAGATCCCCTGGCAGCCGAATTGGGATCGGCCCTCCTGACACCTAGCGAGGGAGGGACATTTCCCAAATTCAATGAAGTATCCAAAGGGAAGGAAGCTACTCAATTAGCGCAGCTTTCGAGGAATTCACGGTTTAGACGCAGTAAGTACATCTATTGTTTATGCAGTTTCCTGGTGTTGAGCTACAGACCCAGATTTTCAGCCTGATGTGGATGACCCAGGCTTCCCGGACTTCATACCGGGCTTCGGTATTATCAACTCGAACAATGGTGGCAACAACGGAAAAGGTGGTCAAAATGAAAATCCAGGCTTCAAGGAAAAATTTTCCGGTATATATTTTCTTCTATACCTTGACTTTTTGAATTAACTCAAATTTTGTTTCAAGCTGAAAGACCGGACAAAGGTAACTTGTGAACTATGATATTTGTCCTTGAAATATTAAATCCGAATCGCTTTCTTTTTCAAGAAGGAAATGAACCCGAATCGGATGGAGGTTCTTCTGCATCGGCTTCAAATGAGGATTCGGGTAAGTCGTCATAGCCCATGCATAATAATAGAATACCGAAATGAAACAATCAATAGGTTCCTCGGGGGAGTCTAATTCAAACCACCCAAGATGTAGGTGATGCGTATCTTATATGACACCCAATGAAATAACCGAATTCTTGAAGCTCCATTTCTTCACGACGCTAACTTGGACGGCTTTAGTTTTGAAAATACCACGGTAAGTTTGTTTGTTTTCTTTATTTTATCGAAGGCTAATGAACCCAATTGATTCCCAGCTTATAGCCAAAGTTTAGACAATGAATGAATGATTCTTCTTATATGCTTCCGACGCCGGATCTTAATAGTTGAGGAAGTAATATAAAAGAGATTACAAGCCATATATGATTCTTCTTTTGCTGATTCCCCGTGGTTTCTCCCTTTCTTTCACCGTAGCTAGACGAAATACATGGTTTCATGTTTTCACCCTTTTAAATTATAAATATTTACGGAAGTTGACGCGAGGCTAGGTCTATCTATAAATATGGATATGGATACGCTATACGAGTTTGGGTGAGCCATTCACAGACATTGGCAGAAGCGTCTCTAGGCACACCCTGAGAAGAAGCCAGCTAACTATCGGAATCCGATTTCTCTTACCGAGGAATTCCATTTTAAAAAAGAGAAAGCTTTATTTATGAAAGTAATGGATATTATAGTGCCGTTGTATGGTGATTAGGGAAACCACCGCCGTTGTATTTATCTGATCCTGCTAATCAGGTACTGATATATTTCTACCAATTTCGAAAATATGTCCATCACAGTAGCAGTGTATGTAGTTATGTAGTTATCGATGACTTGACTTGAACCAACCCCACACTTTCGGCTCCGATTATCCGTAGCGATCGTTTTATAACCATATCTCGAGTTTAGAATCAAGGTCTCTTATCGTAGCAGGTATCCATATCCGAGCTCGTAGGGATTCGTCACCCCCCAGACCCAGGGAAGAATAGACAAACCGGTCTGAGCGCTCACCGGGTTACTCCGCCGGATTAGTCCAAACCGTTGGCGGGAACGCCGGCCGGTGGATAGTGGCCGTTGAGATACGGATCTCAAACAACACCCCAATGAACGCGTGACGCAAGTGGTGACTTTTTGGCTTGTTTTTTGAAAGACATTTTCTTTTTTTTTCCAGTTTCATTTTTATGCACATTTCTAGATCGAATCACTATACAGCCCTTTCATCGACATCTCACAATCGTCACGCTGAGACCCAAACCTCAAAAAGGAAAGCGCATCGCGGCGTTTCCGTTAGCGGCATACATCCAGAAAACCTAATTTTGACCGGAGCTTGAAAATTACATCGACCCCTCATTCTTCCTCTCTCATCCTCTCACAATTTCTTAGTCCCGACATATAAAAAGCCTCCTTATTTCTTCTTCTTATTCTCCCCCTTCCCCCCTTCCCGTCAAGGTCTTTGTTTACTCCAAAAAATATATTTGACAATGACATCTACATCTTATCTTTGGGAGTCCACAGCTGTAGACCCCTTTCTCTCATTCGATGACTCAAATCTTATTCACTTGCTCCAGGACACTTACCCTTCCCAGCCTGCTCCCAAGCCCAAGGACTCGACAACCAATTCTCAAGATTCCACTAGTCCCAATCGCATATCCAATCCAAACCCAATATCCCCTCCGTATTCGGATTCAAGCCCTAGTCCCTCTAGCGCGAATGAAGATACTGCTTCTTTACACGAATCGACGAGACCGAATGGTGACGGTGACCATAAGCGCAAAGCATCAATAGACGATTTTGAGATTGACGACGAACAACGTACATCAAAATCGCCAACAACGGACAGTAGATCAAAACGAACCATTGCACCTTCAAGGAGAAAGTCGGGTGGTGGTGAGAGATATCAGGTATATTCATTTTTTTTTCCCACATGGGGGGACGACCGCCCAATGATTCTTCCTATATCAGGATGAAACGAAGCTTCTTAAACGCAAGGAACAGAATCGTGCAGCGCAACGTGCGTTTAGAGAAAGGAAAGAGAAGCACGTTAAAGATGTGAGTATAATTGTCCAATGGGTGATGCCCAGCCCTTGCCAGGATGCTAATGAAATCTATTCCTCTCTCAGTTGGAAGACAAGGTCGCGCAATTAGAGGCCAAATCCGAATCGCAAGCAACCGAAAATGAGAACTTGCGTGATATGCTCAACCGTCTGCAGTCCGAAAATGCGTTGTTGAGACAAACTGCATTTACGTTTACCTTACCCAGCAATTCGGGATTGTCGAACCCGCCATCATCGAATCCTTTCTCTGTCTCAGAGCCAGGCCCTAGTCGCCTTAACGCCAGTTCCACCTCCAACACCGTCAATAATCGCATTAGCGAACCACAGTCGAACTTTAACTCCCAATATTCGTCCGAATCACTTTCTTCCCTTGCCGATAATGGACCCCTGACTGATGCCGACCTCGATTCGATGGCGTTGTTCGGAGGACCATTTACGACAGTCGCTTCAAACCCCATGTTCATGTCGTACCGAGATCCTACACAGTCAATGAACGCATTCGCATCATTCGGAGGTTGGGATGATATGAGTATGCTGAACACTAATTCGAATTCTTTTGGGGATCAGTTCAGCGCGTTGTCTAGTCTCAACAATGGCGATGATATAACAGCTAGTCTAAAGGCAGGTAGTGGTATATCGCCATACGATGTAGAATTCCAAGCGGCTTTAAAAAAGACAACAACACCACAGGAATCTGAGGTACGGTTTTTTTATAGCTTTTGTAATTTCCATTTTGAATCTCAAACAAGATTTCTTAGATGTGTATGATTGATCAACTTTGCGCCGATATGCAACGTAAAGCAACATGCACTGCTCTTAATTAGTTTCTTTTCTATATATATATACGGATTATTGGGGCGACAACACACCCGAGAAGTTCTGATACGGCCCACGTATCTGATAGAGGACGCCAAATCACTCTTCTCGAACGCGGAGCCTTTTGTTTATGCCACATGCTCTCTCACACCGTTGGGGAGTTAATGACATGAAGGTTATTGTCTAGATGGTACCCGCTTGGGCTCCATTTATTGGCGCACCCTTGATTGCCTGGCACACATTGGTACCGCGCCACTTTTCTGAATGATTGCGACATCATGCCGAACTATCTTCTCTGGGCCTATGTTATTCTTTTTCGGTCAAAAATGCATTCCTTAACCACTCGATTTCCCATTGCACCCTGTACCCCTTGTGATTATTGTTTACCTATCTATTTGTCATCTTATTTCTCTATCAAATCCTGCGTGTATTAGTTTAGCTTCATTATTTTTTTTCCTCTTTTAAGATTATTTCCTGTTTACACTATAGTCTTCATCTTTACAACTAGAAAAATGGTTGTATAGTAAATTTCAACGGGATTTAAACACAACGATATTTCTGTAGAAAATAATCATGGGTACTATATATACGTTGTCTGCTGTGGGGTTCAATTCCGTTGAACACGGTCCTCTTTCCAAATTATTCTTTAATAAACACCGGTGAAAGATGTCTTGGAATAAAGGACACAAAGATTAAGAATTCCGTTCTCGGCATATAGCTAGGACTGCGCCGAGGTACTAGGTTTGTCTTAAACACGCGTCTCTTTTTAAGACCTCCGATGTTGACTAGGAAGTCCGTTGATAGATAAGATTGTCTTGAGACTCATGGCCGATCTACTGATACGCCAAATATAGATGTCGGAAAAAACTGGTCGATTCGGACTGGAATGCTCTTCCATTCGTATTCATGCGATATCAGGAGAAATATAACTACTAACAGTTATTATCGCATATTCCCTAGCGTATATATGAAGTTGGATATTGGTATAAATAAAAATACATGCTTGCTGCTTGGATATTACATAAATACGAGAATATAGAAAGATTATGCTTCTATCGCAACTCGAGATGTCTTTTGCTCAATGTCCTCCGTTTCTAAACAAGGATCATGAGATTTGAAGGTAATAGAGAACAAGGTTATAACAAACCTCTTTCTGGTGTTTCTGTTTCTGGTGTCGCGAGTTCTCCTTCTGGAACGGCCGGTAAAAAGACCGGAGGCACCAGGGGTGCTTGGGCCTGCAGAGCTTCAGCTTGTAATTCAGCCAATTCATTAAGAACAGCCTCTTCATCATCAGCCGTCATTGTGTTTGATAACATTTCGTTAATTTCCTAATAGGAGACAGCGGCCAGATTCTCAGTAATCACAAGCAATTTTGAGTAAAAACAAAAGGACGTTTACCCGTTGATACTCTCTCGCATCTTGTGTTTCTGCCAATAATTTCTCCACGTTCTCGATCGTCATCTCTTTATGAATTTCAGCTAGGACGGCGTTTCCTTGTTGTAACCCATGAAGAACCGACATTTCTACCAATGAGAATTCTATGGTTGATACCTGTAAATTTTGATATCAGAACCCGCGCACACATCATAGAAATAATTAAAGAATACCAATTCTTCCAGATTAGCCAATTGAGAGTCAGTTTTCAAAAGTAAGCTTTCTTGGTATTTCCGTCGACGCAATGCAAGTAGTGCACGATCCTTCTGACCAGATCGAAGAAATTCCTTTGCCACCTCTTGTTCACGATCTAAAACACGCTGAACCTAAATATTTGTTTAATAAAGTTTGGGAATCCATAGGAACCGTAGTAAATAAACATACCGTGGTCTGGTATTGTCGGATCTTATCCCGTTGTAGTTTGAGACTGATAGTATATGGATCAGTTCAGAGAAACAATCTTCTGTTTTAGGCACACACGTACTCAAGTATAGCTCTGTCTCGTTTGGTAATCTTGGGCATAGTCGACGAAGCGTTCCCCATACTGTTAGGTGGCAAATGAGAACCGCCATTTAGTAAAGGTATGTCACGTTCAGCGATGACCTCGGGCTATGTCACAGTATGCTGAAATTTGGTTTTCTAACTTCCAACACGACCATCTGAAGTTCTGCCTACAGATAAATTACCTTGTGTGAATTTCTGCTTATTATGCCACGTCGAAATGTAGATGTTTTTGGTGGAATTTTGGAAGCGACTGAAGATGAGCTCACTTCAGCTGGCGTTCGTCGGAATCTTGTCGATAGTACACAAGCTAAGGTAACGTTAACTTCAATCATTTAAAAAAAAAGTTTCCTTATTGCTTATTCGATGGATATATTTATATTCAGCGTAAACGATCCGTTAAAGATGACGGCGAACGGGGAGATAAGGGCCTTACTCCAACACGAAAAAAATCACCCACCGTATTTGAATTCCCCCCAGAAAGAACGTATCTAATAGAAGATGGTACCCCGTTAATACGCGAGTCTGAAGTTCCTCAGAATTCAACAAAGCTACCTCTAAGAACCCTTGACGACTTTTTTATTTTTGACCCCGGCACCCGCTCTCTCGTATGTATTACTACTCTGTGGGAGGGCACTGGTTCTTGTGAAGCGTTTGGAACGGTTTTGCCCTACATTGATTCATCATCTAATACGGAAGAGGAAGATTACGATTTCCAAAAAGATAAGATTTCATTCAAGACAACTACTATCTTGACGTTTCTTCCTGATATATTTCGAAAGTAAGTATTACTATCCCACTCGTTTTCCTTTTTTTTTTTTTGTTTTTTAACGGTTTGTACTCGTTTGTATTGACATTTAGTGAAATCATGATACAGACCCAATACGCAGTTTATATCCTTACAACCCCTTTGCGGTTTTATAAAAACCTCTTTCTTCCCTTTTATAGAAAGGAGATGATCCTTCGATTGGTTGTCAGACATATATTGGAGAATCCAGATTCAAATCCGACCGAATTCTTTGAGAGCATAGAGGACGACGAGGATCCCATTCTAGAAAGGGCCTGGACAGAGGATGATATTACTCCCGAGGTATCCTTGTATTTGTGTAATTTCGTGGATTCTCATTTTCACCTTAGATGAAGTATTCACGCGAGGAATTGGAACAAGTACTATCCTTGACGCCGAATATCGACAGGAACGACGTTTGCAATGCTCCATTAATAGACCTTATTTTGACCGACAACGACTCCACCCAGCAGCCTTCCGGACCTACTACCGTGTCCCGCCTCCGTGACCCAGTTCCGGAAATATTTCCTCGAAAAAATAAGAAGAAAAGACCTCGTCCGATGGAAACAACATTGACACCATTGATACACTTCTTAATTTCTGACTACATTGACACCCCTTTTAAAGTAGCGGGTGAATGGCCACCTTCATTGAGGAAAAGATTATTTCTACGCAAAAGACCTCCGCCTCCTTCACCTGTGAATAACTATACAGTATGGTTTTATTTATTTATTTATTCCTCCTCTCTCAAACAAAACGGATAAATTAGCCTGTCGCTGGAGATTTTGTTCTTATTAACGAGGATGCCCATGAACGTTCGGACTCGTCTGAGAGCGAACCTGAGGAAAACCCAAACCCTCCCCGACTTTCGTGAGTATAATTCACCACTTACTAGTTTGATTAACCGCGACTACGCCTTTAGTATAGCCCAGATTATTTCCGTTTATTCCAAAAAGCTGTTTCATGCCCGGTGGTTTGTTCACGGATCCGAGACACTTTTGGAAGAATTTGCCCACGGTCAAGAGTTATTCCTCTCCTTGACGGATAAATGTCGAGATGTTGCTACTGCAAATGTTACCGGCAAATATCAAGTAGATCGAATTTCCTTGCGTGAGCTTGCAGAACAAAAATTACCCGAGAGCAACGCTTATTTTTATTGGTGAGTTAACAACCATCTGTCTCTCTTAAAGAGTAAGTAACTTGCTTATATTTTCATAGTGCTGCTTGGCATCGTAAAGATCCTGTGAGTTTTACTGAAGTGACCGATGAACAAGTCGAGGTCGGAGTATGTCACGAGTGCGACAAAATTGCGGAACCCATATCAAAAATGGTAAATGGGGGTGCTCTTGTTAACGGAGTGGAATACCATCCACTTGACTTTATACGATATAAAGTCAAAAATGCTATTCTTTGTTCGCTGGGACAGGTCAATCTGATTTCTCGTCCCTCCGACAATGATGACGTTCGCTTCAAAGTCATCCCGATTGGAAGAGAGAAGGATCGGGTACCTCGGGGTCATTCTAACGAGGTATGCCACTGGTCTAATTTTATTCAAATACCGGCTTTTATAACAATAACTCGCAGACGGCAGTCTTCATGACATCCTCTTTCAAGTTTGTCCGTGCGGCCGACATTCTTGGACATGTGCAAATATTACATATCACCGAGTATGAAAACCGAATTCGCTCGGATCCACATTGGTTAGTTAAACATCCTTTTACTTGCTATATGAAATCAAAGGGGACATTTGACTTGAACACGGAACTCTCCCCTCTCCCTTTGAAAGAATTTCAACAATGTGACATTTGCCGGGATAATGAGAGGGATAAAGATTTCAATATGTCTCAGTGTCGCGAGTCGCGGGTTCTGCGGGCGTTTGATCCTTATATGGGCACTGGAGGGTTTGGGCTAGGCTTGGCAGAAGGCTGCTCCATGAAAACAGTCTTTGGAGTTGAGATCGACCCTTCGGCCGCCGAGACAGCTAGGTCCGTAAAAATTTGTGTGCGGTTAAACAGAATTCAAAATGTCAAATTCAGGAGGAATTTGCCGTTTGCTAAGATCATGACAGATGACGCATGTCGCGTTTTGTCTAAAGTGGCGAAAGGAGTTCTGCCAGAATTGGACCCCACGAAGATTGACCTTATATATTCTGGGCCGCCATGGTACGCATATATGCATACGCATTCATATATTATATTTTTAATTTATATAGTCAAAATGATTCAACCTTGAATCGACATAAAAATGACCGGAAGAGACCCGTATACACAACCTTATCGTTCGTGGAGCTGCTTCGTCCCGACTTCTTTGTTATGGAATCGGTTATTGGTTATTTACACCGGAAGGTAACCATAAAAGGGACGGAATCGGAGGTCGAGGAAATAAAGACCGGGGAACTGAAGTTAGCAATAAAGTGCGTGACGCGACTTCAATCTGGACCAGTGCTTTGATAATTGACTTTGGACAGGATTTTACACTTCCTTGGGTGTGTATCTTATGATATAACTAACGCAAGGTCATCTTTTGAGTTTTAATTGTATATTTAGATATAATGTATCTGGGGGTATTATGTATGCTTTAGCATACGGCGTTCCACAGACCCGCAATAGGTTCTTTATCGTCGCAAACCACCCTTCATATGGCGCCTTTAGATTTCCAGCACCTACACATGGGTTTAGATCATCAAAAGGACAAAAAGATCTAGTTGATCAATTGCTGCCGCGGCCATCAACCCAGCAAAAGTTGAACGGTACCTTGACCGTTCCAATCCCTTTGGGCCTCGGAACAGGTTTACTAGGAACCGCCACTGTCGAGGAAACGCTGTCCGATCTGCCTTACTTTGATTGGTATGTATTTATGGTCGTTTTTTTAGTTCTTTCAAAATATCTTATTATATTCAAGGAAACTTCCCAAATCTCAGGGCAAAGCTCGTTCTAATGAAATTGTTGTGGGGCCTAAGAAAACATTATGGGGGATAAAAGACACCAAATTTGACTACACAAAACCCCCCTCAAATTTTTCCCAGTATAGACTACGCGATAGTGTCCCGGAATGCCCGCTGCCCGTGAAGTATCAACACTTCACTAAGCATCTGGTTTCCGATAAGGTGATGAAGTAAGTCTAATGGTTTAGTCTGGATTTGTGGTGGAAAAAATAATGATTCTCAAAGCATTATCGATCTGCCTATTATGGACGGCGCGGATTATCGTCGTGAGTGGTCTTCTTTCAATTTTTTACATTGACAACTTCACATGAGTCGGACATGTAGACCTTGAGCAGCAGAATTTAGAATGGGGTTTGCGAGACCCAGCTTCATCCAAAGCCATGCAAGGACACCGTGGACGTGAGTAATGGATTCCTGATCTAGACGATAGTTCCCATCATGATATGCTCTCTCAGATGCCTACACTCGCCTTATTCCAAGCGCTTATTTTGAGTAGGTTTTTAATTCTTACCGACCGAAACCCAATAATAACCTATGTAGTACGATTGTAACAAACGTTGGTCCAAACGCCAAACAGGCGAAAATTATCCATCCTTATGTATGTCATATTTATATCCTCTAATATTTTTTTCTCAGACTCCACAACACGCAGTGCAAACGTATCCTGACTGTACGAGAATACGCGAGAGCACAAGGTTTTCCAGATTCTTTCGCTTTTTATTCGGAGGACGATAGGATTGATCAAGTATGTCTGTTTCCACATAAAAGCAATGGTTACACATACTAATTTGTGTAGTACCTCAAACAAATTGGAAACAGGTAACGAATGAGCACTCTATTGCCTTTTGAATTGAACACTCATGAGGTTCCGTCAGCGTTCCTTTTGGCGTGTCTGCAGCTATAGGTCGAGCCATCCAAGAACTTATATTTAAGAAATGGTCAAAAGACAATGCAGGTGGGTTAGATTAACATTTTATAAATTTACTTTTAGACAATTTGTTAAAAGTTTCTAATCCCAACCATCGGTATTCTTTAGTTTAACCCGGTTGTCTTGCTTCGCTTTACTGCCCTTTGGTCGTCCAACCCTTCGTGCACTAGACTTTGAGTTGTATTTAAGTTTTTGTCGATCATGTTCTTTAGCAAGATCTTGTGCTACTTTAAACCGAATGGTTTCATAATTGTCATCAGTGGTTAGAAGCTTGGATTTTGAGGCGACCACTTTTCTCTCTACTTGATCTTCGCTATTCTCTGATGTTTCTTCTTCACTCTCTTCCTCCTCTGCGCTATCATCTGGTGTTTTCTTTTGGCCGTCCTCCTCGCCTTCTGAGAGTTTTGTTTTCTTAATTTCGTCGTCGTCATCATCCTCACCGCTCTCCTCTTCCTCCTCCTCCTCTTCTTCTTCTTCCACCTCATTGCTATTTTCGTTTTCATCCAAATCCAGCTCTTTCATATACTAAAATAGATGAGGGGGTGTAGTACTTTAAGAAATTCAACGACTTACTTGCTCTAGAGTATCCATATCTTTTTTCGCAAATCCACTTGCTGCCACAACGACGTCTAACTGGAACTCTTGAGAGTTCTTTTCATTCCTTTCTGAAATAATGGTTCTAAATCTTGGATATAATATGCTTTCATATCGAAACCGCCGACGGAAAAACGTGCGAATACATTCTACGTCACGATTGAAATACCTTCATGACAGTGATGTCGATGATAAAAATAATATTAGACAAAGTGAAGCGTACCATTCGGCATTTTCATGCGATGTGCTGACCATTTGAGGAAAATCGATGACTACTGGCTCGCCCGTTTCTCGACGAATCAAAATATTGAACTCGTTGAAATCCCCGTGAATGAGACCAGCGTTGGCGAATCTGACTATTAAATCCATCAAGTTTGAATAAAGTTTGCCTGGGGAATCTACTTCGGATATTTGTCGCCTAAAGTAGAAATGTCAGATACAAAAATCAAGAGGCTGAGATGAACTGACAAAGGATAAGCATCTATTAATTCCATTAATATACAATGACGGGCTTGGTCGATAGGCCTGGGAACTGGAAAATCGTGCTCATATAGGATCTGATTTTCTGAGACAAGTGGAGAAAAATAGATAACAGAAAGAACACACCTTCATAAAAGCCCATTCTTTTTGTGCCGCCAATCTAGACATATACATCCAAGAAGCGGATTTTCGCTTCCCCATATAATCTCGTTTGGTTTTGATTGTTCGGAATGATATACGTCCTAAGCTACAGTAGTGATAAATATCATTGAAACTGATACCAGCTTCTCCTACCGATGTAGTTTGAGTACCATCTGATTTCCTTCGGCGTCGGCGACGACATAAATATCTAAGCAAGAGGATCAGGGTAATCATTGCAATAAATAGTAGTAGACGAACCTGATTCTTTTCCCACACCTATTTGATTACCAACTGAATGTAATGTTTCTCTCCTCGAGAGGGTTCGCATTGCAAGGTAATCATAACCGCCATAAGTCAACCGATATCCTTCATCTAAAGGTCTCAGTCGCGATGTGTAAAGGAGTACCAAAAAAGTTACATTTGGTATTTTGTACTTTGGCGATAAGGTTTCTTTTTGCAAGAGATCCCAAAACTTTATTTACGCCACCACTTCGTAACCCGGAGATCTGAGCTATAAGTGGATTCGGAACGACCTCGTGATTCTTTGAGCCCATTTCAACCTGACGAAGTTTTCAGATTTTGGCCGAATAAAGGAGGAAAATAAAAACACAAACTGCGGTAAGCACTCTGAATTCATCTCCAGTTAGATATCGTAAGTCTGTAGCGTCCAATTTCATTTTTGCTTTTCACTAACGTTGAGGTCCAAAAAACTTACATAATCTTTTATACCCAAATGGTCGTCGGTCACATGGACGGTCTTTGCCGAACTCTTTCGTCCAAAAAATAACACACGCTGTAATAAAGCCGGTCGGGATGGTCGGAAGATAACGAGACACTTTTTCTCTCTAACTTTAATCATGGTTGCTAAAGGAAGAATTGATTGGGGCAAAGTCAATCAACCCGACATCGTTTTACAGCCATTTCCAAGTCGACGATCTGTGGTTTATGGAACAAAAGGAATAGTTTCAAGCTCCCAGCCTTTGGCATGTGAGGCAGGACTGGAAATCTTGAGGAAAGGAGGGAATGCAGTTGATGCGGCCGTCGCAACTTCTGCTGCTCTAAACATCACCGAACCGAGTTGCTGTGGCATTGGCGGGTACGTGAGATGTTATTAAATCGAGCAGACCTTAATCTCAAAATCGTACATTATTTCAGGGATGCGTTCTGTCTGTTCTACGACGTTAAAACAAAAACTATTAAAGCCTTAAATGGTTCAGGTCGAGCACCAGCTAAACTTTCCATTGACTATATGCGTTCCCGTGGAGTCACCACCGATACGATTCCCGTGACGGACCTTAATTCCGTCACCGTTCCTGGTGCTGCCGCCGCATGGTACGACGCTGTTGAACAGTTTGGAAGTGGGAAAGTCACTTTTGCTGAAGTTATGGAGCCAGCGATCCGTCTTGCTGAGGAAGGGTAAGACCAGTATATAGCTATACAAAGCAATAATGGTTGACAGACTCGGGTGAATTTTAGTGTCCCTGTATCTGAATTGCACAGTTATGCTGTTAGTACCAATGTTTCTTCTGTTCGGCTATCCTTAATGACCTCATGTACTACAGTGGCAACGTTCAGAGAGCCTTATAAAGCGCGCCTCCCCTGACGGAGACGCTATGTTACTGAATGGGATGGCTCCTCTTCCTGGTCAGATCATGAAGTTCCCAGACATTGGGAAAACTTTTCGTCGGTTGGTAGAGCAGGGAAAACCTGGTTTCTATACCGGTCCTGTAGCGGAAGCAATAGTCGAACTCATTAAAAGCAAAGGCGGTGTCATGGAGTTGGAAGATCTTGCCAACCACAAGACTGATTTTGTCGAACCAATTAAGTACACTTACGCGAATGAAATCACTGTATACGAGGTCAGTTTTTTTTTTTAATATTATTATGTCATTAGTTTACCTTATGTAGTGTCCACCGAACGGACAAGGGATTACCGCCCTTCTCGCATTGGGAATATTGGATACTTTAGAAACACAGGGGAGAATCAAACCTTTGCTTGAAATGGAACATAACTCTCCAGAGTATTTACATACACTTGTTGAAGCTTTGCGGTAAGCAATCCAAATGATTCTTGAAATTAATGTTACCAATACTAGTACTCTTCAGTCTGGCGTTTGGTGGTATACTGTCCTTGTCTTGACTTGAAGAAAGTCCCCTCACTTGTGTCCAGATACTAGATACTACGTGGCGGATCCGGATGTCGTTCATGTGCCAGTTAAGGAACTCTTGAGCAAGGTAATATAAATTATGTGTTCCTGGGGTGATAACTTAGACATTTGTTCAATTAGGAATATCTAGCTAAAAGAGCTAATATTTTCGACCCCCAAAAGGCCATCGCCGACGTTCGTCATGTAAGTATGAAACCAGTTGGATTGAGACAAATTATTCAAATATAGTTAGGGGAGTCCTGCTAACTCTTCGGACACGGTTTACTTCTCAGGTATAATATCAACATCACTTACATGCAAATTTTGTTTACCTCTACGTAGTGACTGACCAGTGGGGAAACGCTTGCAGTTTTATTCAAAGCAATTATGCAGGTTCATTTTTTCGTTCCCTTACGTAGTTCAACGTTTTGAAAATTTTTATTGTAAGGGTTTGGTACTGGAGCTGTCCCCAAAGGATGTGGCTTTACGCTCCAAAACCGTGGTAGTGGATTTATGCTCATACCAGGTCATCCAAACGAACTCAAGGTTTGCCCTTCAATTTTTTTTAAAAAACATTCCGGTTGTTCACCCAAGAGACAGGGAGGTAAACGACCGTATCATACCATTATCCCTGCCATGGCGTTAAGAGGTGATGAACTATTCTTATCGTATGGTGTAATGGGTGGCTTCATGCAGGTCCGTTCGTTCTACAACATTAGTAAAGGAGTTTTTTTGCTCACCATAATACGCTCAGCCTCAAGGACATGTTCAGGTACTCTTGAACCTGCTCCGCGGTTTCACAGTTCAGGCTGCTCTTGATGCGCCTCGGTTTTGTATTTCTACTACCGTTCCCGATGCAGAAATTAAGACGAAATCTGGAGAAGAAACGGTCAAGAATCAAGATAGTGTCGGCGATATTAATAGCGAGGTTTATTTCGAAGAGGGCATTTCGCCGCAAACGGTGGAGAAACTAAAAGGTTAGTCTTCTATTTTATTTTTTTTAACTCTCCATAAATTTCTGAACACTCTTTCAGATATGGGACATGATGCGTATCTCGTCACTGGGTTGTCCAGGGCTCTTTTCGGAAGAGGTCAAATAATTCAGAAGCTGCCTGATCCTAATAATCGTATCCTCTGGGCTGCTGGATCGGATTTACGTGCGGACGGCCATGCCGTTGCTCAAATTTAAGAATGACTGAAGTGCAAAGATATATGGTCAATGTAAATGGAAGTTATATAAAACAATAGAGAGAAAAACCAAGGAAAATTTCCGTCCGTTGTGTTTACGTTACATACGTCGCTGTCTTTCCGACCCAACGGCCTGTCGTCGCCTATATTCACGTAATTCTTTAGTTTTATCTGGACCACGAGGTTTATCCCAACCTGCTAAGGGAACAACAATAACAGTTGCATTGTCTTCGCTCCCCAACTCTTCAGCAAACGAGAGAATGGAGGATGCGGCTTGTTGAGGGTCTGGTGAGTTCCGCGCAAGGTCAACAATTTCATCATCAGATAGAACAGAAGTTATGCCATCCGAAACCGACACGCTGAATGCCCATTCTACGCCTAAAACGAGGTTTTGAAATATGTTCCTAGAAAAAGTCAAACTTTCTAACCTTTTAATAATTTTTTCCGTACTTCTGGTTCAGGAGTGACTCCAAATGGTTTGAATCTGCTATCACCCAAACTATACATTTCGATTTAAAAAAAAATTGAATAAAGAGAATTAACATGAATCTTACCCCCTCGTGTTCGCTAAAGCACCCATCCATCTAACAGATTGCAAAGATGATGCGATGGCTATGACAACGCTTTATTTGTCTGTCTACTCACCTTGTTTCACCAAAAGAATCAGTAATGATCCCTGTTCCACCTAACCGTCTGAGGCGGGCTGATTCGCCCCGGGCTTCAGCATGATGATCCTCCGTCATAGCATGAGCACAACCACCATCTGTAGGACATAATAATATTCGGGTATCTCTAAAAGATTATTTTTTTGAATCAATTGATAAACAATTGCATTTGGGGAGAAACTAGAATTCTTACCCACAATGTGCTACTGTAAGTGAAATACTTTCCGCGGTATAAAATGGTTTAGGTGGATTATCAAGGGTATGAAATAATGCGACGGAAGCAGTAGAACCTTGTTTAGAAGATTCTTTTAGCAAGGATATTTGGCGATCAGCCTAAGAAGGTAAGATACAGAGACCCATGGAGAATGTATAAAAACGTTATAACAAACTTGTAAAAATGCAAGGGTGGCCCGAGCTTCTAAATCGAGTGGTGGAGTTCCGTAATGGTCATCCGTTACCCATTGAGCGAGTGCACCACCTTTATATCGTTTAAAATATCCACCGAGACTTTTAACCCAATCATACACTTCTGGTATTTGAGATTTGTCGACTGATTCAAAAAGAGAATGAAGTTCCTTTCTCAAATGATCGGACACAGTCGAACCGCCATGACTTGGGGGGGGAATGATTGTCAGCAAACATTGGTAGTGGGTAGAATAAGTTCTTGAGGAACACACCCATCATATATTCCAACAAAGACTACTTGATTGGCAACATCCTTGTAGATTTTGTTGAGATTCCATTCGATGCCGTGACTTTGCTTTAGACCAACTTGTAATTCTTCTGGATCTATAAATATACAGGAAACATTATGACCGTCTTCTTGGTAACTTATTAATGAATTAGAAAGGGTTCTTCTCGTACAGACGAACTTCAACGTACCTTCTAACACCTCGTGAGACAGAAACACCGATAACTTTAGGGGAATGTAAAGGCACACGAATGGTACCGCCTATATTTCCGTTAAAAAAAAACTGCTTCCGTTACTAGGAGAGGAGGATACAGGAGCTAATATCCACCTGAAGGTAGCGGTGCCCTCATATATTCACTGTAATATCTTCTTGTAAGACTTATGAGACCGCCATGTATTCGAAATGGCTCAGTAAAGCGCCAGAACATGGCATTATGGAAAAAGAAAAGGACTAAACCGGTAGCGCTCCGTCAACCGACGCGACCACAGTGGACCACAAACTTCTGACAATGGCGGGAACTTTGTCATTTAGAGTAAGGTATCCTTTTAACACCTGTATTATCACTTATGTTCGTTAAACAAGTCATTCGCAGAAATCAATATTTAGTAAAGACTCTAATGTTGATGATGAACAATCAGACAAACACGATTTTGACATCCTCTCGAAACGTCAAAAAAGCATTATGAAATCAAACTTAATCACGAACAGTGAGTTTCATCAATTTTGCACTATTTTCGCATCAAGTTGGTGTCATTTGTGTTAGTGTTCGTGACCTTTGGAGTAGGTACCAAAAATGCAAAGACCACGATGAGAAGTAAATATATCTCAATATTTTTGTGTTTACATTTTTTTTGACTTGAGGATAAATTGTAGGATGAGAATAGCGAATACACTCATTCGGGAAATGGCCATTCATGGCGATGCAGAGGAAATCTCTTACTACAATTTCCTTGAAAAGCATGAAAAGAGCGATGTCGTAAAGCATAACAAAGGTACTTTCAATTTTCTCCGCCCTTCCTTTTTTAAAAAAATCTGTTCTTACAGAAAAACATCATGAGATCAATGTGCTTGTTTACGATGCGGATACCACTACTGCGGGTCCCGACTTTGATCAGAAATTAGCTAAAGCATTCAATGCGTTTGATACTCATGCTAAGAAAGAAGAAGAAACGATTCTTCCTGAAATGTTTCAAAAAATGCAACCTGAAGAAAATGACGTGAGTTTTCTTAATTCCACCCTAGTTGGGATTGGGATTGCTAATAGAGGTGATAAATAGGCGGAAGCTCGTGTCTTCTTGAAAGCACCCCAGAGCGGTGGTATGATGCAAAAGGTGGCAAGTGCTCAGGCAGCAACCCATGATGCTATTGTTAACAAGCTGCGCGGCGCTGATTTCGTTTCGTTGAAGGTAGTTCTTTAACTTTTCTCTTCTGTCCTTCTTACTAGACATGTTGTAGCATTATCACCCAGAAAGCTTCTCAATGTAATGTCGTCTGTCCGAGATTTTCACGTGAATGTAATTCAGTGCACTTGTATAAATACTGTATATGACTTCCAATGGTTTTGAACGGCTGCTTTTGATTTCAAGTTCGGTCTTGGATATATTACCGACCAGGAGGAAAGATAACTTAGTAGACAATATTGCTTACGCGTGGCTCACTCAGAGGAGATATATGCAGGGCTAATCTTATATTTTTGATGGTTTCAAGTTGATTAGGAAAGGACTTTGATTGGCAAAAGCAGGTTTTTGGTCGCAGTGTGGCAATATTAGTTCAGATATGGCTGACCGGCTTTGGGTTTTTAAATCTGATTACCGGACAGAGATAATTAGAAGAATCAAACTTAGACTGTCAGGTCAGTAAATGCAATATTTTGGACCAGCGGTCGGGTTCTGGGATTTTCAGAAATTAAAGGCTTTGAGAAAGAATCAAGATTTATCAAGTAGGTTCAATGTATAACATATTAGCAAGAAAACTAAGATGCTGGAGCGAAAAAAAAAACATAAGGCTTCCCCAAAATACAAGAATGATGGGCATGCCACCGCATGGGAGTCACCCCCAAGCCCAGAATGTTAAAGACAACGACATTAGTCTATTTGACATTGGGAAATTAAACACAGCTGCCGATCTTTAAACACGATTTTAATTCGACACCTGTATAAGAACTTTATTCATTACTCACCAAGTAGGAGCAAACGGCACCCGGGCAGCATCCAGTGATTATATTACAAAATTCTCCATGGCAAGTGGATGCAGATACATCAGCAGCAGCAACTGGTTCAGGTCCAGGAGCTGCGCTCACAAGGAGAATGTTGAGGAGAGTGCAGAGAGCAACGTAAGTGAATTTCATTGTATAGAAACTTTCAAGTGAGGTTGTAGTGTTGAGAAGGAGAAAAACTTGGGTGTCTTACACTTTCTGAGAATTTATCCCAGTGGGCGGGACGCCGAGGGAGAAGGTCTAAAGAAAGTAGTCTAAAATCAAAGTTGCTAGCTGTCCAGTTTTTAACTTTACAGGTCTATTCCCATTCAATCGCGTGATTTCTGAATGTATTTTGGGGTTTGAATCAAAGCACAATATATAGTGTACAGCCATATTTGTATTGGAATGGAGTTCATAATAGACACGTTCACGTTATACTGAACAACCTCATTCGTTATTGATGGAGGCGTAAGGGTGAAAGGAGAGGATGGTAAATCCACCCTATACGAAAGATCCCATCAATGAGTCAGGCGAAAATTGGGAGAACCATATACTTCTGTTTTCTGTATTTTCTACCATGAAGACGAAAGGGATCGAAAACAGCCTGGACACCTAACTCGATTTCAATACCTTTTTCAGCATTCCACAAAGCTTGGATGCTCATGCCATGCTAGTGTTGTTGTAATACCGGAGTAGACATATTAGTTGTGGATAAAAGTTATTGTATTATAGAAAAGTAGCTAAAATATTTTATACTCCGAGACTAGCTGTACAGTTCCTAATTATATGCTAATAGAGAAAACTACGCTAGTACTCTTTTATTATAGTCGACGCTGAGTGTTTACGTAATATAACAACAGCTAGTCGAGAAGTCGACGTGGATTCAAAAGTGCAGCAATTCCGGAATAGGCTTTGTAAGGAAGAAGTTTGATGAAAGGTGTCAGATTTTCTGTACATATATGTTCTGGCGGACGGGAAGCATAGGCTAATCGGTAGGGTACATACATCTAAGGGTGTACTTAGTAATGTGGCTTCATTAAGTATTTGATTCTTTACCAGAAGGAATATTCCCAGTTGCCTGAAAGGCATATGTTTATGAGGTTTTGTGGCGTTCGTTCAGTTCTCCTAGTGATGCACCAGCAAGTGCATTACGTACACTCTGCCATCTTGTACACACGATATTCAGAAATATCGCCAAATTCTTTTCTTTAAAGGATTGTCAAAGGACCATCATCAGAGAAGAGTGGGAGTCTAGCGTTCAAACATCAGATGTGGTCATGCTTCAACTGCCACTACCAACCGTACCGTAACAAGTTGGTGAGAAATCTGAGGCTTTAGCGTCGTTCCACTTGACCCGGACGCTTACGTTGCTATCTCGAGAGCTACTAAACAGCTGAATATTGAATGCCCATGACGAGCTCACATGGGCTTTCGATCATAGTCAGGTGGAGAATCATCGGGTCGATATGTTTTGCAAATTTATTGCTCAATATTGTTTGTATATTTGGATCCAATATGACCTGTCAGAAGAGCATTTCCTTTGAAAAAGTTCTGGTTATAAGAGACTGGATATTCCGACGACTTTCGAGTATCCAAAATGACTGCCTTACTTTACGCAGTCTTACTTCTCTTGCGTTGCATTTCACCTGTCCATTCGAGTGGAACGCCTTCTCCAAGCTCTCTCGGAACATCACTCACTCTTCTTCGTCAAAATGATCTCAATTGTAATGTCACATTTTTTTAAAAATTCCTGGATAAGAATCTAATCAAATTCTATGTAGATACGGATGCTAACAATCATGCCAGTACAATTTTACTCGAATCTATGACATTTGACGAAGCAGCCTCGAAATGCGCTTCATTGAATGAAAATCTCGTCAACATCGACGCTGCTCCAAAATTCTCGCAAGATTTAACTTCACTACTTTCGTACTTGGACTATCGTGACACATATCCTCCTGGTCAGGCATTTTGGATCGGTAACCAGAATTCCCGGGAACCCAAAATAGTGCAACTTATAAACGGAAAGCTAATTCAAAGTTCTATATTATTTGGGCATCTAGTCAAGCTTCCTGCGTTATGTTCTCAGAGCGCCCCTTTCCGCCCAGCAAGTGATAGTGACAAAAATCCCGACTGGCAGGTCACCGTTTCATCCAATTCAAAAACTTTTACTGGGTAATGATTGTACTTTTGTTAGTCCCCATAAGTCTAATACTTTTATTTCTTATTAGCTTTCGTGATCAACTCTCTTTCCGTTTTCTTGGCCTACCCTATGCAAACCCACCTGCTCGATGGGAGTATTCGACGTTATACAACAATAAATCCGTAACTCACATTGACGCTACGAATTACGGTAGCCAATGTTGGCAAAGTGGTTCCGGCCCTTACAGTGAAGATTGCCTTTTTTTGAACGTTTTCACGCCTTTCCTTCCTGGCTCATCGGACAAGAAGAATTTGAAACCAGTTCTGTTCTGGATACATGGTGGATCATTCACTAGCGGAACGGGTGCAGACCCTACGTTTGACGGTGGCGCTTTGGCTTCTCGAGGCGATGTTGTTGTCGTTACCATCAACTATCGACTCACGACATTGGGATTTTTAGCTCTTGACGATGGCACCATCAAAGGAAATTTCGGTTTAGCAGACCAAATCGTCGCTCTCGAATGGGTTCAACAAAACATTGCCGCTTTTGGTGGTGACCCGAACCGTGTAACTATATTTGGACAAAGTGCCGGTGCTGGCAGTGTTCGTGCATTACTGGCAAGCCCACCTGCCAAAGGTAAATTCGCAGCTGCCGTTCCAATGAGCAATCTGGCAGGCGCAGATTACGCCACCACGTATTCACTTTACTATACCCAGACGCAGGAAGTACAAGTCGCGGCTAATGCCATCATTAAAGAAGTCAACTGCTCCAATGCTTCAGATGTCGTTTCATGTTTGCGTGCTGTCCCGCCAAGCACTTTTATTAACATCCCTGACGAGGCGAGGTATCTCGTCGTTGATGGAACATATCTCATCACAGATCAGCTGGAGTTGAATGGATCCAGTTTCACGAACAACGTTCCGACCATGTGGGGTCATATGCGTTTCGACGGAGCAGCTCTTATAGGTTACCCTACCCCGAACCAGGACTTGACAGTTGCGCTACAACCAATCATTAATACACAAAGTGCTGCTGCAGTTGCTCGACCTGATCTCTTTCCCATACCCGATGGGCCAAACGCAACTCTAAATATATTCAATGTCACCGCTAGAATTGCAACCGACGTCGAATTCCGATGTTTAGATCAAGCTACTGCTTTGGCTGCTGTCAAAAACAAGATCTTCTCTTCCGTTTACTTTTATTCCTTCTATCGTTCATATCAGGCAAGCATTTCTATATTATTTTTTTTCCTTCAAATTCCGTGCTAAAATTCTCTCTTTTCAATTTGACAGACCCAGACCCCAGGTTCTGATCCCAACGCTCCCGTTTGTGATGCTCCCAAAACACCCGAATTCCCAAATGGAGACCCGAATTTGCCATACTTCCAGTGTCATTCGGGAGAACTATATTATGTCTTTGGGAGTCTGGGTCAATTCGATCTTCCGTTCCGAGACGATAATGACGTCTACATGTCCCAAGTTTCCATGGACCGATGGGTATCATTTGCTTGGACTCACAATCCAAATCCATCCAAAGACCTCCTCATAGCCCGTAATTATCAAGTCACTCTGGATAAATTGCAAAAGGATGGTACATGGGAACCTGTCAATGCGGAAAAACCTACTCTTCATGTAATGGATTATCCTGGTGGTTCACAAATCCCTTTTGAAGAGCAAGAACAATGTGACTTTTTGAACTTCCCGTTTAGCTTCTACGAGTAAAAACTGTAATGTATCTATGTATTATAAAAATAAATAGACCGTGAAGAATGCATAGTGCAATAGCCAATAATGCAGAGCCTATGCCCAGTCGACATGACCGTTCTCTGTATGGCTTGCGTGGTGGGACGTAATCTTTTGAACTTGAAATGGCGGTGATCTCACTCTGTTGACTGCATGAGTTGTAGTCAAGTGGGCATGAACTTGTACTCGCCTAAATTATAATCTCAATTCAAACAGACATAACGCATACATTAACATTACTTGTCAAGGCTTACGGCTACAAACTCCCGCGTCAAGAGATTGAAGATATTACCAAATAACATAGCCATCAATGCGCCAGTCATTGTGATCACGTTATAAGGCATAGTGAAATCCGGGGTGGCCAAGTCAATGAGAAGGGTTTTGGTATACATCCGCGGTAATACTTGGTCGGATACGTTGGATGGTAGGAATCAGCAGCGCGGAAGGGAGATCCCAGCTTCGTAGGTGACCAATTGCGAAAAGTTTTGCATATTCTTGATGGTGACATGCATACGACCTTTAGCTTGAGAGGTACCCGAATGTGAACGCTCGATGGAGAGGGGTATTGATGATTTGATTTCTGTCGCTAATAATTCCCATCAAAACAGGCCGTAAAAGGATGAAGGATGTAAAACGTACGATAAACAAATGAAGTTTCATCAGAATATTTCAGTGCAACGTCCAGTGGTTCTCGAACTATCGAATGTAAGTGCTAGTATTCAAAGAATCGGGATTGGTCTTATTTATGTTTACATTCTACTGAGCAACCTCATTCGTTATTGGTGGAGGAGGCGCAAGGGTGAAAGGAGAGGACGGTAAATCCGCCTCTATCCTACTATCACGAGCAACCGAACACCGCCCTTGAATACTTTTTCCAAATAAATGTGAGAAAGACCAGCCTATATGAAAGATCCATCAACGAGTCAGGCGAAATTTGGGAGAAACATATACTTCTATCTTTTCTACCATGAAGACGAACGGGATCGAAAACAGCTTGGACGCTTAACTCGATTTCGATACCTTTTTCAGCATCCCACAAAGCCTGGATACCCACGCCGTGCCAGTCGGCACCGAAGAGTCGATGTGGATTCAAAAGTGCAGCAATTCCGGAATAGGAAGAAGTTTGATGAAAGGTGTCAAGTTTTCTGTACATATATGTTCTGACGGATGGGATGATAGACTAAACGGTGGGGTACGTCTAAGGATGCACTTAGTAAGGTGGCTGCATCGAGTATTTTTGATTCTTTACCAGAAGGGATATCCCCGGTTGGCTGAAAGGCATATGTTGATGAAGTTGTGCGGCGTTCGTTAAGTTCTCCTAGTGATGCACAAAACAAACCAGCAAGTGCATTACGCACACCCTGCCATCTTGCATCAAATCTGAGATAGTTAAACGACTCGTTTGATTGTTTTCTTTGTTGATAGAGTAAGAGAAAACGCATTTGTGAGTTTCATCTTCTCTCATCCATACCCATAGTTCGGCACCATTTCCTACACTTGAGCTATTAGGATATCTCCATGTACGATAATCCCACTTTCCAGCGTTGAGAGAGAAATGAAGTTCTGTTACTGCATATGAACGAAGGATCTGTCCAAGTGCTAAAGGAGAGACAACATAATGTTGAGCTATTTGACAATAATGTCAGCATTAATATGCGTTGTTTCTTTGACAAAAATAGAGTCCATACCCTCATCCTTTTGACTTGGGCTGTTTGGTAGTCGAGGCACGGCATCTTCTAGCAACGTTTTGAACTGAAAATGAGTATACACTTTCCCATCGTTCAGAGGTCGGATATATATTTTTTCGTCGAAGAACTCATCCGCAATTACATGAACAAACTGAAGGCCAACGCACACGAGTGTAAGGATCCAGTATTCCAAGTTGAAGCATGGGTTTGCCTTTAGGCGCTCAAGTCTACGAATTGACTACCTGCTTGTCATGTACGTCTTACCACAATTAACACCCTTTTAGACGTTTAATTCCTTTTTTTAGGGGCCACGGTTCAAATGATAAATTGTATATAACACATACCGAACATTCAGGTCAATGGGGTCAACATTCAGCGGGTTCTGCAGGTTTTAAAGGGTACGCAGTGGTAATACAAGTTTCGATATTAATACGGACTTACAGAATCTTCGTTCATGTAGAAAAGTGTCGAGACCTCTTGCACTCACACCCTTTGATTGTTGTTCTCTTTCACTTCAACCGTTTGAACACCCTGTGTGCGCTAGGAGCGAAGATGGAACTGGAACCGTTTTTGATCTTGTGAACATAATTCCTTGGTTAAAGTATATGACTTTCAATAATTTGATATGTCATGTCTTACCATTACATTCAGGCTTCACGACAACAAACATCCTATTACTGGAGCAAAGATCGACCCTTCCTCACTCATCAAGCTCAATTATGCCCGGGATACTAAAGGAGAATATCACGATCCTGTTACTTTCAAACGATTTAGTGAACACTCTCATATCGTTGCTATTGCCACCACAGGAAATGTTTTTCTCGCTGAAAGTATTAAAGGGAACAGAGACCTTGTTGCGGATGTGAACTTTAAAAAGTAAACACTTTCAACCATCTTCAAGTGTTATTGCGCTGATAAACTCTTAAGGGAAGACATAATCACATTGCAAAATCCGCATGCTATTCCACCAGCTGTTCCTAAGACAACTCAAGAAAAAAAATCAACGGCTACGGTTGTTTCGGTCGCTACACAAAAGAAGGCGTCCCTACCATGTGTGTATATTATTAGTACTCCAATTTTCTCGTATAGTATCTGACAGGGTAATTAGGGAATGCTTCGCCGTATTCAACGGGCCTACCTGGTGCATCACTCACTTCAACTTCAGTTGATCCACATACGGCTTCCTCGACAGCGTTATGGGATGAGGTATGCCTATCTTTAGGAGTTTATATCATCACATAACATATTGTTCAAGGAAGAATTGATGTTTGATGCCATCGCTAATCCTCCAAAGGGCAAGGGGAAAGAAAAGGACGTGGGCAAACGGAGAGCTTATGTCCGGGTTATCACTACACTCGGAGGAGGGAGTCTTAATATTGAATTATATTGCGAAAAGGTCATTTTTGTCATATCTCAAGCGTTTGTATTCCTAGGCTGACTTTTTTTTTCTTCGAAGGCACCCAAAACATGTTATAACTTTCTCATGCTTGCTAAAGCGGGTAAATACGATAATTGCCTATTTCATCGATTGATTCCGGGATTTATGGTATGCATGTTCCTTTTCTTTGAAGGGTGTCTAATCACCACTCATCGTCCGCCCGAAGATTCAAACTGGGGATCCGACTGGGACAGGATCTGGTGGCGAATCGCATTGGGGCACACCCTTCCGAGACGAATTTGATGCGAAAAATGCTGCAAAGCACGATGGTAGAGGGATTGTTGCAATGGCAAACAAGGGTCCAGGTACCAATGGGTATGAGGGTCATTTCCGATAATCCAGAACCACGATATTAACAATATGATTTATTAGGTCGCAATTTTATATTACATTTCGCGAGGCACCGCATTTAGATGACAAACATACAGTTTTTGGGAAGTTGGTTGGGGGAGAAAGCGTCCTTGATGCTCTAGAGAAACTTCCACGAAAAGATAAAACTGACCGACCAGCCAAGCAAGTGAGAATTAAGGAAGTTATTATGTGGGTGGAATTTGCAAACATAATTGATCGTCATAGCTAATGTAAAACGCTTTAGATATAAGGATCCTTTTGAGGAGTATAAAACACGATTAACACGCAAACTCGCGCATCAGACTGAAGCCGAACCTCAAGAGATTCAACCTAAAGAAAGGGACGATATGAACTGGTTTGGAGTAAAGCTTGCCCCTACTGCCGATGCTGTTATAGGAAACGGTGATGGTGGAGTTGGGAAATATCTTGATCTGAAGCGGTCGCGGGAAGTGGACTTCTCGGATGGACCACCCGAAAAGAAGAAGCAGAAAAAGATTGGTTTTGGTAACTTTGATAACTGGTGATACATATGTATATGTTAATAATGTCATTTTGAACATGTACTTGTACCTTTTACTTCCGAGGCTGTTACATTGTCCGATCGGCTAGCGTTACCGTCAGACGGCCATGTACGGGGATGCGGAGTAGTGGCATATATAAGACATTTATTCCTACTCAGCCTCAATAACTACTTACGACCTTTTTTTAATTTTTTTTTTTCTGATTGAAACCAAATGTTCGTTTTTCGTTACGTCTTTTTGCCAATTTTTGCAGCATCACTTGCTTCTGCTCAAAGTGAGTATATGTACTTGGGATTTTAGTTGGTGTACAATTCTGACCTGTTTAGTTGGAAGCATTTTTAGTAGCATTACCTCAGATGGTGAGTGTATTCCTGAAAATCTGATCTCAAGTTTACTTATATGTTTTTTAGTCGGATCTGTCTTCTCCGTTGCAACGTCAGCAATTGAGAGCGTTGCCACTAACGGTGCTTCACATATTGAAAGTGTCGGTGCGATTATCACTAGTGCCGCAGGTGGTCTCGAGGAGAAAGTGACCAGTATGTCCTTCCCTCAAGCGATTTGTTTCAGAGTGAATTGTTGACCAAAACGTCCCTCTTCCCAAACTTCAGGTGAAGGGGGTAAAATATTCACTATTGTTACCTCCGATGGTGGTAAAGCAGTTACATTGGGAGAGAATGGTGTAGGAACAGCTGTTAACGACCTTACCAGTTTCTACCAATCCGCGACCGCAGCCGTCCATAAGAGGTAAGTTGTCGCTGGAGTTGATTAGATGTTTGATGCTGATACTCTTGTAGTGGTAGTGTCTCTCTCTATCAGCCCATTTCTGCCACTTTGTTCGCTAGCCTTGGTGCTATAGTGGGAGGTATTGTTATTGGTGCTCGGAGGATACTATGAAATCTAATACGAGCGACAACCTTTGGACTATTTTTTTGTATCTTTATTTATTTGATAATTCTTACGTTCATATAATTTAAATCCGTGTGGATGTGATCTCGGTTGGAAGTCTAGAATTGTAGAAGAAAGCCGGACGATTACAGTGCCTACATAACTGAATGTTAAAATACGGTAAAAGAAATTTTCAGTGCGCACTAGAAAAGAGATAGTAATTTCAACAGTTTTTGGTGTACGCTGAGAATATACCCAATTACGGCGGAAAACTTGTGGCATTCTCGTTCGAGATACAGTACTAGACCCGTAATTCAACGGCACAAGTTATAAAAATTCGAATGATTTCATCGCTCATCGCTCCCCAACGCACTGGCAAGGCTAAAGACGGTCCTTTAGGCGCGCACACTTCCCGTCTGCATCCAAACGGATTTTTATGCAAAGCTCGTAGATGCTTCGCATCTCTCGAGGGCTACAAAAAGTTTTACCGCCAACTCTTTTGGATTTAGTATTCACCCCTTTCCGTCAACAATTTAAAGAGAGTTTCACTACTCGTCATGCCTTCCGTTCCCGACAATTATCTACTACTCTACCCGATAATCCTCAGCATTTGTTCTCCTTAAGGCATGCAATTGGAGAAAGGAATTCAAGTGAAATAAGACAAATTCACCGAGAAATGTGCAAAAATCATACCTTGGGGACACTCACAAACCGTGAACTGTATACCCTCTCTTTTGTTCTGGACGAACATATTCAGAATTCACCTCAGTCAGAGACCGACGAATATGATAAAGAAATGGCTATTCATTGCGCAGCACATGGATATATAGATCCTCTCAAGACTTTCATGCTCCTCGATTTCAAATCAAATAATTACGACGAGGTTATTTCGCTCTATGATCAATATTTCACTGAATATGGACGAGTATCATCTCGGAGTTCGGAAATTGGCACGTCAACACTTGACCCGATGTCTGACGATGTCGTTCTGTTGGACGACAATATAGAGATAAAACATACGCCGTCGGATGTCACTGACTTGGTGGTCCTCATGATTGCTGCCCACGCCGCTAAGGAGACTTTTGATGGAGCATACCTTCGATTCATGGATTCTCCTACAATGGTCCGAATAACAACTCCAAAAATAATAGCTTTCTGTGACGCCCACCTCACGCATAATCCAGATCTCGCCAATAACCTCGAAGTATGGTCGCAGGAATTATTCTTATGTCGACTAATTTCTCGCCAAAATTCTTTCGATATGTATGTGAAAAATTTGCTCAAAGATAATCATATAATCGCACTGGAAAAGCTTTATCAACGAATTATTGATTATTGCGACGATCCCCACAAGGTTATGTGTCTTGTTCAACCTTCTCCAGAAGAGTTGGATAACTCTAAGCAATTGACTGTTCCCGATGATACATGGGCTTCGTTCATTCGGGCATTTATCCAATGTAATCGCCACGATCTCATTGGCAAACTTTGGGTTGATCTCAAATCGAGAGGACTAGTCCCAAGCCGTTACATACGCAATGCTCTTTTAGAAGGTTTTGGTCGTTATGGGCATCTCGATAAGGCAATAGCCGTTTGGAAAGACATGCTTAGTGCAGGAATTGAACCTAATGACATTAGTTATGGAGCAATGATTCAAGCATACTTCCACAATCGTAAGCCTGCAGAGGCGCTTGCCATGTTCGACCAATTTCGCAAGAATGCTAGGACAAGTCCTGGGGGAAAGGAGATGCTTCAGCAGAACTCCCTGTTGCCTTTATACAACATCGTCCTGCACGGTCTTTTAATCAATAAATCTTTTCAAAATGCCCGAGACATGTTGAAGGAGTTACAGAAGCATGGCCCCAAACCCGACATTGTCACATACAATATCTTTTTACGTTTCTATGGGCGTATTGGCGATTTACAAGCTCTTGATAATATGCTTCAAGAGATGAAAGGCCTGGGAGTTAGTCCTGATGTTTACTCGTTCACCACAATTCTTTCCGCACTTTATCGGAAGGGCAAACTGGACGCGCATAAAAGACTGCTCAACATAATGATGTCAATGGGCGTTCAACCAAATGTTGCAATGTACAGCGCGATCATCAATTTTCTCGTACGGGAGGGAGGTTATGGGAATCTACGAAACGCGGTTTTGTTATTACACCATATGGAGCACGACGCGGATAAAGCAAGTCGACCAAACGAGGTTACATATACCGCTTTACTAGCAGGTATCCATCGCGACCCAACATTAACGCGAGATGAAGTTGACTCATACACCGAGGATATATTTGGAAAAATGCAACGAAGTGGTATACAACCGAATCGTACAACGTATCACTACCTTATTAAAGCATGTCTGGAAAACCCAGACATACGAGCATTACAAACAGGACTTCGATTTTATAGAGAAATGGAGAAAAGGGGCATTATTACGAATCGGACCTGGTATGTTATCCTATCTTCACTGCTACGACGTGGAGATTTTGATACGGCGGGGGGGATCGTGAATGATATGTTACGAAAGGGTTATCAACCGGATGAATCCCTTAGAGTTCTTGTAAATAAAATTCAGATAGAGGTGCAGAAACAAGCGGCGTATCAGAGTTAAGATTGCCCGAGAAAGAATGCTTTAGTTAATCCCAATCTCAAATACCTTGCATACGCTAGCGACACATTAGTTTAATTTTTGCTATTTTTGAAAATAAGCATACCCCAATGACTCCATTTGCGACCTAACCACTTGCCCACAAATGGCACGAGTACAATGGAAAATATTGTCTGCAACTGTTCTAAACTTTCTTCCCACTCGCGCTGAGCAAGACGATATTCATCTTCATAATCTTCAGATGTATCGCTCGACGACGCTGAAGAGGAATGGATCGAAGAATGGGAACTCATGAAAATCGTCTGCGTTCCGCGATGGATGACGGATAACTCAGGTGGGATTAGCGAGTCCGGATTTAGCTTTAGACGCTTGGAGTGGGGCTTGCCGTCGAGCCGCCGAGTAACAATTCCATTTCATTTTAGTTCAAAAGCATTTGCACTCGCCACGACAGATATTATTCTCTATACCAAAGTCCTCTTCTTTCACATCCATTTCTCTCTTTGGATTATCTGATTTCGTCAATGTGCCATGCTCGAAGACTTTCACGGTTCAACACAACATAGGATAGTCGGTAAAACTCTCCTTTACGCCATATCATGTTTTGCCAGTGTGGGCGTGTTCTTGGTAAGTTTTTTTATATTTCTTTTTAAGAAAATAGTTTATTAATCGATTTCTGTCCAATAGTTTGGTTATGATCAAGGGTTTGAGCATACACTCTACTTCATCTGACATTCACGGTATTCATGAAAATCTTATGATCCAGTGTTATGTCTGGTATCATAACAGGGCCTTATTTTAAGAAATATTTTAATCAACCATTACCATATGAAGTTGGTACAATGGTTGCTGTCCTTGAAATTGGGGCTTTCAGTATGTTCTGTCTCCTTCTCAAGTCCCATCTGTAAAATCTGAGCTGGATTGACCCGTTGGTCTATAGTTACCTCATTAGCCGCTGGACGAATAGCAGACATTATTGGGCGACGAAAAACCTTATTTTGGGGCGCAGTTGTCTTTGCTATAGGCGGTGCGTTTCAAACTGGAACCACGGGCTATGCCATGATGGTATTTGGTCGTATTATCAGTGGATTCGGTGTGGGTCTTTTATCGTGAGTTCTGTTTCTAGATTTGGAAGAAAATCCATATTGACATTTGATTTTACTAGAACGATTGTTCCTATTTACCAGAGCGAGGTGTCTCCAGCTGAACATGTACGTTTTGTCAAAACGTTTTTTTTTTTACCCGAGCATGGAATATTGACATACATGTAGCGGGGGGCTCTTGCATGTATGGAATTTACGGGAAACATTCTCGGATATGCGTCTTCAGTGGTATAACATGTGTTTTATTCAATTACAATCCCCGTGCGCTTAATATTAATACAGTGGATTGACTACTTTTGTTCTTTCATCGAATCAGATCTATCATGGAGGCTACCATTATTCAATCAATGCATCATCGGTGCAATTTTGGCGATTGGCTCGTTGTTCATGCCTGAAAGCCCGCGGTCAGTCAACCCGATTATGGATGTTATGAATAACTAAACAATGCTATACCTGAAGATGGCTTATCGATGTTGGCCGTGAAAAAGAAGGTTTAATTGTCATTGCTGATCTATATGGTGGCGATTTAGACAATCCAAAAGCCAGAGAAGAATTCCGTGAAATTGTAGAAGTCGTCGAGCAAGAGGTGTGTGTACTCTTATTCGTATACACTCTCAATGCCTTTGCTGACGTCTGGGCCAGCGAATATCGGGAGATAGGACGTATGCTGCGATGTGGGCTCGGTATAAATATCGGGTTTTGATTGCAATGTCATCACAAGCCTTTGCCCAGTTGGTAAGTCTGTTCGTGTGTCTATCTCAAACCACACGAAAAGTAACAATCTGCACAGAATGGTATTAATGGTAGGTGGTTTAGACCTCCTCGGAAACTATATATCCAATTTATTATGACATTTAGTAATATCCTATTATGCGCGTACGTATTGTCTCAACTGGTATATACCTTACTCATGAACTTCTGCAGCATTGGTCTTTGAACGTACGTGTAATAAATAAACATTCCCTCCGAGGTTTCATGTGTGTAAACAGAGGCGGGTTGGATTGGTCGCGACGCCCTATTAATGACTGGTATTAATGCGATTATCTACGTCGCAAGCACTATTCCGACGTTAGTTTTACTTCCCTTGTGAAACACCGGCACTTGACTTATTCTGTTCCTAGATGGTTTCTCGTCGATTGGTGGGGAAGGCGTACCATTCTATTATCAGGAGCTATAATTGTTTGTCTCTCACCTATTGTGTTTCTCCATTTCATTGACAGCAGATTTTAAGATGATGGTTGCACTTATCACTACCGGCTACTGGATGAAGATAGATGTGCCTATGACCCCGAATGCCGTCGTTGCTTGCGTTATCATTTTCAATGCAGCTTTTGGATACAGGTGACTGCACACCTCCTTCCTTGTTTTTGGTATTGATGTCTATTCAAGTTGGGGTCCTGTTCCGTGGCTATATCCCCCTGAAGTGAGCTGAAAAAATTTTCTTTGGAGATATTGTTTAATTATTTTTTTAGATCATGCCTCTGGCACATCGTGCGAAAGGTGTTTCGTTGTCGACAGCAACAGTAAGTTCTTTTGGGACTCATCGAACTCTTCGCTGAACACCTTTCCAAAAGAATTGGCTTTTCAATTGGTTGGTGGGTCAAGTAACGCCTGTTTTACAAAGTACTATCACATGGCGGCTATACCCTATGCATGGTTTCTTTTGTGCATGTAGTTTTGTCCTAGGTGGGTTAGATTTTGTCGTGTTAAGCAGTTCCGTGGACTAATCTCTTTCACTAGTTTATTTCCGTATGTGCCCAACAAGTTTAGATCTCGTCCTTGATCCGCTAATAAATCTTTCTTTTTATAAAGTTTATCCGGAAACGAAAGGTGTACCATTGGAAGAAATGGATCGTGTCTTCGGAGAAGGTACACTACATTACTTGTTCATCATGCAATCTCTTAAATTATATATGTAGAGCCTTTCAGTGATGGAGATGAATCCGAGCGAGCCTCTTTGGTTCGATCTGGTCGACAATTGGATCGTATGGAATCAAACACACCTCGAGAACATTCTACCACCGGAAGCTGGTATCACAAATTCTTTGGATCCGATAATCAACAATCGCGGAGCGGTTATCAACCCGTCGAGTCTCGAGACGAGGACTAAGCCATTAAGCTAATCCTTTTGCACAAAAGCATATTTGTTAATGTCTATGGTTACTTTTTTGCACCCATATTGTAAGAAGAGATGGTTTAAGCAATTTCTTCCTTCCCCCTTGTTCTCTTAATTGTTTTCACGATCTTGTTGCATTTTGCATACAAATAACTCTTCCTAATATTTCTATTTATTGTACCTAAGGTTCGCAGGTTTATGGAATAAGTACTTCGTGCCTAGTCAATCGTAACTGCTTGTTTGGTCTATACTCTCATGATGAGATGTGAAATGCTTGAATCTCGATATCCTATGAATACAGGATTAAAGTACGAAGGGTCGGAGTGGCCCAGTAAGGTGTTGATGAACCCGACTTTAGAATTTGGCATATGAATGGCATTGAACGCAAAACTTGTTGAAGTTCCCTTGGATCCTTACGGTACGCATTGAGGACACGTTCAGTCTCACAAATCTTCATGTAACAATACGTATTCCTTTGTTGAAAGGCCGAATTTAATGACTGAAAAATATATGAGCTGTCATGATATATCTCCGCATGATGACGAACAAAACATCCTCACCATCACCTGTTCTCAATTCGTAGTAGCGAGCAGGCGGTATCTCTTCACTATTCACAAAGGTGCCATTGGTAGATTCTAAGTCAATAATAAAAGGTCTGTAAATATAGACATTTAATAATTAAAAATCATAATTAAAAAATAATTGACTGACTTTACAGTCGCTTTGACATTCCCAAACTCATCTTTCTCTGGAATATGCCGATATTGGATAACAGCATGCTGTTTAGAGCAAGACGGATGCTCAACTGGAACGTCACAAACCTGTTGTAGTGGTTGTGAAAATCGTGGGATATATAAATAGATGAATACATAATCCCTACTGCTTGATCTCTTCCGATGAGATAGGCACTCTGTCGGTAGATATGTAGCGGTTCTAGGAGTTTGAGAAGAAAATTGTTATTTTCAACATATTGTAAGTATAAAATTGATTGTTGTTCCCTACCAAGCTGTTCTTCACCCTTAAAGATGTAGAGCCGCCAGCTTTGAGTTGGCCGTCTCGCCTCAGGGGGTTCGTTGTATTTGAGAACAATTGATGTTCCATCTGTTTTCTTAACTGTATTTGTCTCGGCGGCAAGCAATCCAGATGGTTTCAAATTCGGTTTACCCTTGTCCGCATCGGCGACGGAAGGTGACTGGGCCCGTGAAGGAGAGCGCGAGTCTCGAGGTTGAGAATTTCTATGATGTTTTCGACTGCGTTCATCATGTTTATCATCATCGTATCTTGGGCGTGGTGAACGCTCACGCGAATATCGTCGTCGTTCAACGTCGCGATCTCGTCTATGGCGGTCTCCCGCATACCGATCCTCATCTCTTCGTCTTCTATCTCTATTATATCTATATGACTTGTCTTCGCGTTCGGCTTCTCTTCGACGACGCGGAGAACGGGAACGAGAGCGAGAACGCGGCATTTTTTTGAAAACAAGAAAGTGACGTTTGATTACATAATCTTTGCAAAAACGACTCCAACATAAAAAAGAGAGCACATGTGAGCTCTCAGTCCTTATCTCAACGGACGATATCCTTAGGTCATGATGTCCAGTGCACTCGTCTCAGCAGAATATTCCGACTATCTGGGGCGACATATTCCCCCAGTTCTGGAGGAGGAAAATGACATTTATCGGGGCGGGCCTTCAACTGCAATCCCAATTGTTGTTGATCGAGCAGAGTCGATTGCTGCGACAGAGACTTCATCTTCATCTTCATCGTCGTCTTCTTCCGGTTGGTCTGGGCTTGGACTACGAAAAGGGGCGCTCGGTGCTGTGCTCGAGCTGGCCATCAATCGTTGGGCAAGGGCAACTTCCGCCTCCTCATCTCGGTCCAGTGTATCTTCCGTATCTTCTGTTAACACTCGTAGTCGTCGAAGATCAAGACGACGACCAAGTTTATCAACTAGTATAAACACCCATTCCGAATATATTATTCGAGCTCGTATCCAAGCCCGAGGAGTTGGGCGGACGATACCCCGAGAATTGGTCCTCTTCCTGCCTTCTGCTCTTGTTGTCAATCACATTACTAAATCAATACCCGCTATCAACAAACAACGCGTTTTTCGCTCCACTTCTCTGCCATTGGTTCTGACTCGTCTAGACGCCGCAATCAAACGCCTAGCAAAGTTACGGAAGCCGGCCCGTCTCAGAAGTCTGTCTCCTGACGTTAGTCCAAATGTGCTTGAATACCCAGATAACAGGAAGGGCAAAGCCCGCGAAGGGATAGAAACCGTTAAAGTCTCACCGCCTTCCCAATCCGCGTGGTAAGGGCATGTACTTTTTTTTTATCAAATACAGATATAGCTGATCTCAATTTTAGGTGGTTGGATGTCGCTAGCCCAACATGGAGTGATATGCGAGAAATTGGAAAGGTAATTTATTCTTAAACATTCGGATAATGAGTGAAAGCTAACAGAGTATTTGTAGCTTCTTCATCTTCATCCACTGACCTTGGAAGACATTCTCCATCAAGAAACTCGTGAAAAGGTAGAAGTATTTCCGCGTTTGGGCTATTACTTTATAGTATTCCAAGCGTTGGAGAGCGAAAAAACCAAGGCGAGAACGACCCAACTTAACTTGAATGTAGAAGTTGGCGACAACGTTCCACTTTCCGAAGGTGTTGTAAATGCTACGAATATATATATTGTTGTATTTCGTGAGGGAATATGTACTGTAAGTTTCGCTTGCATTATTGATTTTGTACGTTTTTTAAAAAAAAAATGTCTTTAGTTTCATTTTGAGGATATATCCGACCATACTTTTCGTGTTCAAAATAGAATTACTCAACTAGAACAAACCTTCCGCATGTCATCAGGTAGGTTATATTCCTTGTATTAAAGAACGGAATATGTAGTTGATTGTTTTGTAGACTGGATTGCTCATGGTCTTCTGGATTCCGTCGTAGATCATTTTTTCCCTTTACTAGACCGGATTGAAACAGAAGTAAAGAACCTAGACGATCTTATATCTTCTATTTCACCTTCGACGGTATCATCCAAAACTAATTCCGCGTCTACCCCAATACATCCTACAAATGTTGAAGATCGACATCATAGCACCAGTACCCCAGAGAAAGCAACAGTTGCAGTTTCGTCTGAAATTTCGGAAAAGAAAGAAGAATCCTCAACATCCAGCGTTGATTCAGTGATAAAGTCCAAACGCCTTTATGCCAATACCTGGTCCTCCATTCAACATACGTTTTCCCGTTTGGGTTTTGTTTACCGACGTCTAAAGAAGTTTCGTACGTTGCAGCCAAAAGTGGAGGAAGGTTCGATTCAAAGATCACCATTAATGAGGATGGCTGCGACCCGACGACTAGTTACTTCACTTTCTCGCTTGCTAGGTACTAAATCAGAAGTCATTTCTCAATTGAGAAAACGCCTTGAGACTCACCCTTTGGGTTCCGCTAAGGATATTTCAGCCAGACAAGCGGCACACCTGGATGTTGGTGTCTACTTTGACGATATTCATGGTACGAGGTTAGGTTTTTATTGAAATAGCAAATGATAAAACGTTTATCAAGATCATATCCTTACGCTTCACCAAGCTTTGGCCCACAACGAACGCATACTTAGTCACCACCACCCTGCATACCTGTCTCAGTTACGGTTGGCGGTTAAACAGAGTCAAACTGGGACTGATAAAGCCATTATGGCATTAACTTTAATTAGTATTTCAGCAGGAGTGCGTTATTCATGATTATTTTCATTATAATCATTTGACTCTTCGACAGGCTATGCAAGTTATTACTGGTGCCGTTTCTATTAACGTTGGCGAATTACCAGGAAATCGGCGGACGAGCGCACCCGGTCAGCATCCTGCTCCGTTCAATGGATTTCTCATTATTGTTGCCTTATGCACACTTCTTACTATCGGCATCGTAAGCCTAACAAGATATTGGTGGTTACAGGCCAAGAAGAAATATGGAAGGAAGATGACTTGATAAACAATTTTTTTTTTACATTGATACTTCTGGGACATCATACGGACATACAACTTCTATGTATAGGCTATCTTTGCGATAATATGGATGTACTGTTTGAAAATATATATTTATTGTGCAAGGCGCTTTCGAACTCTAATTTCTGCTTGACCGAGTTCACTGGCTTCTGTCTCCTTATAAAGCTTCTCTAATGGGTTATCATCTCCTTGTATTTCGAGTTCGGCTTCAATTTTGCTGAATTCTCTGGCGAATTTTCCATTGAGAACCTATGAAAACATAAGTATCGTTTTGGTCGTTCAATTTCATTTATCAACATACCCGATTATGCAGAATGTCTTTGAAGTGCTGACGGACAGCAGTACCATCTAACGAAAGGGCACCCTTCAATTGTCCGTATTGTGAGACCGTCGAATGGAGTTTCAATTGACGAATAAATCCCTGCTCAGCTGCACGCTCAAAGATTTCGGCTGGTTCTTTGGACATCCACCTAGGCAGGAAGCGGAAATGAATACCCATATGCAAGAGAAGCATACTTTTCGCTCACATCTCATAGCATAACGCTTCATCCGAACAACCTGCTTCTTTAAGAACGCTGAATGCCTCTCGGAACAGAACAATGATATTTGGCCATAATGCCTGTTCCGCGAACAAATCCATAGCAGTTTCCTCTTTTGCTGAAGATGCAATCGCTCCTGCTTTGGTAGCACCTATCGCGAGTGATATAGAAAGGGCGACATCCAATGCTTTACCGGAAGCGTCTTGTTCGGCGGACACAAAGCAAGGGAAACCTTGACCTTTTTGGTACAACGAACGCACAGAAGATCCTATCATTCTATATTCAAGCAAGCATTGGATTTTTTTTTTTCATTTGATGGTAGAAAGATAACCCTTTTTTACCTAGGTGCTACCATCACAACATCGTTTGTTGGAGCAATATTCAGGAATTTGAAGAAGACGTTGTAACCACTTGCAATGACGATAACAGCATTGCTCTTTAATTTGGGAGCCAATTCTTCATTAAATAACTTTGGTTGGACCTGGTCAGGAACAAGCAAGAATATAACTAAATGACATATTCAATTTTGGAAAGGAGTGCTGTGGTAAAATCAAACTAACCGTCTGCAATCTCGGCTGCTTTGCCAAAATCATGTTCTACATGGAATCCTTTGAGTTGAGCATCTTTAGAGTAATCGTCTTCGCGATTAGCAATCACAATATTGTCATTAGGGATTCCGGAATCTCGCAGGTTTTGTGCTTGAGCCGCGCCCTGGTTTCCAAAACTGGACATAATATAGTTACTAACGGCTTGAAGCCTCAAAAAAATGTTAAGTACCCAATAAACACGATCGTTTTTCCTTCAAGATGAGACAACGAAGCATCCGAATCGTAGTAACTGTAATGCAAGGATACTAAGGTAAGAAGTCTGTGAACGAGCTGGATCAAAATTCTTACATTTTTGCAGACATTCTGGGGAGATGAATGAAATTTCAACCAGGATTTGAATCCCCTGACATGTTTTATTTTACGGACCGCCGGCCGGATACCGTTTAAAAAATGTTAGTGGAGGAAGTTGTTGGAAGGAGAAGTCGACAAGTCCACGTGTGCCCGTGTCTACTCAGTGATACCGTGACGGTTGCAGCAGTGAGATCCTCCAGCTTTCTGTTCCTCCTTTCTTTTGTTTCAATCTCAGACTTGTATTGAATTGTTGTGTTATCATCCTAAGATGACATATTTTATTTTTCCGTTCTCGAATTTCTTGGAATCTTAATGATATGTGCATTTGACCATAGTGCAACCGTGCACTGAGTCCCGGCCCGCACCAGTCCTGTTCCAAACAACTCTGCTTCTGCACCTAGTAGCACATATATCTCGGACCGATTATACCGCGGACAAATGGAATAAGCCTTTTAAAAGAAAACGTTGATGCTCTTAAAACTGTTATGTTGCTTAAAGACAAAATCGTTGCGATAACAGGATCGTCAAGAGGCATCGGTCGAGCATGCGCTATCGAATCAGCCAAACAAGGCGCAAAAGGTCTGATATTGCATTATTATGGAGACGAGGTAACCACGAATGAGGTCTATGCCCTTCAGAATCAGCTTTCAACAACCGGTTGTAATAGCGTTATTATACCAGGAGACATTGCTAATCAAGAGACTTCAAAGGAGGTAAAAGTCATTCCAAACAGCAAGAACTATTATGGATTCTACATGTTTGGTAGATCGTGAAAGAGGGTGTCAAGGCCTTCGGGCGTATAGGTAGTGTTCCATACCAGAAATCCTTATTGACTTCAAGTTGCTAAAACCGGCATAGACGTCCTTGTGAGCAACGCGGGTATATGTCCCTTCTGGGATTTTCTTTCCATGCCGAAAGCGATATGGGAACATACAAGGCAAGTTAATCTCGATGGTTCATTTTATATCGTTCAAGGTTTGAAAAACTCCATGTTTCCATTGCTTGCTGTATGTAACGTCCAACCTTTGTAGAAGTCGCAAATCAAATGAAAGAACAGGAACCACAAGGAGGCTCTATCATAGCAATATCGTCTATATCAGCTCTTGTTGGTGGTGAATTTCAATGGTATACTCAATTATAGCTCATTATAGTCTGCCTGTCTTAACTTCTCTCAAAGTCATTACACTCCGACCAAGGCTGGAATCTTGTCTCTCATGCAATCTTGCGCCGTTGCATTAGGCAAATACAATATACGATGCAATGCTGTACTGCCTGGAACAATTGCAACAGACATTAATAAAGATGACCTTTCGGACCCTGAGAAACGAGCTTATATGGAGAAAAGAACCGCGTTAGGTCGACTTGGAGGTTGGTTATTTCCGTGTAACGCGTAAAAACCGAAACAAAACGCTGAGATCTATTTACAGCCCCCGAGGATATTGCAGGCCCTGTGGTGTTTTTGGCAAGTGACCTGGCCAGATATATTACTGGATCCGGTCTTCTCGTCGATGGTGGTTTATTCGTGAATCTACAATAAGACCTATATTATTTAGATGAACATCCACGATTCACCGTTCACACTCAAAATATAATTTAATTTTAAGTCACTACATTGAATTGGGTAATAGATAAAAATTCTCTCCGAAATATTATTACACTTCCCACAAGTCCTCCAACGGTTTACCATCCCTTTCGATAGGCTCAGCATGAACCAAAACAGTCACCCACCTGGACCATTCTGTCTTGGATGGGTTATGCCATGCATGCCGAGTTCCACGTTGAATAACAGCGTCATTTAGGCCTACTTCCGTACGAACATCATCGTCCATAATGAGGACGAGTTGTCCCTTTAGCAAAATATTGTAATCAATAGTCCTGGATCTATGCTAAATAAACGAGAGAAGAAGAAAAAATCAAATCAGACAATGGTTTTTATATTAAAAAATGAAACATTGGACTCGCAAAAGGGGTAGTTGCACCTGGAGCTAACTCTGTAAATGCGTGGTGGGCGCCACTTGGAAGATAAAGTCCTAGGCCTGGTAAAGTTCTTGTTCGTGCATCGATGCTTAGACCGATTGTGAGATAAATTGATATTTTAAGATCTAAAAGTCATACTTATCAACATTATCTCTCGTCGGTGCGCCCTCGCTAGACCAAACAGACATGAATCGAACATCACCATGAGTCTGTCAAGATAGAATGGGTTCTCTTTCCATTCAATATTCGAATAAGAAGACACCAACCTGGACAGGAACAGGCTCATTATATAATACGACAGCTTTCCCTTCAGCATTATGACCGGTAATAATACGTCTGGGGGGTGTAAGTTCGGCGGGATTATTAGAGTCGCTCATGGTGGTTCAAAGACAATCAGATAGTATTTCCGGGTCAAATTGCCCGGCTTTACTAATCACATTGTTTATCGTTTAGATAATATCGATCATCATGATAAGGTAGGCGGATCCCGCCAAAATGATGCTCATTGGAAAGAAAACAACCCAAATACTACAAGTGACAACTGCGTTTCTTTCTTTTCAAATTACGTTGCAGTATCTTCAAAAAAAGAAATTCAGTTCGCTACTTCAGGCATAAAATAAAAAGAGAACAATCTCACAATAGTAATAATCATCGATCAGAGGCATCCAGTCCCTTACAAAAGCACTGAACAGACCTAGAACTGGAGCGGTAGCTGTCTTATCGGCCAAACCAACCAGTTTAGGTCTAATCAAAATAAAATAAAATCAGCATTTAACAACATCAAGAAGCAAATTAATTACAGACCGAGTGTATAGAGTCCAAATTTGACTGCGGAATAAATACCATAGTAGATCTCTATCTCTGTGCGCATATTCAGCACGTTCGAGGGCAGACGAAGGAGGTGGCGAGCGCCGAAGATAACGAGAAGAAAGGTCAAGAGCAAGCGAAAGAATGACAGGATTAGGTGTAATTGAATCTCTGGAAAGCATGATAACTATATTGGAAACATATTATTATAACAAGAAAGGTTGGGATACCGTTTCAAAACTCACCATAAATAAGGGGTCTTAGGACGTAGGTCAATTCTGCTAGCCAATCCTTCGGCGACGACAGTGAGTTTATCAGACAAGTAGGTTCTTTTAAAGACGAAGGGGATAATGCCTTTGGGAGAAGGTAGCTTTCGACTGGAGAGGCTGTGCCGTTCCTGGGTTTCTCTGTCAAGAGTGGATTAGGAATATCAATATTAACATGATTGTTTTTAAGATGGTCTGGAGCAGATGACGACGGAGCTTGTTTATTCGAAAGGGGGGTCTGTAACATCTCCGGATCCAGAGAAGGAAGATTGGCAGGATCGAAGTCTCTTTCTGGTAGTGGGGGTGAGACCAATGGCCGTCGCGTAATTTTGAGAAGGATGATACGCAGTATAGCTCTGTAGTAATATTGTCAGACTATTTTCCCAAAAAAAAAAAACACATAAGTTTCATACTTCACTGTTTCAAGGGCAATTATACTTCTCCACCGTCCTTTCTCTCCCAATTTTCGACGCAGATTCATCTCAAGTAGCAATTCCGTGAATTTAATAACTTCTAACGCTCTTGCAATCCATTTATACAGTCGATCTTTGTCTGCCCAAGCTCTTGTATACCGTGAATTTGGCGAAGGGGGGATCAGCGGTTTCCATTTAGGGGTTTGAGCAAGCCGTCGACCAATTATTGTATCATGATACAAACTTAAAAGATTAAGAACAGCGGAAACTAGTTCATATTGTTATTAATTATTACTTTCATATAAGAGTAACAGGCAAGCAACGAACGAGCTTCAGAGGCTAATTCGGCATCTTTAAAACGTCCGGGTAGAAACCATGTAAGGGAGCGTAAGGAAGATTCTAAACCAGTTTTAAAAACCTCCGGTAATTAGATATATAAGAAGCAACATACCAATTGTCGCGATAGTCGACGAATTGTGTATCAAAAAGGACTCATAATGCTGAAGCGGAGACATACAAGACGGACGAAAGGATGAAAAATCAGATGTTAGCTGAGTTTGAATATCTACTACCGGGATACACGCGGACGCTTATTACTACGGTTATTACTGTCTCCTTCTCTATGTCGTTTTGAACCATTTACGGCATTATTACCATCTGTTTGACTGCGCGGGGTAGGTGCAAATGGTCGCGATTTTTTCTCTTTTTGTCCGATCTTTCGTTGTTTCTTTTCAATCGCTTTCTTGACTGCTCTTTGACCGCCTGACTCTTCCAAGTCCTCTAATCGCGCACGTAGTCGAATAGCTCTCTCGTCCGCTGTAAAACAATCATAATTATTACATTGATTTAACGATGAATAAGAAAATGAATTACATTTCTTTAACCACCAGTCTTTCTTTCCAGCTTTACGTTTGTCTTTTTCTTGTTTCTTTACCGTCTCCAACCCTTTTAGTTCGGCTTGTTGTCGTCTTTCCCTGTTAACAATGCTTTCTGTTCGTTTCACAGCTTGTTCAAGACGATGTACTTCCTGCTCGCGCTCCTCTCTCAGATTCCGAGGCGAGTTTAGGAGAAGTTTACGAGCCCGAGAAAGTGATTCTTTGAGTGTGGAAAGTTCATCCTTGTGCATATCATTTAAGAATCCATATTGTGAACGATAGCGTGCTACATCCAATGATCCTGATAATTCTGAAAACCGGGGATCCCGAGGTTTCTGCCGGGTTGGATTAGAAGGTTGAATAAAACCTTGGGATCTAATTTAAAAAAAGAATTCTTACAACTTGATGTACTTCAACTACTTGTCGTCGCCTAGGAACCGCTCTTTTAGAAGACATCTCCATAGGACTTTTGAAAATGGTATTAGAATAACCCAACTCCCTATAGAAAATTAAAACTTGCTTACGCGTGTTTATTAGATCGATGGGGTATATCTTTCGATTTGGTGGTGGTACCTTTCTCACCAAGTTCAGGTTCTGAATCCGACGAGGCCGACTGGGAAGAGGACGAAGATGCTTTTGTTGCATTATCTACCGTTTTACGAGCCTTCATAACGGCACCAAGAGGTAAATTGGATAGGTCTGCCAAACATCGCGGTGAACTGGCCAAAAAATTCACCGAAAGAATCAATCGTTACCTTTTTCTAGGTTTTTCTAGTAACCAAATAAGCAAAGACATTATTAAAGCTTGCACGACTACATACATATTCTTCCTCCGCATCTAGTTCTGGATTAGAATCTATTTCGGATGAAGTTTCTTCTTCACTTTGGTCTTCGCCATCTATGTCTTCTTCGTCTACCCACTGGGCTACCCGAGGCTTATCTTCTACCTCACTTCCTTCTGAAATCTGGTCTTCGTTATCGAAATTCTTGTTAAGCTTTTGCTTTGACAAAGCCATTAAATGGAGATACACTATCTTACTAAGCAGCAACTTTTTTTCTCACATTATGTCCTTCAGTTGGGGATTGATTCCAATTATACTATTGCCGTCCGCTAGGAGATTGACAGTACGGCCATGGCTACGAGACCTGAAGATAATTAGTGTATCGCCTGTTATAACCTTTCCCCAAGTGTCTGCGACTCTACGTTTGCGACGAAAAGACATTTAAGAAATCACATGGTATGTATGTACCTGTTTACGGCCCAAGACCTGGCCTCAGAAACTATATATAACCCTTCAAAAATATAGAGTCCTACACTACAGGACACCCCATGCTCGAATCCATCAATCCACCTCCTGGAGTTACTTTCCTGGTCAATTTCGCCCCAAACCTTCTTGGTTCCATAGCATTTGTTGTGCTCACGAACCGATATGCTCCCTTTCACATCTCAGGTCTCACATGGGTTATATTCTTCGTCGCTCTTATTCCTATCATTGCGACAGTGAAAGGGACAGTTCATCGTATAATGTGGGCTAAAGAATGCAAAAGATTGGGTGCACAAATGCCACCTTTCGTTCACCATACGATTTATACAATGGGTATCGACATAATATGGCGCGTTGTGAAAAGCTTCTCTTACGGATATATCAGTATTAGACTTTTATTGGCTTTGTCGTATAAGCCGACTGACTTACTCTTTTCCAGATGATGCATTACCCGGATGGGACAAACTTTATGGCACAACGTTTGGATTCGAAATCTTCGGTGATTATGTTGTAAGCCTTGTAAATTTTGGGAAAACACAAGTGATGTCTAAAAGAATAAGTTTAGTTGACAACGTCGGAACCCGATCATATAAAGGTTATTTAATCTTGTGCAAAATACATCAGTTCTATCTCACGCCAGTCTTAGACAATCCTGTCTACTGATTTCGAATCGTTCGAAAAAGGAGAATTATTCCAGAGAGATTATCAGTCAGTTCTTGGTACAGGCGTATTCAACTCTGATGGAGAAATGTGGAAGTAGGTGATTTTTACTTCTCAGGCTGTTCTCGTTTTCTTTTCTAATTGGACACACGAAGATTCCATCGAGCTATGACCCGCCCATTTTTCGTCCGTGAGAGGATAACTGATTTCGATCTGTTCGATCATCACGCCAATGCAGCGATATTAAAGATGAAAAGTAGGTTCGCGGAAGGAGAACCTGTTGACTTTCAGGTATGTATGTCGACTTCCTGCCGTACCTGGTCGGATCACTCATTTTCAAATAAAATAGGATGTGATGTCAAGGTTTGTTTGTCCAACCCGTTCACAAATAGAAACGATCGATGTACCTGCTATCGCAGATTTACATTAGATACAGCCACAGAATTCCTTTTCGGATCGTGCGTCAATAGTCTATCGGCGCCGCTTCCCTATGCTTGGAATTCGAGCAAAGTTTATCCTGTTGACAAGAAGCATCGCAGCGATATATTCGCTGAGGCCTTTAATGCTGCTCAGCTGATAAGTTCACGTCGGTCGAGATTAATGGATTTTTGGTTCCTAGTTGAATTCTTTGAGGATCAAACAAGGAAGCCCATGTCAATTATATACGAGTATATCGATCCTGTTTTGAAGGAAGCCTTAGCTAGGAGGGCCTCTGGTGTATTGTTACCTGGTGACGAGACGAAGCCAGAGACTCTATTGGATCATTTACTTCAAGAATCGGACGGTCAGCCCCTTTCATTTCATCTATGAAAGTTAATTTACCTACTCTTCTTGTTAGATTTTAAAATGATAAGAGACGAAATCGTAAAGTATGATTGTATTTTAACGCAATGACCAACACCAGCGGATCTAACTCGTTTCCCAGTATCATGATTGCCGGTCGTGATACGGTATGTGGTTATATGGACGAATTTGCTGTATCTTGGTTTATGGGTCTTTTAGACAATGGCGACTCTTACCTTCACCGTATATTGTCTTTCTCAGCACCCGAAAATCCTTGAGACACTTCGGAAGGAGATTCTGTCCGTAGTTGGTCCCTCGAGGAGACCCACGTACGATGATTTTAAGGAATGCAAATACCTACGCGCAGTTATCAATGGTAGGTACATACCCTTCCAGATTCAAGCTCAGCTTTTTTATTCTTGAACAGAAACTCTACGATTATACCCGGCTGTGTAAGTTGATTGAATGTCTAATGACGAAAGAGTTTATAATCTATGTTCCTTCTTTGGACTATTAGTCCTTTCAATATCCGGTAAGTTCGTCGCAATGTGTTGTTAATCCATTCAACCTTGTTTTCGCCTATCTCAGACGGTCGAAACGACATACAACGTTCCCAATGCGGGATGGCGGAAAACCACTTTTTGTTCCAGCGCATACCGAGTAAGCAGTTCCGAGCGCTCTTTTACATTGGCGGTGACTGGAACAATCATTTGGCTATTTAGTATATCATACTCGGTTTGGGTTACGCATAGACGAGAAGATCTCTGGGGGCCAGATGGTTCGTTAGTGTCCTAACCTTTCAACAAAGTACTAATCCATCCTTCTTATCATCAGCTACCCAATATGATCCCTCTCGCTTCCTAGATGAACGAGTACACAAGTATCTAACGCCTAACCCATTTATATTCTTGCCCTTTAATGCAGGTACGTGTTAGCGTTTGATAAATGAACATCTGTATTTTAACATAGGTGCTTCTGCCAGGACCACGGATTTGTTTAGGGCAACAGGTATGGTTTTTTTTGTCCCCCGAACGCTAGATAATCAACTAATGCTTCCATGAAAAGTTTGCGTATAACGAAATGTCTTTTATGCTCATTAGGTTACTTCAGGAGTTCGATTCTATCGAGCTTGATTCAGATGCACAACCTCCAGAGTCCCGGCCACTTGCGAAATGGAAAGGTAGTCCAGGCACGAAAGGGACCGACAAACTCTGGCCAAAGTCGCACCTAACGTTGTATTCTTACAAAGGAGTCTGGATGAGAATGCGGCGGACCAAAGAAGATCATTAGATCGTTAATATCCATCATATATATGAGGGATCGTATCCTCCTAACTTTATAACAAATATGTATTATTCCTATGTATTCGAATCGATTATCCCCCAACCCCGCCTCAAAACATAACAGCGTGTATTTCGGAGCTCTGACGGCGGTCGAACTTTCATGATCACCCCCCCAAATTACGACCCTCTTTGTAAACCCAAGTGACCTCAAAACGTATAACAGCTGAGAGGGTTGACAACAAGACATAGCACCAATTCAAGGGACTCATTTGACTTTATTTGGGAGGATAGTCAACTTATACATCATTCAAACGTTTATTGAACTATCTTTATTTGACAAGGACAAAATATAAAATACAATTGATTCTTAAGTTACAAGTAAACCAAAACAAGATTCGCAAGACCTGGAAAGAAATTAATTAGCAAATGCTTAAAAACAGATAGTTCCAAACAGAAAAGAGCGTAATCTAAAGGATCAGACATCCAAGGAAGGAATGAACCTTCATCACGTCGACCCCCACCTCAAGAGCAGCGCAAATATCCCGAAGGATATCGGCCCACAGCTTCCATGACCTGAATTGGGTTCGGGGTACACAGAAGGGGGAATATAACAAATGAGACGTGGGGGAGTAACTTCGGCAGAAGCGACGTTAAGGTGGAAACTGCGAATGTTGGAAAGTTTTTCATCTTCGAAAGAATACGCCCGACGTGAAAAAAGATTGAAAAAAAGTTACTAACCCAAAGGATGTCATGATTTTGAAGTAAAACTAGAAGTGCTACTGTAGAAAAATAATTAGAAAGCAGTTCAACATGTGCGAAGAAGATTAAAATAAATAAAAATCAGACAGGATGACACTGGCAAGTGTACTGCGTGCCTCGAAGGACACAGCTTGTTGCGAAACAAGCTCTCTTACTTCTCGTCATAGTCGTGTAGGACGGGGAAGAGAAGGAATAGACATCATTTTACTCCGTAGATGTTCGTTGACAACATCGACGAAGACAAAAAATCAAATGAGAAACTGAAAGAATACTCACTTCACATCGTTGCTGGAATGAGGAACAGGCGGCTGATGAAAAAATTTTTATAAGAAAAGCAGATGGTCCGTGCGTCAGCGTTTATTCTTACCCGGCGGAAGCTTCCAGTCTTGGTTTGGCGCTCAAATGCTTTGAAGCATACCGACTTTTGTGTCTGTCCTAGTAATACTGATCGTCAAATTTTATGATTCAACCCAAAATCTTTACCCTCGCAAGAGTCACATGCTAATCCCAGTATGAGTTACGCACCAGTCGTGATAACTTGTGAGACGTACAGCCAACCCAACAGTCTGGATGGTTCTGTATTTATTTGGTGCCCTCCCGAGTAGGAGTGTTGTTTATCACATGCATATTGCAGTAAGACTACTGAAACGTGACGCTGCTTGTACCAAAATGGTTTACAGGATGGTCAAGCGCGACAAAGTTCCTTTAAATTCAAGTGGTTCTCTGGTGCAGCTACGTTATGCTGCGTTTACTTGATGGTTTAATATCTTCTGGTATAACACACAATGGGTGTTAGATCTGAATTAGATCTGCATTTAATATCAACTTAGTAGATAGAGACTTAGCTTCGGCCCAAAGCAGGTCCTTGGAAAAATAAATTGTAACAGACATGGATGTTTGTTGACGCGTTGACGCGTAGTCACAGTTTTGTATGCTTATACTTGGCCACAACTTATGCCTATCAATCCACCCCCGCCAGCTCCTGGTCTCAGACACATCACCGAAGGTCCCCAATCTCCCCCGACTCTCGAAAATGTTACAGATGCTGTGGCTTATGAATATGAGGTTTTCCATGCAATGGGTAAGAAGAACAATTTCAGTCATCCTCATTTATCAGGTCTCATGCAACCTGAAGATACGGGAATAACGATCGAAAGCCTTAGAGATGCCCGAATTTATGAATATGAAGTTATTCGGGAACATAAACAAGGTTTGGGCTACTCAAATGTTTATCATATGTGCTATCTCAATTTAGACATTCAGACGTTGCCGGCCTTCGTCAGATGCTAGTCGACATGCAAGAGGAGATTAAGACAATGAATAATAGTATCAACAGAATCGGCAATAGTATTAACAGAATCGACAATAATGTGAAAGATGGTTTTAATAGGGTGGCAGGACAATTGGATCAACCTCATAAACGCTCTACAGAAATCGCGGTCACAGCCGCTCAGGTGGGTATTTCCAAATTCATTCCTTATAGTAAAGTTCTCACTGGCTTTTTAGAGTTATAACTGGCTGTGCCTAGCGGGCGAAATACGTTCGTATAGGCCAGTCCCCCTACCGAACGGACAGGACCCAAGCGAGTCGGTGAGTACAACATCCGCTTCTATATTCCATTAATAATGTTTATTAGGATTTGCCTCCCTTAAGAAACATCAAGGACATCAGGTCGCTTACAAAACCAGTAGCAAAAAATATTGTGAGGCGTATGAATTGACAGTCGGTGCCCACTCAAATGCAAGAGATTATCAAGTTGCTCTTGCTATACATCTTGACTGCAAAGCAACCGTGTAATAATTTCTAATCATGACTGCTTTCAATAATTTCAATTCATTACTTTGTTATGTACATATATGCTTGTACCGTCGTGATAAATTAATTTCGGTCTCCTCCCTGATAGCATACAAGCACTGGGGCTTGCCAAAAACTGTACGTCAGGTTGAATCCATTGCCAATTTGCCAGACTCACTTGGCCACGCTGTACGCAATCTCGAAGAGAGTTGGATGTCTGGCCACACGATGTGAACTCATGTGGTATCAATCTATAACTGCAGTAAAACTGAATTAATATCAAGTTTGTAGATAGGGACTCACCCTTGGGCCAAAGCCGGTCCTTAGGAAGGTAAATATTTTGTGACAGACATGGATGTTTGTTGACGCATGGTCACAGTTATGTGCTCCTTTTGTATGCACTTTGTTTATACTTGCCGAAGGTCCCCAATCCACACCAACACTCGAAAATGTTACCGACGCTGTGGCTTATGAATATGAAGTCATTCGGGGGCACATATCGGAACTTGAACGTTTGGGCTTCTCAAATGTTCATCAAATGTGCTATCTTCATTTAGACATTCAGATATTACTGAGATTCGTCAGTTGATAACTGCCATGCAAGAATACAATAGGGAGATAAGGGACAGCATCAACAGAATCGATAAGAACATAAAGGAAAATCTTAATAGCATGAGTTTAATAAGAAAGGGACTTGATCGGCTCAACAAACATTATTCAGTGGAGATCGCAATCCCAGAATCTCAAGTGGTTATTCCAAAATCCCATTCTCTTGAATCAAGTCCTCACTGAATTTTTAGAGTTACAACTGGTTGTGTCTCGCAGGTGACTTTGAAATTCACTCGTATAAGTCAGTGCCTCTACCAAATGGTCAGGACCCCACTGAGTTGGTGAGTACATGAGGTCAGCTTCCTTATTCCGTTTAATGATGTTTATTAGGGTTTACCACCTTTAAAAACCATTAAAGACATTAGGTCGCTCTCAAAAGCAATGGCCAAAAAATACTGTGATGCATATACCCTGACAGTCACTGGGCCTCGACCAAGTGCCAGAGATTATCAAATGGCAATCACCATACACATTGGTTCCAATGTAGCCATATGATAATTTTAATTGCTTTCAAAGTTTTCAATCCAATGCTGCAACTCAATTTTGTCATGTATATAGCTTTCAGTCTTTCATTTATAAGTAATACACGTACATCAACTCTTTTCGAAATTTCCAGATCTTCTTATACTGCTAATAATAGTACACGATGTTTATCTATACACAGCAAGCAACGAGGTTTTACCCTGTCGCAATCGATTGATTGCTACTGCCATTTGCGCTGTAGTGTGCACTCGATACCGCCGCCCGCGCGTCATTTTTTGCGTTTTGAAAGACGCTATTTTTCCAAGCTAACGGTTGGTGTTTAGGGGTCAATATTAGAGATCTGGGGTCCTGAGTGAGAGCCCTTTTTATCACATGCATATTGTAGTAATGGCTTATGGTAAGGCTACTGATTAGTACGTGACGCTAATAGTACTACTTAGCTTGCCTGCATACCTTCTAGTGCATACTTTGATACCAACTAACTTCAGTCTCCCCCTCTCCCCACAAAAGTTGACAAGATGATAAAGCGCTCCAAGGGTAGAAATTCCGTGTTGGGGTGGGTTGATATCTTTTTTTTTTTTTTCCAAAGCGGTGGTTCCTTTAAATTCGAGTGATCTAAGCCCAGTTAGTTCGAGAGCAGAAATATTGTAACCTGATCTCCGGCGCAGCCACATGGTACTCCGTTTGGGATGAACAATTTCGTGTGCAAACTTGGCTTGATGATTGGTATACGATTGAACAGTCACAATTCAACTCAGAATTTAACAATCGCGGCACTCCGCGCTAATCAACGGACCGAGGTTGTAAAGATACCTTCATATCCTCACGCTTAAGACCGGAATTGGACCATTCGTGCCTGGACGATCTTGTTAGTGATGTTGGGGTCACAAAACAAGGGCTTTTTTTATACACTTTGTAGTGGTCGTCATTCAAATGAGGTGACGTCTTTCGTGGCTTCAATGCTTCTTTGCCTTCTTTGATTTTAGTTACCTCACGGGTTTATATAATAATCCGAAAAAAAAATAGATTTTAAAATGAAACTGACATGTGCTCCGTTGCACTTGATTTCCATAAATACAACGCTTATCCCCCAAAGACCCCCCTATTCCATCCTTCAATATTGCAGCACCATGGGTTTCAAACTAACTCCCGGCTACGCCTTTCTCTTTCACATTGTTACCAGACTACTTCTTGTCTATGTCTCAACCAACGTTCTTTCAAGCTTTCTAGCTATTAATCTTTCTGGAATTTCATTCGTTGGGGTGTATATCATCCTTTTGATCTCGTTGTTTACTTTATCCAACGTCTTTTATTCACTTCAACGTATGAAAGAGGCCAGATCTCTGGGAGCCAGTCCCGCACCACCCGTTTCACGCTTCTTTGGCATCGACGCACTACAAAAGATGATGAAAAGCTTCAACGAAGGGAACGTCGGTAAGGATTTTTCGATGGTCTTTTAGGATGAATATGATATTCACATCTACAGCCGACTATATGTTTGAATGGCTTGATAAATACGGCCCAGTCCACAGATTCGAATTTTTAAATGAATACACGGTAATTTTGAACTCCGTCGAGAAATTTTTTTTACTGATGCAATAATAGTTATTGACGGTTGAACCGGAGCACTTGAAGGTGAGCGAGATTTGTTCAGCCTCTCAGAATGTAAATGTATTAATCGATTTCCAACAGACTATTTTAGCCACTGAATTCGAGTCCTTCGAGAAAGGAGAGGTGTTTAACTGGTGTTTCCAAGCTGTCCTGGGCACTGGAGTATTCAATTCAGATGGTGTTCTGTGGAAGTAAGCATAATTGAAATCTTTTATTTTATTGTTCTTTGTTTAAACCCAAGCGAAAAGATTTCATCGATCTTTAACTCGACCATTTTTCTCTCGCGATAGAATAACGGATTTCGAATTGTTTAACCATCATGCCGACACAGTTATTAGTAAGATAAAGCAGAGAGCAGTAGAACAGGAACCCATCGATTTCCAAGTGAGTGCCCATTTCAAAAAAAAACGGCTCTGAGTTTGACCTTTTTTTTTACTCCATTAGGACCTCATGTCAAGGTAATGATTATAATATTCTCCATGTTTGATATCATGATGCTTGACTAATTATAACAATGATGTAATAGATTTACCCTAGATTCCGCCACGCAATTCTTGTTCGGTTCTTGTGTCGATAGTCTTTCAGCCCCGCTTCCTTATGCTTGGAATTCTTTAAAGTCAAATCCGCCTGGTCCGATACCTGCCAGTGATCAGTTCGCTGAAGCATTCAATCAAGCACAGACCCAGACAGCTGTACGCACCCGATTGGGTGACTTGTGGCCTCTTCTTGAATTGTTCAGGGACAAAACTAAGGATTCAATGAGGACTATTCATGATTATATTGAACCGATTTTGCGTGACGCCATTTCTCGGAAGGCCCTAACAAAGCTTCTATCTGTTGAAGAGAAGGAAATGCCCGAAACATTATTAGATTCCTTGCTTCTAGTTACTGATGGTGGGTTGATTGGTTTGGGTTTGGTATAATTCCTCACTAAACCTTCCCCAGATTTGAAATTGATCAGAGACGAGATGTTAAAGTGCGCTTCTTTTATTTCTCTCAGAAGCTTACTAATGATGAACGCTTTGTTAGTATTATGATTGCAGGAAGAGATACAGTAAGACTCCCCCCGAAAATAATATAATCTATTCAATCTAACATTATCATTCAAAAGACTACAGCCACATTGACATTCTTATTCTATTGCCTTTCTCAACATCCTGAGGTACTAGCAAAACTTCGAAAAGAAATTTTCGAAGTTGTCGGTCCTTCCGGTCGGCCAACCTATCAGAACATCAAAGAATGTCGATACTTACGGGCTGTGATAAATGGTCAGTGTGATATTTAATTCACCTCTTGAGCAACAATTTTTAACGTAACGTAGAAACTCTCCGTTTATATCCTGCTGTGTATGAGCGATAGCATTTTCTTTCTATGTATATGCGTAATAACTGACTGATATTTTTGCTCTGTAGGCCATTTAACATCCGGTAAGTTTAATCCATTCCCGATCACCGTCTACACACTAACTCGTAGCTCCTAGTTATGCAAGGCGCGCTCTTACCCTTCCTGCAGTAGGCACCGGCAAGCCAATCTATGTCCCTAAAGGTGCTGGGTAAGTACAAGTGGCACATAGTGGCCAAGCAAAATTTCTAATGTTATTTTCAGAGTGGGATATTCTGTCTATGTGATGCATCGTCGAACCGATTTATGGGGCCCGGATGGTTAGTGTCTCTTGATTTATTAAGGGTGAAGAAATATATATTAAAACAAAACAAAAATAGCCCACGAATTTGACCCAGAACGATTCTTGGATCATCGTGTGCAGAAGGTAAAACTACAATGGTTTATTTGTGACGAATATCACTAAATAATGATCTATAGTATCTCACAACAAACCCATTCGTTTTCCTTCCTTTCAATGCAGGTGAGGTTGACCTCCGAGTCTCAAAAATGACTTACTCGTCTAACCTAAATTTTAAATAATCTTAGGTCCCCGTATTTGTTTAGGACAACAGGTGAGTGCAAGCGGGATTGATTTGTTAAATCGGCTCTGAATGATTTTTTTCTGTTCCACTAGTTCGCTTACAATGAGATCTCGTTAATCGCCGTCCGCTTATTACAAGCTTTTGAGGACATCCAATTTTCAACCATTGCCCAACCTCCGGAGTCCAAACCACCGTCTAGTCAGGAAGGACTAACCCTTGCAAAATATAGTACTGAAAAGATCTGGCCGAAAGTACACTTGACCATATATTCTCATAAAGGTCTTTGGTTAACCATGAAGGAAGCTCGCAACTTCTAATTTTTTTCCCTTCTATTTTAATCCGGACCTAAATTTCATCAATGGTGTTCAATCTATTAATACTTCTTATTTTATTTTTTTCTGGTTTTCTTTTTTTTAACAGGTCTCACACTGTAATATAATCATTAGATACAATTACAATCGTTTATTTATGCAGTCATGTCATTTGGCCTTTGAGACTATGCACCGCATGCTCGAGCAAAACATAATTTCCATCCTCTAAAACAACATCTAAAGATATTCCGCTCGATAACGCATTATTTGGTTCCCAATGCGGATCAAGTCCAAACCAGGTAGCAAGCTTAGGGAGCCAGCGTCTGTGAGGTTTTCCAGACGTTGTTAGAGGATCATCAAAAATGGCTTCCCATTTATACATGGGACGCGCTCGTATCTGAGAATCATCATGATCTGTACCACCTCCCGTCCCTAAGGTCGAGGATCTGATATGGCGAGACAATGTAAAATTCTCTAGATCAATTTCTGCAGGGTTATTTCCAAGATGGTAGTGGATTGCCTAATTTTTTTTTTTTGCGATTTGAAAGATTCTTTTCTTATAAAAAAAAACAAAAACAAAGACGTACATTATTGGGGGATCCTTTAAAAATGATTTGATTGAGGCGAAAATAAATTTTGTTCAGGATTCCAGAGTGCATAAAATCTCTCCAACTACCTTTCTTGGACATCAAGCCTCTTTGTATCAAAAAGCTTTCCAATGCTGCGCGAGGGAGTAAGCGATAGGCAATAGAGCTTGGATAAGAGGGATCAAAATCCGTCGCGTGAGTTTTCAGATTTGAAACCGTTGCGTTGTTCCTACGCCATAAATCATCCTTCAAAAAAAATTGTTAATCAGATTTATCATATATATTTATATATAGTCCTTACCCAGAAAAGATACCACCAAGTTTCCGCTTCAGAACGACTAACAATCATCAAGCGTTCATTGGCAGCTACAATTGCACTTTCGTTTTCGATGAACATTTCGCGTAATTTAATATTACGCTCTTCCGATAGAACATCTGTAAGCTTGTGCATATCTTTGGGTGAACCATAGACCGAGCACAGGAACTGATAAGACAGCGAATCAATTTTACTCTGGCTTTCGGTTTGTAATGAATGGCGATAATCATCTATCAGGGCTTCCGCGCTCATAGTTCTTTCGCGAATAAGCCGTTGATTCAGCGACAGAAATCGCGCCAATATTGGAGTTAATTGGAAATCACTTGTAAGACCAATTACTGAACCATCCACCTGCACGTTCTTGTCGTATGTTAGTTTCACGTTGAAACCGCTACCGAGATCGATCGTTTTCCAAACGAGAGTACCATTCCGCTGAATGGTGAACACACCACTTTCAAAATGAATCGTACTGTGGGCAGAATAACCTTTGTCGAATACAGAGAATCTTTTTCCGACATTCTATATCATAACGGGTGAGCCAGATTACGACTACATACGCAATCCAGAATGGGCTTACTAACCTGAATATAGGTATACGGCCATCGAACAACTTGTCCATCCAACGAACGAAGTGCCAATCGAATATTTCGACGCTGGCACACTTCCTTATCTTCATTTTGCCGAACATAATCTTGGAATTCATCAAAGGTTCTCAAAGCAATGGTTTGTCCAGAGTCATATTTCATGACCAGAGTTGGAGGAAATGGAATCCACCAAGCGCTTCCAAAGCATCCTCCCGCAACTTCGCGTTCAGTATCCCTCCAATAACAATCCGGGCCTATGAATTCTTTCTGAATCCTCTGTCGAATCTCGTTGAAACGATCCGCAAAGGCACCGGTGTACTGAACGATGCCTTTCGCATAATCCATGCCACCTACTTCGCCTAAGATCTGCATATACAATACATCAATATTCAACATTCAACGACAAGAAAAGTTGTAGTTATGAAATTATAACCTTGAGGTTTTCTGCATGGCGTTCTCCAACAGTTCCACGAAAATGAACAAGATAGGGTGGTACAGGTAAGGCCTTGAGATCGGTATATAAAGGCCTTTCGTCATTGGGCATCATACATTCTGGCGTAAGATATAACAGTACAGATATTGATTCTTGCCAGATGCGTCGGCGGGTATGTTTAGACGTTGGGGATATGTCAAGTCTATCAGGAATCAGCATGGCTCCCACTTTTCGTCGAGGGAACATACTTGGGTGAAAATATATCAATGCTGAAATCCATACGGCGTGTGATTCCTGTGGAAATGTAACGTAAATGCATGTCAGTCAGTGTTCGGAATGACTCTTGATATATAAACATACTCTTGATTAAATTTTGAGAGAAACTAAAACCTATAAAGAAGAAATCTAAAAAAAAATTTTTTTTTTGAGAAACTGAGAAAGATCAGTAAAAAAAAATTTATGCACAGAAGACCAATCCATAGTCTATGATATACGCTCTATAAGTCAAAGTCGAAGTTTAGCTGGGGGGAAAGAATCTAGTATATTGTACGTACATATACAGGAACGGTCCGTTAAAGAGACCCTGAGCGGATTTGGGTATATGTAAAGCCACAATGAGTCCGAAAAACGCGAAAACGACATAACCGAGTCGGGAGAACCATTCACTGGCATTGCTGACTGGATTCAAGAAGGGCCCGAATTTGGTTTGAACAGCAAGGAAGCCAACCATGGCAACTAGAAGTAAAACTTGTCGAACGATTGTGACAATATAGCCATTTGCATGCATGAAAATGCAATTATCGGGATCTAACAATGCCACTAATAAGAGAGTGCTGAGTTTGATCCAAAGGTAAATTGAACTGTAAGTTGCCCAACCCATACGCAGGGCTGCAACAATATAATTAATTTATCTCGACTGAAATGAATAGGAGAATAAGTTTTTTTTACTAACATTGGTACAGGAAACTTAGCGGGTTATTGTCACGCTCCAGCATTCGTTCGTACGCGTGGTTCAGCTCGGGTTTGTTCCGAAGTCGACCGAGTTCGGTATATTTGTCGATGGTTGGGATAGCAGTATTTATGGCTCGTGCGAGTCGTATGGGAAACCAGATAGTAAGCTAGACGTTCGGTACGTTAAGTGTGTTGCACTAAAGACAGTAGTAATGTGAAATAACGAACAAATCCAAACGTCAAACATGCCAATATCACAATTACAGGCGCAAAATTGATTTCGTTTGGGTCCAATGTCGTCGCGAAACAGACAGCTGATGTTCGTGAGGTGGTGTCAGGCCAAAAGTCACTAGACCATACAATGGCATGAACGGAAATTGTACTGAGAGGAAGGTAGATGACAGAGAGAAAGAAGGTTGAGAGAATCAAGCCCCATTTACCGCCAGGTGTCAGAGCTTGGAGACCTTCTAGAGTAGATTCGCGTGAAATACGATTAGTTTCGATATGAAAATAATACAACAGGCAGGCAGAAACAATCATCAAAATAACAAATATAATAAGAGATATGACAGTATGTCCGAGATTAAAAGCTAGTATATTAGGTCTGTGAACACAAGTTGAGATTCATGTTATTAAAATCAAATAAGATACATTACATTGTTCCAAGGAGAACTTGATGCCATCGGCTTGTATCTGTCGAGTTGTGTGATACTGTTAGGTTTTTGCGTTAATCGGAGGATCAATTTCACATAACTCAAAGTACCTATTGTGCTCAACAACAACGCGGTCAGCTGTAGCGAATCATAAAGCCCTTGGAGGCTGTAGTAAGTGGATATCAGACTGGAACCCTGATTCACACATTAGGAGATTTCATTGATACCATTAGCGAAAGTGTACGTAACATACCAGAATACCAGTGAAAACGTTCAATAAAGCGGCAAAAATTGCGCTTCGGCTCCTAAAAAAGGACGGGACTGTTGTGTTCTTCTCAAGGTCATCAAGCGTCTTTTTAGAAGCTTGAAGCAAGTCCAATGGCGGAAAAATATTTGATTCGGACGGTTTACCCTTGCTATTGGTGGATTTGGGTGTAAAGAAGGGTGTAAACTTAGGTTGCGGAGCCTTTGATAAATATTTGTCCAAAGCAGGAAGTGATAGGGGTGCGGCTCCGCGAGAAAACACAGTCTTTGCGGCAATGGGATTGTGGTGATCATCCGGCGAAGAGCCAGAGACAGGTTCGACGTTAACATCATAATTATCTTTCATATAGGTATCATTAGGAAATTTTGAATTTGTCACGGAAGAAGGCGTCCTGATCCAATCTGAAGAAACGTAGGATGGCGGCCATGATGGCTCGGATTTTGCTACTTGGGTGAAGCCGTGGGACGGAATTGGAACCAAAGGAATATCTGGGGATGAAGAGTTCGGTGACTTGAGGTTGGAATTCAAGCTTCGTCGTGGAGTCGTAACAGGACGTTGGGTCGTCAGTTTAGGTCGGTCACGTCGATCACTGTCATTAACTAGGGTCGATCTTGATACGTTGCTTGTATGAACAGCATCTTTAGATCGTCTTTCTAATGAAGATGATGGAGTATTGGACTGAAGAGAGGGATTAGACGGAGATGGAAGACCATTGTATTTATCTGCTACCCCGGCTACAGGGTGTTGTTTGGAAGTGGGTATCGGTTCACGAACGGAGGGTAAGGAAGGAGCCGGATAAGACGTCTTCTTCAATAGAGGATGTTGGATAAAACGTGCGGGTGAAGGAGGAGGACCTGATCTGTGAGAGGTAGCATGTTTAGGCGATGGTTTTTGACTTGGCGAAACAACCTCAGGTTCGGCACTTTCAAATAATGAGACGAGTTCCTTGATTGGGATCCTGCCATTCATATCCTATGGGAATAAGATTCATAGAAAGCTCATATGAAGGAGGTAGACGAAGTTGAATTGGATCGCCGTGGGATTCGTATTAACGTCACTGCAACCTCCTAAGTAGGACCGTGCGACTATACCCGAGACCGGTGATCCGGCATGATGCATGACATGCATGACATTTGAAAAACTTGAGATAAGCAAGAAATAAACTCACAGGTTCCAAACTGTAGAGCAGTCAGTTTGTAGAAAGTTCAGGTCTCCGATCAAAAACAACAAGTCGCGTTTAACTTACATCGTTTTAAACAGCAAACGTTACTTCAGGCCGACTTGCACCGCGCCACCGAAGCCGCAGGACATTTTGTCGACGAAACTTCCATGGTTGCCAACGTTGAACCATGTGCATAAATAGTTACGAAATGGAAGAGAACTCGAAATCGTTGTGATCGTGTTTTAACGTCCCTTATTTGGAGCGTTCTCCGAGTTTTCTGATCTTGATGAAGGGCAATCCAAATTTACGTTATTTCGAGGGCCGAATGGCATAAGTTATTATTTTTCCATTTTCAATCCTTTTAATGTAAATGGCAACTTGTTTGTTTGGAACTTCTGACGTTATGTAACGTTGGCGACAGAGCGATACGGCATTCACCGCTGAACCGAAACTGGAAGCTGGAGGTCCGAAGTCTGCTCACAGAGTCACAGTTGCACTCATGCCTTATTATGCCACATTTAAGAATGCTGTTCTCATCTTTTGCAGAGACATTGTAATTCAGTCTAGTTGAAGAATAAGCCGACTCGCCATACATGATCACTGCCATGTCATCGTCAGACCGGAATTCACTTGATCGAAACTACTTACTTTCTACTTTTGAATCTATTCTCGATTAGACCGGTATCACCCGGGATTCTCTCAAAGGTTCTTGTGTCAAGGTGGCGAGGGATGTCGATTACTCTACCAATTTAGGGTGTGAAGTCGCTTCGAGACCCATAAATCAGGTGTGTTTCCGGATACATTTACTTTTGTGGCCAATAATCACCCAGGCTTCCTCACACGTGCACAAGATGCCAAATTGCAAAATGGTGAGATTTGCATATAAAATTCGATAGGGTGCACCTAATTTTTAGCTACAGTACTTTCAGTCATGAAATTCACCCTGAAGTATCTTGTCTTTCGTCTCTTCACAGTCAATGTTCTTGCCGCCCCGACATCCAGCGTAACTGAACCTGACCCTGCTAATTTTGTCAATGTAACTTTGAACGGCCAAAAGTTTATTGATAAGGTTTTGTTTCAAGCTATTATATGTTCCGCGTTCTTCCTGATGATGAATCTTAGGGAATGGTAGCCTTTGGCCTTATCCCAGCCGCCTTTCAAGATTCAACGGGCAATACTTTCGGAGGAGTAGGGTCCGCAATCGCGATAGAACGTGGTACATGGACTCAGAATGATGATGGCTCCTATTCAGGCTCCTTGATAGTGCAGCCCGATCGTGGCTTTAACGTGTAAGATCCCAAATGCTTTATCCCTTAACCTCCATTTTGACCAATATACTTTTCTAGAGATGGGACGGTCAACTATCAGGGTCGCCAGCATATTGTAGATTTCGTGCTGACTCCTTATTACGATACAATACCGTTATCTTTCAATGCCTCTCAACAAACCCTTGCTCTGAATTATCGTTCATCATTACTATACACAGAACGTCAAGGGAAAACAACCACCGGTCTTGACTCTCTTGCCATCAGATCTCCTGAGCAGGTTGGCCTCATTATGGATCCTTCTGACCCTATCGCAAACACAACTTTCAACCATCTTTGCCTTGATGCCGAAGGGCTCGCCCTCAATGCCGACGGAACGTATGGGAAATTTCTCAAGTAATGAATTCCCTTCTGATTCTTTTTTTTTGTTTTATCGGCAGTTTCTGGGTCTCCGATGAATATGGGCCATACGTCCACCTCTTCGATTCACAAGGGGATCTGGTTCTTTCCATTCAGCCACCAGAAGCCATATTGCCATTTCAACAGGGGTCAAAAAGCTCCACTCCTGTATTGAACTTCACTAGTAGTGAAGATCCCACAACAGGTAGAGCGGCTAACCAAGGTTCGTCATACTCCTTTATGTATATTTCACGAACCTTAATTCATCTTGTTAGGCTTCGAAGGGTACGGCTATTACAATAATTATTAATGCTTCCATCAGCATATAACCTTACTATATAGTTTGACACAAGATCCCCTCGGAACAAAACTTTTTGTTCTTCTCCAAAGCGCCACCATTCAAGACGGTGGAGCAGATAAAGGCACGTCACAAAATACCCGCCTATTCGTGTACAATGTTACTGGGAGCACAAGTATACCAGTATTAATTGCGGAATACGTCGTTCCGCTTCCACAAGTTAGTACTGTTTTGATCCCATCAATGATAAGCGTCTTCAAACCGCGGCCCATTCACATGATTTTACCATATATAGGACTCTTCCAATGGCCACACTTTTGCGCAATCAGAATTTCATTACCTCACTGATACGCAGTTTTTGATCCTAGCTCGTGATGGGAAAGGAAATGGCGATGGTTCGGGAAATGAGAAATCCAAGTACAAGTGAGGCAGGAACCCTTTTTTTCATGCTTCAGGTTTCTAATACTTTTTGGTTAGGAATATTGATTTATTTGACATTTCTCAGGCTACTAACATCGCCAATACTGGTTTTGATGAGCCCTCAAATCCGATAGCCAATAATGGTACTATTGTCAAGGGCATCACGCCTGCTCAGTATCAACCGTTCATTAGTATGATTGATTCTACGCAACTAGGGCGATTCGGACTACACAATGGTGAATTCGTTCTCAATGTTCCTGAGTGTCGCATACTAGTAACTGATTAATCTTCATGCAAAGGAAAACCCATTAATTCTTCACTTTTGAATTCCAAATGGGAAAGTCTTGCTGTTGCGCCAGTTGGAGATCCTGATTTTCCTGACGATTATTTCATTTTTACTGTTGTAAGCCCACTTCATTTACTGAATTTGTAAAAACCTCTTTAATATCTAAATAGTCGGATAATGATTTTTTGACAACGACTGGCGTCACTAATGGCGTTCCTTATAATGCTGGATTGAATGTGGATACACAGTTTATGGTCTGGAGGGCGACGTTACCTAGTATTCAGCCAGGATCTGTTGAGACTAGTATTGGAATCTAAGCGGCATCGATTAAGTGGGTGATTTGCATCGAACCTCGTGAATATCTAATGCATGTGTATCCGAATCCTACTACTTAATATCTTTGAACAAAGTGTATAGCAACGGCTCCTACATTCTATGTCCATTCATCGGATCACTTTCAATATACTGGACTTATAAACGCATAATGATCAATGGTATTGCAATCATGCCGTATACCTCAAAAGTCAGTTCCCGACTCTAATGTGTTTGAGCCTCATGTGTTCCTGTGACAGAACGCGCTGTCACATGTCACAAGTTCTCTTGGCAAAAATCGGTGAGAAGGAAGAGACGTTCTATTAGATCCCGAAACGCATCGGAAGCATGAATTGGTATTATTATTGGACGGCACCCCAAGTATGTAACGCTTCAAGTTTGAACCCTCAAGTTGAAATCCTAGCGTAAATTTTCATGTTCTAATTGTTACCGACATCTTTATTTATGTTATCTTTAATTATATCCGCTGGCCAAGCTAATTTTTTTTCTCTGTTCACTGTTTAGTCTCCACATGGTGCAAGTGCCTGATCAACCCAATCACGACGTGTATGTGAGAGTGGCCTCGCACGTGCGTCGAAATACACCAATAAGTGTGCGACCTGTATATGCGCCCTGTTAGTCACTTTTTCTATAAGACTGAGTATATACTCCTGCTGTCATGGAACAGTTTTTCCGTCCTAGGTTGGAGAAGCCATGAGGGTACATTCAAGACTCGTTCTAGCGATTTTATTCTACCAGACGGGAAGTATTTTCGCCACTCCTTCTGGCATTGAACCTGTTCACCCAAGTCCGCCGGGTCCGAAATTGCCAGAACCAGACTCAGCCAACTTTGTTAATGTTACTCTCAATGGCAAAACTTTCATCAATAAGGTATGATCTATAGGGTCTCGCTGTCTATTACTGGCAAATCAACTAAACTTCATAAAGGGTATGGTAGCCTTTGGTCTCATCCCGGCCGCATTTAGAGATGAAACAGGCGAGACGTTTGGTGGTGTCGGTTCTGCGATTGCCTTGAAACGCGGGACTTGGAAGCAAAACAAAGATGGATCGTTTTCTGGCTCTCTAATCGTCCAACCTGACCGTGGATTTAACGTGTATGCTTTTATATTCGCATCTTTCTTCAATTGTTAACATTAGAACCAATCATTAAGAGATGGAACTATCAATTATCAAGGCCGTCAGCACGAAGTGGAGTTCACATTGAATCCCTACTATAGTTCCACACCGTTGTCTTTCAACGCGTCTCAAAAGACCCTTGCATTACAATACAAATCGACATTGCTATATACAGAGCGCCAGCATAAAACTACTACCGGTCTAGACTCACTCGCTGTCCGAAATTCTGAACTTGTTGGTCTGGTTCTTGATCCTCAGGAGCCTATTGCCAACAAGACGTTTTCTCACCTTAACCTTGATGCCGAAGGTCTTGTTCTCAACAGTGACGGAACGTATGAACACTTTTAACTTCTCAAGTCGTCCATGACTAAATAATTCTTTGACAGATCCTGGGTTTCGGATGAATACGGTCCTTACGTTCACCTTTTCAGTTCAGAAGGAGACTTGATTCGTTCCATCCAACCTCCTGATGCTGTTCTACCCTTCCAAGATGTCCCAGGAGCACGCAACCCAGTCCTTAATTTCACGGCTAGTGTGGATCCCACGACAGGAAGAGCTGGGAATCAGGGTAAATTACTTCTTCCGAGCTCAATGTTTAAATATTAATCACACACAATCACTTTGTAGGTTTTGAAGGGTAAGGAAAAATTGATATTGCGTTCTGCCAAAACTTTATTTGTCTGACTGTCTCTTTAATGAACTAGTTTAACGATCAATCCTTCTGGAACAAAATTATTTGTTTTTCTCCAAAGTGCTACCATCCAGGACGGTGGTAGCAACAAGGACACCCAACAAAACACTCGTCTTTTCGTTTATGACATCAGTAGCATTTCCCTTATCCCGCCAGTTTATATTGGACAATATGTCGTAACCCTTCCAGTGGTGAGTTCTTTATCCATCAGTCCACGTGGACAAGTTGAGTTTAACACGGCCACCAGAAAGCTTCGAACAACCATACATTCGCTCAATCAGAACTGCACTATTTAAGCGATACCCAATTTTTAGTATTAGCTCGTGATGGAAATGGAAATGGAGATGGAGTCGGAAATGAAGAGTCAAAATACAAGTGAGAAGCTAAATCCCTTACAGTCTATGACCTAAATCTTAGCTTTCCTTTTTAGAAACGTCGACCTCTTTGATATTTCCGAAGCAACTAATATTGCACACACGCAGTTTGATAGTCCTGCTCATCCCATAGCCGTGAACGGTGTCGTCGTTAAAGGGATTAAACCAGCCAAGTACCAACCATTCATTAGCATGATTGACTCCATACAACTTGGCCGGTTTGGTTTGCATAACGGTGAGTAACTATTTTATTTTATTGTCTGCATCTTTTTTAATTTTTTTTCTTTTAAAAGGGGTGCCAATTGATCCCACACTGTTGAATTCCAAATGGGAGAGTTTAGCTCTTGCTCCAGTAGGGGATCCCAGCTTCCCAGACGATTATTTTATTATAACTGCGGTACGTTTTGAGTCGTTTCGCTTGGCTTTTGATTCCGTTTATTGAAAATAAAATAAAATAGTCGGATAACGATTTTTTAACAACAAACGGTGTAGCGGCAGGGATGCATTACGATGCGGGTTCCAACGTTGATTCACAGTTTATGGTTTGGCGAGCTACATTGCCCAGTGTTCAACGTGGTTCGGTCGAAACTAGCATCGGCATTCATTAGTATTTTAAAAAAAGAATGAACTGTGTATTAATACATAGGCAAAAAAATATGATTCGTACCGATACCCTAAGGCAGTAATCAGTAGGAGCTATATAAGAAAGAAACCGACGTCATAGTACTGCAACAAGAAAGCGAGCATCTTATGGTTAATCAATGCTTGCCAAATAATTCGTGCACGATAGATCCAATCCACGATTCTTGATATCTCGGACGTCCACCTTCGTCAACCATAACTTCTGACTCCATTTGACTTTGAGCTGCCTTCTTAGCCATCTTCTCCAACGATTTTGCCATAGCTTCCTGAGACTCATTTTCAAGGTCACTTTCGGCATCATTCTCTCCACCAACATTGATCCTTTCCCTCGGTATGAAGCGCCAAACGTCCTTGAACTTGTCCTCGATCTCATGAAGGTCGCAAATCAAAGCGGGGGTGGTTTTAATATTCTCGAGGAGTTGTGGTATTTGTGTCCTCTGCTCTTTTACCGAGGGGTGAACGTATTCGTGAGTTATGTTATTAGTTTCCGTAGGTAGAGTGCGTTGGATTTCAAAAGCAAATTTGAAGATACCAGTTTGAGGGCTTTAGATGGACATTAGAGAAGAATGTTCCACCATCATGTATTCAGTATGGGCTTACTCGTGAGGAAGCTGTTTCCCCCATGAAGCCACCGGTTCCGGAAGACTAAAAAGATAGTCTCTATCGATAGAAAGCATACTCTCAACGTTTGACTAAAATGCATATATATCACATAATACGGATGTCCAAAGGTGTGAGACGTACCATCATCCACACTAAGGTAAGATCGGATAAATCGTGTCTCTTCCACCCGCCTCCTATCTGGACAGAAAAAATATGGTAAAAAAAAAGTTAAGCTCATAATGCTTTCTGTCGTCTTACATCTGAATGAGAACCTTTGACAACAACTACGTTAGAAATGACGAAAAAAATAATTAATAAACCTCACCCGCAAACCAAACTTGTTTCAGAACTTGACCCTTGGCAAGTCCTTCTGGTTGTTGTTCAAATTTCGAGACATTCTACGAGTATCGTAAAAGTTGAGTCCTAATTCATAAATTAACATAACAAATCAGATCGAAACATACAAAGTCCTTTCGCGTTTCATTGAGAGCCATTGCTTGATAGGCGTATTTTATATGAAGACCCAGCTTTTGGTCACTGAAGCCAAAGAGTTCTTTGAATTTCTTGCTCCAGAAGGTCAATTCTTTAGGAAGTCCAAGGGAGCCAACAGTATCAAAGACACCGACACATCTGTCAAAAGAGGGTTGGTATTTGATACGGAACGCACATCGACACCGGGACCCTACTTACTTGATAGTAAAACCATCTTGGCAATGGCTAGCAGCACGTCGTCTTCCATTTTCCATTATGTCTTGATAATTGAGTAGTTGGGCATCGTATTGTTGTTGGACTATCTCAAAAGAGTTTACAAATAAGAAATTACTTTTGTTAGAATATATACTACCTTGGTGATCTGTGGTATTGCCTCTCTTTTGATATGCGATAAAAATATCTGCGAAGCGATCCATATCTTTCTTGTCCAAGACACCTATTCGTCCCTAGTAAAAGATAAGATAAGATAAGATATTAATTATAATACGATTTCAAAGTCTCTTTTACAATAAAATCAGCGACCATTCGGGCCGTGTAGGCGCCTCGGGAAAAGCCAAATAAGAATATCTATTTTTACGGGGAAATAAATAAGCGTAAAAGCTAAAGAAGTCATGAAGGCCTCACTTCATCCCCCGGTTGGTAATTACTTGATCGGAAATTCAGACATCAGTAAATATGACATGCAACGTGCACTAGACCCACTGCGCAATGAAGGCATAAGCTTCTTGTACTTTGTCTGCCAAATCGGCTCCGGTTGCACCTATAATATATCTGTCAGATATGTTTATGACATCAATATGGCGAACGAACCTTCAACATATTCGGAATATATATTGTGTTGACTTCCAACACCGGTCTGATAAAAGACAATTTGAGGAATTGGTGGGTTACTGTCAACAATGTGGAATTAGTACGTTGTATTCAAGCTAAAGCAATTTACCTTTTGTTATCCTGGTGATTCAAGGCTCTTGCTATCTTCAAAATATTCGAATATTGCCATCGATACTCTTGGATTACGCCGTCTGAAGGGAGCAGTTGAGTCAGCCCTGGCATATTTCATTTACCGACTGCTCCGTATACCTTGCCATGTGCCATCGCAGCAGACGATAATTCGCTTAAAGACTGTTTGAGTGGATGGATGAGCCATTCGAGAGTTGAGATTCGCTCATTCGCCTTATTACCTTATATATATACCGTATATATAAATAGGTGCAGTCGGTTTCTCATGTCATTATCAACCGGGTGGCTATTGGTGCTTATTGGTGTCGCTCCAATAACCGACTGAAGGCAGTGTCATGTCAGTATGTATTACCCATCGGCGATAATTGATTGCAACTGAATTTAGAACAGACTTTCAAGCCTATTAGACACATGACACAAACCCTCTCAGAAGTTGTTTTATTGCCAAAATTGAATGTAATGCACAAAACCTGATTTTTTTCACACGTTAGTTATTTGCCTAATCTAAATTCGGCGTCGGAATAACTGTCTAGTGCCCGTCTGAAATCTAGTTCGGTAATTGGACGAGGCGAGTTACCGAGCTTGCGTCGTTTGCTGCTGAGAAGTCTTAGTAATCCTCGAAGAATTCCACCATGACGGGGGTTATAACTTTTTAAAAAAGCCGGTTTTAGCCAATTAATGTTTAGAGAAGAGCGGAAGGAAGCTCACTGTATTTCTGAAAGGCGTATATGCCAGGGTGGGTATGCGTGGGTTTCTAAAGGCGCGGTAGATGGATAGAGTAGGTACACGATTAACAAATCGGGAGGTGTAAACCCCGACTCCACTGAAAAGAATTTGCATGAATATCAATGTTCAAACGTTAAGGGCTTACCTTCTAATATCGTGTTAACGTTCTCTACTGTCAAGACGAACTTGTCTGCCGATGCATCTTCCTTGTGCCTTTGCACCAATGTTTTTGTAAGTTCAGCCAATGCGGGTTTAGAAGCTTCTCTAGAGAGCAAATGTAAAGTGAGACTTTGCGTTTTGGGATCCATTACTTTGTGAATAAATATCAGCTGCAAACGCAGGAGGGCGCTCTTTCCAAACTTACAGGTATATTTTTTTCGTTTCGCAGTCTTTTTCTCGACGTCTATGACCTGATTCGGTTGATACGGTATCTGTATAGTCTCGATTACGCCGCTCAAAGGATTGGCGTTTACTAGTTGTTCGGAAGAGGAGTCCATATCGGAGGACGGTGGTGTCAATCTACTTGAAAGTTTGCTAGCAGGTGTTTGTTTGCGAATATCATTACGTAGGGTCCAAAAATATTCGCTCAAACTATGCAAAATAACGCGCCTATATAACACTGTACAAGATCAGAAAAAAAAAATAACATACCTTTCATCCTTTTCGTATATGCTTAACCTTGGAATACCAAGTAATTTACACCATTTTATAGCGCGTTCTACGCAGTGTATCATGACCTTCCTTTCTTCGTTTACATCGTGGTTTTCAGGATTTGGAACAAGAAGTAGGGATATGTGTGTTGGTACTTTGCGACGACGAGCTAAGAGGGGTTTTGGCGAGCGAGAAGGAATAAAAGAACATAGGAGGTTTTTCAACCCATATATAGTGTGAATTATAAGTAATAAAAGACGTGCCAGAAGATACATGGTGAAGGTGACGTTATTGAGAGCATCAGGGTCATCTCAGCAAGAACAGGTTCATCAACCGATGACGTGTCACTTCTTCCGGTCCAATCATACAACAATTACTAAATTCATGTTACAATATAATGTGAGTAAATACAAAAGTATCTTATCGTTTGTGTGTAAAAAATGCTTCCTTTCAAATTACGTTAAGGGTTCTTCCTCGTCGATCGTTCTCTTTATCTTCAACAAAATAGCTGTCTTCCAGTTATCCAGTTTCACAACGGAATCAAACTCCACGACACATGCAGTGTACGCTTCAACATCGCCACTTTCTACCGCGTCAAGAAGACTGTTAACAAATTTGGCTTCTCGTGTTGATGAAAATGTAACATCCTGTGTGCCGTATCGAGCCATATTTCGCCGGGCGGTTACTGTATCCTGCAAATGAAGCAAACATTTTACATTTGATTAGTCGAATTTAGAGAAGAGCACCAGAGGAAAAAACATACCCGCATAGCGATGGCACATAAACCAGCTCGTAGCCAATACTCCTTGACACTGTACTTTGTGAGTGCTGATGTAAGGGAATAGTTGGCCACTCTTTCATAATTTGCAATCGCTGCTTGGAATTCGTCTAACTCGGCATGGAGATCAGCCGCATCTTTATAACATCCGTTAGCAGTCCTAAACGATATATTAGAAGACCGGTTGAAACATGATGATGGATTGACCTACGCATGTGCATCCTCTTGTGCATACCATTCCGCAGCACGCTCAAAACTTTGACATGCTTTGGAAATATCATGTCCCTCTTGTAAATGGATTTGACCGATCTCCTTTTCTCGATCAGCTGCTTGCCTGAAACGACCCGCTTTTGTCAAGTAGGTAACTGTTTGTTGTAATGCTTGTATGGCAACTATACAATCAAATGCATATCAGTCTCTTTAGAAACAAACGAATGAAAATGTAATATGACGCACGATCCGGGAACCCTTGTTTGTAGGCCTTTGCCGCATTCCACCAAGCATTCGCAGCATCGTTATTTTCTCCAGATCGTTCTCTACATTCAGCTTCTTTCGAAAAACAGTCACCAGCAGACTTGAAATTCTTGTCGATTTTGTACTGATTAGCAGCCTGTTGGAAGATATCTCCGGCCTCTTCAAACTTGCCGGACGAAGATCCAAAGCCGAACCAGCTTCCACCACCTAAAGCAGATTCGAATTTCTTGTTGGCCTTGTTTAGTAAATCATCTCCAACACTCTTTGGTGCCATGGTATTTTGGAAGGAAAACGTGTAAGTAGTGGTCGGGGGACAGGAGGGGGGGAGTCGTATATATAGCCTTATGTCATACACGTGTGGGCGGTAATGGTGGCGCATTTCCCAAACTTTTTTTTCTCCTCCTCCAAACTCGCCCCGCCATGTTTTTTTGTGCCATCTCGGGCGAGCCTCCCCAAGACCCAGTTGTTTCTCAGAAATCAGGTCATGTATATGAACGTCGTTTAATAACGAAGTACATATTAGAAAATGGCACAGATCCCATGACTGGTGAGAAACTGGAAGAGTCCGACCTTGTCACTATCCAAACCAGTGAGTAATCGTAACCTCCATGTCTTTACTTTTTAAAAGATGAATCTCTTCAAAAAAATAATCAACTAGAAGCTGTTGATGAGCCCCCTTTTGGGGGCGTCGATTATACCTTTACAATCTGATTCTTTTCTGTATACTTTTTTTCTTTTGAGAGAAAAATCTGACGCGTTCAACTTTTCTTCTTCCTCAGATCCGAAAGCTGTACCTCCGCGTCCGCCGAGTTTAACATCCATTCCTGCTTTACTACAAACACTTCAAAACGAGTGGGATGCATTGGTTCTCGAGACTTTCGCCTTGAAGCAACAATATAACTCAACTCGTCAAGAATTGAGCCACGCTTTGTATCAACAAGATGCAGCTACAAGGGTAGCCGCTCGTCTCCTTCGAGAACGTGACGCTGCACGAGAGTATGTCTTTTTTAACCCCTTTCTTTCTTTCTATAACTTTGTTCTTTCTCAGAGCACTTGCCAATGTTAAGGCAACGATGGGACTGGAGACCAACGGTGGTGACGTTGACATGCAGGAGACTGTCGAAGAACAGGAATTACCTGCTGATCTCGTCAATGAAATTGAGGAATTATCAAAATCGTAAGCTTTTCAACACTTTTCAACTTTTTTTGACTTTAACCCCATTTGGTAGATTATCGTCGACACGAAAGAAACGAAAAGCACCTCCACACTATCCATCAGCAGCACAAATTGGATCATATCAAGTCAAACAGAGTGTATCATCTTTGCATTCGTCTTCAGCACCCGGTATTAATAGTTTGGCTCTATCACGGACTCAATCATCCTTATTCCTGACTGGGGGTAACGATAATATTGTTCAACTTTACGACAGACAAGCGGACAAAGTCACGGCAACTCTCAAAGGGCACACCAAGAAAGTCAATGTTGTGGCATTCCGTGAAAAAGAGGGCGAACGTACTATTATCCTTTCTGCGAGTGCTGACAAGACCGCGCGACTATGGGACTCCGATTCTGGTTCTATTCACACCGTCAAGACACACAAAGGAGAAGTTACCGGTTTAGCCGTACATCCAACATTGTCGTTCTTCGCACTAGCGTCATCAGATAAGACGTATTCACTACACAACTTTGCCACGAATGCACTTATCTTCCAATCTGTTCCAAACGAGTTTGCCTTTTCAACGTTGGGTATCCATCCGGATGGCGCCCTATTAGCTCTTGGCACCCCCAGTTCCACCATTCAGATATACGATATTCGCTCAGGCAAAATTGGCGCGTCACTTGTTCCGTCTAATTCCAACGGCGTGTTTACAGTTAACACACTATCGTTCTCCGAGAATGGTTATAATCTTATTGCGCCTTCTGCTGATGATACAGTTGCAGTTTGGGACTTGCGAAAACAAAAAGACGTCCACAATATTTCGCTTGGGGAAGGATTCAAGATCAACAAGGTTGTGTATGATCATAGTGCGCTATTCCTTGGGGTTGCAGGAAGTCAAGGCGCAGCTGTATTTGCTCACAAATCCTGGGATGAAGTTACTAGGCTTACGAACGACAGTGTTAGTGATTTAGTGTTCACACAGGATGGAAGTGAGATTTGGGGTGTTAGTGGTAGAACGGTTAATATATGGGGTAGTGGTGATGCTTAAAGTTTTGTACGACAATATAAAAAGTAGTGTGCTTCTGCCGTTGATTGTTCTTTTTTGTTGTTGTTTATTCCGTTGTAAACTACTACTTGATACAGAAAAAAAAGGAGCACTTTTTTTTTCACATTCCAAATAAATTTGCGATAACTAATTTTTGTTTTAAAGAAAGGTTTGCGGAATATCTACTATAGTTCTGTCCAACCTGACTCCTCGTCGCCTCCAAATGCTGTCAAAAGCGAGATAGCGATAACAGCCCCTGCGTTCAATCCAAATCCATGATATAACTGTCCAATACCACTAAATGTAATCCATCCCTCATCTGTGTCTTCAGGTTCTTTCTCAGGTACACCAGTGGGTAGTCTTTCAGTCATAACTGGGATCTCCGAACGTTCCTCAGTTATAATTCTCCACATCGCATCAACAACACCATGATAAGGCCTCGGTCGTGTTTCAACACATGCTTTAAATTCAGCCGCAAGACCTCGTGATTGAATTTGTAATCGACGCCGTACAGTTTCGAACGGTGAAACGATAACATTTGTAAGACATCCAGCAATGATTCCACCAAAGACTACTAGGAATGGATGTGTGTCTGGTGTAATACCCGTACGTGTGGCTATTAATACTGGAAGAACATAATTCGCAAATGGACGAGCGGTGTTATCGAGAAGAGCTGGGATGAATAAGTGTGGATGGAAATAAAGGCCTTTAATACCGCCTTCGTATTGGATGAGTTGGGAAAGGGCGTGGATTGGACCTGTATAAGTACGATGACGAGGCATGGATGATTGACAGATTAGACGAGTGCGAACGAGATCTAGGGGAGAGAGAAGGAGACCGGTGACGAGATGGGATGCTATTGGGATGAGTAGGGATGGTGGTGAGGTATCTGGAGAAGGAAATATGGAAATGAGGACTTCTTGGAGTATGGGTTGTATGGTTGTTGAAAGGGTGTTTATGATACAAGATGTTAATAATCCTAGTAGGGAGCAGATTTAGAGCAAGACTCTGTGTGTGTGTTTCAGAAATGACTATACCTTTCCAAAGTGATAGCCATCCTTCGTTACGATAGCGAGCGATTTTCTTGATCATACTCCATATACCATTTGTATTTGTTAATGGAATAACATATTCTGGCCTTGTACTCTCCTCTAAAACAGATTTTCTTACAATATATCCTTTCTCATCGACGTGTCTAAGCTTTGGCGGTGGAAAAGTAGGAGAGGAAGAGGTTGGATCTTGAAAATAGGCTTCATCCGAAGAGTCTTCGCTCAGCTAAAATTACAAATTAAATTCAATCCAAAAAAAGATACAAGTTTATCTTATACCTCTTCTTCTAATGTTGACTCCTCTTGTCTCTTCAATGATCCACCCACTCGAGGATTCCATTGAATCTGCAGCAGAATCTTGGCTACTTCCCAAGGCATTGCAATAGCAGTACCACCATATTGCAAAACAAAAGTTCCAATAAATGAATGAACCATTCCTTTCACATCAAGTTTGACACCATATGCTTCATCATAAGATAAACTGGGCGAAAGGTCAAATACAGGGCTAGCATTAACGCGCATGGACCATTCACGACCAGGTGCAGATGGTGATGATGACGAAGAAGAAGAATTTGGTGGGATTATTGGTGATGGTTGAAATGTCCATGCAGAATTTGGACTTGAATAAGTATCTCGTAGTGAACCGGACGAAGTCATGGACAACTTGAAAACATTGGGTGGCGCCCACAGAGATCCATATGCAGTAAGTATGACCTCTTCCTAACGACCTGCACCAGCAGGCTGCGTATGGAATGTTTGTAGCAGCACTTTACGATATCGTAGCGATATGACAACGAAAAAAATGACTCCTTGAGCTGTTGATGTTATCGTCTTAAACTTCCTCTTAGTCGTTCCCTATAAATCCAGATTCCGCATGCTTCATGAAAGTCCCATTTGCTTTACATTTTCCTTAGGACATCACTTTATATCTTTCTCAGTTATTATACCTTGTCAATGGATATACATCAAGGCGCTATAACACCCCTAGCTCAATGGAGGTTGTCTTTTCCCGATCCCCGTCGCCCGATCATATTTAGGTTCTTATTGGCTTTGTAAACTGGCTTTGCTCCCAGAGTTGCTGCAAATCACAGACGTAATAATTTTTTTGAACGGAGACTCTTTGTATCTATTTAATAACTTTTCATCGTAACCGAATCCTGGCACATAAGTGTGTTACAACTTACATGCCATAATTAACTGCCCTGTATACTCAAAGACTTCTTATGATGCCTAGCAATTACATTTGAGTATTTTTTTCTCTTGTTTGTAATGGAGCCAGACCGGTCCCCGGACCCGATAGTATTACGGGTGTGTAATCGTACCATCTTATCAGATATGATTCATTTAGACGCTCAAGCGTCAATTTTTTCCAAGCCGTGTTGTCTACGTCCTCTCAGTGCTTACCCAGGGTTCTCTCCCACCATTATCTGCGAAAAAAAGGGACGATGGAGCCTTTACAAGCAAAGGTTGTAGGAGCTTTATGTGGTTCAACCATGACTGCTCTAACAAGTACGTAGATTATTTGAAACTACTTTTAGAGAGGGGCCCCGATATTCATATTCATTTTGTCAGTGACGCCATTTGACGTGGTGAAGACACGGCTACAGACACAGTCAACAGGAAATTCTTCGTTCAGGCCGTCATCTCAGATATGTTGTACACCCTCTAATGCCCATTGTGTTAGGAATATGTCATCGTTTGCTCGAGCGGCACATACCGAAGAGATAATATGCCTATGGGATCACGGCCAATTACGAACCGAACGAGTAACGGGGTTTTCCGATGCTTTCAAAAAAGTTTTCCGGACAGAAGGTATTCGTGGCTTATGGAAAGGTGTTGGAACGAGTTTGTCAGTTTTTTTTCTGGTAGCTCGCGTAATATATATATCACTAATGTTAATTATAATTGTAGGATAATGTCGGTCCCAGCCTCATCGACATATATGGTAACATATGACTATTTAGTTCACACTGTAATGCCACCACTATCGCCATTTCCATCCATGACACCGCTTATATCAGGTGTCATTGCACGAACACTAGTTTCATCCGCAGCTTCTCCTCTAGAGCTATTACGGACAAATTTACAATCTACACCTATATCACCAGACAAACCCAATACCCTATCATCTGTTCTCTCTAATATCCGCGTGTTAGTACGTTCACAAGGGTTCGGTTCACTATGGCGAGGGTTAGGTCCAACACTATACCGAGATGTCACGTTCAGTGGACTCTATTGGGCTTTATATGAGAATTTCAAGATATCATTTGAAGAACAAGGTTATCATGGTGTACCTTTTGCTTTTGCAAGCGGGTCTATTAGCGGTACAATAGCTACGGTCTTTACAAATCCTTTTGATGTCGTCAAGACTCGCCGTCAAGCGCTTCTAATGTCAACCGCGGAACGCAGTTCGGTGTCTGTGATATCTGTTTTAACACAGATACTACGGACAGAAGGCGCAGCTGCATTGTTTACTGGCTTAACGCCACGAATAGGAAAAATAGCTCCTGCGTGCGGTATTATGATTGGTTGTTATGAGGTAGGCCCTTTCCCCCCTTTGACTAACTGACAGTTCGCTAATCTTTTCCCCCTTTCTTTCTCCAGGGTGTTGGAAGGCTATTAACCAAAAAATCCACAACGGATGATTAGACCTCCGAAGCTACACGACGACATCATTCTAGTCCTGGATTCATTACATAAGTTAAACTCTCCACTCCTGCACCACTTTCTAAATCGATCGCAATGACACCCATCCCTGCATTTTATCCCTTTTAGAGAAACACCGGTCATAAGTAATTTCCTGCGTAGTACACTTTACATATGTATCCTGTAATTTTTTGAAAAAAAAAAATGAGGTCTTTTGTGACGTCTTTGCCATCAATATTCGCAGCTTATATAAAATGACAGCCAGATGTTCATGACTGTACTACCGCGCTTAAGAAGCATCATCCGGCGTAGATCGTTTTGACTGACTAAACTCTGACCGCAATTCAAAAACACAGCCATCTTCAAATAAGCAAACCGCAAGGCCGAAGGCTAAAAGTAGTTTTCATTAGAAAAGATAAAGGCTCAATGACTCAATTCACGTGGAGAACATCCCCCGTTTCTTTCTCTTTCCCCTCCGCTTTATCTTTCAACATTCTTCCTAAATATTAACACTCTTTGTGTGTATATATATATCTACCCCCTAGCATTCTCTTCCGATTTTCTTTTCCTCTGAATGGGTGTTATTACAACGACTGGGGTCAGGAAACCATCCAAACTATTCCCGCCATTGTTTAACGATACGATGCGGTTGTTCAAACGATCGTCAAAGTCGAAAGGGGTGTCTTCCCCTACTACTTGGCGTACAAACCCGTGTTGGGAAGTCGTAGAACATATTGATATCGCACCGATAGTAACAGTACCGTATCTCAATGATGGTATGTTTCTTACATGAAAGAAACTCTAAAGCCTTATCTCTAATATGTTGGAATTTCTTTCAGAATTCTTTGAAAAGGATGCTTTATTGCGTATAGCCCGTCAAGATACATCTCGCACCTATGTTTTCTACATCAATCCCAAAGATAATCAACGAGAGTTAACTCAACAAGCTGTAATCTTTGCACGGCGACAATTGTTGGCCGATGCCCGTCGATACGGTTTTAATTCTTTCATCCGAGAAGGGTACATATAATCTTTTTCTATCTTCATATTATCTCACTAAAACGAGTTTACTTCAAGATGGGAAGTCACTTTATTCCGCAATAACAATCGGTGGCGGATTGAAGTTTGTTATACCGGCCGTCCCGCGTTTATGGCAAGAAAGTACCAATCAAATACACCGCCATTTCTTGAGATGTTAGCGTGAGTCATTCAAACTTGATTTCATCTCTCGTTCATCATCCTTCTCTTACATGTTAATTTTAGTTCACGATGATCCATCCCGCTCATTATCTCCTTTTTTTTCCCCTTTTCCTTTCTTCTTCACACCGCTCATTATTTATGTTTTAATTTATCATCCATCACAAGCCCACTACTATTTAGCTCAACTGTTTTTCTATATCTGTTCAATACAAATGTAAATATATACATATAAAATAAGAACTGTATCGTGATGAAAGTCAGTTCCGCTCACAGCCATTCACAGTCAAACCGGTTACTTGTGAAAGTATTTGAATCATATCATATCAAAGAACTTCTTCTATTCAGCCAGAATGGCCATCTTTTAATATCAAATGGATCGGTAGCCAAAAACAAACAAACAAACACTCTGATTCAGCTCAGTCACGGTTTGTTGCCCAGTCTGGCTGTCACTGACATTTGTTAATCAAATATTTAAAACTGAATTGGAAAAACGCGGTCGTAAATCGTTTTCTTATTTGTATCTGACTACGTAATACTAAAGTACCTTAAACAATAGAGTTATGAATATGAATATGTCAAAGTTCAAATTAGCATGCCTGTCATCGAATTATCTCGAGATCCGAAAAATTTAAAATTCTAGGAGGTTCGGATTCCCCGGGTCATTTTAAAGTTTGTTCTAGGATGCTTGGGACTTCTTTCGGCCATTAGTTTGAATATACTTGCAAGTCTTCCTCTGAGTGGAAGCAAGCTTGGAAGCTTAAAATTGGGGTTACCATGGTAGGTACGTATTATAGAGACACACGGACGCCACGAGATCGACAAGAACTTTTGTTCGTTCTGCGCATGCCCTGCCGAGCGAGCGATGTTATGAGAAATGAACCGGACCTACATTTCAAGTTGCGCTAGGTAATATTGGCCTTGACTAAAAGCGACAGCCGGGACAGAAAGGAGTGAAGGAAGGGCATCGCACAAGTCAGAATGTAAGAGTTGAACAAAGCATGAGGCAGCAAGATATGATTATTGCACAGGTGAGTACAGGTATCAGGAACGTTTCTGCACTGACTGTTTCGTCCTTCATTAATTCTTCGTGACAGCACTGAAATGTGATGCTTATATGTAATAGGGTAGGATGGAGTTCGGAGAACCATATTTTCATCTTCTGTCTAAAATAAAACTTTTAGCTAAAGAATCATAAGTAATCCACGATCAAGTCTTCACTAAATATGGATATGAAATAAGGAATTTAATGAGAAACGTTATCCCTGTACATCCATTAGTTGAATGATTAACGGATATGGAATCATTACTTCATACCTCATCAGCAACTATGTGACTGTCCTTATGCCGTTAGGGCCTATGCAAGCTTAATTATTATTCTCTGGGTTTTCATTAATGAGAGCGGAAACGCAGCCTGCCTCGTGGGTGATTGGTTCCGTGGACGGCCCGCAGCCTTATGCCGTACTGTTGTGAGATTTCCGGTAAGGATTAATACGAGAAGCTTTTGTTGGTTTTTTTTTGGTTTTTGTGTGGACACTGAAAAGAAAAAAAAAACGTTTCCCGGGCCTTGCTTCTGCACTAATAGTCGATTTATCCTTGCAATTCAGATGTGGGCACTATCAAAAAAGAAGCAAGTCAAAAATTATTATCCAGAACGGACCGGTGATTTTTTCCTTTTCTTGAAGAGTTGCTGTTAGTAGTGGCACTGTAAGAAATGTTCGGAGTTTATACTTGCAGCAGGGTAGGGGCCAGCCCCTCCGGAAGAGTCCGTCCCGACATACGACGGACGGTGATCGATGAAGCCCCGAATCGAGTAGCAAACATAAAATATTTGATAGTTTGAGTCAATATTATTAGCCTCACCGATGGGTTCTGGAACAAAGAGTAATCCAAAATTATTATTTTAGGACGAAGCGTGGTCCAGCAAATCCTGCTATGCAAAGAGGGTGACTCGCCTCGGATAGCCAATAAGAATAAAAAATTAAAGTAGCGGAATAGTTATAAAAGAAGCACAATGTTTCAGTATTCATACCGTTTTCCTTTTCTTCCCCCGTCGTCGTCTACACATAACCTCTTCAACGATGAAGGAATACCCAGCTTTTGGAGATGATGAGGATGAACGAATTTTTCGGCATCTTTTATCACCTTTTCCAATTCATGGCAACTGGGAAAAACCTTCACGGATGTAGTATACCAGAGAGGATGAGAGGATTCAAGATTGGGTTGGAATCATTCCATGTGTTGTGCAGAGGTGAATTTTACGGTCTGGGGGATGCCGGTGTCAACCAAAATATTGTATTGTCGGACCCCTCCAAATTCAAACAATACATTTTTCGTGGAAAGATGTATTTGTGTTTTGTTAAATAGACGGGCGACTCGCAATCTTATATACATAATGTGTTACCGTCATTCACAGGGAAAGCCCTAACTCATCTTTTTTTTAGTGGCGAAAAACCTTCATCAGATGACAGAACTTGTCTTGAGTTTGCAGTTTTTTTTTTCCGAAGCAGAGGCATATGGAAATAATTTTACATTCCTGCCCGGACGCATACACACATTAATATATATATACCCCCTCCAGTTGTGTTTCTAATACACATATTTTTAATCTCAAATCAATTGGTAGCAGTTTTCGTTATACATACTTACTCCGAGTGGGAGAAAAGTCCGATCCGGACACGGTTAGCTTATAGGATTCTTGACTTTACCAATAAAAAGTGAAGTACGACCTGTAAATTTGAACTCAGATTAATTATCTTTGGAAGAAATGGAAGCCTAATCTACACCGATCCTGCACATACCGTGACTCGATTAGCCACTGATGGAACGAAAGGACAAGCCTGCATATATAAAGAAGCACCGGTACCGGCGCTGAACATGCACCGTTTCACCCTTCTTTTCCATATTCAACAACGCCTACATGTTTCCGGATCCTTTGACAATGATGCGGTAGAAATGAGAAGCAACCATCCAGCCTTTTTCACCCCTGCCGCCATCACTTCGCGAGTGGGAAAAGACCCTTAGATTCACTGTTGTAATTGTTTTTGCGGTTAGCAACTGAGGGGTTAGAACTCCTGGACAAGAGCGTCTTTTCACTTTGGGAGGTTCGTCGCAAATCGTGTCTGACCGAAATGATAACGTAAGTGATGCGATTTAAGATATGTATTCAGGCACAACAGCGGAAACCTCACGCAACACAAACGCATAATTGATTTTCAATTTCGATATACATATCCTCTTCTATAATCCTGAAATGGCTGCCCCCTCTAGGAGAACTTGAATTCGACACTTGCAAAGAATGCGGGATGAGTTGGGGAGACTGATAGATAAACATAACCAAGACAAATTGGGAAGGCTTGATACAAAAGTAACAGCAGGCTGCAGAACTTGGAACGCTGGGTAATCTTTTTGAACCCATAAAATTTTGACTGTGGAATGGTAATTTTATGTTCTTATTTACACATAGGTCTTTCGATTAACAGGTTTCTGTAGCGCTGAATTCAGTAGCAAAGAAAGGCGATTTTTCACAAAGTAAGTATCATTTTGAACTCATTAATGAAAAAGGACCGGCGAATTCCGACGGTCAGACTGTGACATCGAAACTCAATCAATGTGGGATCCGGGAACGCGACTCTCGTTCCTTTAAAGTTCTGTCAGATTCGCCCAGAGCAGCGTTTTGCTTGCCGACATAATAACTGCAACTTTCATCCATTTGTCCAGAAGGCTCCTCGTCCGACGATACTGACTGAAGATGCCAGAGGCATATGGCAAACCTAGTCTTCCGGTGCATCTCAAGTATAATGGGTTAGACCTTTTAAGACCTTTAAGGTTCAACTCGGTGTGTTAGAACCTTTTTATCAATTGCGAAGATAGATTTATGGCGTATAAAGAAAACCCGTCAAGGGAACGCGAACATGACGCGTCGACAATCCGAAACTTTGCAACAATTGAAAGTTCATTAATGAACACAGTATTGTGCTACTATTGCCAGCGGCCCCTAGTCTAAATCATCTTCCACATCGTACGCACAATCAGATCCTACTAGTAGCTTGCACATGGGAGCAAGTTCTTAGTTACAACCTTATGTAATTGGATTTGTCACGTGGCTCTGTATACCGTCATGACGATGTTTCCAACTTTCCATCTTACCTTCACCCCAGCCATATGCCTACAGAGTATTCCAGATAGAGATCAAACATGCCTTTTTACAAAAAAAATTACCTCCCGAACATAGTCACAAATTCAAATTGCAACTCGGGAGAAATGGATCCCATCGAACGGAAGTCCACAGTTCTGCGAAGTCAGGATATTCATATAGTTGAAAGTGGGTGGAATTTGCTAATATTTTATTATGAGATAATCTAAAGTAATGAATTTTAATACTTATGTAGTACAATCGTCGGATTCTGGTTATTTGACGACAGAATCCCCAATAGTTTTGAACCTCCACTTGGAAACTCCCGTGGAGGCTATTGCATCATCACATGTATCACCTATTAGCCGCAGTTCGACGTTGTCAATTGTCGTAGAAACTTGGAAACCGGACCTCCGTTTGGGTTATATTGTACACAACGAACTAATCAAGGGTCACCTAATTGGGGTATATTATGTATGTACATATATAACAATCTCTACGAACCATCGCTATCTCTTTTTATTATTCAACTTTCACTCACACGCACATTCTCTGTTCAACTTTTGAACAGTTAGCCTTTCCCTTTTACTATCTTATTATTAAATAATATGTTATACTTATTAATGTTTCGTATTCAAGTCATTATTTCTGCTTTGGTGATTTCTGTCGTGGTTACTAGTACCAATGCTGCTCCCCAGCCTCAGGGTATGTTCCCCTCTTCGACTTATGCGACTTAAACGTTTATTTCAAATTTTTATTTTATAGTTAACAGCATTGTCGGTGAAATCACATCTGGCGGTATGTCATCTTCCTTCTCTTTATATTACTGTAATTTTCAAACATCCAACAAGCTGCCTCGGTATTCAACGAAGCGACGTCCGTTGTAGGAAGTGCCGCTAGTGTAGCAGCCTCCGACGTTTCTACTTTTCTCACAGCAGCTACTTCCGCTGTTGTCAGTGATGCTTCCTCCATTGTCGGTGAAGCCTCCAGCATTGCTTCAAGTTTACTTTCATCTCGTATGTATCTTTATCAAAGACTCTTATATACCGTATTGGTAATCTGCATGTTATTTTAGCGACACCATTAGTAACTCCTGCAGTTGACGCTGGCACAGCCAGTTCTCCTCAGTACGTCGTTTCATCTCAACCTCAACACGCGTTCCTCTGATTTATCATTCCTTTATGCTAGATCTAACGCAGCCGGCTCACGTAACTCATTTATTCATTCTTTGACTTTAGTCGGTGGTATTGTTCTCGGAGCTTGGACTGTTCTTTGAACGGCTGACATGCATATAAAGTGTTTTCACGCTCCCAATATATATATGTATACCCCAGTATAATGCCATATTCGAGTTTAGTAAACACCTTGTCGGCCTTATCGAGAAAGCAACAAATTGTTTCTTAAAGAATGCCCCCCAAACCGCGACATGCGAAATAATTTATGGAAACTTTTCGTCCCTGGTCTAGGGAAACCAAAGTCGTGTTATGCTGAGAGCAAGTTCTCTCAAAACAGTAGTGTGTTGTCTAAGAAGACCAATATCTTGACTGAGGATATGTAAAAATCCTTTTGTATAAATGTTTCAAATTCTTGATTTACTCAACCGCGATGCAAAATACCGAGTTCGCCGTGCTACAAGAAAATCTGAATACAGCCTTAAACGCAGAACTCGAAAGGCAAGTTGTTCCAAGGCAGATGGGCTCGGCGGGGGCAGTGGCAACCGTACTACTTACCTCACAACTCTCTGAGTCTGCAACTGACATTTTTCATTGGGTATGGCATCCCTTAATTCCCAAAATATCTCAAACATATATATATTACTCTCCAACGATGACGTATAATATACGTACTTGGAAGATATATAATCGATAAGGGGTAGATAATCATCGAGAAAGTAACAAATCAGTTTGTGAGGGAACCGATGTAATATACTCCATATAGACATAACTAAATTTTGCAAAACACATTTTCTGAAGGCTCGATTTCTTTAGGTTTGATTAATGCGCACAAACTAATTGGCCATGCAAGAGGGAGCCTGTAAAAATGATATCAGTTTAAATATTCAACACTTGTATATAATATTTCAGTCATTAATCACCAAGAAGCCGACGCAAACCAAACCGGGGCAGCACGTCGGGGGGGGGGCACAAACGGGAACGCTCCGCAAAACTCCCCAAGGGGAGCGCAAGTATCAGCCCCAGACAAATCAGCGACAACAATTGGTTCAAGTCCAGGAGCTGCGCTCACAATGAGAATATTGAAGAGAGCGCAAAGAGAAAAGCGAGTGAGTTTCATTGTGTAAAAACTGAAAACTTTCAAGTGAAGTTGTAGTATTGAGAAGGAGAAAAACTCATGTATCTTTTATGCACTTTTCAAAGAGAGAACCTATTGATGCCGAAGAAAAGGAAGCAGGTTTTAGATGTCCGGAGGGAAGGTCTTAGTCTATTATGCATTATAATTCCACAGGTTTGTCCGACCAAACCGGGTGTGTCTTACTGCTATTATAGGATCTAAACTGGCGCGCGCTGTTTGATGAAAATAAATTCTTCAAAACATTTGACAGGAATAAGTTCAGTAAAAAAAACCTGTCAGCGCTGATTAATTACTATACAAAGCTATTACAAAAAAAGAGTCCATGATGATCTTGTACAGTTATCGAGAAATATGTATTTTAAAACTTCAAATTTGTATGCAAGATTGAATTAAGAAAGACTTGTGGGTCACATAGTTTACAGTTATTTATATTCCGGCGCCGCGTCATTTTTTTTGCATTTTCAAAGTTCAAGATATGTCATTCAATTTTCCAAGCCAATCGGTTGGCATCTAGGGCCAGTGCAATTTTTAAAATATACTAGCAAACCTAGCAATAATTAAATCAACAACTTGGGCAAACGATTAAATGTCAGAATTGCCTGATACTAACTTTGCACTTGGCTGTTCGGGGGATTTTGTGTTTCTGTCCGCGCTCCCTCTTCTTCGAGAGCATATAATTGATAACTCCAAATTCCCCATCGCCGGACTAACTCCAATGATCGACCTTTGGCGTCTTGAGTCCTGCTAAAAATGATAACCCTGCAAGAAGTCACCCAGTGAGGCCTAGTGAGGGACTAGAAGGTAGTATACATATAGAAGGCAGTATACATACAGTAAAATACATATTTGATCAGCGTCTAGTTTTCCTCCTCAAGATGTTATTATACTTTCTATATAAGTAAATTGTCGAATCCCTAAACCATTCCATTTCGCTCTCACAAAGAAGTTCGACTAGTATAAGTTTTTCTCCTTCACTTCACTATCTAGAATTCCAGCCAGCCATCATATCTTCAAGCACTAATTGAAAAAAAAGATTCAGCTACATTGCCGAGCACCATGAATACTAATCTGCACCATCACATCTCCGCCTTTGCCTAATTAAAGGAAAGTGGATGGGGCCAATGCGTGAGGTACGCAAAACACCTATCTATTGGAGTTGGGTCCGAACCAATGCATTTTTTGTAAAAATCGGGAAGGGGTATACTTGAAGCTTGAAGGTTTCAACGTCAATCCTTCCTCTATTTACGCCTGCTTTCCAAGTTGTCACGGGCCCCGTTAGTGTGGTAGGAAATTAATAATCCTCTGGATTATACTTTGCGCACCAGCTGCAAGCTCAGCCTATCCCCTTCTGCAGCATTCATCATTTCTACACCGCAGGTTTCAGATATGACCCGGTAAGTCTCTACCTGTCCCAAGATCCCAACCGGTCCCTCTCTTTCGTTTGTACGACTCGAGAGAAAAAACTGTCCGACTCTTACTTATCAGCCAAGATTACAGGATATTACTCGATTTCGTCATTTGAGTGAGTACGGCGGATATACGTGTCATACACAGTTGATTTTTTTAAGCGGATGCAAAGAGCACTTTCCGACGGGTACTATGAAAGTATAAAAGTTTGACCATACCCATGGTTGTTCTACCTGTCCCTTAACAAAAAAAATTCGAAAGTTATACCCGCGAGGCGTTAACTTCAACAATACGAAGAACCCAGACATCCTATGGACATAGTTAAATTTCAATTAGAAAGAGATCTAAATCGTTATGCTGGGTCGTCTCAGTAAATGTAACATCTTGGACGGGTAGTCGGGCTGCTAGTGTCTATAGAAGACTTTGACAGAGTTTTATCAAGTTGCTTCAGCGCATATACATCATTTCCAATACATTCAAAGAAAAACTTAGAAAGTTGAAGTCGAAAAAGGAGACGTTTACAAAACTTGATCTAAGACGAGAGGGACCAATACCTTGTTCGGAATGAGTTGAAAACAACAATAATAATCTTTAGGGGAAAACGCATCCTCCCCGGAGTTGCAAAAATGATTCAATCTGTCATTCGTATAATACTTCTTAGACTACCAACAAAGATGTCCAAGAGGCCGCAAGTGGTACCCTCGCAGCATCCAGTGCTTGATGTGCAAGGTTGTCCGAGGCAGGTGGGAGTAGGGAGAGGGAAAGGGAAAGTGGAGGTGGGGGTAGAAGTAGCAGCAGCAATTGGTTCAGATCCAGAAGCCGCGCTCACAAGGAGAAAATTGAAGAGAGTGAAGAAAGCAAGATGAGTGAATCTCATTGTATGAAAATTTCAAGTAAGGCTGTAGTGTCGAGAAAAAGAAAAGCCCAAGTATCTTTTACACATTTTTTGAGAGTCTCCTATTCAAAGATGGGCGCGATGCCGAGGAAAAGGTTTTAAGAAGGCAGTCCAAAATCGAACTTTTTAGATGAAGTCCGGTGGGAACGTGGTCTTAGCCAATTCCAGCTTGAAGGTCTTTCCCACCAAACCGTGTGTTTCTCACTCAATCCATTTTATGCAAGTTTCAATCAAAAAAAAAAACTCACAGGGTGAAAGGGGCATAATAGTAATAGTTTCTAGTCATTTGGTAGGTTTTGGACGATGATCGATACGAATGTGGCATCATTTATTGATTTGTCAGTAGTTTTGTGCCCCTTTTAGATCTTCTCCCTGGCCATTACATGAAAGTACCCTTGTACGGCGCTCAAGGCTTGTAATTGATCATCGATCGCGACATCTGCCAAAGTAAGGTTAGTGTCGACATTAACTAAAGGAGGGGTAGTACAAGTACTGTTAGCTACCTGATTCAAAAATCGACATATAGTGTCAACGATGTGGCGCATTGCCGACAACTGGAAGCGAGAAATTTATTGCTGGTCTATTCCATGGAAAAAAAAGGTTAAGATCACGGCGGATATACGTCTGTGCAGTTTGTTTTTTCCTGTAGATATAGTCCAAAAGCAAAAAAAAGAGGTAGACGATGATATGCATCTAAGTATACTATCGCATTCCCTCGGGTTGTCGGGTATCGAGCATCACGACACTTCCGGGTGATCATTATAATGCTGAATAAGGGTATAAAAATATTTGACGTACCTATACGTGTACTACCCCTGCCATCCTTGGAAAGTCTTCGACAATTATACCCGCAGGGCTCCGCGCATATATCCGGAAACTTTCAGCAGTAATGCCAATCGGCTTGCCGTATTCAGCCTAGCTTTGCAATGATGATACAAGCATGATTTACAACTATATGTATGTATCCGCCCTAATGGGACAGGCTCGACAATAACATACATGTCCGTGACTTGTATAAAAACTATCGCTTGATGATGGCGCATGACGAAAGGGTGTTTATTTCGTAAAAACTGCAAACTATCAGTGTCAAAAGAAGAAGAAAATCCAAACAGGACCTACTGCTCACTACATCCTCATCTTGTACTATATGATTCAAACCAACCTATATAGACCGTTAGATATATATATATCGAAGATAGCGTTTATCAAAACTATAAACCTTTTGGGCGTGAGGTGAGAATTTAGATGAACGCCCCTGGTATTCTTTATAGTCAACCTTAATTACGCAAAAACAAAGGTACCTTACCCTAAAGAAATTATCAATGAGACAATCAATCTAGAATGTGTTAAAACAAAAATACTTACCAAACGAGAGCAAAACGGAAATTAGGAGCTAAAGAACGGTGAATTCCGTTGCATACATCTGTAATAGTAGCACCTTTCCGCAAACACTGACGAAAAAAAAATGAGTAGAGATATTTATCGAAAAAAAGGAAGACTAACAATGGGATCGCTAAGGTCAGGATGTTCTCCGCGCTTTTTAGTATATACTTTGACTAAACCTAGGTCCTAAAAATAATTGATGAATAGTTTCAAGAATTTCAGCCCTCTTTGGGTATACCAACCTCCCATATCCTATCTAATAAACCATCCAAGTTCAGACCTAATTCGCAACTTATTACTATGGTATGATCCTCCCGCGCCAGTTTATCTACTTGCTCGAGACTAATAGAATCGACCTTGTTATACACGTCTAAAAGAGCGACTTAGATCGGGGTGGTTCTTGAGCGTAATACAAAACTTACACAGGCACGGAGTATATTTACGAGTTCCTGCAATAATAGTTACTGTAAACAATTTTCTCAAAAAAGGTGAAGGTAGATCAACCGATTAGAACGTCAATGAATTCATCTATTGTTATCTGGGAATAATTTAGTAAAAATAAAGGCATGAAAAAAGGCTCGAACATCCTAAATGTTTAGTTAAGCAAAACGTGGCAAGTTTAAACCAGATTACTCACTTCTCGTATCATAACGTCACAATTATGAATCTTATCTGAACCAGGGGGGACTCTTAAATTACAATGATAAAACAGTGTGATAAAAAAACATACAGCCAGCCAATACCGTCCGGATGGTCTTTTCATCGGTTTTAGTAAGTTTGACGGTGGTATTGATCTTAAGAAAAAGCTGTCAGAGAGAACTAAGTATTTTGAACGTCAAGCTAACAAACCGTCATCTAGTGATGGAAGGTAAAAGCATAGATAATGAGGTCGTTTAGTAATATATCCTTATTTATTAACTCACACCTCCCGTAGTACGCTGTTTGAATACAATATCAGGACGTTGTTTATTTAGTCTGATCCCGACAGCATCTAGTTCAATTTCAAGTAACCGACGTTGTTCTTGAGATTTTGTGGCGTCCAGCATCATGATAATCAAATCGGCGGTCTTGGCGACTGAGAAAAAAGAGGAGGTAGTCAGACTATACACAAGCAAGGCGGGTCTAGTCAAACCCTACCCGCAACTACCTGTCGTCCTCGACCACGACCTAATAGTAAAAATAGTATAAAAAACTCAGAACAACAGCCCATGGTACAATCACATTCAAAGATGTTCACCTTGGCTAGCTCCTTCGACTATTCCGGGCAAGTCGAGAAGTTGTATTCGAGCGCCGGAGTATTCTAACACACCGGGAATGGCCTACTAATATTACGACAGGGACAATAGAATCGGACAGACATACATACAGTTAGAGTTGTGAATTCGTAAGAAGCCGCCACAGATGCTAATGAGAAACAATATGGTGGTCTATAATCAAGATGATACACGTCAAATATCGTTTTACCTGTGTGTGTAGTTTTCGATAAAAGGGTAGATTTTCCGACACTGGGAAAACCTAAGATCTGATCAATTTGACAGCAGTGGTACGCGAAAGCCTAGGTTATACCAATCAGGACCACTCTGGCATCTGCAATGGATAAGATTTCCAAGAAACGCCTGATGTATTACCAACCATACCTCCACTCTTCTGAACATCAAATCCCGCACCTGCCGGGCCTGATTTGCCTGTCGGTTCAAGTAATTGCGCTCTGTAACGAGCTAATTTTGCTTTCAAAAGCCTGTGGAACTGGATTAAAAAGAGTTTGACGAAAGCTGCGTAAAGTTTACCCCAAATGATATTCTGTAGCCTGCAGGGCGGGGAAAAACTAGCATAAGCAATTTGTGTCTTGAGCTTAAAAAAGTAATGACCTGACTTTATTTTTCTGAGCTAAAAAAACAGTTCAACGAAACATATAACTTAAGAATGGATGACATACTCCGAGCCATTTCCTCTATTGATAAAGGTATTTTTGAGAAGTAAATTTCATGATCGGGAACCTGGTTTTCAAAAGGAGCTCACCCTCAATTTGCTTAATCTACAAGTTAAATATCAGAATACAAGTATAAAGAAACCATGAAATAACGAAAGGACTTTTTCTGTTAAACCCATGCTTGAAAGATCAGCGTAGATTGAGATCACTATTACAAACAGGTGGGTGGTTGTGGAATAAACTACGTAATACATCTCTCTGATTCTCACACATAACACCACTGTCCGAGTTCATGCGCCAAATTTCCATATCCATATTCTTTATGGTTTAAATCTACAATATTATCCAACTTTCGCTCCTTTGTATTGATTATAAAAGAGATACCGGAATCCTAGATCTTAACGCTCGCTCACAACAATAATAGCACATTGTCACAAAACGAAGCACCTTGGCTCTTCAAAGTCTCTATTCCTTTAGGTTTAATAATAAGCGCAAAACTAAAATCACCAACCATCAAATAATAGAAGTCCTACAATAATCGAATTCAAAGCACAAGGAACTTCTACCATTTCTTAGGTAAGGTCATGTCAGTAAATGCAATATCCCGGATTAGTGGTCAGGCTTCTGGTATTTTCAAAAGGGTTTGAGAAATATGTTGAGAAGACTAACTAACAGCGCGACTCTTGAGTCTTCTAAGCGTCGCATCTGAAGTTCAATCTTTTTCTCTTGTTCATCTCATTGTATTTGCGTTGTTATAAGCTGAACGTTGTTAAAATATTTATCAAGTAGGTTCAATATGGAACACGTTACACAATAGGAAAAGTAAGAAGCTGGAGCAAAAGACAGCTTCAGAACTGCAAAAACTATTTCAATTCAACATTTGTATTATGGTTCGATTCCATTAGATACTTATGTACCTCACTCATTAGGGGGTTTCACGCTGCAAAACTCAGACCAAATTCCAGTGGAATTCCAACTATAACTCCTTCCTGAACTCCGTCGGCAAATCAAGAGTTGTGCCAGAGTTAGCTAGAAGTTTGTATGGAGTTCAATCAACATGAAACCCCCCCCCTTCGGCAATTCCATTCATAACTCATATACCGAAACTGTAAATTGGATGATAACCTAGTTAATGCTTATACATGATTTATTTTATCACGTTACATGTTTCGTGATTTGTTAACCTTAATTATGCCTGATAGACCCTCCATATGACAAGAGCTTCTACAATTTGTTGACTTGCGACTGGAAAGGCAACACTATCTCACGCACGAGCTTCAAAACATTGAAGAGGGGTTTGATGATGAAGAATCCTCATCTGGTAGCTTAGAGGGTTCCAATGTGACGAGCATATGTTCCTTCTCAGACGACGACATAAGCATGAGCTCTCTTTCATCACTTTCAAGCCTTTCAACGGATTCTAATTTGGAGATATCAAGTGAAGCTAGCAATTCATCTATGGATGAAGACTTCTATGCACTTCAACATGTGCACACCCTGATACAGCTCAAGAGCCATCTCCTACAAACACGCGTTCTCTTCCCAAATACAGTCCACAAAAATTCACAATTATTTTTGGTCCTCGAGCAGTTCAAATCAGATGACAGCAAACACTTTTGTGCAAATCTTCGTGTTTCACCAACGACATTTGACAAGTTGCTACTTTGGATACAAAATGATCCTATATTTATTTCAACTGGTACGCAGCCTCAACTACCTGTCCAATCTCAGCTTGTGATAACATTATTTCGCTTCGGCCACTTTGGAAATGCGGCATCTGTTGAGGCAGTCGCACAGTGGGCAGGTGTGTGTGCTGGTAGTGTTGTTCAAGCAACGAGGCGTGTAATGGTTGCGATTTTAAAGCACCATGATGAAGTGATCTGTTGGCCAACACTAGCGGAAAAGGAAGAGTCAAAGATGACAGTTGCTCAGTTGACATGTGAGGCATGGAGGGATGGTTACTGTTTTGTCAATGGAACCCTTGTCCTGCTTGCTGAGAAGCCTGGGTTTCATGGAGAAGCCTATTTTGATTGCAAAAGCAACTATTCATTGAATGTTCAGGTAAGCATTTATTTATTATTTCATTGTCATCTAATTTTTTTTTTAGCTTATTACTTTATCCAACCTTCGTATCGTCGACTACTGTGTGGGATATTGTGGTAGTACACATGACTCAACTGCATTTCAAAGTACCCGGACCTATCGTGAGCATCAGGAGCTTTTTAAAAATGGTGAATGGATCTGGGCCGACACCGCATATCCATTACAAGTATGGAGCATCTCACCATATAAGCAGCCATACTCTAATCTAAGAGAGAATAAAGATTTCAATTATTGGGTTTCTCAAGTAAGTATTTTATTATTAATAAATTTATCATCTAATATGGTTATAGATATGGGTTAAATCTGAGCATGCAGTTGGTTATCTCAAGGGCCGTTTTTCATCCCTTAGAGGCTTGCGCCAACAAATTGATGATGAATGTGACCAACGCGCACTTGAATGGATTCGAACATGCATCGTCTTACATACACATGTCCTCAAGCTTGAGCATGAACCATTAGCGGAAGTAGAGGAATTAGTATCACTTGGATTACTTGAAGAGCCTAGCCTGAATGACCAAAACGATAGAGTGTTGAATGAACCAGGCAACCAGCAACGAATCTCACAAGGTGAAATAAAAAGATCAGAGGTAAAAAGAGCTCTGTTAAACAGCGGTGTTATACAGCAGTGTTATTACTGAAATATAACTATTTTTAAATCAAAATTGTCCCAGAGTATCTACTTGATTGAAGTTTGTTGATACACCGGTATCTGCAGCAGCTGATGAGGAGGCTTCCACAGATGTATTGAGTGGTAGACGGTTTATTGGGGTGAAAGGGGTTGGACCATAAATCAGTGGAAGTGGCTGCCTACCATTGTTGAGAGCCTGTATTTGTGCCATCTGAAGTTGGTGTTGATGCTCTTCCTGTTGTCGTATACTAAACTAGGATCCTGTTCAGTATATACAATTGATATTTGATTATAGAGGCCTTGGTTCTAAATAAGTCGAGCTTTGCCGCAGAAATACAGAGAAGGGGGTGGAAGGTGTTAGAAGGGAAAATTGGTATGTTTTAATCGTAACAGATGTAAGGGGTAGAAAGAGAATAGTTCTGACGTTAGAAACTGACTTGACGTTAGAAACTGTTTGATGTTAGAAACCACTTGACGTTAGAAATTATTAGGAACAGACCAACTATCAGCACTTTGCTAATAGTAGGAAAGATTTAGATGTTAGAAACACTTTAGAGACTTAAGCTTATCCTGCACTTTAGAGGGATTGGTAAAACTTGTTGTTATTTTAACTACTACAAGAGTTTTTATACAAAGTTTAGTAATTATTATTTATTTAAATGAGGAAAATATTTTTAGAGGTTGTCAAATTTTTACAAAAGGAGAAATATGGTGAAAGGGGTGAAAACAGGTAACTGTTGTACAATAGAGAGAGGCAAGTGGAAGGACTCATAGATGGAGGACAAAAGAATGTTCAATTAAGGAAATACTCTCATGATGTTACCACTCAACTACCAAGTGATTCTGGAACTTTCTCAGCCCTTCTTTTAGATGCTTTTCTTCAGCCAGACTCTGATTCTTTCCCTTGAGCACTCCAATGGCATAGGATCTGATTTTTCAGAGTACCTTGTTTATTGGTGGCGTGGGTAGTGGGGTTGGCGCAGGGAAGGAAGAGTAGAAATGGTCTTCTGGATATAGACAGGGTGGCCTGAAGAAAACTTCTTCAAAGGGGATGAAGATGTAACGAGAATGATAGGGAAGGGCGGAGTATGGTAGTATGCATTCATAGGGCACATCAAACCCAATGTGCTCAAAGGCGATTCCTAGACTAGCGGTTGCAATGATTCGAATAATTTGGTAAGGAGGAGTGCAGTGTGAAACAGTAAAGTAATGGTTAATGTGATATTGCCCCTCAAAACCTTTTATTGAGATGGCATCTCCATACTTAATGGTTTCGGGGAGACCAAGATCCGAAATCTTACTTCTAGTTGATACGTCCTTGGACATGAGCAGGTACTGAGGCCATAGGGTGTCAGGATCGATTGGGAGTTGACTACTCAAGCTTCAATATACACGAACTTCTGTTTCAAGGTCTTCAATAGGAGAAGGGAGAGGAGTAGTAGGGCGAGTAGTGGGAACTTGATCATCTGTTTCCGAATCAGACAGAGGTTGGTAGTGGAATCGGGAGGTATAGGAAGAAGAGGATCTGGAATTAGTTGAAATGTTTTGGGTGGTTACGTTAAATGAGAACATTGTCTGAGTTTCGGGAGGTTGAGGTGAGATGGCGGTGTGAGGTTTTGATGGGTGATGTAGGTTTCTGGAGGTTGTTAAATATATGAGTCCTTTAGAGCTCCAACAGCCGGATTTGTTTTCGGGGGTAGTCTTCCATGTTGCTAAAGGTCCAAAATGCCGTAGAGGGAACATTAAAGGCAACGTGAATGAATTGAGGTCCATATTTTTGGTGTGCGATCACCCTAGTGATTCCGACAGGGGTGTAAGGGCAACATTTCTTTAGACTGTAACTATTTCCGATAATGAAGGTTCCTTGAAATCCTTGGATTACAATAGGTCTGGCGTAGTGCAGGGTTTCTATTATCTCCAAGTCTTCTAGATCCTTATGGTAAGTCTTCATGGGAGTCGGGGCTGGCCATGCGGTAGTGGGACTTATCCTAATATCAAGCTTTTCTCCAAGATCAATGTATAATCGGAGTTCCATTTGGAATGGATGATAGCTGGGTTGAGTCGGATATAGGATGGGAGGGAAGTCAGAGTCTTTGGGAATGGGATAAGGGGAGTCATATTTTGTTTCATCCTCCGACGAGTATGTAGGGGAGGGTGAAGGGAGAAGGTGGTTAGGATGAAACTCTCAATCAATGATATCATCTCTATCGTAGGGGTCACATTCCCAGAACATGAGGGAAGGAGGAAAAGGGGTAAAGGGGATGGAAGAATGAAAGTCTAATTACGTTTTTTATGTGTTTTTAGATTTTAGAAAATATGAGGAAAAATGGTGGAAATAATCGAAAAATTTTGGGAAGGTGTTACACCGTTCCCTCTCAAGCTGGTACTGACACTCTTCCCATTCTCGCTCAAGCCGATGTTGATGTTCTTCCCATTCCCGCTCAAGGTTACGCTGATGCTCCTCTCGTGCTTTCTCATATCACAGCTTCTCTGTCTTGAATGCAATCTTTGCAAGCTTTTCTTCATACTTGAGGCATTGAGTATTTGCCAGCCTTTGTGATTCAGCAACATCAAAATCTGTATTAAAAAGCTCACTGATGGTGCGTTTCTTCCCATTTTTTTTTGAATGAGCATTTAGTTTGAATGAATTTAGTTGCGCAGAAGAAGTGGCATGCACATCAATAGATGATGGTGTTGTAGAACGCGATGTTGTAAGTGAAGGGGAGAATGAATGAGAGAACAAAGAAGGGGTAGGTGTAGAGTACAGGGGGGTGGTAGATGGTGGGAGTTGGTGAATGGGAAGGGTAGGTGACGGTGACAGGTGTGGGTATGGTGTTGAGGTTCCATGTTCCTACAGGTACAGTTAATAAGTGTATGATTGACAGGATAATCAATGCACCTGCATGATATCTTTATCATTTTTTTCTTCTTCAGCAGCTCTATCAAGATAACTGTCCATGCAAATACTGTCAGAAAAGCGATCTTCATCAGCACCTTCACTGTTGTCATTCGGCTCAGGTGACTTCCTAGTCCACAGGCTTGCTGCATTTTCCAAGTAGTCTTGATTCAAACCACTTGAAGATATGCCGACAGGGTTGTAGTTTGGAAGCTCTCGCCAAAGAGCATGAAGCTGTTCCCAAAAAGGCCACTCTTGTTTGATTTCATCTAAATAGATAGATTATTTCAGGAAAAAAAGGTCAGAAAAAAACTCACCAATCTTATTTGCTATATCAGAGCCTTCTTCTATGTCAGCGGGATCCAACCCTGTACCTGTCGCACCGAGCATGCCACAGTAATATTTGTATTTTTTCTTTAAGCTACAAAATATATAAGTATAAGTTAGTGGATTTATATGATGACTTACTGTTGCAATTGTCCACCAACAGACCTGGCATAGTGAGCCTCATCCACTTTGTAGTTTGCGTGTAGATCTTCATCAGTTTGATTTGCCTCATCAAATATGTATCTTGCTAGAGTGCTATGGAAGTATGCCTTGGAGTTTTTTGCAGTGGAACGATGACGACCATCCAGTTTTGCATCCTTTGTGGCATCTGAGAACAGCTTCCTTCGAAAGTTGATGTTATTTTCGAGGTAATCAATGAGCAAAAATGTCCAGGCATCATTTTTCATCCATGGAATTTCTGGTGCACATCCCTTAGACCCATCCATTTTCAACTCATCATCTTTTGACTCATTGGTTTTCTTACGACCTCGGAGTACATGATCTGAGGGGGGCTTTTCCAATGATAAATTCATGAAGAGATGGATTCAGAACTGATGATAGTGTAACTGTACAGGTGCTGAATAATAAAATAATTATTTTGGAATCAAAAATAATCACTTACGCGAAAGTTCAAGCAGGAATTAGCGAGCGGAATAAGGGAGTGGTTTTAGTTTTGTGGGGAAACCAAGTCAGACCTCCTCGCGCACTGAACTCCGCTTGAACTCCAAATCTGATTTCCGGACAATTCCGAAGATGGAATTCAAAGTCGAGTTTGCAACCGAATTTGCCTGGGAGTTCAGGTCGAGTTTAATAGCGTGAAACCCCCTATTGATATTATCCACTTTTCTTTAGGCAAAGGCAGAGATACGATGGTGCAGATTAGTATTCATGGTGCTCAACAATATAAATACCAGGCAATTCTGACATTGAATCGCCTACCCGAGCCGTTTATTTATGTAATTATTGCTTAGTCTGCTAGCATAGTTTAAAAATTTCACTGGCCCTAGATGTCAACGTTAGCTTGTGAACCCCCCACCCCCCCCAATAATTCTTTCTTAATTCAATGTTGCATAGACGTATTGAGAAACACCCGGTTTGGTCGGACAAACCTGTGAAATTATAATGCATAATAGGCTAAGATCTTCTCTCTCTAGAAGTTTGCTTTTAACCTGCTTCCTTTTCTTCGGCATCAATAGGCTCCCTCTTTGAAAAGTGTATAAAAGATACCTAAGTTTTTCTCCATCTCAACACTACAACTTCACTTGAAAGTTTTTACACATTGAAACACATTCACTTTGCTTTCTGCGCTCTCCTCAATATTCTCATTGCAAGCGCGGCTCCTGGACTTGAACCAGCTGCTGCTGATTTGCCCAAGGTTGATATTTGTACTGGCTCTGGACAGTCTTGCGCAGAGTTCCCGCCGTTTACCCCCCCCTCATGCTGCTCCGGTTTGGTTTGCACGGGCTTCTTCGTGAGTAATAACTGAAGTGTTATATACAAGTGTTAAATATTTAAATTGATATCATTTTTACAGGACCCCACTTGCGAGGCCAATTGAATAAACCTAAAGAAATCGAGTCTTCAGAAAATTTGTTTTGCAGAATTTAGTTATGTCTATAGGTCATTTCGTTCACAAATTGATTTGTTACTTTCTCGATGATTATCGACCCCTTATCAATTATTTTCCAAGTATGTATATTATACGTCATCGTTCGAGAGTAATATATATGTTTGAGATATCTTGCGAATTAAAAAAGTGACATAACCGATAAACAATGTCAATTGTAAACTCAGAGAGTCGTAAGGTAAGTACTTACTAGGAATTAGGTGGATTGCGTGTCGCAAAAATCGTACCTTGGTTTATTTATATCCAAAGCTCTGATTGGATCTGATATATATATTTCAATCGGCTGATCATCGGTTGAGAAATATATATCAGATCCAGTCAGCGCTTTGGCTTAACCTTAACTGATAAATCTAAATAAACCCGGTACGATTTTTGCGACATCGTTCAGTGGCGGAACACTTATAATGACGACTACCGGAAAGAAGAAGTGCTATTCGTTATAATTACCTAAGCTACTTGTACTACTGTAGGCGCTACTATACCGGAATTTCCTACACCACTCCTCCCACCGAGCTTACCTGCCTTGGAACATCTTGCTCTTCGAGTGCTGCGTTTAGAGCTGTATGCCAAGTTTATAAAAACTCGTGTTCAACTTCCTTATAGGATAAATAACTCGGGGTTTTGGATCGTACTCGAGTCAATCAGTAAGCATTTACATAAAATGATTCTTACACATCCTCGGTTGAGATTGATCCTCCATTGTGTAATTGAAAAGGCAGCAGGCTTACATAATGTAACTGGTGTTGATGGTACCTACTCCAAAGATCACGAACACTAACACACAAATTGTATCAATTTGATGCGAAATAGTGTGAAATTGATAAAAACCGCTTTTCATGATCAATTTTACTTTCATTTTTAATTTGGTTGTTGACGGGTCGAAATAATGCTCTTTTGCCGATCCGAGAGGATGTCAAAAGCAGATATCGCGCCATTCACTAGACTCGGAAGATTTAGTAAATTTAAAACCTAGTACCACATGAACCGATCTTCCGGTATGGCCCAGCTATGATTCATTTGTCTGGTCATAATATCACCAAAGAAAAATCGGTGACTGGGAAGAACCGATGGCTCCACACTGTACTGTTTACCCGCGAAAATACCGCCCGAGGCCAGACCCAGCACATACTTAGAAAGTTCTGGCATAAGTATAAAATTAAAAAATACATATGTAATGGTTTGAATTGTTTGCAACGTTAGAAATATACACTGAAGTTTAGACACTGCGTACACCACTCCGCTCCTTCCATGTTTCGAAATGGGCTATCACCTCAAAAGTTATTTGTCGACGCACATTCTGAGCTGCAGTTATGAAATCGGAGCAGGCAACCTATTCAAAAGTTATTAGATAACGTGATCAACGAAGGAGAAAAAGGAACCATCACATAAGGTGTGTCCATATCTTTGTGCATGCTCAACATCGCCGCATCCTGGCAAAGCGAGGCTAGTTCTGCACCTGAACATCCTTCAGTCTGTAAAAAAAAATTAGAGCGTAATGTTTGACAGGGAGATGAATTTCCCACTATGGTAGCTAAATGTTTGATATCGAGACCTGGTTCTACAGCCATTTTGCTTGTTCGAATCCGAAGAATTTCCTCTCTCCCTTCTAAATCAGGTGGACCAACGTAAAGTATTCGATCTAGTCGTCCAGGACGCATTAGGGCTGAGTCCTATAACAGGTCAGATGAAAAATAAAAGTTATTCATGATACGTACGAGTACATCTGGCCTGTTTGTGGCGGCTACAATTGTAACTCCAGATAATTCTTGGATACCATCCATTTCATTTAAGAGACTCGTCAATATGCCTTCGTGCGCAGCACCCTCGCTATTAGTTCGAGATGTAGCCAGTGCATCAATTTCATCCTAAAACTCTCATATGAACTATTCAAGAACATAGTATTTAAAACAGTAAGAGCTCACGAAGAATATGATAGATGGCGCAGATGCCCGTCCTTTTCGAAAAGTCTCCCTGACAGCTCTTTCGGATTCACCGACAAATTTATTAAGCAACTAAAAAAGGAACACCTCTAAAAAAGAAACCCTTCACTACTTAGACAGATTGAGGAACTTACTTCCGGGCCTTTCACGGCAATAAAGTTGATACCACTTTCGGTGGCTAGGGCTTTCGCCATTAGCGTTTTTGAACATCCGGGTGGTCCGTATAACAAAACTCCTCTGGGGGGGACGATCCCCAAACGCGTAAATGTGGCCGGATGTAAAAGAGGCCATTCAATAACTTCCCGTAATTTTTGTTTGATAATGGCTTGCCCCCCAATATCGGACCATCGGACTTGTGGAGTTTCTATAAATACTTCACGGAGTGCACTTGGTCGAATATGAGAAAGTGAAGCCTCGAGGTCTGAATGGGTTAATATTGCTGCTCCTCCATCAATTGTCGACGACACAGACATGCAACGTTTGATAGCATTGGTCGCGGCATCGCGAACAACTGCCCCTAGGTCTGCACCAACATAACCATGAGTGCGGCTGGCAAGGGAGTTTAACTGCTCTTCTGTGAGATTATGGGGTGTCTTGCTTAGCAAAATGCGTAAAATGGAAAGACGAGCATGCGCGTCAGGTATTCCAATCTCTATTTCCCTATCAAACCGACCGGGACGTCGAAGGGCCGGATCAATCGCGTTTGGTCGATTTGTGGTTGCTATAAGAATAACTCGTTCTTCGATATTTGAACTATCATCTGTGCCAATTCCGTCCATCTCAGTCAGAAGTGTCGCTACTACACGTTTTTCAACTTCGCTTCCTGCACCCTCCTCTCGACGAGGACATAATGCGTCGACTTCATCAATAATTACAATGCATGGACTTTTAGATCTTGCTTCACGGAATACACCGCGTAGTTTTGCCTCTGATTCACCGTGGTAGGCAGAAGCCAGACTTGCGCCTGATAAAGTTACAGTAGATACGCGTGTAGAATTCGCGACTGCCCTGGCCAGGTGTGTTTTTCCAGTACCGGGAGGGCCATAAAGTAAGATTCCACGCGGCGGTTTAAGACCTGAATATAAAAAAATAAGTTAACGGCAGAGTAGAATTCGATTATTAATTACCGAAATGATGAAAGAGCTCTGGTTTTATTAATGGAATTTCAATGAGATCGCGGATAATGCTTATTTGTTTGTCCAGTCCACCTATGGTAGAATAAGCGGACGGCATTTCAACGGGAAGCTGTTTAAAATATTAGCATACACCTCAACGACTTCGAAAAAGGAAATCACAATTGGTTTTGTTTCCGATTCCTTGATCAAAACTTGGGTATTCCAGCTTACAGACCACGCTCTGTCTCTGTTTAGCGACATACTTGAAAGGGCATTGGTTACATTCAGAAGCGTGTTTTCCGGGGTGGTGATTGCATTTTGAAATTCAAAGCGTCTTAAACGGCCTTCGTATATGACCTCCAGAACTTGATAAGGAGTGACATATTTTAAATCGACTAATACCATTAGTATGTAGATCGTGCAGGTTAAAAAACCAAAAGAACCATACTTAGTATATCTCGTAAATACAATGTAAGCCAATCGTGTTTGCCTGATTGCTCATCATCAACATCGGAATCTTTGCGAGATATCGATTTCTGCGAATGACTTGTTTCACGAACATGAACGATAGACGCTTCTTTGATATCTTGAAGTTTCATGTTTTCTCGGTTTCCTCCTTTGTTGGAGGATAGTATGGGTGTTAAACATGCAGTCGCGCCATCTGATATTCGACAGGTAAGTAGTAAATGCGACGAGACCTGAATAACTGCAAGATATATATATTGATTTAAATACTTTGGACAAATGAAGCATAAAGATTACCTGAAGGGTCTAATTCTTGAGATGGCCAAGCAACTCCAATAGCAAAGGGTATATCATCCTACAATAACAATTCGTCGGGAACAAAAAAACATGAACGAAGAACTCACTTTGGTTAGAGAATCACTGGCTGTTATGCGAAGAACATCTCCAGCCGCTAATTTGGCATTTCGTAAGACCTCGTAGTTTACTACAATCCGTTTAGCGGCACGTGAAATGGATGAAGAGGATTCTGCGAGGGACACTCTAAATTTTTTGGTCGACAAGGTTCCCGCCATTGTGGTCGACTGTGGTCGCGTCGGTTGAGGGGCGCCTAAAGGCAATCTCATGCTTCGACACTGCTGGATCCTTACACTCGTGTACCTTGGCCTTCAGTTTGTTCATGTATTTGCGGATGAGTTCTTCGACGAAAATCTATATATCCGATCTCTGAACGATGGGAAAGTGTATACTCATTTTCAGTTCAAAACGTTGCTAGAAGACGCCGTGCCTCGATTACCAAACAGTCTAAGTCAAAAGGATGAGCGTATGGGTTCCAGTTCTGTTCAAAAACCATTATTTATACTGACATTATCGTCAAATAGCTCAACATTATATTATCTTTCCTTTAGCACTTGGACAGATCCTTCGTGAATATGCCGTAACAGAACTTCACCTCTCTCTCAACGCTGGAAAGTGGGATTATCGTACATGGGGATATCCTAACGGTTCAAGTGTAGGAAATGGTGCTGAACTATGGGTATGGATGGGAGAAGATGAAACTCACAAGTGTGTCCTTACTTACTCTATCAACCAAGACAGTCAGACGAATCGTTTAACCATCTCAGATTTGATGCAAGATGGCAGGGTGTACGCAATGCACTTGCTGGTTTGTTTTGTGCATCACTGGGAGAGCTTAACGAACGCCGCACAACTTCACCAACATATGCCTTTCAGCCAACCGGGGATATTCCTTCTGGTAACGAATCAAAAATACTCAATGCGGTCACCTCGCTAAGTACATCCTTAGACGTACCCCACCGTTTAGCCTATGCCTCCCATCCGTCAGAACATATATGTACAGAAAATTTGACACCTTTTATCAAACTTCTTCCTTGCAAAGCCTATTCCGGAATCGCTGCACTTTTGAATCCACATCGACTCTTCGATGCCGACTGGCACGGCATGAGTATCCAAGCTTTGTGGAATGCCGAAAAAGGTATTGAAATCGAGTTAAGCGTCCAAGCTGTTTTCGATCCTGTTCGTCTTCATGGTAGAAAAGACAGAAGTATATGGTTTTTCCAACTTTCGGATGACTCGTTGATGGATCTTTCGTATAGGCTGGTCTTTCTCACATCTATTTGGAAAAAATATTCAAGGGCAGTGTTCGGTTGCTCGTGATAGTAGGATAGAGGTGGATTTACCATCCTCTCCTTTCACTCTTACGCCTCCACCAATAACGAACGAGGTCGCTCAGTATAATGTGAACACAAGTAAGACCAGTTCCGGATTCCCTGAACGCTAGCACTCACGTTCTATAGTTCAAGAACCGTTGGACGTTGTACTGAAATATTCCGACGAAACTTCATTTGTTTATCGTACGTTTTACATCCTTCATCCTTTTACAACCCGTTTCGATGGGAATTATTAGCGACAGAAATCAAATCATCAATACCCCTCTCCATCGAGCGTTCACATTCAGGTACGTCTCAAGCTAAAGGTCGTATGCATGTCACCATCAAGAATATGCAAAACTTTTCGCAATTGGTCACCTACCTTGAGACTCCGCCATGGATAATTAAGTTTTACCTCCATACTCTCACCATCCGAGTGAACGACGAAGAAGAATTAAGGAACGATATACTTCAATTCATTAATTATATTCCAACGGAATCCAATAAGCCCACTCTCTTTGAATCCATTTTACTCCTGCCGCCTCAAAGCACTGTTCACATGACAATCGACTTTGATAAAACTTTCCTTCGTTATACGGAACACCCCCCAGACGCCCAAAGAGGTTGGGATCTTCCCTCCGCGCTGCTGATTCCCCTACCGTCCAACGTATCCAACCAAGTATTACCGCGGATGTATACCAAAACCCTTCTCATTGACTTGGCCACCCCAGATTTCAGTATGCCTTATAACGTGATCACAATGACTGGCGCATTGATGGCTATGTTATTTGGTAATATCTTCAATCTCTTGACGCGGGAGTTCGTAGCCGTAAGCCTTGATAAGTAATGTTAATGTATGCGCTGTGTTTGTTTGAATTGGGATTATCATTTAGGCGAGTACAAGTTCGCGTTCACTTGACTGCAACTCATGTAGTCAACAGATTGAGACCACTGCCATTTCAAGTCTGAAATATTATGTCCCACCACGCAAATCATACAGAAAGGGGTCGCGTCGACTGGGCGTAGGCTCTGCATTATTAGCTATCGTGCTATGTATTTTTCACGGTCCATTTACTTTTATAATACATAGATACATACAGTTTTCACTCGTAGAAGCTAAACGGGAAGTTCAAAAAGTCGCATTGCTCTTGCTCTTCAAAAGGGATTTGTGAACCACCAGGATAATCCATTACATGAAGAGTAGGTTTTTCCGCATTGACAGGTTCCCATGTACCATCCTTTTGCAATTTATCCAGAGTGACTTGATAATTACGGGCTATTAGGAGGTCTTTGGATGGATTTGGATTGTGAGTCCAAGCAAATGATACCCATCGGTCCATGGAAACTTGGGACATGTAGACGTCATTATCGTCTCGGAATGGAAGATCGAATTGGCCCAGATTCCCAAAGACATAATATAATTCGCCCGAATGACATTGGAAGTATGGTAAATTCGGATCTCCATTTGGGAATTCGGGTGTTTTGGGAGCATCGCAAACGGGAGCGTTAGGATCGAAACCTGGGGTCTGTTAATTTGAAAGAGGCTTTTTTCAGCGGGAAATCTGAAGGAAAAAATATTATAAAAACACCTGCCTGATATGAACGATAGAAGGAATAGAAGTAAACGGAAGAGAAGATCTTGTTTTTGACAGCGGCCAAAGCAGTAGCTTGATCTAAACATCGGAATTCGACGTCGGTCGCAATTCTAGCGGTGACATTAAAGATATTTAGAGTTGCGTTCGGCCCATCGGGTATTGGAAACAGATCAGGTCGAGCAACTGCAGCAGCACTTTGTGTATTAATGATTGGTTGTAGCGCAACTGTCAAGTCCTGGTTCGGGGTGGGGTAACCTATAAAAGCCGCTCCGTCGAAGCGCATATGACCCCACATGGTCGGAACGTTGTTCGTGAAACTGGATCCATTCAACTCCAGCTGATCTGTGATGAGATATGTTCCATCAACGACGAGATACCTCGCCTCGTCAGGGATGTTAATAAAAGTGCTTGGCGGGACAGCACGCAAACATGAAACGACATCTGAAGCATTGGAGCAGTTGACTTCTTTAATGATGGCATTAGCCGCGACTTGTACTTCCTGCGTCTGGGTATAGTAAAGTGAATACGTGGTGGCGTAATCTGCGCCTGCCAGATTACTCATTGGAACGGCGGCTGCGAATTTACCTTTAGCAGGTGGACTCGCCAGCAAGGCACGAACACTGCCAGCACCGGCACTTTGTCCAAATATAGTTACACGGTTCGGGTCACCACCAAAAGCGGCGATGTTTTGTTGAACCCATTCGAGAGCGACAATTTGGTCTGCTAAACCGAAATTTCCTTTGATGGTGCCATCGTCAAGAGCTAAGAATCCTAATGTCGTGAGTCGATAGTTGATAGTAACGACAACAACGTCGCCTCGAGAAGCCAAAGCGCCACCGTCAAACGTAGGGTCTGCGCCCGTTCCGCTAGTGAATGCCCCGCCATGTATCCAGAACAGAACTGGTCTCAAATTCTTCTTGTCCGATGAGCCAGGAAGGAAAGGGGTGAAAACATTCAAAAAAAGACAGTCTTCGCTGTAAGGGCCGGAACCACTTTGCCAACATTGGCTACCGTAATTCGTAGCGTCAATGTGAGTTACGGATTTATTGTTGTATAACGTCGAATACTCCCATCGAGCAGGTGGGTTCGCATAGGGTAGGCCAAGAAAACGGAAAGAGAGTTGATCACGAAAGCTAATAGGAAATAAAAATATTAGACTCATGGGAACTAACAAAAGCACGATTTTTACCCAGTAAAAGTTTTTGAATTGGATGAGACGGTGATCTGCCAGTCGGGATTTTTGTCACTATCGCTTGCTGGGCGGAAAGGGGCGCTCTGAGAACATAACGCAGGAAGCTTGACTAGATCCCCAAATAATGTAGAACTTTGAATTAGTTTTCCGTTTATAAGCTGCACTATTTTGGGTTCCCGGGAATTCTGGTTACCGATCCAAAATGCCTGACCAGGAGGATATGTGTCACGATAGTTCAAGTACGAAAGTAGCGAAGTTAAATCTTGGGAGAATTTTGGAGCAGCGTCGATGTTGACGAGGTTTTCATTCAATGAAGCGCATTTCGAGACTGCTTCGTCAAATGTCATAGATTCGAGTAGAATTGTACTGGCATGATTGTTAGCATCCGTATCTACATAGAGTTTGATTAGATTCTTATTAAGGGATTTTAAGAAAAAATGTGACGTTACAATTGAGATCATTTTGACGAAGAAGAGTGAGTGATGTTCCGAGAGAGCTTGGAGAAGGCGTTCCACTTGAATGAACAGGTGAAATGCAACGCAAGAGAAGTAAGACTGCGTAAAGTAAGGCAGTCATTTTGGATACTCGAGAATAAAATCAATCCGAAAGTCGTCGGAATATCCAGTCTCTTATAACCAGAACTTTTTCAAAGGAAATGCTCTTCTGACAGGTCATATTGGGTCCAAATATACAAACAATATTGAGCAATAAATTTGCAAAACATATCGACCCGATGATTCTCCACCTGACTATGATTGAAAACCCATGTGATCTCGTCATGGGCATTCAGCTGTTAGCTCTCGAGATAGCAACGTAAGCATCTGGGTCAAGTGGAACGACGCTAAAGCCTCAGATTTCTCACCAGCTTGTTACGATACGGTTGGTAGTGGCAGTTGAAGCATGACCACATCTGATGTTTGAACGCTGGACTCCCACTCTTCTCTGATGATGATCCATTGACAATCCTTTAAAGAAAAGAGGTTGGCAATATTTCGGAAAAAATTGTTCGGATTCATGCTTCTTTTAAAAAGGCAGCTGCAGTGAGTTTTATCAAGGTTTAGTATCAGGTGCTAGTGGATGACTATCGTGTGTGACGCGTGACTCATAGCTAGCGCCTGTAATGAACTTCGACATCAACAACTTCGAAATGATATTTTGGTTCATTGGAACAGCGCTCTATAACTAGATCTTAACATCACATGTCTTATACAGAAAGCTTCTAGTAGAACCCACCTCCGAGGGCAGATCGAACAATATGGACAATCTTAGCGGCGCGCGTCGCGTTCACAAAGAGAATATGTTTTCATACTCCTTAAAGAGTGGAAGGTATGCAGTTTTAACACTTGACAAAATAGATTAATCAAATAATTCTCTTAATTCGTTCCACTAATATATAGGCTGTCCTAACTCGTCTTATCCGAAACCGGAAGACAATCTATGATATTCCTGAGCAGCCTTCTTTATCCGACTCTTTCTGAAATTCTGTATGACCGAGGATTCTCACTATTTCTCAACACCTAACGGCATAATCATAATCCTTTCCGAGTGTCCGGATACATCAACTTGTGGCGAAGAATACGAATCGCAAATAACCCTGCATAAGACGCGTAACCCCAATCAGCCCCAATCTTGTTTTCAATTGGTACCTCCGCGGTTCATCCAGGTACTTGTTCTCTCCCGACAAACCTCGCTAAACGCACTACAATGAATTTAAAGCGCGTCCCTAAGGAGAGTCAGCTTAAGAATTTGATGCGTTTGGCACAGCTTCCAATAAGATATGGGAAACATTGTTGCAACCTTTTTCAGCAATTCACACAGTTCCACGAGCTGCAATTTGATGGTCACCTTAACAAATTAGACCGTATCAGCATCATTGAGCCATCAAATCGCAACTGCTTTTGAAAAACAATCAACCACGAGAGAGACTTGATATATAACCATAAGGCGCGACCCTGTTTAACCCCAACCGTCAAGACTTAACCTTCAGAATATATAAGAGTGGACTCCTGGTGGACAGGTTCCCTCAATCCACTCTTATCATATATTCTCATTTAATAATTTCGCCTTCTTCTTCTTCTTCTTTTTCTTTATTGTAACTTTCTTATCTTCTGCTTCCACCATGCAGGTTACGGTTACCAGCGTATTTATTGCTATCTTATTTGCCTCAGCAAGCCTTACTCGGGCTGTTAACGACCAACCTTGCGTTTCTGGAGAATGCACTTGGAGCGGCGGTGACAACGTAAACTCGATGTATTCAACCCTTTCTATTGTAGGTTATTATTTATCTCTCTACCAATAACAAATCAAATCAAATCATTATGTGTAGAGCGGACCTCATGGACTCATTGGGGACGTTACACCAGCAGCAGGATGGAACATACAAGGATGTGATCCTAATTGGAGCTCTGGGACACATTCGGTCCAGATGGTTTGTGCAGGAAATACGAATCAAACCCAAAATTGCCACCATATCTTCCACGGAGGGGCTGAAGACACCATTGTGCGCTTACCAGACAATGTCGGTATTATTTTTGCTTTAATCAATATAAGTTATGTTGACAATCCCGTTTTCTTTCAGTGTGGAAAAGGTCCTTTTGCAAGAATCATTGGAATGAACAAAATGAACGACTCTAACGGAACTTACCTAATGGATATGGATTATCATCTATCACATATTTCACCCTCGTTAGTATCCTGATTATAGAAATCTTGACTAATACCAGTCTGACGACCCTACGATAGGCGAGGCTCCGTCAACTTTTCACTTACAGTAGGCGATGGATTTAACACTGGCAATGCTACTTTACAAAGTTCGCGAATTTTATTTTATTTTGTAATGCGCTATTAAAATTTTTCTTTTCTACAGCACGAGGTAGATTAAATGTTCACAGCTTTGACCTTGAAAGGATTTGAACGTTCATGTAGATGTTATCCAATCGCCTAATATGCCATTTACCCTTCAAAAGTCGGGCACTCTTCTAAGCAAATCGTTATCTTGCAGCCTGGGAGATAACTCGGCTTCTCTCGGAATAGAAGCTGTTAGTTATGATTTTCAAAAGAGATTTGAAACTTTCTAAAACACATTATTAGGACGGGTCCAGCGATATAAGCGGATATATAATATTTGGTGGTGTAGTTTCAGTAAGTTATCCCTATATGCGTGGCGACAATATCTTAATAGCAACAGGGGACCATTATCCCGCCCGAAGTTTCTGAATTTAAACTTATAACGAGTAAGGAAGTCCGGGATGGAATTATAGAATTAGTTGTTTTGACCATTTCCTTTTTTTTTTTTTCAGCTATGTCTGGTTCCGGATCTATTGACTTTGAGCTCGATGCTTCCATTACGGTAGGATTCTGGCTACTTCTAAAATATATCCTGTTCTCATTTTTCAAAGGGTTCGACTAGTTCGGGGGATATTGATTTCCTTGATGTTGGAATCCCTGGTCTAGATATTCCTGGGTAGCCCAATCCTTTCTTCTCCCTGGCGTAACGTTCTCATCATGACCATCTCTTTAGAGTTGTTTCTATTGGTCCCTCTTTTCAGGTAGCTGCAAAAGTCGACGTTGACTTTGATTTGCAAACCAAGGCCTCTATTACTGCACAACTGGATTTAACACTTATTCAATTGGTACTCCCACCCAGCGAGGGTCAATCAATTGCTGTTATATCGCCTGGTGGTTCGAACCGTACGTTGACTTATTGATCCTCTGTGTCTTTCTACTTAATTGTCTTTATCAAGCCGTTCATTTTAGTTTTAATCCTGGATCGACTTCCTTAGATGGTACCGTCACCGGTCACATAATACCAAAGGTACACCATCTATAATAGATGAAGCAGAGAAAAGTTTCTAAACGTATTGATATAGATTAATTTCGGAATAAGTGTACTTGAGGACATTGCCTCGGCGAACGTGAGAATTCTGTTCTTCAATATTAACTTTCTCGATTCTATTATAAATTACGATATTCAGATTTTCCTCCAATCTGATCTTTCGGCAAATGTTGGTGCCACATTGCAAAGACAAAACAAAAGGGACCATCCTCGTGGTTTCATGAAAAGACAAAATAACCAGGCTTGTATCTCCTCCGAGGCCGCAGTTGATGTATCCGCAGGTGTATCAGGATCAATTGGACCTCTCAGTGGTGACCTCGACAACATATCAATATATTCAAATTCTTTCCCATTATTCCAGGCAAGTAGTTTTATTTCTGCATGCTGTTTGAAGTTCCTGATCTTCACTACTCTAGCAATGTTTTAATATCGGAGGTGATTTCTCAAGACGAGAAGTTGAGAAACGTCAGGACGATGATTTACAATGTCCCACCCCTTCTGAAATTGCCGCGAGTCTCCAATCGCTACTATGATTGCTATGACTGAAAGTTCCAATTTGAATTAGAAATTATTATTAGGGATTTGCTGTAACCTTACCTTTTGACTGCACGTAATATTTTTATTGGTTTTCAGAGTGTTCTCTCAGATTCTGGTCTTGATCCATTTCCCCCAACCTTTGTAGCATGGTTTATAATGAGCGGCAGTCGTCGCGAGTCGTATAACTTGGTCCCAAGATCACTGGCGACTTTGATTCCGATTCCTTTACGAGTTTGAGACACGCACATGATCATAATAATCAACAGATCTCGAGCCCGCTCGGATATATCTACCGAACGGATGCTTTATTATACATATCAAATTAATTGATCTGATTCAGGCGGGAATAAAAACGAGGTCGAAGATGAGTTTCTATTCTGCCAAATTTCGCCATTAATTGGGTCAAATTATCTTCAACTTTTTTGGAAGTATCGGAAGAAAAGCGAATTGAATTGCCAGATTCGTGATAAAGATACGATTTTCTTATTATAGGTGACTCAAGATTGATGCGAATTTTGTACAAATTTGTGTCTACTATTTTGCCACCAGATCATGTCGATAATCTCAGGTCCACAATGTAATAACATGTTTGCAAAGATATGACGTACATATTCGGTGATCACAGCGCCATGACACGAATGGGTGTTTTACGTTCAGACAAACACGTCATAGTTTCTTCCATAGATAGTGCGCGTACGGTATATACGTTGATATTTTATATTTCTGATAGTAAAACAAGTCACCTGTATGTCCGGTGGTAAGCACTTCGTACGTATGGACAGTATATACTAAGCAAGCAAAACAGAAGGCAAACGGGGTTGGGATCAGGTTGAGGGTTTATAGTATTGGGACCGGAAATATTAGGGTGAGAACAGAGGTGAGAACCGTTATAAGAGTTCACCCCGTTGTAAGAGAAAAACACATCGGAAAGGGAAAAGGGTATATAATGATCGAATAAGTCCCTCGATCAAGCTGAGTTGTTTAAACTATAATCTTTTTTCCTTTTCCCTTTTTTTCCGAATCTTTATGGGACATAAACTCAACTTCAGTGGCGAGAGGACCACCGAGTTTTTGCCCTTCACCAAAACCAAGCACTTGTATTTTAAAATGTTTGCCTATGGCCTCTATCCGTTGTCGGAGTCCGTCATCCTCTTGTTGTGGGGCAAGACGTGTCCAAATCGAGATACGGTAGAATTGCAGACGAGAAGAGAAGACAACGCCTGTAATGAGGCCTTCTGGAGCGGGACCACTAGGAGGGTGGGGCTGTGTTAAGATGGGGTCAAATGTTTCACCGATGGCGGCTAGCATCTGTAAAGGCAAAATAATCAATACAGGAATAACGCAAGAGAATTCGGACGAAATCGTTTGAAACCAAAAAGAAAAAAAGAACCGTACCGTGTACAACCACATTGTATCTATAACCTTCTTGTTCTTGTCTTTTGGCAACTGGATGCTCCATTTACCGCCGTTCTTGTTCGCATCGTCTTCCCATGCTGGAATAATATCATCCTATCCAATATGTATCAGGTTTAAAATCCATCTTTTGACGATCGGATAATTGAACGAACTTTGAATAGATAGTAATTTGCTTTTGCCGGAAGTTTTGACGGAGGAATGGTGTTATTATATAAACTGCGTGATTTTTTTTTGTTAAAACAAATCGAGTAGAGATAAATTTAGATTAAATAAATAACATACCCCCAAAACTCTTCTACGCTATCGAAATTGATGACTTTTTTAATATCTTCCATCCAACCTATCGCTGCCACAGGTGTGGCTGGTGTAGCAGGAAAGGGTGTAGCTACGGATGGCGTCTGAGGAAGATTTCGGTTTTTGGTGTTTGGAGAATCAAACCAAAGCGTCCATGTTGAATAAAGAGGATGCTGTTTCATAGTTATTAGAATATCCTATCCCGATTATGAGTTTCAATGAGCTAATGAACCTTGACGTTAAAATTTTTAGGGTCGCTAAATACTGTTCTGATCTCCTCTGCATGGGCTGCCATGTCTAATTCTTGTATCTCGCCGTCTTCAAGATTGTCCTGGGAGTCATCCTTGGGATCTTCTACGGCATTGTCATTGATCGCGACAGTAAGAGCAGCTCTGGCAGCGTTGAGAGCTGCCGCAGGGAGAGTGGATGTCGATGTCATTATTTTGATCTTATGTTTGCTTTGGAGATTGATTTAGGAGAAAATCGGAGTTTGAAAATGACAGGGAATTTCAGATTGGTCCTTTTCGTACAGAATTTCGGGTGAGACAAAGAAAGTGAGACTGATATCTCTTTGGGCGCTAACGTGGATTAAATAATTCTCGCCAACTCCTGTTCGCCCCCTCGTCGTCGTCGCAGACAGTAGAGGCCGCAGATACCCCCTTTGCAGACACATACCCTCGGATCCTTTCGCTTTCTTCTTTTCCTTCTTCCATCATCGCCAACACATCGTCCCCGTCGTTCCTGCCGCTCTCTCTCTCTTTTTTTCTTCTGAAACATAAGACACAGTCCCGCACATCTCACCATGGATGTCTATTCGACCTCCTTTTCCTTCCCCAATTTTTCCTTCCCGTCTTCTGACTATCACAGAGACCCCTATTCTTTTCTTCAGTATCCGCCTCTTCCGCCCCCGAATGCCGCCTTGGATCAGCAAATTGTGGGCGATATTCCTCAAGATGCAGTACATAAACTTGTCGCGCAAGCCATTGCCACCCACAGTTGTGTTGTCACTTACTCTCGGTCAGAACGTGGCAAGGGCTGGAACTTTTATCTCTCGGGCACTTATCAACAAGTTATGGCTGCACGTGGCATGATTATTCGTGAAGCTCCTATAACGGTTCATCCTTGTCCTTGTATATATAGAAATACTTAGGTCTCACCACGTTTCTTTATAGACTCGTATTGCTGTCAAAGTAGCTCGCTCAGAGTTGCTTAATGCTCCGTCTTCTTCGCCTTCTCTTAAACCGGAAATCCGCCGTCGCTTGGATGAGATTGCCGCGCAGCTCCATGTCCATATCTCAGTTGTAAACACTGCGTCTACTCCTCAATCCGTATTACGACAGACAAACGGGTTTTCAACTAATGGATCGAGCATGCATGGCTCATTCCTTGGCTTGGAGACAGAACGCGTATGCGAGCTCGTTATATTCGGCACCCCTGACACAGTGGACGTTGCACGTGTTCGTCTACTAGTCATGCTTGACGAAATGGTAAGCTTTATTACATGTACAATTAAAAAAACATAATTGAATTTTCTCTTTTTTGCAGTCTGGACTTCACGCGGAGGCTGTCGAGATTGACCATAAATTGCATCCCATCATCGCCGGTCGAAAACGCCAAGTTATTCAGGGCATACAGGAAGAAACTGCCACCAACATCTACCTCCCAGCTCCACTGCAATGTCTCGCCGGTCCACCGTGTCCTCCACTAGAATCTCCGTCGGGTTCTGGAACAACGCGGCTTCACAGCAATATTATATGGATCACTGGCGAATTTTTTAATGTTCAGCGAGCTCGAGATACGCTGGTGCAGTTATCCTTGCAGAAGGTGATGAAATTCCACTCCTACCAGACGAGTTTGCTCATCGTTTAATCTCTTTGTTTAGGCAAAGGCGGTTATATCTCGCGAGGCCCCCCTCGTACCGCGCAAGTTAGATTGGATGATAACTGAACGATTGGACGATTTAAAGACATATATGCGCGATAATGGCACTTATATCAATTGTCCTCCCGTGGGAAGCCAGACTAGTCTCATAACCGTTTTTGGGGAGAACAGGATTCATATTCAACGAACTTTACGTTCTATTATGCAACTGGTATGCGTGTGTTTATTCGTGATACATCTCACTAGGCCTAATTTCTTCCTAGGCTTGCGGGTTTTATAGTGCCTCATTTTGGCTACTACCCATACATTATAACGTCTTGATGCCCACGACGATTAATCCACAACACATGCCTGTAATTTTAAAAAGAGTTTCTATGACTTCTGGGTCAGAGATCGTATTCAAAGGCAATTGCTTTGAAATGCACGGTTTAGATACCCAGGTTCGGGCAGCGGCAAGCATGGTGCTTGAATTAGATATAATCAAAGTAGGTTTTAAAAAGTTTTCGGCCTTGTTTACTAATGAAATGTTTCAGGACTTCAATCATGAAATGCGCTTCCAAACTGAATTGGCTAACGAACATCGCGACTTCATCAGCGGTAAAAAGAACGGGAAGATAAACAAGATCATGCAAATAACCAATGTCAAAATCAAGTTTGAAACGTTCAACGACTTCAATTTCCTCATTGATTTGTCGGGAACCGATAGTGCGGCATTGGCAGGATTAACGATGTTACAAGAAGAATTGCCAGCAGAGATATCGTTCCACGTTCCCGAAGCGTATCATAAGCGTATCATTGGCGTTGGAGGGAGGAGTATTCAGCGTATTATGAAAAAATACGGTGTTTACGTCAAGTTCAGCAATGCCGAAGAGTTTGCCGCCCTCGGTGGATATGCTGATAACGAGGATAATGTTGTCGCTCGTACCCCAGCCAAGAACGCTATCAATTTGGAAAACCTGAAACAGTCTGTTCTGGAACTTGTTAATCCGAAGGTTAGTTTCCGGTGCTAGTCACGACTTTATACTTATACTAATACGTTCTTCAGGATAAGGATTTCATCCATGAGACGGTCTCGATACCTCGCAAATATCATCGCACGCTCATAGGCGAGAAAAGCATTTTCATTCATGATATCGAGAACAAGACAAACTCGAGGATTTGTTTCCCGGATAAAGAGGCAGCCTCCGATATTGTTGATATATATGGTCCTGAAAATCAGGTGCATATTGCCACTGCTATGCTTTTGGTATGTCGATGCTTGTCATCGCCCCATTTTTCATGCACTAACTTCCCGGTCTTAGGATCATGTGCTGTTTGAGGCGGATATGCCAGTGCCTCCTACTCCCGAGTTAGGACGACTCGTACCCACCCAAGAGTTCAAAGCTTTCATAGAGCAGGTCAAAGCCGAGCTTGAAGTTGATATTATTGCACCGACTGAAAGCATGATTCCCACTTCTGGAGCCGGGAGTAATGGTACCAGCAACGGCGTTGGGAGTAGTATGATTGGTGCCGAACCGTTATTCTTCCGTATGCATTGCCAGAGAAGCAACAGTGATTCTGTAGCTACTGCGAGAGAGATGCTCGAGGGTTTCCTTTTAAAGAACAATGTGCAAGTTTATTCGCATGTCACCTCCACTGGACACCGGAGAAGTGACTCGTTCGCTGATGCCTTCCCCCATTTCAACAGCAAGCTGCTTGCAACGACGACTGCTGGTGGAGGTGGCGGAGTTCCTGGTGTGTGTTTTCTTATCATGGTATGAGGTGGGATTAACGTTAATTGCTGTGCCAGATTCGCCCGATTATGTTCGCAATGTAGATTTAGCTGGTTCTCCTGATCAACGGAGAGTTCGACTTGCCACTTCATCGCCGGATGTCAAGGCCTTATTCCATCATCACTCTCCTTCGTATGTCTACAAGTTACCGGAGCATGAAGAACAAGATGAGATGCGTGGGTATGGCGGCGAATATTGGCCATCCCTTGGTCCTCCTCCATTGGTATGTCTGCCTTTTTATAACATGGTCATTTCGGAGTATCAAATCAACTGACGAATGACTCGTTCTCTTTTCTGCAGCGTACGGGTGGTATACCTGTTCATCGTTCACGCCATCGTGAAGATCCTGTTAAGCGCGGATCTGACTCCCTGTTGGATGCAAAGATTAAAGAACAATTAACCAAACCGCGTTCACTTACGAACAGAGCACAGTCACTTGATTTGACGCTTTCACTCTCACGGATTTCTGAACAAGCGTCAAGGTTGCCACCTCCACCTTCACCGACCGGATCAACCGCAACCTCTAGTCCCACTTCCGTTACGGCGCCTCTTTTCCCAAGTGTCTATGCTCCACCTAATAGCGCAAGTCTTGGAGGCGCTGGAAATTTTGGTGGCGGAGTACCAGGAGTAATGGGAAGTATCAACGTTGGAGGAAGTGCTGTTTCAACTCCTGGTTCAGGCGGAGGAGGAAGCACTGGCGTGATCGGGTCTCACAGACAGCAATCCTCCCTTTCATCCTTACAGATTTCGACGCTACCTCCCCAATCCTCGATTACTTCGGCTCCATCTGTTGCATCGTCAATCTCGGCCGCTGCCGCGGCGGCAGCCGTTACTGCTGCTGCGGTTGCATCAACACAAAACCAAACTGCCGCAGATGAAGTTGCCAGGGTCATTTCTAATCTGAGGTTGTAAGGGTTGCTGGGACGGACGATGGTAAAATGTTGCTTTGTTCTTGTGTTTTTATATGCCTCTATCTTGCTTCCTCCACTTCAATTCCGCCCGCGTCTGCTGTCCACCACCTTCCTGTCCCCTACCCGCATCCTCCTGTGTCATCACCTCGTTGCACATTCCCAGTTTTTTCTTCACTCCGTTCTCCTGAAATAGTCTGGGTCACAAAAATAACGGCAAGTTCGAATAGCGCAACATTCATCGATTCATCCAGTCGGTGCATCATCTTCGCCCAACATCGTTTAGTCTGATTATGAAACTCTTCTCATACATGGACGATTAAAAAAAAAGCGTATATTGATTTAACATATTTCATTTCGGTGTCTTTTCGACGGGACATGTTTTATTCTCCATCCCACTACTCTATTGTATCTTCCTTTAACTCGAACTCATTTCTCTTCGAATCTCGGAGCCTCTTAGCGAACTTCCGCGAAGTTCTGGCCATCCATTCTACCTCTTCTTTTCGATCCCACATTGCATCCTAAGATATACGCGTGTCGTTGTGATTTCCCTTTATATATGGTACGGCAAATGCGAAACTCCTGTCAATGATCCCATTTCGGTGCCGATTATGTAACTCAAATTCCCCAAGATTAATCTCTACTCCCCCAGTATGCGGCTCAACTGCCTGTTGCTTAAACCTATTTGCGATCTCCAGCAGCAGTACCAGTCTATGACCATATGATTGATTACGTGGACTCTTATGGGCAAAATCAAACTCGACATCCATTTATTATCGTACCCGCCCCTCCTGTTATCCTAAATATTTAATTTTGATTCTTTTCCTTCCCTCTGAAAAAAGCTCTCTCAGTTCCTCGGCTTCGGTTTGCTTCCCTTCCTAACTTCACATCGTCACATGCACACGCACACACCTCACGAACATTTACACCGCATTACATCAAGAACGCTACATCGATATGATCTACTGTATTATTCTTCTCGCCTTTGATTGATTCGTTCAGTTCATCCCTCCAGTGATTTTATCGAATTTTCCGCCTGTGACATTTCCAATCCCATATTTTTTTTGGAGCGTGCTGTTGGGATGATTGAACCTTTCATAGAAAAAATAGTCTTTCTTCTTTTATCTCTATTATGTCTATTTCTTCTTCCTCTACTCCCTTTTCTTCCTATCTCTTTTTTTCTAGCTACCTACCTATCAATTATCATTATCGAACAGAGAGCCGTTGTTGTAAAATCGAGAGAATTTCACTTTTATTGTATGTATCGATTGTGAAAAATGAATCTTGTTCAACAATCTAAAGGTTCAGTAAGAATTCTGGTGAGACAAAACGTATACCTTACCTAGGTATCGAACTTTATCGGGCGTATTTAAGTGAATCAGCGATGTCGCAGGTATCCATTCAACATACAAACGTTAATAGAAGCATCGAATGGGACAACTCATCAAAAACGGTAAGAGGATTGATACAAGGTTGATACAAGCTCCTCAGAAGTAAAATAAATAAACAGTTGCTTCGATTAGTCCTTTAGAAGTTTTGTATTAAATATAGAATTGGGATTTTAGAGTATGCGAAGTACTTATAAGCGCTCAGGTATCTCGTATCTGAGGAAAGAAGAAAACGAGAGGATAAAACGAATCAAACTCAAATCGGAAAGAACTCAACGTAAATTCTTCACGATTTATAAATTATAAAACATTATATCTAAGCTGGGACAAAGAAAATGTAGGACTCGTGTTCATAAGCATAAGGTACCATCCTGTTATCCTGCGAGAGAGAACGAAGGCGTTACTCGAAGCTGGCCCGTTCACACCGATAACGAGCTCATAAATAAGAAGCGAGTAGAGAGAAAGGAGCATAATAGGAGTTGCATGGGTGGAAGCAAGAAGAAAAGAAACGGCCGCCTCGCTAGTGTCCCCCAGACGGAGTGCCGGAGTAAAAGTAATACGTACGTCGAGAATGGTGCATCCGGAACGCAATTCTGGCACCAGAGATCCAATCTGATCACTCCAAAAGAATCCCCTTGCAGAGCACGGCTAAGTATGGCCACACACAGAAGAAGAAGGGTGCGGGTTTCTCTCCACCCTTGGCTAAGACGGACGGGGTTACTAGATGAAATGCTCCTCCGCTTCAAGAGCTCAACAGAGTCAAAAAAAAGTTGGCATAGTCCATCCCACACTTGTGAGGTTTTGTGGGTTTCGACAGGGCAAACTTCTTCCTTGAGGATGGGCTGAGTTAAAAGGCTAATAGATGGTGGTACGCTCGGTGTGGTTGGTAGATCAAAAGAGACTTGGAACCAAAGAAGTCATTGTGAGCCTCATGATATCATCCATGGTGGGAGGACCTTCTGAATATCGACCCATCAGGGAGTATGTAGATCCAGTGTTTGGGGCGTTGCGATTATTTAAAAAAAGACCTGTTTCTCTATGAAATTACTGGGACGAGAGAGAGAGAGAGCAAAAACAGAAATGCTTATTCGAGTACGATGCTAAGATGGGCGTCTAGTGACTCTAGTCCGTGACTTTTAGAAGCGACCTCACCGGGAGAGCGGGATTCGTTCCATTTTCCTCTTGACGATATACGACCCTCATTGACGGATCGACACTTTAACTTCGTCGTATTATGCCTTCAGATCAGGCTACATGGATCATCTCGGCACCTCAAGATGGAGATTCCGAAGGTTTAGTACAAGAACTACAGTACAAATTTCAGCAGCAATTACGGTCTTTTGATAAGAATAATATTACACAATTCGTCATTCCTGCTTTCAAAGTATCTTATTTTCCTGATGAACTATATTTTTATTGATGTTTGATGGTAGGTGGGCACATTAGGCGATCTAGTCAACCTCTCAGAAGAGTTACCAAAGCAAGATACGTATTTCACCCAGACGACTGCGAGGATTGTCGAGACTATTCGGAGTCTGTTGAATAATGATCCTAACAAAGTCCCGCAACATACACAAGTCAATGATAGGAGCATAGATGAGTATCTACAGAGCTGGAAATGGAACGAAGGGCGGTATATTGTTCATCGAAGTTTAAAAGAGATTCTGGATGGATTGAATGGGGTACGCTTTTGTTTTATTCCCTTTTTTTCTGCTGAGTTTGTTGAGTCTTGTTTTTAGGAAATGTCGTCGATTGATAATGTTATGAAAAGCAAATTGAATAATTATAACCTCGCCAAAGGCACACTGACACAAATCCAGAGGAAGAAAACGTATGTGGTTTTTCTTGGGTTTGATTTAAGCGGAGCCATGTTAATGAAAAATTATCCTCCTTCTGGTCCTGGTTATGATAGTGGAACCTTGGCGGTACGTTCCTTGGCAGATATCGTGCCTCGTGAGGCATGCATTGAAGGCTCGGAATACTTGGAGACCCTTTTTGTTGCTATACCAAAGTACGTTTAGATTTCAAAGATCCGTTTTTTAGAGCTTGTTCCCGCTTTTTCCGCTTTCTCTATTGTTGGCTTTTATTGACATACAAGGCATATAGGAACTCTGTGAAGGATTGGAAATCAAAATACGAGCGACTAACAAACATGGTTGTTCCAAGATCGTCCACGTGCGTTTATTCGTTCCCCCAAAAGTTTAGCCACCTTTTGGCTGAAAAATTCATTCTTTTCCATATCTATTTGATACACGTTGTTACAGGCAAATAACAACGGATGACGATTATACCCTATTTTCAGTAGTCATATTCAAGCGCGTGCACGATGAATTTGCACAAAAGTGTCGAGAAAATAAGTATGTTCCATACCTTCAGTGGTGCGAGGGCAAATGACGTTATTTTTGTGTTAACGCAGGTTCGTCTTGCGGGACTTTACGTTTTCGGAAGAAGATCTGATCAGACAACGAGAGGAGCAACGAACGACAGAGATATCGGAACGTGAATTATGGGTAGGTCAAAGGGTTTTTATTTTATTTTATCTGTGAAAATGAGCTTCTTAACCTCGCTTCTGTATTAGACGGAGCTGCTCCGATTAGCACGAACCAATTTCTCGGAAGCGTATCAGATTCTTGTACATCTTAAAGTGGTTCGATTATTTGTGGAATCAGTGTTGCGATATGGATTGCCTGCCCAGTATCTCGGTGTACTAATTAAGGTATGTGCATTATATTGTACCTGATATTGATTTTAAATCATTGTTCATTTATACGATTTAGCCGGATCCGAAACAAACCAAGAAAATTCTTGGATTATTAATGAGCCATCTAAGCTACCTAAAATCTCGCTCCCAGTCATCTAAGATAACAAAGTCGACTGGTAAAGAATCGAAAGACGAGGAAGAACTAGGTGGGGAATGGCAAGCTCTGATGGAGGAGGAAATGTTTGATTTTGTCTTGTTTGAGATTCCATGGATTACGACTGAAGTATAAAAAGAAATATTGGACAATATATATATATATACGTATATTAATTTTTTTTGGACAATCACCAGTTATGTGATTTCTTACTTTTGTGTGTGGATTTTGTTCCCGCTAGTGACGCGGTACCGGTCAGGATCAGGGGGAAAGCCGTTTGTGAGGCGGCGGCTAAACTGAAAGGTATTTAAATATTTATTAGTCGTCAGTCTTTTTGGATGTATTTACCCTCTTTCCCCCCCCTTTCCCCTTGCCTTTTGGCTTTTTTAACCTTTTTGCCCCTTTTGTAAAATGTCGCCTGGAGCAGCAACCATATCGACACCGCCTTCGGGTCCGTTTACATTACCTGTTTTAGCACGTATATGGGGCTGGCGCTCTGATGCTGTGGCTGCCACCGCCACAGCCTCTAGACCTACAACTATTACAACAGGTGCAACTGATACAACTATAGTATCACATTCGAAACCGCGTAGAATTCCTGATAATTCCCCTCTACCTTCCAACAACAACAACAACAACAACAACAATGGCTCTTCCAGTAATAACAGACCAAAGTCACCAGAAGGTTCACTACCACCTTCTCCAAGGTCAACACCTCGCCGAATGTTAAGCAAGTCAGAACTTGTACTCGAATGTTCGTCCGGTACAGTTCCAAAGACTCATAGCTCTATTGTCGATGCTGGTCCTCAATGGAAACAGTCCGCCGTTGTGGTTCACCATGACTCCTTTTTATGTCAAGATGCGGTTAACACTACCCGCCTTTTAAATTTATCAAGAAAACGTGTGCTTGATAAAATTGGTACACTTGGCGGTAATACAATTGTTGATGAAAGGTGATTCTTTTTTTTTTTGCCCGTTTACCTGTATAGAGGTTCTATAATATTGTTTTTCTCTTAGATGGTCTTGTACTGTACATAAACAAGAATCTAAACGTGATATGAGGTATAAAGTTCTCGTACGTTTTTTTGTTATCTCATTTCCCCCTTCATTCATCTCACTCAATAAAAACCATCAGGTCATGTATCGAGGCATTCCAGCTCGAAGTGATTTATCTGATCCTGATCAGCCCATATCCCTACACGAAGCCAAGGCTATTCCAGGTCTAATGACAGTTCTTTCGCGACAAAGCAAATATGAATGCCCATTATCGATGTCATAACTCGACTCCTGACGGAGGCCAACTGACATCCAATTTCTACGTTTGGTATCTTATCTCCCCTTTCACCCGGTAAAAAAGGTGCATTTCGGACATTAACATCCTGTTCTCATTTCGACGATCATTCTTCCATACACAATTCTCCTTTCCTTGCATGCATTTTCGGACTATACTTACACGTCATCACACTTTTGAGCTCAATTCTTTTTTTTTCTTGTTTCCCATTTCTCTTTGTAAGGATACTAGTTGACGCCATCATCTACAACAGCCTATAATAGTTTGTATAATGATTACTATTAATATGTCGAACACAAAAGGAATAACATGGAAAGAATCAAAGATGTACTCTTGACGGGTGTGACACATGTGATTCTCTTCGGTCCAGTGACATAATGGCTGACCCAACCGACTGAATATCAGAATTCATGATTGCCTTCATTTTCAATTTCTCCCATGTCGCCTCCCCATTACCACGAGCTCAAAGTCTCGATCGATAAACATGTTGCTCTTATTGTCATGAGCAGGCCAGACGCGTAAGTATATATTCTCAAATGAGTTAATATTAATAAATGAATTTTAATGACCAGACATAATTGCTGGAATGCTCGGATGTCAGAGGAATTGATTCAAGTATATGAAGAACTTGAGGTAAGATTTTTCGGAATCAGTTGTTTGAAGCATTCTTCTTGAATCCTAATGAATTAGACATACTCTCATGTTCGAGCAATCGTTCTTACAGGTGATCCAGCCGGGAAATGTTTCTGCGCAGGTGCAGATCTGAACCAACACAACTTTTCAACTCGTGCCCAAAACTTGAACATTTCGGAAACAGGTAAGTAACAAAGAAGAGGAAATGACAGAAAACTTACTTATTCTTTGATAAGAATCACGAGATCGTGGTGGTCAAGTTGCACTTCCGATTCAACGTTCCCGCAAAATTACTATTGCGGCTATTAATGGAAATGCAGCTGGAATTGGAATTACAATGACTCTTCCAATGGACTTGGTATGTCCTTGAAGCTCTCGTGTCTGTTTTTTTTTTTTTTTTTTGACCATTTTTTAGCGATTTGCATGGAAAGATGCTAAAATTGCATTCCCGTTTGTCCGAAGAGGTATCGTCCCAGAAGGTAAAAACATAACTTGACATAATTTTTTCTGAGAGTGCTAAACCCTTACGCATAGCAACATCAACCTATCATCTCCCACTTCTAATCGGTCGTTCCCGGGCCATGGCAGTCTTGTTACAAGGAGCACCTATCCCAGCGTCCTCCCCTCTCCTAAACGGACTTTTTACCAAACTTTTAGATACTACTGAATCGGTTCTACCTTATGCTCTAGAAATCGCCCATGAACTTTCAACAAGGACCTCTCCAACATCAATAGCATTCACTAAGGCTCTAGTGTTGAACGCGAAACCCACTGCGGAGGAGCAACATATCCTTGATTCACGAGCAATGTTTGTTACAGGCAATGGGGATGCTAAAGAAGGTGTTAGATCCTACTTGGAAAAACGCCCTCCTCGTTTCGACGATTACGATACCCGGGCTTTGCCGGATTGGCTGAAGGCGAAGATTTAGGTAAAGAAGAATTGTTTGTGAATTTGGGGACTTTGATAAGTTTCCAGCGAAATTTTGTTTACTTATTGCAAATGTGACTGGACTGGATTTATCAATGTATATTCTATTCTTGTGCGTTTTCCACGGTTTATGTCATTGTTCAAATGAAATATACTCTAACCGATTGATCGGCATTTTGTCAAAACCGAGCCCGACTGTGGCACAAGCTCCTGAGCCCGACCTGGTTCAAGCCACCCTGAATGGGTACCCTGCCTACATATAAATTCTAATCATGATTCATGACTTGACTTGTTGTTTTCCACTTGCTTTTCTTTCCCATGTCGTCTCAGCAATACCATGATCTTAAAGTCTCAATTGATAAACACGTTGCCCTCATCGTAATTAGCAGGCCAAAAGCGTATGTGTCACAATACTTCGAAAAAAATGTGAACCAACTAAATTGAAACTGATTTTTTCATTTTTTTTCAACAGACACAATTGTTTCCACACTCGAATGCGAGACGAATTGATTCGAGCTTACGGAGAACTTGAGGTAAAGACCTTTGAAATATGATTTGTCTAAAACATTCATCCAAGAGCGGATCAGGCGGATTCACATGTCCGAGTAATTATTCTTACAGGTGATCCAGCGGGGAAATGTTTTTGCGCCGGTGCAGACCTAAGCCAAACCAGTTTTACAACTCCCGCTCAAGGCTCAAATATCTCAGAAGAAGGTAAAATTTTTCCATCTATTTTGATATTTGTATCCATATAAAGGTTTGTTTTTTTTTTCTAAAAAAAAGATTTCCGAGAAGACGGTGGAAAAGTCGCGCTTCCGATTCTACGCTCTCGGAAGATTACTATTGCCGCGATTAATGGAAATGCAGCTGGGATAGGAATTACAATGACTCTTCCAATGGATTTGGTACGAACTGATCGACTTTTCTGAGAATTCGCTGAATCATTTTATTTTATTTTCAGCGATTTGCATGGAAAGATGCCAAAATTGTTTTCCCTTTTCTCCAAAGAGGTATTGTTCCAGAAGGTATGACCTCAAAGAGTAGAAACTTGATAAATATTCAAAAAAGTGATTTACCATTCGTATAGCGACATCGACCTATCAACTTCCTCTCCTGATCGGCCGTTCTCGAGCAATGGCAGTCCTTTTACAAGGAACATCCTTCCCAGCATCTTCCCCTCTTCTGGATGGACTATTCACCAAAATTTTGGATACGAAAGAATCAGTCCTACCTTACGCTTTAACCGTCGCACACGAACTTTCCACAAACCTCTCCCCAACGGCAACAGCGATTATGAAATCTTTAGTTTTGAATCCAAAACCCACTGCCGATGAACAACACATTCTTGAATCACGAGCAATATTTATTACGACGAATGGAGATGGTAAAGAGGGTGTTAGGTCGTATTTGGAAAAGCGTCCACCCCAATTTGGTGATTATGACACTAGATCTTTGCCAAAGTGGTTCAAGGGAAAACTTTAGGATTAATTAATTAATTACTTGGTTTTTTTTTTTCAAGTTCTTGTTTGTTAATAATTCTGCGCATATACTCATACAATCTGGTGGACTGTTAAAGATGTTGGAAGATTGGGGGTGGCAGCCAATAGTATTTTGTTTTATATTTTCGTTTCTCTAAAAAAATGACTTAACGTAATGAATTTAAAGTCGAGCTAATATTTTGTAATACGCGATCCTCTTTTATTCGCTCCGCTTTCATAACTGAATAACTGAAATATTGGAAAGTATCGCTATACATAATACAAGAATTCACGGATTGCGAATAACAGCCAATCATACTTTTAGTATATTTGTTTAATGTCTTAAATTCCTAATTTTCGTTTTTCCCAATGTAATATTTTAGTTTCTGTATATAAACACGAGTTCTATGTTTTTGTAATAAATTACCTCTTGAATCTCCTCTCCCATCCGCACACTACCCACTCAATATGAAATACTCATGCCTCTGATCCTAAAAAAAGAATCATTCTTATGATAATGAGTATAAAATGTTGGAATTAACAAGCCAAGCACTCAACAGGGTCGCAAGTGGTACCACAAGGATATGACTACAATATTCCAAGCATCCCACTGTGTTGAGAGAATAGATAACTTTTATTCATCAGGGCCATAAGAGGGTTTCCGTAGTAAAATTACATACATAATACAGGACAGTTGCTTTAGGCACTCGTGTGCTAGACAAAACTAGCATGTCAATGGGAAGTACACTAGTTTCCTCACTTGTTATATACACACAAATGAGGTATGACGCACAGATTATTTTACTGTTTCTTTTATGTTGCAACTTGGACTGGCTAGGAATTGAACCTGAGCCTTTCTCTGCTCTAGTGGGAGGTGTTACTACTGCACCACCAGCAGACCCTCAAACGTCCAACAGGGGGGATGCAATAATACATTCACCCAAGATGGAAGTTTTTTCTTGTTACTTTTCTGATCTCTAAGTGGTCATTCAAAGGTTGATATGTTGAAAATATAGCATCGCTGACTTAGTCTTTTCTCATCCCCAACCAGGAGAGATCATCATATATCAACGTATTCTGCGAATGAACCACCTCACATTACACTCTATACCAGTAACGACGCGTCATGGAGTTTAGACCCACCAAAATACGGTGCCACGGTACATGTCAGGAGTGTGGATGATGACCCGGAGAATGGATTCCAGTCATATACTATCGTAAGAAAACGGCTGAGAACACTGAAAAGTCCAGCGATAAGAGCAAGTATACATGCTGCCGCAAACAATTTTCTCGGAACTCTTGGAGAGGGTTCACTTTCTTAACGTACGTTTGACTATCTTAGCTGACCGTAATTTATATATTGATTCTCAGTGTCAGAACCATTAAAAAATGCTAACTCACTCTCTCTGAGACTATGAGAATACTGTAACAATCTGTTTCTTGTACTGCTATAAACAACCGTATCCATTCATGCCGTTCTCTGGTGTCGTTTAAGTAGTGTCCAATGAACACTAATTCCGTTTCTGATATTTAATATAAGAACTTTGAGATCTCAGATTAGACGTTTGGGAGTGGGATTAAATTGAAGAATTTGAAACAAAGACGTCACTGTTGTTATAAGAGTAGGTCTTGGAAATCCCGTGCAAAGATTGACAAAAAGGAAAAGTCACAAACCTAATGAATGCGTTGGTTTTATTTGTCGAAAACGGGAAGAATACAAATCTCTTGCACGAGTTCTGGTCTAGAGAATCCTTTGGCTGGTCTGAACGCTTGACCGTCATATTTTAGTAAGTTGATATTAAATTTCAAATAATCTTCTTCATCGAAAGCTAATGCTTTATTTTTTATGAGGTCGAACCATGAGAACGTCCCACAATTGGGCCGGAAGTTGCCACTGGATTAATTTCGCTTATATGAGTCTTTTCGTCCCCAACCACGAACACCCAAGAAACACTAGATCTTCTTTTATTCAACCTTGGACTTTGGTTTTGTATGCCGGTAGGTTTTTTTTCAATGCTTTTGACAAGATTTTTGCCAATCTCTTTTCTTCAGATATATTGTTTTAATGGACGCGTGTTCTCTTCTTGGTCGTCGTTTCGTTTTGCTATCTTCAACCTGCTTTAATTTCCTTGATCTATTTTGAAGCCTAGTTCTTCGTTTAGAAAACTTTTTTCTACTACGTCGTTGATTCTTCTATAGGTTTTCTTCTTCACTATTGATATAAACTCCTCAAACGCAAGTCGACTTTGCGCGATCATTTTCGTTGAAAGATCCTTTCACATTTTGTTCATTCAACCCTTCCGAAACGTCGAAGACATTCCTTTTATTCCGAGAACCGTTTTCATACGAGCCGCTATTCGAGCTAAACATTTTGTCGCGCTGGAATAGGTTTCCCCTTTTCTTGAAGTGCAAACAATCGATAACTTCTCTGTTACACTTGTTATGTGTCGTATAATTTTGACATATTAACGAATGAAATAGGTCTGGGCGGCGATGTATTGTCTCTGATTGGCGATAAGATTTTTCCGTAAATGGTATTGCAGGACGCGAGAAACCCAACTCGGTACGTCTGTCGAACTGCTTTCTGACTGTCGCTGAGAAATCTTTTGCCGCATGCGAGATACGACTTGAAAGGTGGAAAGACTTGATTGCGAGGGACACGCCGGTATGTAAATGGCGCCATTATGCCGAATATAATTGAAAGTTAAAGTTTGTTGTCGATTCAGCTTTTTAGTGATTCGCGTTTCCAGTTTCATTGTTGGATGGCAGTTGCCCTCTTTTCGGTAACGCCACAGTCATGTTTCCTTTTTGCAGCGAAATTCTGACAATTCTTTCCCTCAGAAATTTCATTCGGTGAAACGCTGTCCTTTCTTGATGACGTGGACGTCGATCATGAACCGAAAGCAAAACGATGCCATTGTGACACAAAGAAACAAAAAACGTTCAATTAGGATAGGAGTCCACTTTGTTGTCCCAATATCACCATTGGCGTGATTCGTCATCGGAGATAACCTTGGATCTACACAAGGAATTCGAATGGTAGGGGCTCTCTAGGAGCAGAACTAATAAGTGAAGACTCCATCCCCTCGGGTTCGACTTTTCCAGAAACGTAATGTCGCGTAAAAATGTTTAATATAAAAACAATCCGTTTGGAGGTTCGTTAAGATACTCCAAGTTGTATCTTGCAAGGGCGGGGTAGAACCTCGTAGACCTTGCTCCATCTTGACCTAGCGAATTAGTGATATCTCAATGGGTGTTGGTTGTCATTGTTATCTAACAGACAAAAGAATAAAAGTTATATCCTTTTGGTAGAACTGTTACTCATGGTCAACATGCCACGGAACGGGGCGCCTAAGTCAAGCGGACGAAAAATAATTTGCCGCCCAACCGGTTTACACTTCTAACCACCTTCCCATTAGCAACGTCTTTCGTATAATTATGACGTTGAAAACACCGGAATTAGGGTCTGATTTTTATTATAATATACCAGAAACCACCGAGGGAATAATTCGCTACCTCCCAGGAGGTTACCATCCTGCTATCATCGGTGACATCCTCGGCGAGTCACCTCAACGTAAATACAGGCTAATGCACAAACTTGGTTGGGTATCCTCTGCCACTGTATGGCTCGCTCAAACGACGGATGAAACCGAGGCTTTTGTTTCCGTCAAAATTACCACGGCTGACGGTGACAACGACGCGCAGTTTTTGCAGCAAATTGAGATTCTTCAAAAAACCACAAAGACACAGCCTGACAGCTCTTCTTCCCATATTCAGACACTATTAGATCATTTTAAGTTACACGGTCCTAATGGGATCCATACCGTGATTGTGACAGAGGTCGTCGTCCCAATTCTCCCTCTATTGTCTAAAAAACCACCAGCTTGGCGGAAAGCGGCAGCATATGGTCTCGTGAAGGGTATGGTGCAGCTTCACGCCAATCGGATTGTTCATGGTGGTTAGTGAAATTTCCCCGTTGAGTAATGATTGTGATTTATTAATTATATATGCAGATTGGCATTTAGGAAGTATTGGTATTGCCATGCCACAGCTCGCAAATCAGGATCCCACAGACGTTATGCTCGAACTGAGTCCGCACGATGCCACCATTGTTCTCACACGCACCCCTTCAGACCAAACATCCTCTCTACCTGCCTATCTCCTCTCGCCATGCGATCTAGCCGCGTATTATCAGATGATTGCCTCTCAAGACCCTCCTCAAATGAAGGTCTGTGACTTTAGTAGCGGTGAGTTTTGTCGACTGATCGCTACAACTTTCTGAAAATCATCCTTGCGCGTGGTATCAGCACACGAAATTGGATCACACTCACCTTTGTTGCAAGGCGCTTTAGAAACTTGTGCTCCGGAGACAGTTTTCACGCGAGTTTTTGAGAGAATAGACAATCCAGCTCTTAGCCCACCAGCCGATATTTGGGCCCTTGGCGTAACTGTTGAGTTTTCGATCCAATAAACGACGTGTTACTTTGCGGGGCTCATTTTCTTTTCTTTTCGGACGCTCAGATTTACCAGATAATTACAGATTCCGCGCTGTTTTATAACATGGGCATGCGTGATTTACCCTTTCATATGTCAAGGATAGCAGGCCGTATACCGCCACAGTGGGAAAAATGGTCTGCTAGTCTGTTTGACTATAACATCGCCCAAATAGACACGGAGGAGTGGTGGGACTCTCATTGGAAGACACTTCGCGAGGGGTGTGAAAATGACGAGGATACCGCCGCATTAGTTCAACTCCTCAGGGCTGTGTTAGTACTCGACCCCAAAGAAAGACCTACTGCGGCACAAATCGCAAACGATCCTTGGTTTCAGAGCGTATCTGTTGAAAACATCACACTGACCTAACTCATTTTCCGCTTTGATAGATGGAATCCATCCTAGGAATCAGAATTACTGAAGGGACTTGTCTTAGTTACTGTGCAACCTTCGAAATTTAAATATGACACAAAATTTAAGGCTTCTTTTGTTGTTATCGGGTCCAAAACTACAGCATGATTTGTCTTCGTTTTGTTGAGATTATATTTTGTCGATGCCGAAAAGAGTTATGTATGAGCCAAACAAATTTGCAGGCACTCATTTTTTCTGCCTGAACAACTACGGATTTTGGGGGTTTTAAAAATTATCAATGAGAGACATACATATCTTATATCCATATGTCAAAATTTTTTGACCACTTGTCAACGTGATCATCGCAGGGAATTTAAAATTGCTACCTCCACTCTGAGCACTACAAAATTAGTTGAAGCTTATGTAATGATCCACGATTTTCCTTCCTCCCAAGTGGCAACAATAATATGGTACTGAATACGCCGGCCCTAGAGTTCGATGATTTTCATTATGATACAATGTCGACTACCGAAAAAGAAACCCGCTACGTTCCGGGGGGCTATCACCCTGTTATCATAGGTGACATCCTCGGCTATTCATCCCAACGTCAGTACAGGATAATGCACAAACTTGGCTGGGGATACTACTCAACAGTATGGCTTGCTCAAACAATGGATGAAATCAACGCTCTTGTTGCAGTAAAGATTACGACAGCTGACAGTGACAATAGCACACAAATTTCACGGGAAGTTGAGATGCTTCAAAAAGCTGGAAGAGCACATCCTGATAACATTTGTTCCTATTTTCCGACTTTGCTAGATCATTTTAAGTTACATGGTCCTAATGGTACCCATACTGTCCTCGTGACAGAGGTTGTCATTCCGATTTTGTCCCTTCCCGAGCAACCACCGGCTTGGCGAAAAGCGGCCGCATATGGCGTTGCGCAGGCTATGGCACAACTTCATGCCAACCAAATCATTCATGGAGGTTAGTTCTCTTATTATGTGCTAAATTGCGTCTATATAAAGGCCTATATAGATTGGCACCGAGGAAATATTGGGATTGCCATGCCACGGCTAGCTAGTCAGGACCCTGGAGATGTAATGTTTGACCTTGCTCCACCCGATATCACTATCGCCCTCACAGTAGACGCTGCTAAACAGACAGCATCCCTACCTGCCTATTTTATTTCACCATGCGAAATGGGTGCTTATTATAAAAAGATTGCTGGCTCTGATTCACCGCAAATTAAGATTCTTGACTTCGGTAGCGGTGAGTTTGTTGGCTGCCTAATTGAATAGTCAATTTTCTAACATTGTCCTTGCGCACGTCTAGCACACGATGTCGGAGCCCACCCTCACACTCTTCGGTGCGCTCTAGAAGCCTACGCTCCGGAAATGGTATCCGCGCAACTTTTCGAAAACAAAGATAATCCAGCTCTCGACCCACCGGCTGAAGTTTGGGCTCTTGGTGTAACGGTGAGTTTTACCATCTAACTAATACGTTTATTACTCATGTCCGGCTGTATCGCGTTCCTAGATTTACCAGATAGTTACAGATTCTGAACTGTTTTATAAGGTGGGTATGCGTGGTTTACCCTTTCATATGTCAAAGCTAGCAGGTCATATACCGCCACACTGGGAAAAATGGTCTGCTAGTCTCTCCGACCGTAACATTACCCAAGCAGATATGGAGGAGTGGTGGGCCTCACATTGGAAGACACTTCGCGAGGGGTGCGAAAACGACGAGGATACCGCCGCATTAGTTCGGCTTCTCAAGGTTGTGTTAGTACTCGATCCCAAAGAAAGACCTACTGCGGCACAAATTGTAAATGATCCTTGGTTCCAGAGTGTATCTATTTTGAAACCTACAGCGGATCGTCTTTACTCATTGACACAGATGTAACTCGTTCTGGAAGCCATCAGATGGAATGTTGGTTTTTTACATTAGTATAATTTCTACGACCCTTCTTTGAGCTTACATGTGAGAAAATATCTTGTCAAGGCATGGTCCGGGCTTTAGTGGGTTGTGGGAAGCAATCCTGAACCCTACATTTTTCACCTTTTGAGTGCCCCGTTCTATTTGGAGTCCTGGAATAAATATCGCAACTTTTCAGTAGATAAATCCGGGATTATATATAGCTGAAAGAAATAATATACTTCCAAACTTTCATACTGTCGAGTTATTTATCTGTATGGCTCGCTATCTGACATGATAGGGTGGTTCGGTAATTTATCTAACATGCTAAAAATAGCCTGACTACATAGATGCCTTTCCTTTCTTCAATTGCATCCAGTTATTTTTGTTTCTAAAATTCCATTTCATCACGAGACACAACTGGTTAATTTCTCATTCTTTGTTGATCTCACTTTCTTGAAGTATATCAGGCTGTTCAAGATTAAGAATTGTAAATCAATTGCAAAATAAAAATGATTAACTCCTAGTGGGTAGGGCTTTGCCCTCCACTTCCCAGATTTTTCACTGGAAATGCTTAGCCATAGTATTCAAGAAGACGATGGAAAATTTACACTTCCAGTTCTCCGTTCACAGAAGATTACTATTGCTGTGATTCATGGAAAAGCAGCTGGAATTAATGATTTGCCTGGCTTAGACCTCAGGCCCCAGCCTGTCCCATTAGAAGCCAGCGGAGAATGGTGGAGAATGGCCTGACTTCAGAAATTGAAAGCCCAGGCTGGGCCGTCATGCCGGGGCTTCTCGGCAGTTACTGGTGTAATTTTTTATGTATTGACGATCAGAAATTTTATTTTATTTTATGGGGAAAAACAGCTGTGTCAGTTCTGTTCTAATACTGCTATTCTTTAGAATGACTCGAAAGAACAAAGAGCTTCCAGTTCCTTGCGAAGGAAGTAAAGATAATTAATCTCACTTGTAATGAATAAACAAGTGTATTATTGTTACCTAAAGATAATTAATCTAGTACATAAGGTAAGTAAGAAAGAAACTAATAAACGAATGTAAATGTTCATACCTCACTTGTAATGAATAAACAAGTGAGGAAACAAGTGTGTGATGTGCACTGGTTTTGTGTCTGTCGATGGGTGCTTAGAAGCAACTGTCCTTATACCATCTGGTACACCCTAATTTCCTACACTCCCCCTCAGTCGGTGCTAAGCCCAGGTTCGTCTAGCCTAACCAGCGAATGGTGGGGATAGCAACTCATGTGTTTTCTCTGTACTTTTCTGCTACAAAAACAAACCGGCACTAAGTTGTCTAGCCAAACTTGCGAATCGTGTGGATAGTGACTTGAGGTTGTGATGTTTATTGTTTTTGAGTATTTTTGTGTGTGTGCAAATCCCCAGAGCATTTGCCAGCTTCCAGTGTCATTCTGCTGCCAATCCTTTGGTGAATAAATCCGATAGGTTCTCTTCAGTGGGTATATATATCAGTGCAATGTTCCCATCAGCAACTGCATCCCGGATCCAGTGGTAAGAAAGATGGATATGTTTGGTCCTGGTTGTCACTTCATCAGCATTTTCAATCATCTGGATCGAGGAAGTGTTGTCAATGTTGAGTGGTATTGGTCCTTTGCTGTTCAGTTGAAGTTCGTCTACTAACTGTTTCAACCAACAGATTGTTCGCCCTGCATGCACTGCTACATAGTATTTGGCTTCCCCAGTGGATAATGCAGTTGCAGTTTGTTTCTTTAATGACCAGGCGAAGCATCCTTCTGTTCCAGAGGTGATGGCATAGCCTGAGACTGATTGACTATGGTCCAACAAGTTTGTGAAGTCTGCATCTGAGAAGGCAACTATTTGTAGAGAGGACAAGGGACCTCCTAATGTGAGTTCAAAATCTCTTGTTCCTTTCAGATACCTAAAGATTCGCTTTACAGCTTCCCAATGTTTCATTCCGGGGTTCTGGGAGAATTGTGTGACTCTTTGAATGGCAAATGCTATATCAGGTCAGGTCATCACTGCACAGTGATTTAGTGCGCCTATGGCATTCTGATACAGAATGTTGTACATAGCTTGGCATTCCTCTGGAGTTTTGGGGCAATCAGTAATGCTAATGTTGGCTCCAGCTGCTATCAGTGTGTTGACTGGTTTCGTATCTGTTAGTCTGTATTCTTTCAGCATTTTGTCAATATAGGTAGAATGTGAGAAGGAGATAGTATGTTTTGAATGATTCCAAGTCACTGTTATCCCAAGGAGTTTTGAGATTGGTTCAAGATCTTTGATGCTGAGGTGATCTTGAATCTGGTCTTTTACGAGTTTAACCTCTTTGACTGATGAGCAATATAGTCCTAGGTCATTGACATGTGAAGAGATGATGGATTTAGATGATGTTGAAAATCTGTAGAAAATACATGGGTCTGCCTTAGAGACTTCGAAGCCAATTCAGACAAGAATGGATTGCAGCTTATGATACCATAGTTGTCCTGCTTGTTTGAGTCCATACAGGGCTTTCAACAGTTTCCAACACCAGTCTTCTTTTCCTAGGACAACAAAGCCTTCAGGTTGTTTGACATAAACGGTTTGGTCATCTGATAGCTCACTGTTAAGGTAAGCTGAGTTCACATCCACCACATGGATTTCCCAGTCTAACGATGCTGAATAGGAACATAACAGCCTTATGGAGTTGATTTTGGCAACTGGGGCAAATGTATCCATGAAGTCAACACCTGGTTTCTGTTTGTTCCCCAAGGTGACTATCTGTGCTTTGTACTTGGCAATGTTGCCTTTCAGGTCTTGTTTCATGCTGTATACTCATTTTGTGCCAATGACTGTTCTGTCAGGAGGAGGGGTTACAAGTTTGTAAGTTCCAAGTGTCTTGACTGCTTGAAGTTTGTCTTCCATAGCACTTTGCCATTCAGAGCTGGATGTTGAGTGCATGGCTTGCAAATATGTTGTTGGAATATCGGTGGAGGCCAGGTATGTAGTCTCAAAGAAGTTTATTTAATCATCGTTGTCTTCAAGGTCTTCTTCTATTTCTGGGATCTGTTCATAAGTTGCTGCTGACTGTTTCTGTAGGTTCCGAGTTGCGGTCTGGATCTTCATATTTGCATGGGCTTTGGCTCAACAGGTTGATCCTTCTGGCAAAATGTTATTCCTGTTTACATTTGCTAGGGCTTCACTGGGTCTAGGTTGTTGTTGTGGGGCTTCTGGAATAATTTCATCAGGCAGTTCCAGGTTCTCGATGTTAGGAATTGTTGTTATGATAGAGTGTTGTTTGTTGTCTGTTGGATGGTCAGGCAGGTTGCTGAGTATTATCATTTCTTCAATTTGGTCAGGTTTTAATCATTGATAGTTATACTCCCCTCAGCTGCCAGTCTGTCCAGCCAACGACTGTTGTCATCGAAGTTGACATTGTTTGTGATTTGTACTTTTCTTTTCTGTGAGTCATAGATTCTCCAAGCTTTTTGTATTAAGGAGTAACCCACGAATATTCCTTGTTTCCTTTAGGCTGTAGCTTTGACTTGCCAGGGTTTTCATCTAGTGCATAGGCAATGCAGCCGAATCGATGTAGTCACAATAAGTCTGGCTTTTTCTCCTTGTACATTTCGTATGGTGTTTTATATTCTTTTGTTGATCAGGTATAGTTTCGGTTCTTTGTGTATGCTACATATGACGCTGCTTCACCCCATAGTGATAAGGGTAGTTGGGTATCAATTAGGGTTGTTCGCACTCGTTCCATTATTGTTTGGTTCAAGCATTCTCTGCAGCCCCATTTTGCTCTGGTGTGTATGGTGCTGTTGTTTCGTGTATGATCCCATGTTTATTGAAGTGTTCTATTCAGGTTTTCCCTGTGTATTGTGTATTCACCACCATTGTCAGTATGCATGTGCTTGAGCTTCTTTCCCGTTTGTTGTTCAACCATTGTTTTCCATAGGATATAGGTTCCAAACACATCACTTTTAGCTTTTAAGAAGTTAACCCATATATATCAGGTGAAGTCATTGGTGAAGGTAAGCATATATCTTGATCCATTTGGAGTTTGAACTGGTGCAGGTCCCCATAGGTTGGAGAATACTCTTCCTAGAGGTTTTTCAGCACGTTTATGTGATGGTGGGAATGATGCTCTTGAGGTTTTTCCCATGGCACAGCTTTGACATATGGGTGGTTTGGCTTTTAGGTCCTTGCTACTTAGTTTGACTCCTCTTATCATCTCTTTTGCCACTATCCATTGGATATACAGGTAGTTTAGGTGGCCAAGTCTGCAATGTAGAGTTTCTAACTTGGAGGTTGTAGTTGGCAGGGCATGGAATGAGGTTTCAGGGCAGTTTTCATTAAGGTAGTACTGCCGGTCTGATTCCTTTGTGGCTGTGAATATCACATTTTGCTGACTTGTTACATTCTGCATTAGTTTGCCATTGTCTCATGCTTCAAATGCTACTGCTTTGCCACAACCGAATAACATGTAACAATTTGCTTCATCAAGTCTGGATACTGAGATGAGACTGATATGCATTTCAGGTACATGACATGCATTCTGCAGCTGTAATTTCGATGATTTACCATTTGGCAGCTTAACACTTATTCAAGATTCACCACAGCTGTGTACTTTAACTTTGCTATTTCTGATACCATTTATAGTACGATTAGTGGAGGTTGAGTAGGTCTTAAATCAGGCTTTTTGTGGTACAATGTGCGTAGACGATTCAGAATCTATGATCATCCTTGCATTCAAAGCATGAAATGTAGAGTCACACTTAGTCAAATTGGACAAAGATGAGGCTTTACCACCATCATATGAAGAAGAATCTTCAACTGTATTGTGAGACATGTAACAATTCTCGTAGACCACATTGCTCCCTTCATCACCACTCGACACTTTGTTACCACTTGCCTTGTTTGCCTTCTCTTTCCCTTTCTTCTTTCTTTTTGGCCCTTGGCCTTCTTTAGCACCGCCTTTGGCCTAGCGGTCAGCAAATTCATATCCTGTCCAGTTGCAGTTTCAACAGAACTTCTTTCCACTTCCTCTTGCCTTCTTTTCCTTTGCTGACATGGCATTCTCATTTGGTAATGATGGGTCTGTCGCTTTTTGTGATCAGACCTCATTGTGTATCAAGGATGCCATGGAGGAGAAAGTGGTGGTTGTCGTGACTTTAGTGGCTGATCTGAAGCTTGTCCAACTATCTCCAGAGAGAGAGGCAAGAAGCATTGCTGCTTGGGCATGTTCGGGAAAAGGGACACCAGCATTAGCAAGGTATCGCATCGCAGTTTCGTATTGCTTAATGTGTTTGTAAATGTCTTCAGCTCCTGCTGCCATCTTGAATAACTGATAGAACCAGTAGATGATGGAGCCTGTTCCCGATTGTTTAAACTTGTTTTCCATGAGATCCCAGGCCTGTTTTGCATCAAGTCTAGTCAATTTAGGTATGATTTCTTGTTCAATGCATTGCAAGTAGGTGATTCTGATGTAGCTATCTTTAGCCTTCCAGATTTCAAATTCAGGACTCTCAGGTGATGGTTTCGGTTCCTCCCCCATTATGATCTTCCATAGGCTGATATTTTCCAACAGATCCTTCATGGTTTGTGCCCATGATAGCCAGTTTTGCTCTCCTTTTAATCGATTATTATCCACTCTGGGAAACATGCTTTGGATCCACATTGGAGGTTTGAATTTTTGTAGGATGGCTCGAGCTGAAGGGCTTGTACCTGATGTTGTAGATTCACTCATCTTTGAAGACAGGTGTTGTTGTTGGAGTTATTACTTATAGGGAGTAAGTTGATCAATGGGTTCAATTTAGTACAGAATAAGGTTTTTATTTTAGTACTTAGGACTGGGGCCCATAACCTAAAGATAATTAATCTCACTTGTAATGAATAAACAAGTGTATTATTGTTACCTAAAGATAATTAATCTAGTATATAAGGTAAGTAAGAAGGAAACTAATAAATAAATGTAAATGTTCATACCTCACTTGTAATGAATAAACAAGTGAGGAAACAAGTGTGCGATGTATACTGGTTTTGTGTCTGTTGATAGGTGCTTAGAAGCGACTGTCCTTATACCATCTGGTACACCCTAATTTCCTACAGGAAGTTCATGAACTTGGATTCCTACAGCCAAATTGGTTGATCCAAACAATGCTGATGCCAACAAGGCTCCACTAAGTTTATTGGTTAATATATCTGATGTTGTATCAAGTGCAAGTATATCAAAAAAGGCCATTCACACAATTGATAGCAGTGATACTGAGATTGTTCAGCCTCTGAAGAAACTGGTTAAATTAACAACTGAAAAAGACAAAACAAGTTAGGGGTATTTTATTTTATAATTTAATTACTGGTGATCTCATCATGAAAAAAGCAACTGAAAAAGATGAAGAAGGGTTGCTATAAGATTTAGCACATCTTGAAGAAATTGCTGATACCTAGGCTCCTGTTAAGGAGAAACTGTTAGGGCAACTGCACAATGTAGATACTAGCAGGGGAATAACCTAAGTATAGAGGGATGATTGTAATTTTGCAAATATAGATCATTTATAAGATATTGGTAAATCTCCTATCATGTTTTTTAAATGATTATTGTTATCTAATACTAATAGCTGTGTAACTATCTAATAACATACTCATTTTAGAACTTCAGTGATTATTAAACAGATATAAAAAGACATATAAAATAAGATATTTAGTTGACTGTATTTCTCAATGGGAACTTATCAGAGATTATATTCTCTCAAGATTTAGGGGATTATGTTACCATCGTGGGAATTTCTCATTTTGGAATTACTACCAAATTCCAACCAAAACTTCTAATTTGGAATGTTCCATCAATGTTAGAATATAGAGTTTAATTTTAAAATACATTTCAAATCCCAAGCTTAAATATGGGTTTTAGAAAATTAAATTAGATTTATTTGATAAGGTAAATTGTAACAGAACTAGAGATTTCATCACACTTGGTTACATTGGAAAAGGATATATGCTTCAATGTTTAAGCTATCTCAGAACATACAGATAAGGTGAGTGCGGATACTACTATATCTAAAGTGTATGCAATCTTGGAACTTACATAGAGGTTGATGCAGATACTACCATATCTAAAGTATATACGATCTTGGAACTTACAGATAAGATGAGTGCAGGTACTACTATATCTAAAGTGTATGTAACCTCGGAACTTACAGATAATATGAGTGCAGGTGATATCATACCTAAAGTATATGCAATCTTGGAACTTACAAATGGATACACATGGATGCTATCACATCTAAAGTGTATACAGTCTCAGAACTTACATAGGAATTAGTGTGAGTAATATCTTATCTAAAGTGTATGCAGTCTCAGAACTTATGTGAAGATTAATGCGGGTGACATTAACAGATTGTTTACTCTATATTTAATGATTAGACCCTCTCAGACAGGTTATAGTCTATTCTATGGGCTCATAGATAAATAACTACTTTTGACATTTTATATGAAATTAACTAAACATTTAAAAACAGTAAATTTTTTCAAGTTATGAGAATTGGAATAATTTAGACTAGCTGTAATAAATTTCTTAGACCTTAATATTATAGATAAGTTAGTATGGTTAAAGTTAGTAAGTTGTCTATCTAGTTTCTATTAAATAAGTTTTGACGTGGAAGGATTTTAAAACCTTCAATACTTCAGATATATTGTTAATTACAATCATCCCTCTAATCCCTTGGGCAACCTCAGATTAGAGCTCTGAGGGTTTTGGTAATAAGACTTGATATGGTGATGAGCCTATCAATGCATATATAAGCCTGTAGTGCCTAGCAGAGTTTCCCTAAGCTTGATCTCTTAGGAAAACTTCCTGCTAGGTGAGTATTGTATTTAGGTCATTGTTTAATATACTTAGGAAAACCTCCTGCTAGTATCTACATTGTGCAGTCACCCTAACAGTAGATCAAGCTTCCAAAACCTTGGATCTGTCATTTTCATCAAAAAGAACCTAAGGGAAGACCTTGGTAGTGCTGCCTATCATGTCCCCCTGCTTCTATCTTCAAAAATCAGCTTATCTCCCTCTCCAATTTACTTGATCTTGACACCATGGACCCAAACCAGCCTGTTCCTCCTCCTGTAGACAGACTAACTGCCCTGGAACCAAATCTGGCTAATCAGAGTAACCATACCCAACACCTCTCACTCCAACTTGACCACCTAATCACCCAGGCTAACACTGCCACTACTGAAAATCAAAACCCCACTCCCATTCCCTAACAACTACCAACTCTAACTGCTTGCACCAACAACTCATTGAGTCAAAATGTTCATTCTGTCCTTTCCAGTGTTCAACAGTGACAGAAAGAATGGTCATGGTTTCTGGAACTCAGTTGTCCTGTATATGAATGTATACAGTTGAGAATTTGAAAATGAAGATGCCAAGATCATGTGGGTCTTGTCCTTCATGAACAGTGGTCACACTGCCACTTATGCACAATGAAAACTGTACACCTATGAGTCTGGAGAGTTCCCATTTGTATCCTGGAACAGTTTCCAACTTGACTCCGTGGCTGAATTCCTTTAACCAAGAAAGAAGAAGCTATCAATACACTCTTCTCTCAGTGTTATTTCCAGAGAGAGCAATCTGTCGAAGACTACATTGATAGTTTCAATGAGGTCATCTACCAAGCCAGACACCAATGGACTTGCTATCACCTTGTTCTTTTGACAAGGCCTGTATCCAACTATTCAGAATCAGGTTGCTATGATGCAGGATTGTGTCAAGGTCTGATACCTTAGGTTTGTAGTTGATCTTGCAATCAATAACTCTTTTGAGATTATTGATTGGAAGTTTGACTGGGGTTGGGGATGTGGCCTCAGCTTATATGCTGTGCCCTCTTCCTAGACCCCAAGTGTATGTCCCTAATTTAATGGTGACAATGCCAACTATAGTAGTCAACAATAGAATCAGACAAAGTCGAGATCAACGACTATAGTAGGAGGGATGATTGTAATTGACAATATATCTGAAGTATTGAAGGTTTTAAAATCCTTCCACATCAAAACTTATTTAATAGAAACTAGATAGACAACTTACTAACTTTAACCATACTAACTTATCTATAATATTAAGGTCTAAGAAATTTATTACACAGCTAGTCTAAATTATTCCAATTCTCATAACTTGAAAAAATTTACTGTTTTTAAATGTTTAGTTAATTTCATATAAAATGTCAAAAGTAGTTATTTATCTATGAGCCCATAGAATAGACTATAACCTGTCTGAGAGGGTCTAATCATTAAATATAGAGTAAACAATCTGTTAATGTCACCCGCATTAATCTTCACATAAGTTCTGAGACTGCATACACTTTAGATAAGATATTACTCACACTAATTCCTATGTAAGTTCTGAGACTGTATACACTTTAGATGTGATAGCATCCATGTGTATCCATTTGTAAGTTCCAAGATTGCATATACTTTAGGTATGATATCACCTGCACTCATATTATCTGTAAGTTCCGAGGTTACATACACTTTAGATATAGTAGTACCTGCACTCATCTTATCTGTAAGTTCCAAGATCGTATATACTTTAGATATGGTAGTATCTGCATCAACCTCTATGTAAGTTCCAAGATTGCATACACTTTAGATATAGTAGTATCCGCACTCACCTTATCTGTATGTTCTGAGATAGCTTAAACATTGAAGCATATATCCTTTTCCAATGTAACCAAGTGTGATGAAATCTCTAGTTCTGTTACAATTTACCTTATCAAATAAATCTAATTTAATTTTCTAAAACCCATATTTAAGCTTGGGATTTGAAATGTATTTTAAAATTAAACTCTATATTCTAACATTGATGGAACATTCCAAATTAGAAGTTTTGGTTGGAATTTGGTAGTAATTCCAAAATGAGAAATTCCTACGATGGTAACATAATCCCCTAAATCTTGAGAGAATATAATCTCTGATAAGTTCCCATTGAGAAATACAGTCAACTAAATATCTTATTTTATATGTCTTTTTATATCTGTTTAATAATCACTGAAGTTCTAAAATGAGTATGTTATTAGATAGTTACACAGCTATTAGTATTAGATAACAATAATCATTTAAAAAACATGATAGGAGATTTACCAATATCTTATAAATGATCTATATTTGCAAAATTACAATCATCCCTCTAGGAGTAATATTGAGAGATATAACTTAGTGTTGACGACAAGCAAGACCATCAAGGTCAAGTCGACAACAGCTGAAGTCAGAGATAGATTAATGAGAGATGAAGAAGAACAGATAATAGTTTGTTTATTAGATATTGACCCAGGTCAATATTAAAACTGAGTCTACATTGTATTTACAAGAGGGTTTATATATATGTGAGACTCAGGGAAAACATATGATACATGAGTGTCGTTACAATCATTAGTAATCGGTGAAATGAATGTATGGAGAAGGTAACCCAAGGGGTTACTGGAGTGAAGGTATTTCCTGTGGGAAATACCGAGGAGTCTGAGGCAATCAAATCGGTGTCAAGTCAATGAATCAAAGGTGTCAAAGTGGATCGAGGGTGTCAAAGCATAGTAATGTAATATAATGAGTGAAGAGGAGTATGGGGAAACTTCAATATATCCAATAATGAATGATTATATGTTACGTATGGATGATCGTGTGTCAGTTCCTGACAGATTGACTCAATCTTGATGATTACAATGGTTGGTGTCAAGCTACAAGTGTTAGAGGACGAATGTTCAGTGGTCCTGAGGGGTGCAAGGAGTTTAATGTCTTTGATCAGAACTATAATATGATTGTACTTCAGTTAGGAAGTAGATTGGATCAGGATTGTTGAATTGTTGGGACATAAGAGAGTTGGATGTAGGTAATGAGGTTGTTATGTATCTACTTCTTCCACTAGCTGGAAATATCTATTATTCTTTTTGAACTCTTTTCATCTCTTGTTTTATTTTATTTTAATCATTTCTCTCTTTCACCAGTGCTTTTCAGTTTATTACTTCATTTGCTTCTTTCTCTCTAAATTAATTTAGCCTCGAAATGTGTATAAGTATGGGCTCACTCATTGTATGTAATCATCTAATCTTAACTTAATACATTTTTGTGTCTTTACACAACAGTTGCCCCTAGGCTCAATTTCTCGGCTTTTCTTGGTTTTCTCTTCTTCTCAACACTAAAACTCCAACACTCGACTTGTGCTGCAAGGCATTAAAGTCTAAACTACATTTTATCTAGTTAAATCCTCGAATCTTTCAACTTTGACAACAAGCCTTTGATTCTCCCACTTTTGCATCTCATTTTGTCGTATTCTCGTGCTCCGGCATTCACACAATTAATTATAATCAATTTTATTAATTATTGACAAGCATACATCAAGCATAATCTCAGGAAACATCACAGAGGTGATAGTGTGGTAGGGGATATTCAAAGTCTGACAGCGTGGTGTTAGCTTTTAGTATGAAAATAGTGCAATAAAAATTAAAAATTTTCAAAGGCGTTATAACAGGGAGTGTTATCTACCAATGACAGCTGGGGACAGTAATAATACACAATCCTACACTAACTATCTAGAGATGGCTATAACCACACATGTACCATGATAGCAAGGAAATTTGATCAAGACTGACTCACGAATCTTGCATTCAATGCTGCACAAGGGAGAACAGCTAATTGTGCTACTCTCAGTCTGGTTCTGACTCAAACCCCTGTTCTTTGACAGAACCTACTCTGGACCCCTGCAAGATGACCTATCTTCCCTGTCTACCAACCTCTGGCAGGCTCACTGTCAGGGTTTGCTTCCAGGTTATCCTTCCTTTTATTTATTTTCCATATTATCCACACTCATTTATCTCGGTTTCTATGTTATTTTACATTTCCCTTTAGAATCTAAACCCATTTGATCCAGGTATATGTTGACCTGGTTATGATCACTATATCACTTATTTCTTTATTTTGCATTCATTACTCTCGGTTCTAACTCCTTTTCATTATTTAACATATGATCACTATTTATTTCCTTCTTTTCCCTTCCCATTCCTTTTATTTTGATATGCAATGTCTCAATTCATCCGATCCCAGGTGCTAACCTTTCAGACAACCTCAGGCTGGAGCCCTGAGGGTTTCGGTAATAAGACTTGATATGGCAATGAGCCTATCGATGCATATATAAGCTTGTAGTGCCTAGCAGAGTTTCCCTAAGCTTGATCTCTTAGGAAAACCTCCTGCTAGTTATCTACTCTGAGCAGTCACCCTAACACCCACCTCCTGCTATCTGTTATGTATCCTGCACCCTCGACTTCAAAAAATGACAAAAACAATTAAATAACACAACATCAATAAACAAAAACAACTCATAACTTCAAAACTACAAAAACATCATCTCTGTATGCCTCTTATTATTTTTTTCTGTGTTCTTTTCCTTTTTCTTTTCATTTCTATTCATTTCTATTATTGTTTCTATCCATTTCCATCATTTTCTATCATCTTCTATTATTTGTGGCTGCTGCCACCCCCTTTTTTGTCATTTCTCTACTATTTTCCCCTGGAGCATGTGTTTATGCTAAACACATCTCACATTTCATCATTTATGCATCATTTCCCCTATTCTATGACTTAACTAATTGCTCCTTCTGTTTTTCCCAGTTTAAATGATTGTTCCCATTCATATATTTAAGTATTAGCTAGATCTACATGTACTGATCATTGTTTTACCAATTTAATTTGGGTTTCAGACTAATTCAGCATGTGCCACAACTTGTTTCAGTTTCTTTTCTCTCTCAAATCATTTCACAACTCATTTGACAACTTCAGAACTTAATAAATTAAGTTCTAACATTGTTATCATTGATTAATCCCTCAAGATCACTCATCTTCTGCAACAAACATTCGATTTCAACATTCTGTCCTTGACATTTAACATTACTGACCCTCTTGAACGCTGGTATTATTTTATTATTGAAACTTCGGAAACACATTCGTTGAGGATCCATATCACTGTCATACAAGCCTCTGTTATGGTACCAACTCCTGCACCTGCCGATGCTATGGAAGTTGATGCTGCTTGTAGATGTGAAGGGATGATGTGATGTTTCCTGGATTTGTGCTTGATGTATGCTCATTGATAATTAATATAATTGATGGGAATTAATTGTGTGAGTGTTGGAATACAAGAATATGACAAAACGAGATGCAAAAAGTGGGAGATTCAAAGGCTTGTTGTCAAAGTTGAAAGATTCAAGGATTTAACTAGATAAAATGTAGTTTAGACTTTAATGCCTTACAGCACAAGTTGAGTGTTGGAGTTTTAGTGTTTAGAGGAAGAGAAAAGCTGAGAAGTTTAGCCTAGAGGCGACCATTGTGTGATGACACAAAAATGTATTAAGATAAGTAATAGATTAATTACATATGCAGGAGCCCATTATTTATACAGATTTCAGGGCTAAACTATTTTAGAGAAAAGGAAGCAAATGAAGTAATAAACTGAAAAAACACCAGTGAAAGAGAGAACTGATTAAAATAAAATAAAATGAGAGATGAAAATGAGGGATGCAAGAGTTTAAAAAGAATAATGGACATTTCTGGCTAGTGGAAGAAGTGGATACATAACAGATGATCATAATTGACAATTTATCTAAAGTATTGAAGGTTTTAAAATCCTTCCATGTCAAAACTTATTTAATAGAAACTAGATAGACAACTTACTAACTTAAACCATACTAACTTATCTATAATATTAAGGTCTAAGAAATTTATTACAGCTAGTCTAAATTATTCCAATTCTCATAATTTGAAAAATTTACTGTTTTTAAATGTTTAGTTAATTTCATATAAAATGTCAAAAGTAATTATTTATCTATGAGCCCATAGAATGAACTATAACCTGTCTGAGAGAGTCTAATCATTAAATATAGAGTAAACAATCTGTCAATGTCACCTACATTAACCTTCACATAAGTTCTGAGACTGTATACACTTTAGATAAGATATTACCTACACTAATTCCTATGTAAATTCTGAGACCATATACACTTTAGATGTGATGACATCCATGTGTATCCATTTGTAAGTTCCAAGATCACATATACTTTAGATATGATATCACTCATATCAACCTCCATATAAGAGGGATGATCGTAACTTTGCAAATATAGATTGTTTATAAGATATCAGTAAATCTCCTATCACATCTCTCAAATAGTTATTGTTATCTAATACTAATAGCTGTGTAACTATCTAGCCACGTACCCATTTCAGAATTTCAGTGATTATTAAACAGATATAAAAAGACATATAAAGTAAACTATTTAGTTGACTGTATTTCTCAATAAAACCTTATCGGGGATTATATTCTCTCAAGATTTAGGGGATTATGTTACCATCATGGGAATTTCTCAGTTTGGAATTACTACCAAATTCTGACCAAGACTTCTAATTTGGAATGTTCCATCAATGTTGGAATATAGAGTTTAATTTTAAAATACATTTCAAATCCCAAGCTTGAACATGGGTTTTAGAAAATTAAATTAGATTTATTTGATAAGGTAAATTATAACAAAACTAGAGATTTCATTGCACTTGGTTACATCGGAAAAGGATACATGCTTCAATGTTTAAGCTATCTCAAAACATACAGATAAGGTGAGTGTGGGTACTACCACATTTAGAGTGTACATAACCTTGGAACTTACATAGAGGTTGATGTGGATACTACCATATCTAAAGTATATGCGATCTTGGAACTTACAGATAAGGTGAGTGCAGGTAATATCATATCTAAAGTATATGTGATCTCGAAAGTTATAGATAAGATGAGTGCAGGTACTACCATATTTAAAGTGTATGTAACCTCGGAAGTTATAGATAAGGTAAGTGTGGGTGATATCATATCCAAAGTGTATGTGATCTCAGAACTTACAGATAAGATGAGTGCAGGTGATATCATACCTAAAGTATATGCAATCTTGGAACTTACAAATAAATACACATGGATGCTATCACACCTAAAGTATATACAGTCTCAGAACTTACATAGGAATTAGTGTGGGTAATATCTTATCTAAAGTGTATACAGTCTCAGAACTTACATGAAGATTAATGCGGGTGACATTAATAGATTGTTTACTCTATATTTAATGATTAGACCCTCTCAGACAGGTTATAGTCTATTCTACGGGCTCATAGATAAATAATTACTTTTGACATTTTATATGAAATTAACTAAACATTTAAAAACAGTAAATTTTTCAAATTATGAGAATTGGAATAATTCAGACTAGTCGTAATAAATTTATCAAACCTTAATATTATAGATAAGTTAGTATGGTTAAAGTTAGTAAGTTGTCTATCTAGTTTCTATTAAATAAGTTTTGATGTGGAAGGATTTTAAAACCTTCAATACTTCAGATATATTGTCAATTACAATCATCCCTCTAAATATCTTATTTTATATGTCTTTTTATATCTGTTTAATAATCACTGAAGTTCTAAAATGAGTATGTTATTAGATAGTTACACAGCTATTAGTATTAGATAACAATAACCATTTAAAAAACATGATAGGTGTCATGAACAGACACGTGATCATTCATACATAACATATAATCATTCATTATCAGATATATTGAAGTTTCCCCGTACTCATCTTCACTCATTATATTACATTACTATGCTTCAACACTCTTGATCCACTTTGACACCTTCAATTTATCAACTCAACACCGATTCGATTGCCTCGGACTTCTCAGTATTTCCCACAGGAAATACTTTCATTCTGGTAACCCCTTGGGTTACCTTCTCCATTCATTTGTTTCACCGATTACTGATGATATTAATGATATCACGAATCAGATGTTATACCTGAGTCTCACATGTATATAAACCTTCTTGTAAATACAATGTAGACTCAGTTTTGATATCAACCTTGATCAATATCTAATAAACAAACTATTATCTGTTCTTCTTCGTCTCTCATTAATCTATCTCTGACTTCAGCTGTTGTCGACTTGACCTTGACAGTCTTGCTCATCATCGACACTAAGTTACACTTCTCAATCTTACTCCTATTGTAGTTGTTGACCTTGACTTTGTCTGATTTCATTGTTGACTACTATAGTCGGCATTGTCACCATTAAATTAGGGACATACACTTGGGGTCTAGGAAGAGGGCATAGCATATAAGCTGAGGCCACGTCCTGACTCAGTTGAACTTCCAATCAATAATCTTGAAAGAGTTATCAATTGCAAGATTGACTACAAACCTAAGGTATCAGACCTTGACAATAGGAGATTTACTGATATCTTATAAATGATCTATATTTATGAAATTATGATCATCCCTCTACCCCCCTCACATCTATAATAATCAACTTTCAAATTTTCCTTTCAACACCTTCCATACTCTTCCCTATATTTCCATGGCAAAGTTTAACTTATTCAGGACCAGGCCTCTTAAAACAAATATCAATTGTTTATACTGAACAGCTTCCTAATTTAGTTTATGACAGTGCATGCTGTACTTGACACTGTTCTACTCATGATTATTATTGTCATCTCTCATATTCTTTCCCAACTACTATTACATTTTATCTATCAACTACTTTATATTCATGATGTTTTTGAAAATTTGAAATGGAATTAATGGTAGGCTTGATTTATTTATACTTTACATCTCTTTTTAAACTCTAATAGGCCATTGTGGCTACTCAACAACTCCACTATCACCAACAACACAATTCCTACAAATTGTATAATTTAGAAATTAAATTAGCTTACATATTTATTTCATTGTTAATTGTACTATTATGTTGTTAAAATAAAAAAGAGTTTCAAACTAGAAACTGAAAAATATTCTAATAGTCTCTTATATTTATACAGTTATGTCTTCCTACAACTCTGAACTTTTGCAAGATATTTCACAATGTCTTGATAATGTAACTTCTCAAGAAGAGTTTCACTGAGAAGCTTTTCAATGTCTTAGTGAAATAGCTTTCAATTCTGAGATATTTGAAGGAGCTCATGGTAGGGTAACTTCTAATTCTGAAACTCCTCAGAGATTGTGAGGATGAGAGGAAGTATGGTAGTGCAGGTAAGGTTGAGGGAGAACAGTAGTGGAGCTGTGGCATGCTAGGCATGACATACAGGCACTTATCTTACCTGTACAGTTTGAGATAACTTAAGCATTAAAGCATATACCCTTTTCTGATATAACCAAATGCAATGAAATTTATCTTCCAAAGTCACAGTGTGTCTGTTGTGAAACCCACAATGGATTGTCTTTGCCCCTCATTGACACAGATGTAACTCATTCTGCGGGCCTTCTGAAATGCTGGTGTGTTACACTTTCATATCAGTATAATCCCTGTGATCCTTCTCAGAGCCTGCATGCGAAAAGACACTTTCCCAAGTGGCGGCTGTAAAGTAATCCCGAACCAATCCTCCAATCTGCCTGGACATTGCTTCTTTTGTGCATTTGATCCATTTGGAATAGGTATCGCAGGGCGCTGGTGAGTTACTTCCTGGATATATCTGGAGTTCTATGTGACTGGAGGCAATAATTTACTTCCAAACCTAGTATTATGGATCGCTATCTGATAGGACAAACCGATAATACGAGACGCCTTTTACTTCAAAAAGTGCAAAAAATTGCCCGGGTATATAAATGTCTCTCACTTGTTTATGTATGTTCGCTGAACCCAGGTATCTATATGTTATTGATAATCCCAATTTCAGCACGAGACACGTCTAGCTAGTCTCTACCCCTTTGCTGATTTCACTCTCTTTTCGTGAAGCATATCCGGTCCAAGACTAGGAAGCAAGAAATCATAAAATCAATTGTAGGTCAATAACATAAAAATGACCAACCTCGTCGTATAACCTTATAGTGGGTAGGGTTTTACCCTCCGCTTCCCAGATTCTAGAAATGCCTAACCATAGTATTGCAGCAGTCATTCCACTTCCGCATGTAGCGACGAGTCCTTTTTCTCCGGATAGTATTTGTCTTGCGAAATTGTGTCCTACAGCATTTTTAAGTTCTTTGGTAATCTCTTCAGCGGAGCGAAGTGTTGTAAATGAATTGAATGGGATATCCGGATTTGAGTTCAAGAATGTGTTGTTAGTGAATTGATGGCGTGAGACAAAGTGATTAAAAGGCAACGAGAAGGAATGGGGAATATGTCCGGATGACATCCCTGGACGAGGTTCGGGATCTGTTCCTAGGTATCTGAATGGATAATAAAAAACTTAGGAGATAGTTAAAAATTGGTTATATATCACCTTCCGTGAGGTCGAGCGTCGACAACTAAATCTGTTGCTGAATCAGAACGAGAAAGTTTGGAATTGTTAACCATTTGAGCATAAGCTACAAACAACTTGAAACTTTTTCCAGCGAAACAGATAAAAGGGTTCCATACATCGGATAACAGATTCATTCAATTTGGGAACTGCGTATAACGTTTCTTCTATTGTTGTGATTTTTGGAGAACTCGTTTCTATCTCGTGTCCTTCATTAACCCAGAGGGGTAATCCGCCGTCAAGAACCGATGAATTGGTATGCGAGAAAGCCTAAATATCGAACGGTTAGAAAAATAGGTATGAGCGGCTTATGACAAACTTGCTCTAAACATGAACAAAGCCCGTGCGGAAGAGAATACGCCATGGGTATCATATCTGGAAGGCTTCTAGTTCCTCTCTAAGTCAAATTGTGAGGATAACATACAAAATAACGTGTGTACTAGGCTTTATACGCAAGTCCTCTGTTGTGGTTGCTTTGAATGAGCACCAAAACTACAATGTCTGGCTTACCACAAGCTCTCGCGAATGTCTCTGGGGAGGGCATCATATGCTTCAATCCTAGCGCGGCGCCCTCCTCAGTATGTGTAGCAACTTGATCGATATCCAGGAACCTTGCATCAGGAAGACGAATACCCTCGAATTCTTGTTTCGGATTACGGGGAACGTTCGGCATAAACCATGTTGCGTCAAGAAATACTCTAGATTCAGATGGTATTGATAACGCTTGTGAAGGACTGAGCAGTAAAGGAGCTACAGTTCGTGCTGAGCTTGCCATGAAACGATGCAATGGTCGATGATAAAGGTTGAGAGAAAGTTGACGGAATTTGTTCATTCTTTTCTTGCGTTTTGTAAATAAAACAAAACTTGGAAATTACTCCCGTTAGTACCGCGTCCGAGCCGTATCAGGTCTATTTTCAAAACGAAATCGGAAAGTGAATGACACGTGTAACGCTGCGTGACAATTTTCAACTTCTGCCAAAATCTTCTTCTTTTTCTATTCTCGCCGACGTCGTCTATCATGGCTGAGCCAAACGAAAGTTCCGAATCATCATGTATCAGACGTTGAAACAGAGGACGTGGGTCCTACTCAATCTCACAATCGGAATCCAACCGGCCATAATCCAAAACTGCTGTATGTGAACAAGTAATTAATAAGGATTAGGGTTGTGCTAAAATTTAATTTTTTTAATAGCATCTCGCGACGATCTGGCTGTTTTGAATTACCTTGTTGAATATCACAGACATAAACTTACGAACCGGAAGACGCTCTGTCCGAATCAGCTACTTAAGGTAGACTATGGAATACCAATGAGGTGTATTCACGCTTCGGTTTTAATGGATTTAAAAACAGAAGTAACTGTTGCACGTCGATATCAACGACTCAATCTTTACCCAACTAGTCACACAACACAGTTTTTTCAGGAACAACAACCCAACGACAACTGGTGCTTGATCAGTTGGTGGCAGATCCTACAGGCTACAAGTACTGGAAGTTGTCAGAGAAGCGATTGCTAACACTGAACAGTACCCGTATACATCTCACAAGGTGATTTGTTGGCTTTTTTCTTTATTTTGTTTTGCTGATTATATTTGTAGAGATTCCATCACTGAGGAAACGGATAAACCCGGTCATCTAGCAAGCACACCATACGTCGCCGCATTGGCCTCCATCTCTGACACCCCCAGCTTGTGCCATGGCCTCGGCAGGGCTATCGTGGGGGCACACATCAGTCTATCAGTGCCAGACCCTCCGTCATGTCTCACCCATATCAGTTATATTATATGTATTTGTTTCCGTTCTCTTCATTATTCTTTGTTTCGTGCGCTAGGGTCATTACTTTGTATTTTTCCCTTATTTGTTTTTTCGCTACACCTCGCTACTTATACTTGTAATCACATTAATTTACTGCTGCTTGTCAATTATCACACTCTCGGGGGTTGGGTGCTCGTCCCAACCTCGTTTTGCTCCTATGATCTAGTGACTCAACGAGGCAAATTAGACTGCTACTTAGAGATTCAGATGCATAATCTATGCGCAACCATGTCACGTGCACGATGAGACATTCACTTTCCGATTTCATTTTGAAAATAGACCTGATACGGCTCGGACGCGGTACGTTAGCCGGACATAGATACCGGCATTCATTCCTGAATGGCGGAGTATTTAATAAGTTGTTCACACCAAGCTGTGACATCATTATAATACAATCCGATTACCAGCGTCTTTATAGCCCTGCACCTAACTTGCTTTCTTTTGACAATTTCTCCAACTCGAACGTCCTTAAATGTCCAAGAAAATGTTCCACGACTTGAAAGATAAGGCTCAATCGGCTCTCAATGCTACTCCATTAGGACAATATATTCCAAGCCGCTCGTCAGATGGGCAATCATCTAACAGTGGTAGTGGTAGCCGTTCATACGCTTTCGATGTATTACAACACCAAATTCGCACTTTACAACTCCAATACGGGTATTTTATTACTACGATATACATCTATTTGCTTCTCATTGATAAAACCATTGTATAGCTCAAGTGCCAGCAAAGATGTTCGACAGCTGCAACTTATCATTACCGGCCACAAAGGACATATACTTGACCTCGACAGAGAAGCCCAAGATGTACAAGCTATATCTAAAGAACTCTACATTTGGGGTCAAACTGAAAACAGCGATATCAAAGACGTTTCTGATCGCCTCGCCTACCTTACTTTTGTTCAAGGTGGTCTCGCTGCCTCTTTGGCGGCCTCCATCGATGCATCTAGAGCCCCTTTAAAAGCTCTTAGAGATGCCGAGGCTCAACTACAGCCCAGAAGAAACATTCGTACCAATTATGAATTGCAAATCTCCCGACTGAAGAATGAAAATAAACCCGGGACGGGGGGGAAGATACGGGAATTGGAGACGATGTTAAGTCGGGCGGAAGCTCAAGATGAACCTCTTGAGAAAGAAATTGAACTTTTGAAGAGGAAGGCTATTGTTGATAGTGAAACTCAACGATGGGATGCCATCAGAGAAGTAGGTGGCTTTTCTCTCTTTTAGAGACTCGATCCTTTTACTAATAGATCTTAAGTATGGAGAGAAACTTGCACTCCTTGCACAAGCTTCTAAACCTATCTTGCACGCTTTACCCAGTGTTCCACCATCACCAGCACGTCCGTATACTGGCGCAGCAGTGACGGCACGTACAAGAGCGACACTTCAGAAGGCACTCGATACGTACAAACCAGGAACGACCACCCTAGATCTTGATGGAGGTGTAGACCCCGAGATACGATCATTCGGTGAAACCCACGCAAGCGAATTGACTCGAATCGGCAGCGTCGCGGATCGACAGAAAGATCATGGACGAAATGTCCCTTCACCGCCGCCACCTTCAGCAGCAGCAGCAGCACCGCCTTCCGCATTCTCTTATAGTCAAGTATCACAAGGATCGCCCGCTCTTTCGACTGCTGCTGCAGGACGTACCTCATCCGATGCAGGCGTCCCATCACCGTCAACCCCTGTTGATCCTTTATCACTCAATAATAACCCTACTCCATTACCTGCTGTTGTTACAAACCCTGAAGCGCTTGTTAGTACAACATCTTCAGAACCTCAAAGCGCTATATCCGTCGGTACAATCCCCACGAACGCACCCACTGTTGCAGAAACAGGTGTTCCTCTCACTGGCGGTAAAGATGGTCCTGGCCCCGCGAGCGGAAGCCTGATGGGCGGGAAACATAGGCCATCAGAGGCGAGTTCTATCGGGAACTTGTCTAGCATCCCCGAGCTTAGTTTGAGTAAGGAATCAAGCCCACAATTTCCGAGTGCTGAAGAAGAGAAGAAACGGTTAGAACGTGAGGAAAGAGAAAGAGTGTTGGCCAATGAGGCTGCAACGACTGGTGTTGGTCCTTCGAGAGCACCAACTGTATCTCGTCCTCATTATGAAACGGCAGAAGAAGAAAAGAAACGGTTAGAAAGAGAAGAGAGAGAACGGTATGGTCGATCTTTTTCAATATCATGTTATTTTCTTACTTTTTGTTCATTAGAGTATTGCGGGGTGATGATTCCTCAAAACCACCCCCTGGAGAAGGTGGTGATGACGACGGAAATGCTCCTCCTCCTTATGAAGACCCTAAATAAAACGAAACCTATCACCTGTGTATGCCAATGAGTAAACCTTGAAACGGAATCATGCAATCTAATGGACACTGAACTCATCTTTACCCTGTCTCAGATCAACTTTTTGCGGGTCAAAATGATGCATTTATTTTTTTTGTTAATATAGACAATTTGTAATTATATATATAATATATTTATGAAAAGTCTATACTAGTGTGCATGGTGAAGAACAATGGCCAAAGTAAATGTGACAAACAAAAGACAAATGTGCGTATTTATTTGTAAGGCAAGGCTATAGGTTCCACCATTTTTATTCGTGCACTCCTTCTAAACCCTTCGTTAATCAACTAGACCTCCTTATCCTTCCAGGACGATGGCATAAACGGGAAAGAAAGAGGTTGGGTAGTAGTACTCTGTGGAAGATTCAGTGTTCTCGGGCCGAGGACTCTTAGACTATTATAGACGATGGCGTCGAGTTGAAGGTCTCAGATATATGGAGGGGAGGTATACGTAGTTGTGGAAGTAGTTGGTGTTTTTTTGAGAGTAACAGCAGCATCTTCTAAATCAGCTACATTACGAAGAAATAATCGTCCCTCATAAATAAGTATTTGTGATTATACAATTTGTTATAAAGAAGTAGCGTCCGTTTTCACGTTATTTACACAAGGTGCATATTTACTATATTAAAAGTCTGTTTTATCCACTTAAAGGACGGTCCAAGCTCCAAGCAGGACACCACCTATTAAAGTCAAAGGACCGACGAATGAGCCAGGTGAACCAGTCAAAAGTCTGGCACTAGAGGCTGCGCTGGTTCTAAAAGAGAAGGTTTAGGTGCTTAATATAGTTAAAATGACGTGACGTACGGAGTAGTACTGGTTGAAGACTGAGCTGCTGTTACGCTTGATGTGCTGGTAACTACAGAACCGCCCGGAGAAGTTGATGATGATGATGATGATGCTCCAGGCGTAGGAGTTATAGTCGCTAGAAAATATACGATCAAATCACTTTCCAAATATATATCAATGATACATACGAGATGATGTACTAGAAACGCCGCTGATGATCGAGGATGCATCACTTGCTATTCTGGAAGTGAGGGAACTGAAATCACTGCTGATGGTTGGTGCAATACTGGAGACAACACTACCAGCGGCAGAAGTCAACGAGCTGAAGTCACTCGCGGCAGCGGATGTGGCACTTGTGAAGAAGGTGGAAGCGTCGGAAACTGCTACACTGCCTGCACTTCCTATAACGGATGTTGCGTCATTGAATATCGAGGCCGCTATTGGATAGAATTAACAAGGCAGTCATCCGGTAGAGAGGAAGATGGACGTACCACCAGATGTGATATCGCTGAAAACACTATTGACTTTTGGATAATGTGAGACAAATAGGATCACATAAAGGAGATGAACATACGTTGAGGTTGGGGAACGGCACTGGTGATGACAGCAGAAAGCAACAAAGCAAAACCAGCAGTTTGAATACGGAACATTTTGAAAAATTCGAAGAGTATTATGCAATAATACAATAGCAAAAGGTTAGACCGCGAAGTTCGAAAAACAAGTAGTGAAAAAAAAGAACTGGGTGGAAATCGAATGATGGATGGCTCTTGGGCCTGTTGTCTTTAAGTATTAGCGCGACGTCATAGGGTAATAGTCAAGTAGCGATGGAAATGTGACGCTAAATTATAGTGTCTCTTGATGTATCATTTTTTTCAAATGGCCATAACTTCCGGACAACTGCGAAAGCCGAGCTTCGGTTAGATTGGTGCAGGTGGCAGTGATATCCGCAGATTTTTAGGGTGCTTTGTGTTGCTAGCCAGTAAATTCTTGCACAGGTTTAGATGGAAACCAAGAGAATATATTGTACCCTCTCCATTTCTCCGTCTCCTGAATCTAGCTATCGGCTCCACCGGGAAAAGATTGCTAAGAAGGAAGCTGCTTGCTCAGAGAAAAATCCCGGATATGAGCGACATCCGCAGCCAATTCAGTTTCATCCTCAGAAAATCAGAACTAATGCCTTTCCCAACGGACAGATAGGTCTATAGTGTTGGAGATACCGCCTTTCGATTGGTTGATATAAACGCTGATTCAACTAAGTTTCCAACCCCACGATCCTCATCTATATCATGTTGTTTGGTAACCTCATCGTCTCGGCTCATTTTCATCGGTATCACTTTACTTAAAGGTCTGTGATATCTAAGATTGTAAGTTATTTCTCTCTGATTGACGACATAAATTGAGTGACCTACTGAAAAGTTCACCCGAGTTTTCACGGCGAGGTGGAGACTCAGCGCCAGTCATATTTGATTCTGAATACTGCGATTAATACCAAGAGTACACGGTGAAGTCAAATAATAGCTCCAAGCCACGGAAGTTAGCCACCCTTGGAAGGTTGTTACATAACACATTAGTATGATGGGCCAAACTTGCCTACATATTCAAATGACCGATTGTGAAGCCATACCAAATAACGATGAAGCTTCCTTTTGAGGGCACCAATTTCTCAGCTGATAATTACTTTCACTATCATTATCCCAGAGTTTGAGGTTCACAAAGATACTTCTTTTGGTCAGACGGCCGTGTTTTTTTTGGCGGGGTTCTGGTGCACGGAGATGGACGGTTTTTCCCTAGTGGGGAGATAGTATTATTTAAAGTCTTCTAGGTTGCTACGTTCTGAATAGGCTGGTGAGAACGATTCTATTCATTGGGTGCCAATCGAATTACTGTCGTTTTTGCAAAGTTCTGGCGCTCAGAAGTGAGGCAGTTTGCAAGAGCATGCCAGTGGAGACTCAGGCTCTATTAGGGTATTAGGGGATCCCATGCGGAGTGGGGCTGCGCTACCCTTTCAGTTTGGAGTTCCCAGGAGACATGCATCCGCTGAAGCTGTTATCCCGACTGTCTGTTGCAGATAGGACTCAATTCAACCTTGGATTACCCTCAGGCTTTTGAAACACGCCAAATACCCCCTACCGTATATGGGTCAGACTCCTACGCCCATCTCCTGCTATTTGTGTTTAAGCATTAACAGGATCAAGTATTCTATCTCGACGCTGTTTCTTCAACAGCTCTTGTTGAACGAAAAGTGCCGCAAGTTACCATGACTACGGGAAATTTGGAGTCAACTTTTCAAATTCGAAAACGGGAGACTAAAAAACGGGGTGAAATTACTGACGACGGGACGATGAAGTCACTGGGGGGCCGTAATAAACATGTGCTAATGAACGAACGAACAAGATAGAATTGGTCCCTGTCCATACTTTGCTTTTCCGTGTTTCTATTTGGATGTGGCTATACGGACATGCCAGTATATGCTGCTCAAATGGCAAGCACCCTCATTGATACCTTGAACGTTGTGTTAAAACTATTTACACATGATTCTCATTATCCCTTACGACTACCCTATAACTCTCACCTAGGCGCATCTTTACGTGGCAAATCATTAAAAAAAGTTAAATTACCTCCATGGATGACACGACACGAGTCTAGCTAGGGGTGTCACATATGGAAATTCTGTCATGGTTCTTGTAGTAGTCACATCGTGATAGCTGCCAGTGAGAGTAGGTCATTCTCCTATATTTCTAATGGTTTCTGTGTCGATGCTGCTTATGGATTTCTACTTAAACAATCTGGCAAACTCGTCTAGTTCTCGTCTCTATTTTAGTAAAGGAGTTAACACTGACATTTCAAATATACAGGGAAGACGACCTACCGTGCTTTAAGCCTTTATCCGTATGATTGAAGTGATTCGATTTTAATTGTATTCTCTCTTGTCCTTATCCCTGCTTAACATAATAAAGTTTTCTTTCCACCCAACTATATATGTCCACGACTCATTCTTTTTAGATGGATGGATGAATCCAGAAGACTCATTTTCATTTTCGAGACACCAGCCTACCATCCTTCTAGCGTCCCAAGAGCACTTCTCACGTGTCTCTGTACCTCATGAGTGGTCTAGTCATCTGTCCTCGCTCCACTCAGTCAACTAATATTTATTATCTGACTTCCTTGACTGCATTGCTTTGCCTAGTGAATAGCTATGCATGGATCTGTGCCCTTCACTATTCTCAAAATATGCTACTTTCCACTCTGGCTCTGGGTTTATTCTCGCTTGCTGAATGCCAAATCTTTACCACCTCTCATTCCGGCCGTACATTCATTCAGTCCATCCACTAACGACAACGATTTCCACCTTGCGTCGAGATTCCGTATCGTCGTTGATGCATCACAAGCTTCTGCTCGTTCTGAAAATGATACGACTTTGATTCCACCCACTTTACGAGGATTCGGAGAAACATTTCTATCAGACCTACAAGAACTATTTGACTCCAATGTGAATATAGAGGAGATCGATTTGCCTCCTAATTTTGTTCCCGAAAATGGAGATATTATCCTGACATTGCTACCCTCGTCAATCGCTCAAACATACACTCTTGCAAAGGGTACACCCACTGTCGAAGGATATGAAATGGTCGTTACGAGCTCTTCCGTCAAAATCAGCGGATCAGGGCCTAAAGGTGCTTTCTGGGCAACGAGAACGTTGTTACAAGGGTTGATTTTGGCAAACAAGACTTTCCCATCCGGGACAATTAAGGACCAACCTGACTGGTCCACTCGAGGATTCATGCTTGGTATGAAGATCATTGGGAATCTGAGGCGACGTTTATAAATCTTTGATTAAACAGACGTAGGAAGGAAGTTTTATCCAATTGAGTATCTTACGGAAATGTGCGCATATGCGTCTTTCTTCAAAACCAGCGAATTTGTAGGTCTCAACGCCTGTCCACATAATTTTTTGAATTTACCCCTGGTTTCAAATTAGCATGTTCATTTATCCGATAACATTTCTCCAAATGGTGATTTCAATGCATATGCGAGATTCCGGTTGCGTTCCGAATTTGAAGGTCTAACACCGCATGAAAATGAGACATATTCTCAAGAAGAGTTTGAAACATTTCAACAAAGTTGTGCCCTACGTGGCGTTACTGTAAGTTTTATCCTTCTGCACAGGTGTATCACTCATTACAGATGGCTCGTCAGGTGATTCCAGAATTAGAAGCTGTAAGTTCTTGTCTTCTTCATTGGTTTTGATTTCTTTCCTTAAGTCTTTTTAAGCCTGGTCACGCATTGGTTATTAACCAATGGAAGCCCGAATTAGCTCTTAGTACAGATATTACCCTGCTAAACCTATCATATCCAGATACGCTTCCAACGATAAAGACGATATGGGAAGAGTTCCTTCCATGGATGCATACTAGTAAACCGTGTGATTTTCAAAGAAAATGAATGTGGTGTTTAACGATGTTTATAGAACAAGTCTCCATAGGCGCAGATGAATACGACATGAATTTGGCGGATAATTACAATGAATATGTTGACACAATGGTGACTCCTGTTCTATACATCTTGCTATATTGTCAGTGACTTATTTTTCTTCAGGATGCACTTATTGGTCAAGCCGGGAAGACCATCCGTATCTGGGGAACTAACGAACCTTCGAACAAAACTTCTGTGAATAAGAATGTTATAATCCAGCACTGGTCGGTGATGCGCATAATCTGAATTGAAACCAGGTCTAAATACACTACCATTGTAGGGAATTCTTTGAAGATGATCCATTCCAGTTGATTCAACAAGGATATCGCGTAATCAACAGGTAAGGACATGAAATAAACGTCCGAGCATGAACGGTTCTGAAGCAACAAAGCGATGATGCCTTCAACTATATTGTTATAAAATACGTACGTAAATTTGTGAGAATCAGAGCGTATAATTTGTTGATTATAGTAACAGAGCGGGTCCTATCCTCAGATGCTCAATGAAACGCGTCTCTGGGATGGTGCGAATGCAAATACAGGTGGAATTTGGTATCCCGCCATCTTCGACAGAGGTGAGTCTCCTTCCAAATTTCTTTTTTACTGATGAATGTCCTATATTGGCAGGCAATGCGTCCAACAACCCCTTTATCAGTAATTCTAACCTTGAAGGATCTATAATGGTAAATAATATTAATATATAATTAAATTTGCTATCATAATACCAATAATTTTAGGCCACGTGGAATGACAACGGACCGACGGCGTCGACACCTCTTGAAGCGTTCTATGCTATCAAGCGTGGTCTGCCGATAACGGTATCAGCAGGCTGGCAAGCCGGATCGTCCTCCCGACCTAATCATCTGACGGAAGAGCAATACAACCTAGGGTTTCCAATTCTCCAAGCCTTCATTCCTGGTCAAAACCTAGATAGAAGAGTTCCGAGCAAAACTCCTCTAATAGTATCCTACGATTTCTCCAACCCAGGGCAAACGAAGAATGTGATTCTGGATAAAAGTGGAAATGGTTATGACGGTCGAGTTGTACAACAAGGCATTATAGAAACGTCTTTAACGAGTAAAGGATTGAATTATACAGTCCTTTTGCAGCTTCAGATATTACCTTCTCTCGTCCAAGAAGGGAATATTTTAACAGGTCCAGATGATACATTTGGCATCATCCAGAATGGGGAGGGGGATCTCACATTCGCATTCAATTCAACGAACATTACGTATCCCTTTCCGAACTACACACTCCAGCTTGGAGAGTCAAATGCACAATCGAACTCAACCAATGAAGGAATAGCCTATGAAATCATACTTATGGGAACAGAGGAGGGTACAAGCGCATATATCAATGGAGAATTTGTGGGAAGTTTTGTGGTTTCGATACCAGCATCTTTTTCACCAGTTCATATGTCTTTCGTGGCTCCTTTGCAGAGTGTGAGGTATGATATACCCAACGACGGTCTTCGTGTAGAGAAGTTTATGGTGTGGGATGGGATACAAGATATATCAATGATAGCTGGCTTTAATTTAGATTAGAGCTTAGACAAGAAGGTATTCTAAATATATACTCGATGCAACAAACTAGAAAATCCTCATACCACATGGGATTATCAGGTTAAACTTTAATCCCGCGAAATGCCGAATCGGCATATCCATGCAATAACTATTAGATACTATTTCGCTGAGAACATTTTATATCACGCAATACTACCCACACATCTCTTTTTTATCTTCAACTATGTCGTCCCACATTCACATAGCCATTCTCGACGATTATCAGGGTGTCGCTCTTGAGTTAGCTGACTGGTCTAACATGCAGAGTAAGGCATCTATTGATGTTTATCGGGATACAATTCATGACGAAGACCAATTGGCAAAACGTTTGGAACCTTATACGATTGTACGCCCTGAGCTTTCTTTGCTCTTGAATCAAGTCTTATACACCATTGTGCACTGGAATAGATATGTACGATGCGCGAAAGGACAAAGATAACAGCTTCGTTATTGGATAAACTTCCTAACTTAAAGTATATCACTACAAGTAATTGATTAAAACGTATACTCATTGGTCTAAACTAAATAACAAATATATAGCTGGATTCGTGAATCGGTCGATTGATATGGTGGCTGCTGCGGCAAAAGGCATAATTGTCACAGGAACCGGTGGTTACGGTGACCCAACTTTGGAGCATATATGGGCGTTGTTCTTCGAAGTCGCTCGCTCAATAGCTGTAGAAGATAAGAATGTCAAAAACGCGAATCCCCAATGGCAGACCCTGATTCCCATCGGCTTGTCAGGAAAGACCCTTAGCTTGCTTGGAGTAGGAAGACTGGGTGGAAAGACTGCCAAGGTACTATGGCACGCATATGAAATTCATAGAGAAGAAATTGAGCCTCTGCATATATAGATCGCAAAATTGTTTGGAATGCGAGTTCTCGGGTGGTCTCCTAACCTTACAAAAGAACGCGCTGAAGCAGCTGGTGTGGAATTAGCCGAAAGCAAAGAGGATCTTTTCAAACAAGCCGACTTCTTGTCTATACATTTGGTGTTAGCTCCATCAACTCGTCACCTCGTCGGAAAGGCCGAATTGGCAGCCTTGAAACCAACTGCCTTCTTTTTCAATACTTCGCGTGGTCCAATTGTTGACGAAGAGGCCCTCCTTGATACCTTGTATAATAAACGCATTGCTGGAGCAGGATTAGATGTTTATGACATTGAGCCTCTTCCACTGAATCATCCTCTAAGGAAAGCACCTAATGTTGTCCTTACACCCCATAACGCGTATATTTCCGACGACAATTATAAAGTAAGCCTCGTTTCAAACCTGATGCAGTACTGTTAATTTTAATATCTCAACTCACTCAGGCATGGTGGTCTGGTACAGCTCAAAATGTCTCTAACTATTTGGAGGGCAAAGAGCTTCGGGCGATCTTGAATGGTAAGGAATGAAATGCCCCATGGTATGCGAGTTCGCGCTCGGAAGGAAATACCATCATTTCACGCTTAGTTAGTGCTACGTAAAGGATGTATCTAAAACTCACGGAGATGCCTTGACATTAAATGGCGTATCTCATGATCTGCTAATACCCCTCGCAGAAGGGCCCAAAGAGCAAAGCAAAATAAAATGTCAGCCGTCATTCAACAAAAGTGGACACATATTATTACAATAATCTAACCTGTACACCTTTGAACATTGCTGTACAAACGGAAAGTGACCCGAACAACGATGTTCGAGCCAAAGAGAGTGAGGAACCGGTAAATAAGCAGAGAGAGAGAGAGAAACTACGCAACCAGCCGTTCTCAATTAACTGTATCCCTCTTCAGAAACCATAAAACGTATGTCGAGTACCATGGTATCATCCCAAACAAATTTCTTTAAAAAGAAAGTGATCGTTAATGAAAGAGAGGTAAGAAAACGGGAGGGTACGTAAATAACTGTAAGAGAAATGAGGATTAGTCAAGTAAAAGATAAGCCAAAACTTACAGTTACGAAGCGTCCTCAGTGGGAACGAAGACGTGTTTTCCTCGCATTGCAATTTCCGTCATGCCTTTACCACTCCCAGTCACACCAACTATTGTTGTCAAAGGTTAATAAAGGCAAAAAAGTATAAAACATGATGTATGGAAGGATGCTTTACCTTTTCCATGTGGATTGTCAGGTGTCTTAAATATGCTCTTGCCAGCAACACCCGCAATATTAACGCCTTTCTTCTCTGCTTTCTTAGTAAACTTCTGCCATGTGGCTTGTTTGGCCAGTTGTTCTTGCGCTTTTTGCGCGCGAATCTCAACTTTCTTCTCGTTCTTTTTCTTCTTTCGTTCTCGTTCTTCGTCCTCCTCTTTTGTTATCTTCCGCTTAGCTGATGGTGGCTGATATTGATACGAGGGAGGTAAAGGTTTCAACGCTGCGGCAGTAAGCAATTCGGTGTTATTGTATCCTTTGAAAACGACACTGTACACTCTGTTTTCCGTCGCCCCACCGACAGATGTCACCCGAGCAGGATACCACGCGCCATCACCAGAGTACTTTGCTAGAACTTCATCGCCAGCACTAAACGCGGGAGCAGATGCCGCCAATGAAGCAGCTTTTCGACTAGCTTCAGCTTTAGATGCCTCAGCTTGTGCGATGGCTTCTTTTGTAAGTTCGATAAGGGATTTTAGCTCCTCGCATAGGATTAAGAGTTCAGTGTTTGTTGGGTCGGCTGAGAGTGCTAGTTCAACTTGTTTGAGTTGTACTTGAAATGTTTCTAATTCTGAAGAATCCATTTATGAGGATATGAACAGATCGAAAAGATAAGGAAGAACGTAAGCAAGGACGACGTTACTTGGATGTGGCAGGAAAAGAAAAAGCGATAAGGAGTGAGTCACAGGTTGTCACGGATGTATTACGTAGTTGATTTTCACAACCACCCACTTGTGTGATCTCAATAGGCTCCCGCACTGAGTACTGATCGAGATCCTTCAAGCATGAGTTTAACAGAAAAAGACAGTTTTTTTGTGCCTCAGGGTTTCTTATTACTTGATTAAGCAGATTGAGGGCTTCTCTTTAAAGCTAAATTCACGTAATGCGTTTCTCAAAAATACCTTTATCAATAGAGGAAATGACTCGGAAACTAGAGTATATTACCCATTCTTGAGTTATGGTTATGTTAAAGTCGGGCCATATCTTTTTTAAGCTCAAGACACAAATTGCCTATGCTAGTTCTTACCCGTCCTGCAGGCTACGAGACATCATTTGGGGTAAATTTTAGACAACTCAAGCAGTTTTCGTCAGACTCTTTTTAATCCAATTGTACAGTCTGCTGGAAGCAAAATTAACTTGTTACAAAGCGCAATTACTTGAACCTACAGGCAAGTCGGGCCCTGCAGGTGCGGAATTTGATGTCTAGAAGAGTAGAGGTATGGTTGGTAATATATCATGTGCATTTCTTGGAAATCTTATCCATTGCAGATGCCAGAGTAGTCCTGATTGGTATAATTATGTTTTGCCGTATCATTTCTGTGAAATTGGTTAGATCATAGGGTTTCTCAGTATCGGGAAATCTACTCTTTTATCAAAAACCACACATCACACATGCAGGTAAAACGATATTTGACAAGTATTTTGATAATAGATCATTAAACTGTTTCTTCTTAGCATTGGTGGCTGCTTCTTACGAATTCACAACTCTCATTGTATGGTATGTCCGACCCCATTGCTCCCGTCTCAATCAGTAGTCCATTCCCGGTGTGTTAGAATACTCCAGCGCTCAAATACAACTTCTCGACCTAACGGAATTTACCGTTCGTTAGCTCCGAATTTCCGTTTCGCTCTCGTTTGGTAATTATTATTTTGTTTCAGCGCATTCTCGATTGATTTCATTGATGTTTTTAGGGTAAGATTGCTCTGTTTTTCTCAGTAAGTAGGAGTTGACTACAAAGAACCCTTGGGGCGTCCGTCTAAATTTTCACCTCACGCAAAAGGTTTTATCTAAATACTGCCAAATACGTTTAACGTTTTTTACAGGTTGGTTTGAATTATCTAGTACAAAATAAAGATGTAGTAAGAAGTAAGTCCCGTTCGGATTTACCTCTGTTCTTTTTACACACTGATAATCTGTAGTTACTTTCTCTCGTCATGTACCCATCACCGAGCAATGAGTTTCACAAAGTCACAAACATGTATGTCATTGTCGCGCCTGTCTCATTACTAGTAGGGCAAATACATAAATATAGTTGTAAAACATGCCTGTATCATCACTGCAAGGTCGGGCTGAATATGACAGGCCAAATGGCATTACTGATGAAAATTTCTGGGATCTAGAACTTTTGCGAGTAAACTTTCGAAAATTCTTGTTATGTAAGGGATGGCAGCTAGAACAAGCATAAGTATGTAGGTACGTCAAACATCTTATGCTTTCACCTACTACTATAGTTACCGCCCGGAAGTGTCATTGATGCTCGATATGACTTGATGCCCTGAGGGAATGCGATTCATACTAGTATCATCTGCCTCTTTGCCTTCGGGTAAGAAATCAACTGTGCATAGCACACGTATATCTGCCGTGCCCTCACTTAAGTGACGAAATCGGGTACTGTCCTGTAATTCTACTAGTATTATGCATTCCGACGCCGCGTCATTTTTTGTATTTTGAGAGTTCGAAAATGTGATTCAATTTTCTAAGCTAACCGGTTTAAATTGACATCTAGGGCTGGTGCAATTTTTAAATATACTACAAACAAAGTAAATCAACCGCTTGGGCGGGCGATTCAATGTTGGGATTGCCTGATAATAGTTCTGCACTCAACCGTTCAAAAGATTTGTGTTTCTATCGATAACTTTATTGAATTCTCCATCGCTGGAACTCTGAGATCTTTGGTGGTCTAAATTCGGCTAAAAATAATAAATCCTACGGGAAGTCACCCACTATTGAAAGTGAGGGAATTCTATCCCATAAAATTTTTAAGTTTACAATGAGATATTGGATATTTTGGCTGGTCCACATAAAAATTTGTCGCCAAATCGGAATCGCTTTACTTAGGTTTTTTAACCGATCAAAGCCTCAATTTTTGCAAAAGGCGGTTTATTGACCGTTAATATATTCAAAATTTGGCCTAAAATGGTTTATTAACCTCAATATTCAAAATTAAGGCTTTGATCGGTTAATAAACCGATTTCTTAATCCAAACTTGTATAAAACGGATTGAGAAACACCCGGTGTGGTCGGCCAAACCTGTGAAATTATAATTCATAATGGGCTAGGATCTTCTCTCCGGATCTTCGCTTTTGGCCTGTTTCCTTTTTCTCGGCATCAATATATTAAAAAGTGTATAAAAGATGCCTGAGTTTCTCTTCTTCTCGACACTACAACCTCCTTTCAAGGTTTTTACACTATGAAATTTGCTCACTTTGCTCTCTACACTCTCCTCAATGTTCTCCTTGTGAGCGCAGCTCCTGGACCTGAACATCCAGTTGCTGCCGCAGAGCCTACTTGTATTGGATTTGGACAGAGTTGTGTTCCCAACCTGATGTCGTGCTGCGATGGTATGGTTTGCAGCTTCGGGGGCGTGAGTAGTAACTGAAGTGTATACAAGTGTTGAATATTTGAATTGATATCATTTTTTATAGGGGGTTTTTGCGTTCCCAATTAGTTTGTGCGCATTAAGAAATTGAGCCTTCAGAAATGTGTTTTGTAGAGTTTAGTTGTGTCCATGTGGAGTACTTATACATCATTTCCTTCAAAAACTGATTTGTTAATATGTTCGAGGTATCTTGTGAATTATAAGGGAGTGTTATGACCGATGAACAGTTTGAGAGTCCTGAGTATTTATGTGGGTAGGGTTCGGCACCATACCCGGGCAGTCGTACACGGCCATATATATAGTTTACAGTATCTGGTCTCATTTGTCACATTCACCTCACAGGTATAATAGTTAGAAATGCTCCAATAATAAGCACACTATCGCAAAAGAATTTCGTGCTTTCGATTTAATCACAATTTTAGATCTCTTCACTTTTCCAACGGATCTGATGAAACCCGGGATGAGATTGAGCTCAAAAAACTTGGCAGCGGCAGAACGGTCTATTTCACTACTGCGGTGTGTACTTACTAATAGTGATATAATATATACCCAACATCCATTAATATGTATGACAGACTCCACAAAAGGTTGCCGCATCAAAAACTGCGCCATTCTAGCAGAGGAATATCGTCACCACTGTGGAATTGTCTAAAGAGATGGGTCGCATGTTGGCTCAAATGCATATGACCGCACGAAATGATGCCCGCGATATTGAAATTGTTCTTGGGGAAGATATTACCAGCACTTGAAATAAGTACCACGAGCCACGTGTTTAGGTTATTAATTTCAACCAAGTCAAGGATTTAAACTGTATAGAGGAGCAGATTTCCTTGCTCGTGGACGCATTTTTTGCCAATGAAGTCTATTTTCCTCGCGCTAGGCGACGCCCTTTATGTTGTATTTGCCGACGCCTATATAGACGAATGGAGAAGACGCGAGAAAACTTATTCTAGTCCTCGAGGCAAAGCAAAGCCGCAGGGATGGGTAAATCTACGCCGGCTTTGGTGTAGTGGATATGGTTGTGAGTACGAGTGGTGGAGAGATACTGACTTGTATATAGTGTTTCTAGCAACATGAAAGGGTTTATTAATGGTTTAATATCGAGTAACAAATCTGATTAAGGCTGGATAGAACATGGAGTTTTGCGACAAGTATCATAAAAATCAACCTTTGGCATTACTAATATGCGTGAATTCTACAACCATAATTTGTTTATTCTGTACTAAGCAATATTACACCTTGACTACCCCTCTATTAGTGGACCGTACGTGTTTGGTTAGGAATTCGCTACTCTTTTACCATAATTAACCATAAAGCCCTTCAGAAATGTTTAGGGGCGGGCCGTTTGAATGTTTACTCCATGATGGCATTACATTTAAAACCCATCAGGTATTGGTGAAATTCGCAGTGTCGGCGGTGGCAACGCCATTAAGGATGTGGAGGGGGTGGTCTCGGTCTCATAGTTGAAACCGGTTGATGGCAGGGGAGATGCGACTATGCAATGGGCATACAGAAACAGAAACAGTATGAAGTGCATTGTAAAAGTGTTTTTTGTTGCTATATTCCGATGGGTGTGCCTTTGCTTTTATACTCGAAGGCTACAAGACTATGTTCGTCCATGACTCGACAGCCCGTTTTACGTCGGTCACTTCGAAGTCAACGTGAACTCGCGGCGCGACGGTGTCAAAGTAATAACACCAGTGGCTCGGAAATGGGAATGACACACACATTACTAGAAAGCATGGCCGGGTTCTTGCAGCAACCAATCGCATATTACCGGAAAGAAACACTGGCGGACGGAGATCCTCCGGTCCTCATCTCCGATCCTCAATATTACAAATGCACGGCCAGCCAATTTCTTTGATCCGACTGACTCGACCAGGAATATTCGTGATCGTTCTTCATAATTCCGGAACATTAAATAAGTCTTTACATGTACGTGAAAGTCTCTTAACAATGTGCAGAGTAGTACAGCGAAAGGGCCCAACTTAAGAAACGCTTGTGCGCAAACTTCGTTTTCAACATGGTATCAATATCTTTATTTCACGGTATAATAGTACAGACGGCTATAAACTGGCTCTTGAATGCATGTCAGTAGAAGAAACCTTAAAAATCATTGATGATTTACATCTATAAATTCGGGACATAACTAGATCGTTTCCTTAACGTTTCTCCATATCTGTTACATAAAACAATGTAAATTCAAACCTTTTACGAGAAAAATAACAACATTCCTACCTTTGTAATACTAAAGGAATTGGTACGAGCAGTAGCGCGACTACTCCTAGAATTGTGGATGCCCATTGTGGGCCTAGTTTGTTGTACATCGCTCTAGCAAATAACGGGAATCCAGCACCTGCCGCAGACCGTATAACGGTATACACGGCAAGGGCGGAAGCCGCCACTGAGAGATAAGCATCTGTCAACGCATTATTTAACGAACTATTTAATTCACAAGCCGTTTTATTTCAAACGCACCCACTATGTAATTCGTCAAGGCAACCTTAATAAAAGAAGCGTTCAGAATTAATTTAACACCTATGTTTGTCCTACTTACGAAAATTAGGCTGATTGATACCCCTAAGAATACTCCTGAAGACATCTAAATATAAATCAATATATTAATAAAGGCACCAACTAAAAGGTGCCTTACTGATGCCCAGTATGAAATAAACGGGTATGACGTCCATCTAGGAATAACATGATTTTCATCAGACTAACGATTAAAACACAAAGTTTGTACCCACCCGAACCAAAAGAAGGAAATTACATAGAGTGGTCCGCTATAAATGGCAGATTTTAGTCGTACTTCGGGAGGTGGATTGTTGGGTTTGTATTTTTCTATATCGGCTTCGTACAACGGCTGAAACACAGTACGATACTGAACGACGGTTGAGAAAAAAAAGGTTCTGTTCAAGAGTGTAAGAGAGTTACCAAAATTCCTGCGGTGATGCACCCAAGGAGAATAGGCAAAAACATGAGGCCTTTTACGGTGACAATCTCAAAAAAATCTCGATTGAGAAATTTTTTTATTTCATACCTGCGCTTCCTGCGTTCATATGATGTCCCTGTTCAAATACAATGGGGTACGCTTCGAATAGAAGGTAGATACACCCATAAACAAACTGAAAAAAGGAGCAACAATGTCATGTGTTCAATATTTTATCTTTTCCTAAGGATGAAAATACGCACAGAAACATATATGGTCATAGATACCAACATTGGCTCTCTCAAAAACAACAGAAACGGTTTCGCCAAAATCCTCTGAAGTCGGGTGGAAAATGGGATTTTTAGCTTCTCTAAAGGAGCATAGTACCGCGGATCCCCCGTTTCCTTGCGAATCCGACGAGCCTTTCGGACGAGAATGACGGGCGCATATGTTTCTGGGAGGAAGAAAACTATTAAGAAAAGACAAGATCCCGCCTTAAAAACAAACTGAGCTGACAATATCCTTGATAACAAAAAACCACCCACAAAACAAGCTAAGACCCAGTATAGCCATCGAAAAGAGACGTCACTGATTTCAATAAAGCCGGCCACTAAAGGCCCCTGTTTAAAAGTGTGTTTAGAATCAGTGAGCACTTTAGAGACTTAGATTTGCATGCATACTAGGGTTGGTCCTACAAATGGCGCGACGCAAAACTTGAAATGTTTGTAAGTTTCTCTAGAGTACGGTGTTTTATACTTACTACAGCCATAGCTTTACCTCTTTCACGAGCTTCCCATCTAATAATGTCTGGATGTCAAAAATGAAGGTAATGAAAGTCATCTAATAAACGTACATGTCCGAGATAAAAGCTCCTGAATTGGTTATAGGACTGCCAGGATGAAGGTAAGGATCCGAATTTAATACATCTGTTTTAAACCTACTTGGCAGCAAAACATCCCCCGAGAAAACGAAAAATTAATAGAGCAGCTCCATTAGGAGCAAGTGCGCTTCCCACTTGACATAAAGTGTAGACGGTAAAAGAAACAATGAAAAACGGTCTAGAAAAGATGTTGGCTAGAATACAAAAGTAAGTACATAGTTTGACTTACTTCCGACCGTACTAAAAGCAAATGAGAGATTAAATAATATTAGAAATGTGGGGCCAATACAGCGCATAAGAAGAAATGAACCTGTTCGGATAACGGCGCCCATAATAATGGCCCTAAGACGTAACCTAGTAAGAAAAAGCATCAGGAAATGTAGTGGAGCCTCTCTTCCATCCAAATTACCACAAACAAAAAGCGAAACTGTTAAGGTAGCCGCAGTGTCGGAGTAATGAAATCTTTCAATCATATGTTGAATGATACCCGAAGGCGAGGAACTGGCGAAAGTTCTTATGCAAATCATTAGATGCCCGCCACACCATATTCAATTCGTACTTACGAGGAAAGGATAAAAGTTCCAGCTGCAAACGTCCTTTAAAGCTAGTCATTATCATGCCATAGTAGATCAGGCGTAAACAACGTACAAGATCCAGCGCTTCGTAGGGCTCCAATTCTGAGGGGCATGGGGTTACAATCTGACAATGTAAAAAAAGATTTTTCGGCATACCTTGGGATTCTCTGGGTCATTAACTTCAAAGGCAACGAGGAAAGAATCTTTATCATCGCTCTGTTCTTTTCCCCTCTCAACTTCTTCAAGTCCCTCGTCGAATACGCTATCAACTTGTGACGTCGGGCATTGTTTGACCGAACCTGGAGTACCCATTCGATACGTACGAGGGCGAGAAGAGAAATATAGCCAGGTTTACCACCAGTCTAGGGTCCCTCCTTTTTATAAGGTGATATCCAAACACATTATTACATGCTGCCGAAAGCAACTGGAGAATCAGAATGGCGGGAGCTAAGAAGAAATCGGGCCGAAGCGCAGTCTTGTGGAACGAGCCGTGAACTTGATCAATGAACGGCAAATTTTGAACGTTTAACCCTTGCAGCTCCTCGCACTAGATACGAGGCTAGTTTTCCTGATGGTGTGAATTACGACACTCAGCCTAAAGGCATAGTATCCCACATGCCGTATTTTTTAATTGGAATCGAGGAGACAAGCAGTTACGTTTCGGATTTGTGATTTTTGTGTGCTCATCATTTAGATTTGAACGGCTTGTCGGGACGTCCCTGCAGCCGGTATGGCGCAAAAATATCATTATGCCGTCGGCGTGCTAAATATATCCAAGGTTCACCTTGTTCCGGTTCAATCCCGATACTTCTTTGAGGTTAATAGTTCCAAAACCCACACGCTGTGATGACGATTATTGTGTTGCGAGATTTGCGATTGGATGGAAGTATAATATATATATATAAACATCATAAGGTTTCACAAGGGGAGTCCTGCTTACAATCTAGACTATTATGTACGGCCGCCGGCGACTCAGAAGTTGTTGATGCGTGTCGGCGCGCGCGCGCGATGGCAGGAATTGTAAATCATGTAAAGCCCAAATTTACACAAAGCACGACGTGCTATATCGAACTTTTTTACGCACAAATGAAAATAAAACTCGTAGACGAAGAAATAAATTAAAAATAAATAAACTTACATATGAGATTACTCACTGTTAAAATTTAATGCGCCCTACTGAGTCCACGGTTTTGGCAGATGGAAGTCATACGTGAGAGACTCTAAATATAATCTGTCAGGATAAGACCACCTTTGCTACGAAATTGTCCACTCGTCATAATTTCACTTAAGTGGACCAAAGCTTGTTGACCGTCGAGAGAAATCTCATGGATCTAGAAGGGTAAACGGCTTTCTTTACTCAGAGCAGTGTTTCTGATCCCTTGTAGCTTTCGTAGAGCCGGACACCAAGCTATTGATAAAATTTGCGATTATCTTCAGACTCTTGAAGAAGGGAAATTGGTCCCTGATGTCAAACCCGGATTCTTGAGGGAGGCACTTCCTGGTACGCCGACGTGAACAAGGAGAAGTTATTAAAAAGCAGACCCTTACCTTTTCAAAGATAACACGCCAGAAGATGGTGAAAAATTTGACGATATTGCTGAGGACTTTGAGAGGTTAATTTTACCAGGTGAGTGCAATAGAACGTTATCGGTCTGTATGCACCAAAACAAGCTAAATTTTAGGAATTCTGAATTGGCAACACCCTATGTTCTTTGCATGGTTTCCAACGGCAGGGACATACGAGAGCATGCTAGGAGATTTATACTCCAGCAGCGTTTCAAATCCAGGCTTTAATTGGAGCTGTAGTCCAGCTTGTACCGAATTGGAGGCGGTCGTGATGGACTGGTCAGCAAAACTTTTCCATCTAGATGATGTCTTCTTCAATTCATCTCGCATTGGAGGAGGAGTTATGCAGACTACTGCGTCCGATTCAGCATTGGTCGCTGTTATAGCCGCTCGAGCAAAGTATCAACGACGACATCCCGAAGTTCCTCTAGAAAAGCTGTTGATTTATTTCACCACAGCGACTCATGCACTAGGGGTCAAGACGGGGCTAATTTTGGGTCTGAAGTGTCGAGCTCTTCAAGTTACAGCCAAGAACAACTATGCACTTCAAGGGGAGGAGGTATCAGCCGCTCTTGAAGAGGATCGTGCAGCGGGATTTCACCCTTTCGTATTGAGTGAGCGTTTGCCTCTGAAGTTTTGATAAAATTACTATTCTACTCACTAGAAGTGACTTCTATTCAGTTGCGACAATAGGAACCACATATACCGGCGCCGTCGATAGAATAGATGAAATTGGGCCCATCAGTATGGTTCTATCGGATATTATTATATGCTGAAAGTAGAACTTCTTTGAAGCACGGAACAACGGCCTTTGGCTGCATATTGACGCTGCCTGGGCAGGAGTGGCACTTGCCTGTCCGGAATATCACGAGGCTTGTTACTTAAACGGAATCAATACATACGCAGATTCTTTCTGCACGAATTTCCACAAGGTAATGATATTGATTTTCAAATTTTGTTGTTGTGCTTAATTCCAACCCCTGACAAGTGGGGTCTTGTGAACTTTGACGCATCTACTCTCTGGGTTCGGGATCGATCTTTGTTGACTGAAGCTCTTGATTGTTCACCAGCGTATTTGCGATCTAAACAAAGTGACGAAGGTTTGAAAATGTTATTTATTCCGTGGTCTGCAATCTCATTTACTTACTTCTGCTGCAGGAACTGTTGTCGATTATAGAAACTGGCAGTTACCCCTAGGCCGTCGTTTCCGTTCTGTGAAAGTATGGTTCGTTCTCAGGAGTTACGGCATTGAAGGGTTTCGAAGTTATTTGAGAAAAGTGAGTAAAATTGAATGCTCCAAACCAGCAAGCGAGTCCCGCTGATATCTATATCTATTGTGTTGTGAAGGGCATCACTCTGGCTAAACAATTCCAGATACTGGTTCGATCCGATCCGCGCTTCGAAATTGTTACGCCCCCATTCTTGGCTTTGACAGTATTTCGAATTCGTCCACCTTCTGATATACAGACTGACAGAAGCGATGCCGATATTAACAATACAATGCTGAATGCTTTAAACCGTATATTTCATAGGAGACTTTCTGCGAAGGATTTATTTTTGACATCGATTGATTTGGATGGGATTTTTTGCATTCGCTTAGCGATTGGATCACAAAGAACGGAAGAACGGCACATCAAGAAGGTATGGGATATCCTTGATAGTGAGGTTGAACCAGCGGTGAACGAATGGTTGGGAAGCAATTGGGGATCGAATACCTTGGCCGACTAGATGGAAATCTTATTTTTTTGTAAGAAATAAATTATTTTTCAGAAAGATGAGAGTATATTATCAAGATATCTCACTGGCAGGAATGTTTTCAGACATAATTCACCGTGATGTTACACGTAGGCAACTTTACTTTTGCCCTAACACGTGTCCGATAATTTGCGGTTGCCATGAAGGTTTGAATACACGCACATCTAATAAGACTGCAATAAAAGCCAATAAAACGTAGGAAGTGTCTTTTAGCCGGATTGAAGGGGAATGGAAGTCAAAGGTCGCTGCGCGCCAGCATATTGGGTAACTATCTCACGTGCAAGGGCCATGTAACGTAACATGCTCTGCAAATTTCGATGTCTTCATAGTCAGCATGTCCCAAAATCGAGCATCTGGAAACCGATTCGAAGGTTTTCTCAGTCATACGTTCTCCGAAACGGTACTTCTACGGAAGCTATTCCTTCACGACCACACGTATTTTCCTCGGAAGAAATCCTTATCCAAAATGAAGACGACGAAAAACACTCGGGGGTAATCCAAAATGAAGGTGTTAACTCGGATTTAGATCCATTGTCTGACTTTGCATTTCTTGGAGTGAGAAAATCTGTCCGAGCGGCCTTGCATGAATCATTTCCAAGTATTCGTTCACCAACCGCTTGCCAAACTGCGTTCATACCGGCTATTTTACAACGAAAAGATGTCATATTGAGGGATAACACGGGAACCGGAAAGTAAGTAATATAATAATGCCCAATTCATGGTCCTTTGAACAAAGTTCCCATTGATAACAAAAAATGTATGAAAAGAACCCTAGGTCTCATTTTAGCCCTTCTTTCAAAAACTCGTGCTACACGACCACGCATGTCTTTCCAGGAAAGGTCGCAGTTAGCTAAAAGACCAATTACAAGTCTGGTTATCGTACCACATCGGGACTTGGCCTTTCAATTAATGCAATGGATTCGACAGTTATGCCCACATAATCTTGAATCCTCTCTTGATTCGATCGGACAGGTGTGTGTGCGTGGCATACCTGAATTGCCTCTCGACGTTCAAATTCGGAAACTTCGTGACCAAGCGCCTCATATATTGATTGGGACGCCTCAGGCGATTCTCGAAATTATTGAAAAGGACAAAGGCGTTCTCCAAATACCGACTTTAGATACAGTTGTACTAGACGAAGCAGATTATCTCCTCCCTGTGCCTGGCCGACATAGTCCTCCCAAAGACAGACGTAATTGGGAGAAGCATCCTCCTCCTACATTGACAATATTGAATACGCTTTTTGCTTCCAGGTCAAAGGTCGATCGTCAAAGTGGATCAATGCCCTGGCGGTTCCCATTACAAGCTATATTCATGTCGGCTACGCTCCGTCGGCAGTTGCGGTTCTTCCTGTTTGGCAAAACAAATTGGATGGACCGATATTCCCAAACAGAAAAACTTGATTTCCGTAAAGTAACGACAATAAACGGATCGGATTCAGTTCGTCATTATGCCTTGGTCGTCGGTGAAGATGGATCTGTATATAACTCGAAATATACGTCACAAACCCCAATCCTTGAGGATAAAGGAGGAAATAATAACCGCCCCAAGAAAAAAGAAAAGAAGACAACCGAGACTTCCTTTCCTGGTAATGTATAAGCAACTGTCGCTGTCAAAGTCATGGAAGAACTAATATTGAATTTCAAAATGACAGGTCGGATAATGAATGCTAATTTATTAGAAGCGATAGCGACGACATTTGCACTTGAAGTGCCCAAAGTGGCGCTGCTTGTCCTTCCAACAACTGCTCCTGTCAAATCGGCTCTGAAAGAATTAAGAGATATGGGAGTAGATGCGCGGAGCATTGATTTACACGATGTGGACCGAGGTAAACCAGATCTAATTAAGAGCACGCTGAAAAAATTCCGAAGCCAACCGCTACGGCGACCAAAAGAAGAAGCTGATGAAGAGGAGGCACCGTATTTATTGGTTACCACGATTGCTTCTGTTCGGGGACTTGATTTTCCAGAAATGAGCCATGTTTTTCTAGCGGGTATCCCTGAAGAATTCGATGATTATTTACATGCTGCTGGGCGTGTAGGACGGTTTGGTTCAGAAGGCAAGGTTGTGTCGTTTTTTGAGGAGGTAGAAGAGGAGAAGGCCGCGCTGTTGTATAGGAAATTAAAGATTAGTCTTTCAGAGTTTGAGCATGTCCGAGTTTAGGTTTTTTGTTAGTTAGTGTTACATACATAGATATCGTAAAATAGATGCAACCCCATTTTATTAGCTTCGCCAATCGGCAACCGCCCGCTTAGCGCATGACCATCATCACAACTCATTCCCGTGAGACAGTAGTATACCTTATCCTGACCAGTGACTGACACTAAGTATTCGCTCTTTTCCTTCCTCTTTCCATCATCTCCCTTTCCTCACCTCTTTTTTCTTTTTCTTTTCATAACATTAGATGGCTCGAATTTGCCACCTTTTGTTACTTTTTCTCCTCCACCTGGTCGTCGGGCAGCCTCAACAATCCCAAAGTTCCAGCAGCTCTTCATCATTAAGCAGCAGCAGTAGCAACAATGGCGGTTCTTCCTCCTCCTCCTCCTCCTCTTCACCAACCGCTTCAGTTGTTTCTTTTGTAACTTCTGTACCAGTCGCCTCAAGAACCATCGTAGCAGATGGACACACGAGTATCTCGACATCTTTTTCGCCCACAACAGTTATTTCGACCATTCAGACTCATTCTTCCACTTCAACGGCTACCCATACCAGCACCTCGACCACCCCAAGTCCCACACAGCCTTCTGGTCCCGTTCTCGACACAACACTAGACCCTGGTTTCGGTGTTCTAGGTGCCCTTTTGATCCTTACAGGTTTACCGAGCGCCTTCCTTGGCCACAAAAACCGATGGTATGTACTTTTTTTTCTTTCTTTGCGGTTTGTAATTGACGGCTAATCGGTGCATGATCATATCCGTAGGTCATCTTTCTTCCTTATGGGCTTCTACACCCTTTCCCTAGTGTGCCTGTCTCTGATTCTCAAATTCGGCGTTCTAGTAGCCGTTCACCCACCCAACACAACACTCCGGGGCCTATTCGTTTTGGCATGTGGAGTAGCTGGAATTGCCGGTGGTGGTATTAGTATCTTTTTCTGGCAACAAACTAAATACTTTATTGGCGCATGGGGAGGCTTTGCCGTCGGCCTTTGGGTTCAAACGTTTAGAAGCGGTGGCTTAATTCACGCGATTGGTTTCCAGTGGATTTTATATGCCTGTATGTATTAAATTATGTTTGCAGGAGAGATGCTGTGACTGAAATTTTTTTTTACAACCCTAGCTTGTGCGACCGTTGGTTTTGTATTATGTACGATACCCAAACTACACTACCACACAATGATTCTCGGTACAGCCTTCACCGGAGCTTCGGCTTTCATGTTGGGCGTCGATTGTTTTTCAACTGCTGGCTTGAAGGAGGTAAGCATTACAAATCATACATCATCATCAATAACAATCATGATCATTGATCCGTTTGCTGATGGGTGTATATTCAGTTTTACATCTACAACCTTGGCTTTAAATCACTATTTCCCAAGTTTGCCAATACTTCATTCCCGCTTACACAGACTATGGCGATTGAAATTGGTCTGATTGCTGCGGTAGCACTTGCGGGAACAGCTATCCAATTACAAGTTCTTCAGACTCTTAAACGGAAATTGGCGGAGATCAACGCTGAAGAAGAAAAGAGAGAGCAGGTTGCGGAAGAAAAGGCCGTAAAACGGTTTGAGCATGTCCAGCATGATTTGGATGAATGGGAGAAGGAACATGGTAGCAAGATGATGAAACGGTCCGAATCTGACTCGGCTACTCCACTCATTGGTAAAGATGTCGAGGATCCCCCTCCATCTACACCTGGAGGTGAATCTGTTACCGCAGTTGGTCACCCAAGGCAGCGAACAAGATCGGGTCTTTCCGATTATGGAATGCCCCAGGAAAGACCGTTATCGCGTTTCAGTCAAACACCCGGTTTATTACCTACTATGAACTTGGGTATGGGTCTTGATTCTGAACTACCCAGCAACATGGTTACACCGGAAGCGAGACTCAACGATCCTGATTTACTGGCAAAAGAATCCCTTTTGGCTGAAATCCAAACTATCCGTCGATCAATCGAAGCCCTCAAAAGTGAAGGTGGTTCTATATCGGGTGATTCACGACGGCATTCATTGTCGTTCCATTCTCGAACGCTTAGTGGAGATTTGGCTCAAGCTCAAGCACAGTCTGCATCTCTTGGCCTACCTCGTCCGAGGGAAAGAGTGCGATCTATGGATGCTGTTATTTCATTAGGAGAAAAATCTATCGAGAGCTTGGGAGCTAACCGTCCAGTTAGTACACCATTGAAAGATGATGACTGGGATGCCTACCTTCGCGAACGAAGGCTCTTCCAACCACCTTCGGGACCTTCTGCCCCAATTGCACCGACATACGTTGCGCCCATCCCTCGACCTTCATCAGCCATCGTTCAACTCCCTGAGTCAGTTACTGAAGCTCTCGCTGCTCGTAAACTACGTGAAAGCGCATTTGATCCGGTATCTACGGATGACGAGCGTGTTGTCGCTAGTGGTTCTAAACGTTCACCATATGCCGAACGACCTGTAAAACCTCCTCGTAGATCAAACAGTTTAGGTCCTGTTACCATTCTTCCCCCTCATGCACCTCAGGCATCAAAACCAGAACCTGAAGCGACCCCTGCTCCGCGTACCTTCACATATGAAGAGTTGCTTGAGCGTCACCAAGCTAAACTACGTTCATTGCAAGAACCTGTCAGTAAACGTGAGAGGGAAGAAGCCGAACTAGCTGCCGTAAAAGCCCGTTGGGAGAAGAGACAAGCAGCTGAGAAAGAAGCTATGACTCGTAAATTGGCTGAGAAGGAAGCGGCAAGGAAGGCGAAAGATGAAAATCGAAAGTCTAAAGGTGAAAAACGAAACGAGGGCGCTAATGATCGACCTTCTAGCATGAGCTTGGATCGTCTTGGAGGACCTGGTGGGAAACGGTTATCTACCGCGAAAGTGGAAGAGTGGAAGAAGTATCAACAAGGTGCTTCAGCCTCAACATCAGATAAAAGAAATCCGCCGTCAGCATCCAGACGTCGGCCACCCGCTGATGAACAAGGCGTACTACCCTTCCCAAATACAACACCTGCACCGAGAAAGGCCTCCGCCACGGATACTCGTCGATCTCGTCGCGATCGGGCGGCGTGATGAACAACCCGATTAGGTAGACTTCGTTCCTTAGAAGAAAACTCTTCACTCTTTTAATTGTACAACGAGTTTTATGACCCACTGACACTTATACCGGTCAATTCGTGTATACACATCACATCTCATCACATTAATCTCTTTCCCTTGTACTTCTGGGACACTTATTTCCTTTCTTTGGCATTATCTTACTTTACATCATTTTTTGCTTTTTAAAAATTCCTATTCCTTTCATATTTACAATTCTTTCGGTCATTATAAAAATCCGCGGACATCACACAACTTTGTTTTCTTTTCTTCTTCTTTAAATATCGTTTCATGCATGCTACATCGTCAATGTTACATGTGTCAACCCCATGTCCTTCTAGTTAATTCAACACGAATTGAAGACATATTACTGATTATGCAAGTACGTAATGCTAATAATGCCTCGGATCTGAGTCTTAGTCAGACAGAGCTACCTATCCAAACATCCTCGGGTCAAAGACTACTAAAGACCGTGACCGTTCACACTGGCTCCATGAGGTATTTACTTGATATGGCGACATTCATGACAAGGATAATGTTCTCCTTACCTCTGATTTCGCAGGTTGGTAATCCTTTGCAAGCTGCGTTGCTAGCTGATCTATCAAGTGCTCTAGTTAAGATTAAATAGTCTTTCTTAGTATTGCTATCAATTTAAATAACTTTAGTAGATCGCACATGCCTGGTTTCGTAAATACGAACCGGATAACATAACCAGTTGTCTCTCTCAACTTGTGGTCTTTGCCATTGCTCCAGTTATAATAACAACGGCAACCCTTCCATCGCCTTTAACCAATGTTCCTTTACACCTCGCTCTTTTCGCATCATTACTGTTGTTCTCCATCGTGCTGTATCGGATTTCGCCATTCCACCCTTTAGCTAAACATCCAGGACCAGTCATTTGCAAAGTAACAAAACTTTGGTTCGCCTGGCTTTCGTATAAAGGCAAATCGCATTTATATTTCCGCGAGCTTCATAAGAAATATGGACCTATTGTTCGAATTGGTAAGAGTAGTGTCAATACCCGTAAGGCTGCGATACGTTTACAACAGTTTCACAGGACCCAATGAGCTGTCAATCACAGAAGCCCCATTGATACCACATATAATGGGTCAGCAAGGCATGCGCAAGGGGCCAAGTGCGTTATTTATTTTCGATTCAAAGCTCAATCAGTTAACCGTTCCATGTAGTGTGGCATGGAAGGGCTTATGTCCCCGGAGTGAAGGCTGTATCCGTACCTAGTCTGGTAGGTATTCGTGATATCAGTCTTCACGCAAAGCACCGTAAACCCTGGAATCGAGCTTTCGGACCAGCTGCTCTAAAAGATTACGAAGATTCACTCGTTGTCCGTGGGACAGAGTTGATTGAACATCTCAAGGCAATTATTCGGAAATCTCCGGATGGAGTGGGCCATACGGATATCTCCATGTATATCAGTAATTGGAGGTCCGGACCATGTTAACATAATTTTTTAAAAGTACAAGTACTAAAGACTGTGTCGTTTTTAGTTTTGATTTTATGGGGGATGCGATGTAAGTACAGGAACCCCACTTTTTTGAGGATATTTATTTAATTCAATTATAGTCTTGGAGAGGACTTCCAGTTAATGTCTACGGGCGATAAAGACGGAATTGTACGCAGTCTCGATGAGGCCCATTTGTCAGTTTTACTTTCAAGTTTTTTTCTGCCAGGTTGTTAAAAATTAAGATTGTTTTAGTTTACCGGCAGTTACCCAAATGGTCCCTTGGGCCAGGTTCCTTCTCGGTTCCATTCCATCCTTAAGTACGGGTTTAAGCACTTTCGGTAGATTTGCTTCGCAACAGGCGCAAAAAAGGAGCCAAAGAACGACGGGGAAGAAGGATCTGTTTTATCATTTGGTACTTCTTCACTTCTCAACAAAACTGGTCCATTTTACATATTTTTTTAGGCTGCTAACATGGATATTGATGATGATCAGCCACCACTTCCGCTAATTATGGCCAGTGCCAGACTTGCAATCGTTGCTGGATCACATACGACTTCATTTGTGATTACTAGTATCATGTATCATCTCCTTCGATACCCCGAATACTTCCGACGACTGCAGCAAGAACTTGATACAAACTTTCCTCCATCGGAACAAGCTGTAATACAGGTCGACAAACTTTCAAATTTAGAACTACTAGACGCGATTATGTTTGTAGTATTTCTATGACGATTTGCTACGTTTAATCATCATTCCTTTTTTTTTTTTAGTAATGAAGCATTACGATTACAACCCCCTATTGCGACGTACCTGCAGAGAGCTCCACCTGCTCACAGCGGTGGTAAACTTTTGAAAGACATGTACGTTTTCAAAATTTCAGTTGATCCATTATGCTCATGTTCGTAAATAAATAGATTTATTCCTGAAGGAACATCAGTCGTTGTTCCTCCGTATGTTATCCATCGGGACAAACGTTACTTTTCCCCTAATCCTGATCAATTTTGGCCCGAGAGATGGTATGTGCAGAATGAGAAAACCACCACGGACCGTACCGCTTTCATTCCATTTTCGTACGGTCCGGCAAATTGTGTAGGTAGGCCGCTTGCGCTCCAGGAGGTGCGATATATCACCGCGATGTTGGTGTACAACTTCGATTTTTCATTCCAAAAGGGATACAACCCTGACCAATGGGACATGGATTTAATTGATCAATTCATCTTCATCAAAGGAAAGTTGCCAGTCGAGATGAAGCAAAGGAATGTTTAAATATGTTTCCTGACATGTAATTAACCTGTCGAATCCGAATATATTTATACTTTGAAAGTTCAATTCTTTTCTTAATAATTCCTCTGCTTTTTATATCAATAATATGGCGCGTTTCCTGGGACATTGCCAGGAATTCATAATTGTCACCGTCTAGTGTACTTTTACGACCCTCAGGTTCCCTAAGTACATGATTTTAGTACCCCCCAAGTCGTCCCAATTAATTTGGGATGACGATAGGCTCATGAAGGTTTAGCGTTACTTTTTTGTTATTTTAGCTGGAAAATGGAATATTTCGGCCAAATTTTTTTCTTCTGAAAAGGCGTGATGGTTTTGTTCTGGTGGAGGCCCAAAATTAGGCGTGGGTCGGACCATCGCGTTACGCGTTACCGAGTCCTATGATCGAAATATTACAGTATCTCAAGACCTAAACTCCGATAGTCTCCCCATTTACCGTTTGCTCCAAGTTTTCTCCGGACCCTCGAGGTTCGGAATGTTTCTCTTGCAGACTATGGATAGAGAAGGATCGCCAACAGCAGAACCTTTAGAGACGAAAGAGAAAGAGTTATTATCTGTTGAACCGACTCAGAGGGCGAAGAATGAGATGAAAGATGAATGGGAGAAGGGGCTAGAGGAGGGTGAAGGCACTGAAGATGAAGATTTCCCGATCGGCGAGGAACCGACTTGGAAGGAATTGGAGTATATGATTCGGAAGGCACCTATGACGATGATACGAGTCCCGAAATGGAGAGAAGACCTCAACTCCGATGCCATGGCTTCCGACATTTTCATTAGTTTCACTAGGGATTACTGGGTCTCTATGCTGCAGAACTTCTTGTCAGAAGAAAAATACCCTCCTGCTCCGAAAACAGTCCAAGAGGCTATAGAAGTCTGGTCAGTTGGGGAAGTCCAACGTCGAATAAAGCAGGTCATATTTGCATCCGTATGTGCTCACTGGGACGGCCTGCCTGTGGGAAGGCTAGAAAGGACTTTTGAAAAAAGATCATCCATTTTTTTCCCATTGCCAACTGACCCGAGAAACAAAGAATCAGATTGGGAGGCTTTTTATCTGTCGGGGTATATTCAGAAATACCATGAAATATACCGAAAGACTAACGATGCAGGACGAAAGTTATTGGGAATCAAACTGAAACAACTACTAGGACATTTGCAACGCCTTCCCGAAGCAACAAAATCCACTGAAAGCACAAGGGGTCACTTATGGACTTATGGAGGCTTGGGGAATGGAATAAGGATGTTGACCAATCCTAAACTCTACAAGATACGTGGGCTCAGGAACGAGAAACTATTCGAGAGAGCTGCAACAATAACAGGTGGTTGGAAAGAAATCCGAGTGCGATTACTGGCGGCAGACAAGGGTATTTCATTAGAAGATTCAAGAAAGGGACAAAAAATGAAACGTGCAAGGGACAGAAGAAGTGCAAAGTCAAAGAACAAACGTCAACCCCCTCAAAGGAAAAAATCTTAACCAAATAAGGGATGCTGGGAGTTTAAAGAAATGAACTGTTAAATTTATCTTCTGTTTCGAGCACTTAGGCTTATTCAATACATGAGTGATGAATAAGGGGTGTCAAGGTCACGACGGGATACAACTCTGAGTGGATTACTATTTACAGCTGTTCCGGGTACATAAGGCGGTATTTCTACTAGTATTTACTAATTAAAACACCGCCTTATGTATCCGGAACGGCTGTAATCTCCGCAGTAAAAAGAGTTTGAGGCAGAGGTCGGGCAAATATAAATACTACAATTAACAAAAACGAGGTAATGCAGAAAGAGAAAAATTGTATACTGTGTAAAACTGTCGACAGTGAGATATTGGGAATGGCTACTAGAGCCGCGATGTGCGGATGTGCAGTGAGACGGACCCTCGTGGCACCGTTCATGATAGCAGGCCGAGGATGTCGTAGACGGAGGCACTGCAATATGAGTGTGATCGATGTGACCAGACGGACTTATTACACCGTAGTAAACTATCGTTTAAACGTTACTTAAATTCTTACTCTACAGGGAAAGTTCGCCTCACAGTTTCTAATATGGTTCTTTTACCTTCAGTTTCGCAAGTTCCTAATCCTTTCCAAGCGGCATTGCTCGTAGATTTTTCAAGTGCTCTGGCAAGAGTTTGATATTTATCATAGCGTTAACCTCAACTAAAAACAATTTGACTAGATTTCACATGCCTGGTTTCGGAAGTATGAACCGGATAACATAGGCAGCTGCCTAGTTCGACTCGCTGTTTTTGCCATAGCCCCGATCTGTACAACAGTAATGACTCTACCATCGCCTTTGATAAACAGTCTTCTCCACGTATCTATTTTCGTATTTTTCCTGTTATGCTCTATTCTGCTATATCGAATCTCGCCTTTTCACCCTTTAGCGAAACATCCTGGTCCGATCATGTGCAAAGTATCAAAGCTTTGGTTCGTCTGGCTTGGGTATCAGGGGAAATTACATCTATACTTTGACGGCCTTCATAAAAAATACGGACCCATTGTGCGAATTGGTAAGCGTTTAGTCTAGTCGTAAGTTTAGTATGTTATTTAATACAGTTTGAAAGGACCCAATGAACTATCTGTTGTAGAGGCGACATTAATACCGCAGATACTAGGACAGCAAGGCATGCCTAAAGGACCAAGTACATGATTTAAATTTAAATAATCATACATCAATTATCTGACTTATACAATTAGTGTGGGATGCGAGGTCATTTGTTCCTGGCAGGAATATGCCTTCCACTCCGAGTCTGATAGGTATTCGTGATGTCAATGTTCATGCAAAATTCCGTAAATCGTGGAATAGAGCTTTTGCTCCAGCTGTTTTAAAAGAGCACGAAGAATCATTGGTTACTCGTGGAACAGAGCTGGTCGAACTTTTGAAGGGAAAGATTCTTGATTCTCCGGATGGAGTAGGGCATGCTGACATTTCCAGATGCATCAGTCAGTGGAGGTCAGGGCTGCTACCGTTTTTGTTAACAAAACTATTTAATTCTATATTAATTTTTAGTTTTGACTTTATGGGAGACGTAGCGTAAGTGCACGAGGTGTTCGATCCAAGATGTATTGAATTTCAGACTTGTAGATTCGGAGAAGACTTTGGGTTAATGCGTACAAATGATAAAGATGAACATATACACAGTCTCGATGAAGCTCAACTGTTCGTTCTGTAGTTACTCTTCTCTTCCAGTTTTTTCGATGAAAACGGTTTAGGTTACCGGCACTTTCTCAAATGGTCCCCTGGGCCAAATTCTTTCTCGGTTCCATCCCATCATTAACTAACAGGGCGAAGGACTTTGGTAAATTTGCATCGCAACAAGCGCAAAAAAGGATTGCAAAAACAACAGGGAAGAAGGATCTTTTTTATCACTTGGTATTTCATCATTTATTTAGAACAAAAGATCGGTTTTCTTACATATTCCGATCAGGCCACCAATATGGATATTAATGATGATCAACCCCCGCTCCCTTTGGTTATGTCAAATTCGGTTCTTGCAATAGTCGCTGGATCACATACGACCTCACACGTAATTTCCAACATCATCTATTATCTCCTTCGGCAGCCGGAGTACCTTCGACGTTTACAGAAAGAGCTCGATATAACATTCCCTCCTTCAGAACAGGCTGTTATACAGATAGATAAATTAGCTAATTTGGAATTACTGGATGCGATTATGTTAGTAATTCATTTTATTTGCAACTTTATATGTTCTATTATTTTATAACCCCCTTTCAGCAATGAAGTCTTACGACTACAACCTCCAGTTCCGACATATCTACAAAGGGCTCCACCTATTAATAGCGGTGGCAGGCTTTTAAATGACTTGTAACGTTTTTTTCCCTCCCGGATGGATACTAATTCTCAGCTCGTAAAATAGATTTATTCCCGAAGGAACATCAGTTGTTGTTCCCCCCCATGCTATCCACCGTGACAAACGTTATTTCTCTCCTAGTCCTGATCAGTTTTGGCCTGAACGATGGTATCTGCATAACGAAACGATCGTGACGGATCGTTCAGCCTTCATTCCATTCTCATACGGCCCTGCGAATTGCGTGGGTAGACCACTTGCGCTCTTGGAGTTGAGATATATCACTGCTATACTGATTTACAACTTTGATTTCTCATTTGAGGAAGGATACGATCCTGATCAGTGGGACAAGGATCTATTCGATAGATACGTTGTGATTAAAGGAGGATTACCAGTAAGGATGGAGACAAGGAATTCTTGAATATTTAGTATATAGTATTAAATTATGTGTGCTTTTTACGACTTCCATTATCGAAGTGGTGTTTTTTTTTAGGATTTGAGATTTCAACGCAACCCCAGGAGTAGGACTTCAAACGATCGCATCTCAATACCATCGTGAATAGAGTAGGCACCTGGTTACCAGCAATAATCCAGGATGAATAACTTGTTGTGGCGTCCTTGGCTTGTAAAATTCTACTTCCGGTTAGCGGGTTGAAAGAATAAGGGCCATTTTCAATACGGGGTAATCACCTACCCCGGTGCGACAACGTTCTTGTAACGAAAGTCGATTCATCTGGGAGCAAAAAAAGAAAAACTATGTATTATAATTTCTCTGCTTTTCGTTTCAAGTTCTATTGAACCTTGTTGCCAAACAAGTCACACATCAAAATTGAAAGACTTGGCGAACCCCCTGACTTTCGGTCTTGTGAGTCCATGAAATCCCTCCGGTAGTATATTATGCAGGCGACCCATATTTTCGCATGAATGGGGGGGGGGGGGACAATGACATCACCCCGTCCATCCCAGTATTTTCGGTGAAAGTTTTTTTAAAAAAAACATGCGCACAATTTCAAAAAGGAGCGACTAAATGATCATTGATTCGGTTAAAGTTTGAGAGTTATGATGTGACCCTGTGACTCCGATTAATAAATGTAGAAACAACTGGTTCGGGTCGTCACCTTCTTCACAACGGATGAGTGTATTCTGATGACTACTTTTCACATACCCCTAAAGCCAGGAAGTCGTTTACGAGAAAAAGGACGTTCAAACTCGTTCTCAGATTATCTCCCGACATCCAATGGCCTACATGAAAAACACACGTTGAGGAGGTACCGCACATGGACTTCCACTTTTTACATCCCACTTCCATGGCCCTTTTCACGATGTACACGTGTCCGACATCTCAAAATTATCTTACCGATACCCGCAAAAGCATCCAAGTACATGTCTAATCTCGCTCGGTCTCGTTCAAGGCGATTCAATCAACTTGTAGCACTTATTTCGATCATACTATTATTTTGGAACCTTCATAATTTCTTCAAAAGTTCGTTACATTTCAAACCGAAGCCAACTACATTGGTTTTTTCTCAAGAAGACTTAAAACGAATTTGGGAGTGGGAAGTCGCTAGCGGGCATTACCAGAGCCGTCGACCATGTATGACTACTACTTCTTTTTTCTTCTTTTGACGCTGATCAATTTTTTTTTTCCTAGTTCCAAATGGAAGCTCACCCGATATTCCTTTATTGAATCCAGGTATACCACAAGACCCTATTATAACGACTCCTCATGCGTCACGAAAACAAGTTCGTTCCACGGTCGGCTCGGGACTGCGGCGAACGTACGTTGATATGCAAAGTTTACCCCACAACATTGGATACCCACCTAGACCAGTTCCTGGAAGTATTGCAGATCTTGATATAGTAATGGAGCAATGCGATTTTGGTAATAACAAGGTATGAAATCGATTCCTTGTCAGTGTTATCCCGAACACTTAAAAAAAACTGGTCCCATATGGTAGTATGTCAGAGATTGTCTAGAAGTGTTGCGAATAGGAGCAGGATTGGATAGAGGGCGACGAATTCGACGTGGAAATCTAGACATTTGGAAATATATTTATGTAGAAGAAGGTCAGCGACTGACTCTTCCCACTCCTCCAAAAACACCTCCGAAAACAATTTCTGGGATCACTCCAAAACCAAGTACATCTCTTGAAGAATCTCTAGAACCTCCTCTTCATCTTCCACCCCCTCGGTCATACTGGACATCGTCCGAATTAGCAACGGCATGTGATCCGGATCATCCACGTATATTCCATATATTCTGGGGCGGACCTTTTACATCTCATCCTTATGCCACCATTCTATCCTTCCTTTTCACTCAGAATCTTGGTCTTCATCTTTCTCCAAATGAGACGACGGCATCGATATGTCGACCACAGTTCTGGGTTTGGATACAGACCGGTCCTGCACGAGAGGCCAATCCCAAACCGGGCGCGCTAAAGGAAATGTACGACTCATTAAGCAGCAATCCTTGGTCTGCCCCGTTCCTTCATCCTCGGTTTAAAGATATTATCAAGTTCAAGTTGTGGAACACAACGGAACAACTTGACAATATCCGAGAGTTAAAGGATGAATGGCGGTCTACCAATCTGTTCAATTCCGGAGGCCATGTTTATGAAATTCCACCAGATATCGATGAGAAAAAGACACAGTTTATGAACATTTTGAAATCGCGGCGGGATGAAGATGACTTGATGAATCGTATCGGCTCTACTTCTTCCTCAACATACGATCGGATGCGAACCATATTATCGGATTTGGCACGATTTGTCCTTTGTCATCGTTATGGCGGTATTTATCTGGATGCAGATACGATCTTTCTTCGAGATTGGGAAGAGTTATGGGGATGGAAGGGGGCTTTTGCCTACCGCTGGTCACGTTTGCCCCAATACAATACTGCAGTGCTTAAGCTTAATAAAGGATCAGCCCTGGGAACGTTCCTCACACGAACCGCTCTTCGCCATGGCCTGGATTTTCATCCCATGACCGCGATCACTGCTTACGCCGAGGACGCCGGTTTAGATAATTTGTTGTTGAGATTACCTGATGCTCTTTTTGATTCACCTTGGCTTAATACAGAAGGGTTTCAAAAAGACAGACCACCATCTCCGCCTTTAACCGAGTACGTGATGATATATCATAGGGTTTTTATAAGTAGTAATTGATTATCACTCTTTAGATTTGTTCATTTCTTTGAAACCCCATCTGCGGCAAGCAGTGATGCACAATCTGCTGGGTTTGAAGGCTTTTTCCGTGGGGCTTATTCGTATCATTGGCATAACAATTGGTAAGAGCGCGATGTCATGTATGACACTTTTGGCACAGTTGGACTGATGGTAACATGTTTAGGTGGAAACCGTGGGATCCGGCTCGAAACTGGCCAGACCTGGGTTCTCGTTTCGCAGAAGCGGAAAGACTAGGACGACTCCAGGCTGTTGACGCAGCTCGCAGCTCTCAACAAGCCGAGTCGTTTTCATTTATAACGAAAGCGAAAGCCCGACGTGCGCTATCAAAAATTATCATTGAAGGAGAAGAAGAAGAGAGCGTCGAAGATGATAAACGTGATCTTGACTGGGCCACCATTTTAAAACGGACATTCGAAAGTTATATTCGAGGCGATAGTCCGAATATGTATGGCGAATGGATATATTGGTAGCTACACAGATAAGGTGGTTTGTAATGTTTGATGTACCTTCATTTCTTCTCGAATTCCACACGGACCTATTCATAGGCATCATATCTTCTTTGTGTTTTTTCCCAATTTTTCTTCTTCGTTTATGTTCGTCGTCTAAGTACATACAAGCATACTTTCCTTTTCATCCTATCCTTTCACAACAACAATGCTTTTTTGCATCATTAGCAATACATCACTTCTCTAGTAATGCTTTGGGGTTTACTACAGCTGGTTTCAATGGATGTAGGCCATTCATTGCCAATTTAATATCAACGTCAACTTTGTATATACAAGTTTTCTGTCTTTCTGTTTACTGAGCTAGTAAAAACTTGACGGTGGGGGTCATTTACCGTTCCTTGTATAGCGACAGAAGGACAGCAGTGAATGCTTAGGCTAACTCAGGCTTTGTTGTGAACGTTTTTTTAGGAGTACATTTCTTGTTATCGGTGGAACGGGGGTGTGAGAAGCCTTTGACCTTCTTCGATTCTGTCGATAGGAAAGTTCGAACAAGGTTAGTAGCCGCAGAACCTAAGATTCAAAAAGACAACGGAATCTGCGGCAGAGATAGTCTAGTGACTCGGACAGGTTCAGGAGTTTTCTTGAAACTTTGACTTGCAAATAACTTTTGGCTGTTCGTAAGATGGGAAGGGGACTCCGAGTTGCCATTCTGCTGGCACGTCCAGGTATAATTAGAGTTTGGACGAAAGAAGATAGTGGGAAGCGTTAAGTACTAAATAATTCAGGGAGATTTATATTGCATAGCAAAGAAGGAGTTAAAAAGAAAGAGAAGGAACGCTTGACGGGAAAGCTGTTTCTTTTGTTGCATAGGTCACTGATGAGTGCGCAAAGTACACTTCCTTGCTAAGCCGCGTTAGCCTAATGGTAGGGCGTCGCTTTCCTAGCGCGGTCCAGGCGGAGATTGCGGGTTCGAGTCCCGTACGCGGTAGTGGTTATTTTTGAAACATTTTGATTTTTCCTTCAAACGTACAATAATCCTCGTTAAGATGGTGTATCCAAGTTTATTGAATCTGTCTCTTCCTAATTGATTCTGAACTTGTGGGGAGAAAATCCAAGACTTAGTAAGGCTGAAGCGCTGGAGGCTTGGAGTTTTATTCAAACCAGTTTCTACCAAGAACATCACAGGATAATTTAACTCTCTGCTAGAGCAAAAATAAAGCCAAAGATTATATTTAATATCCAAGACTTTTATGCTTTGGAGAGGGGCGAGGCATTGCAGTCCTCTTTGACGCCCCAAAAAACCGATTACGTCAGCGTCATCTGTCCACTTCGTGGTTTTCTTTCCTTGGGGTTTCTCCTCGAAAAACCTATAGATTGAGGTCTATTCTAACGTTTGTAAAGAATTTTTTTAAAAAAAAATGGCAGCAAATACTATGGCTGCGGCATTAGCCGCAAGTTTACCTGCTCCCCAAGCTGCTCCTGCTCCCGCCACACCTTCATATGAAGCTATTCCTGCATCCATGGCGAAAGTTATTGACACTGAAGGAGAGATACCCATTAAAAATATTCAATTAGATGGATTGGTAAGTGTCTTGGAAGCTCTGGTTTAATTTTCAAACTAACTTTAGTTTTGACTTTAGGTTGTTAGTAAGATAATAAAGCATGGAAGGGATATGGCATCTGCTTCCTCAAGTGTTCCTGCGTATGGATTATTACTGGGATTAGATCTAGATGGAACATTGGAAGTATCCAATTGTTTTGCCATGCCTAATTCATCAGACGAAGATGAACGAACTGGAAAGGCTGCTGGTGAGTTTCCATAGCTGGTTTCTTTGGTTTTTTTTAATGTCATCATCGTAGCCCGTTACCAGAGCGCCATGCTACGATCATTGAAGGAGGTGCAATCTGATGATAGTATCGTTGGTTTTTACCAATCGACAACCTTGGGAGCATTTTTCTCTCAGACACTTGTTGATTCTTTGGCGGCTCAACGGGATAGATTAAGGAGAGGCGGTGTTGTGGTGGTACACGGTAAGTTAGGCCGCATCATTTTAATCTTTCATCTTTACCCTATTGGGAAAAAGGATGAATTCACGGAAAGGCATAACAATGATGCTAACGCGAGGCATTGTGATCGTTGAACAGATGTATCCCAGACAGCCCGAGGCAATGCGGCTTTCCGGGCCTTCCGATTAACGCCCTCATTCATCGATGCTTACAAAAGAAAGAAATTTAACACGCAGAGGTTCGTGGAGATTTATTGAACTTTGTTTATTTTATTTTTTTTTGGTACTAAATTGATGATTTATACGTGGCATTGGTACAGCTTAATCCAGCATCGCCTGACGTTTTCCTCAATTCTTGAAGAAGTCCCGCTTGTGATTCGAACGAATGCGCTTATGAATGCACTAATAGGAACATTTACTGAAGCAACTCAGGAGCCATATGAGGATCCAGCGGGAAGTGTAATTCCGACGCTCGCTGTACCCCAATCGTCACTACCACCGTCATTCTCAGGACTGGATCTAGAACCTCCGAGTTATATTTCATCCAACTTGGAACGGATTGGAGAGGGATTAGATGATTATAAAACCGAGGAGAATAACGTCAGCTATTTATTACGACAGATTACACGGGAAAGGGCAAGGGCCGACGCATATGTCCAAAAGCGTCGCGAGGAAAACGCGGCGCGAATTTCAGCTGGATTAGCGCCGTTACCGGAAGAGGATGTGTCTCGCCTTTTCAAGATACCCGCTGAGCCCAGTCGACTTGACAGCATGTTACTCCTCGGGCAATTGGATTCACATGCGAAAACGCTCGAGAATTTGGCCAGCAGTCAGTTGGTCAAAACGTTTGCATCGCGTGTATAGCATACATGATACATCTTATTTCATATTATTTCATGTATTGTGTTTCCATAGCACCCAATTATAAGAACCCACGATCCTTTTTTTTTATTTAACCACCATCAGGTTTTTGTTCCAGAAGTCACAAAAAAAACATATTATTGTTCATTTGTCTCGCTTGTCACACTTTTTTTTATAAGTAGAAGCGCTTAACACTGCGGAAATCAGGGTGCCGCCCTGAGCCGAGGACTTTGTCGGAGTTCGCCGCATACATCCAGTGCATATTTAAAAGGAAGGACTGGTGGTTGATTCACTTCCTCGTTCGTTTCCAGCTCCATATTTTTCAAAGAGTTCGGGCCTTGGCTTTCCTTTCCCTCCCGCATTACATTCACGGCCGTCGCTAAGACTTCCGTACCCGCCAATCGTTTATATTCTAACACAAGCCTCCCAAACTCACTCGTCCTTCCTTTCACCTGTACACAGTTATTCTAAACGACCACTTCCATTCTTCAACGAAAAACAGATTTATTCTTTCTTTTCAAGAATGTACTTTGCAGCTGCTCTCATTGCATCTCTCGTTCTCTCTGCGAATGGTCTCGTTACTCCTCATGCCCAGGGTGTGTCTCGACGCCACGCTCAATTGGCCAAAGCTCGTTCAGCAGAACCGGCACCAATTGCGGTTCCAGTTTTTGCTGAACCTCTCGTAGCTCGGGATGTTCCCAAGAGGAGTTTGAAGAAACGTTGCGTTGCGCGCTCAAATTCGACTAGCATCTCGAAGGTACCGGCTCCAACCTCGACCCCTGTTGCCAGTTCTGTCGCACCTGCGGCACCCGTCAATGTCGCACCTTCTCCAAGTGTCAAGCCTTCTCCAAGCCCTGAACCCCAGCCGTCTTCGTCTGCTAAGCCTAGTCCCTCCCCTGAACCTGCGCCTTCCCCTTCACCCTCGCATAGTGCTGCACCTGCACCTCCCCCTCCCCCTCCAGCACCCAAGCCAACTACATCGGCTGCGCCTCCGCCACCAGCACCGTCACCATCCCCTTCTCCCCCTGCTTCAAGTGGAGGAGGAAGCAGTAGCAATCCCTACACTGGTAGCCACAGTGGTGACGGTAAGCTTTTTTTATTACAAAGGAATTAATCTTTTGTTTCTATGAACTCAATTTCTCGACAACAGGTACTTTCTATGCAACCGGTCTTGGTGCATGCGGTATTACGAATAATGACTCTCAATTCATCGTCGCCATTAGTCACATTCTTTTCGATAATGCCCCGTGAGTACTCTATTAGATCTCATCCGTTGGTGTATCCTGATTCAGTGTTCAGTGGTTATGATGGAGTAAACCCCAACACCAACCCTCTTTGCAACAAGCAACTTAACGTTAACTGTGAGTATTTCTGGGGAATTGATCCATCATCAGCAGAGGTCTAATTTTGCGTCATAGACATGGGACAGAGCACAACGGTTACCATCACTGATCGTTGCGTCGGTTGCGCCCAATTTGACTTGGGTAAGTTCATAACCATCGACGTCGGCTATAAACGGTATCTTATGTTTTCTTGCAGACTTCAGTCCTTCCGCTTTTGACGTCCTTGCTAATCCCTCCATCGGTCGTCTCCATAATGTCGATTGGACCTGGGCTTAAATTGTTTTATACACTTTTCCTTTTGTTTCGATTTCCAAACAGCGGTGGATCTGCTTTTTTCTTTTCTTTCTCATATGCGCTCTGGATGCGCGCGGTTATAGAAGTTCGCTTATGGTCAGGGAACATGGTGCAGAACGGTTATTTTCTTTTCAACGATGCTTTATTGGCTATTGCATGGTCGATATACGATAAATAGTGGTCGTCGTGATACAATTTTTTTTTGGTCCTTATTTTCTTAACCCGTCTGACGTGTTAAAAAGCTGAATTATTTCCTTAATATGTTTGTCTTTGTTCTTTTTTTTCTTTGTTTTGTCTCTGTTTACTTTGAAATTAAGCCGTTTATAAAAGAAGTTAGTCTCAAAATTATCTTATTATACAGGGATCGGTTATAGAATTATTATCTTTTTTTCTTCTATTTACAAATGAATACGTTAAATTTCTTCCCTTTTGTCCAAGCCATCTAAGTGTCAATTGTGAGATTGAATTGATATTGATTGAGAACGTGGGCTTTGCGCTTTTGTCGAACCGAAGTACGTTTTCCATTATTTCCCATTGGACTGTTCTATTTTTAGTTTCCCTTTCAGATTCCGATATCGGCCATTTCTCCATCGGTGATCTCCCTTACCAGGCACAGAGTATACCGTAATTAAGCCAAAATGCTGACTAATGCTAACTGTGGAGTAACACAATTTTTTCTTTGTCTCTCCGTATTTCGATGATGATGTAAGTGAAAAAAAAACGAAAAAAAAGGGTCTAGGCCTTTTAAAATACTATAAAAAAAACAACTTTGCGCCTCAAAAAAAAAGTTCAGTTTTTCGGTTTTGCAAAAGTTTTCTTTTTTTAATCAATTGATATCATTTGTATATTGTGGTCCGGTCCGACTAAGCGGAAATGCGCGTACCACCGGTGTTTCTCAATTACCTTTCGCATCGTGGTTTAATAATAGTAGTGATATTGTCCTTTTTTATTGTTGTTTCACCATCTTCAAAAGGTACTATATACAAGGTATGTTTATACAGATTTTTTTTCTTATTCAACTAAGTATCTTTCAAAACGTTGTCAATTTTAGTTTGGAAGGCTTGCCGCTCAAAAGGAGTCTATTTGAATTTATTAGTGGGGGGTTGAAACGTTCCAGATAGGTATAATAATCTTAGTAAACATCGCCGCTGGTTTCTTGAATCTGGTTTGGGCGATATGACTGAATTATTTCGAAAGTCAAGATGTATTTCATTATTTCCAAGATGGTGCGTTAGAGAAGAAGAAGGCGACCATAAATTATTAAGATTAAACGTTGGATCTCATGTTTTATTATTATTTCTTGTATAGACGCTACCATGGCCAGTCACTGCATTGCACACATTACCTTCTTCTTCTTCGCCCTCCCTTCCTCTTTTTGACTCCAGTTATTCACTGACAGGTCTTCGCAGTGGAGCTCCACTGAGACTTCCAACTTCCCTCTCTTGTCGCTCAATATTTCGAATTCGTTGCTGCGATCTTATTACTAGAACAATTGGTCAACTAGCGCTTTTTTTTTTTTTTAAATTGGATGGTCCCTTTCGAAGGCGCAACCTGAGTGAAGACAAATCACGTTCTTGTCTGGCGTGCGTTTTGTGCCCTAGCCAGAGTTTAAATATTCCTCGTGGTGAGCTACCTAGTTTGGGGTAGTTTCACGGAAGACTCGGACTTGTCATGAGGTGACAACCGAGAGTTAACCGATTCACTTTTGAATTTGGGATTGAGGTTAGCTTTACAACTTGAATGGAGATCCACGGTACTTATCTTAACTTCTACCCGCTTACTCTGAAGTGCCCCCTTGACATTTCAGGTCGATAAGCAGGTAAAACCGCTCACGTCCTCCATGAAAACACTTGGTACAACGTTTTCTTCGGTTTCACAGGCTACAGCGTCACCTGTCTGGCACATCTCCGATGTGATTCTTATTCAATAGACCTTCGTGTCTGTTACTCGGGATCGCACAATGGGGGTAACCAAACCATCAACCATCGCCGTGTAATTGCCCCAGCTCTGCGAGGGGAAATGGTTTACCGACATAAATTTGCGGGGTTATCATAGGCAAGGCGAGATCGTTCCAGTACCATGATCGTCAACACTTTGTCGGGCACGAATCTGCCAGCTAGAACTTAATATAGTATATTGGGGGAAACTGTTTACTTCAAAGTTTTCGATGCGGGATTACTACCCTGGGTCTGGGTTGACGGGGATTACGTCGAATCTGAGCATTGAAAATAGAGATAACAACTACAGGTCTTATTCGCCAACCATTTTTCTTTCTCTCTCTATTCTAGTCTCACCACCTTTAGCGTTCAACAATATCGCTGGTGGTCCCAAGAGCCGTTGTAGTTGTATTGTCCAGTATGTTACCGGCCTAGATTAACTAATTCTTTCCCAGTTGTAAAAGATCTTACGGTATTGTTCGGGGATCCAATCGCCACACCCCGTCCATTCACCGCCGCAGCTGAGCAAGCCTAAGATCAGGTAGATAGTGAGCCACTACTATGTAGAAAGCTATCTATAATCTAAGGCCGATGGGAAAGAGTCAATAATGTTGCTCCGCGGCCCAATTGTATTGGGTTAACAATAGTTTCACTGCGGTCATTCATGCGCGCATGTGTTAAAACTCAATACATAAGCTACCTTACATAAAACTATTAGTTCTAAGCATGCTCGCCAAACACTAGCGTTTAGTAGTTACGGGTTTTCAAAAATAAAATATAAACGAAGATTGGACAAGACTTCCGGAGTTGGATACGGGATTAGTTTTTTGCCCTTACTCCAAGAGCCCAAGTTGGCCTTAAAAGTGAATGAGCCCCAAAGTCGCACACAATTTACGTAATCCACAGCTGGCATATATATTGAGCTGCCCGGTTAAGACATCCCACTTCATACGTTGATTAGATACAATCATCATCACACATCCATCGTACTATGTTCACTGTATGTCTATTAAATCTTTAGGACATGACAAACGTACTTACTCGATTCTCTAGGCTTCTGAAATTGCCAAAGACCTTGCTGACCGCAACTGTGGCAGCTCCACTTGCAACTGTGGCTCCGAGTACGTACATACATCTTCCCAGTTAAACACCGCTGACATATTATTTTGATTGAATAGCTGCAAGTGCAAGTCTGGAGAATGCAAATGCTGATTTACAATTCTGACGGACGTCGCCGTTCTCATTCCCAATAACGTCCAATGTATGCATCATAAATTCTTGTAGACAGCTTGTGTATGTTTATTGTTGACCGAGGAAGATTATTTCTAAGCCGATTTGATTTATTGAAGGGAGTTTGTTATGCGAATATGTGATTGAATAATTGATTAGGGGTGATGACTCGAAATTACGAGTCGCGGCTTTCTTATTCCGCGTTAGGAGCTTTTATATATACTCTCACTTGATTTATTAGAGTAACACGCCAAAGATATCCCTTGTGTGTGAAAGACAAACAATGTGAAATTCAACTTGTTACTTCTACGCGCGTGCTACAGAAACCGCATTAGAGGGTGAGAAGCCGGGAGAAGCCATGGAATTCGAACCCTCAAAGCTTAATCAATATCTAATATACGTTATATACATAACACAACAACAAAGAGGGCTAGGATTTATCGAATCTCTCTCCCAAGCTCATACAGCAATAAATTAAGGACGTGCGTAGTTTTGAATGTTTCATCATAAAGTTATAAGGATAATAATATAATGTTGCATGAAGACGAACCTAGTTTTCACTAGCACCACTGAAACTTGGTATTAATCTTCCGGAAGAGAGAACGGTCTACGAGGCCGTTGTGCTGACGTCGGACACTGAATTTGTCACCTCTGTTGGTCCTGCCGCCAAGTCATCTACTTGCATGCTTTTTACACCCTTTCGATTATTAATCCTTGTACATCGGTTTCACGAGATGCGACCGGGAATGATGGCATCTTCCTACTAGAAATAAATACTATTCTGAAATGTATTATGTGTCTGTGTTACGGCAGATCCGTCAACGTGAACTACTAAAAGAATAATCATCAACTCTTATGAACAAGGGGTTTCGTGTATTTACGTCACAACAGTCGTCGTACTTATGTCCAAGCTATGCCGATCTTTTACAGCTGGGTAACCCTTGACGTTCGTTCAACGAAACTCCGTACAATCCGGAGGCATAAAATGAATTGTCTGGGTAAATTCAGTGAGTTGGGTTGTGTAACTGCTTAGAAGTAGTCTTGGCTTCATACCTTGCAGGTACGCGCGATCTACCAAAAAGCCTGAGTTAAGCATTGACAAGTGAAATGTTCAGACTCATTACAACGGTACAGGATGTCGTAATCTCCTGTGACCCTGTCCAAAAGACGAGACAAACAAGCTCCGGGGCCTAAGCGCACAATCGATCTTAATTCCGGTCCGGCCAAAGATATCCCGACTGAGTTAGAGATTCATTTAAAAAGGTCGTCGTCTGTCAAGGGATTAATTCACCTCCGGGCAACAAATTGTTATACAAAATTCAGTTCCTGCCATTGATAATGAGTGATGATACTAGATCTTACAGCCGCTGTTAACGGAAGTCAAAATTCGCAGCAGCGTCGACATAGAGACACCCGAGTCATCTCCAGTGAATAACCTTGATCATCGACAGCTCTGAAACTTTTAAAGGTTTGCTTACTTGGTAAAGAATTGTGTTTTGCATCTTCAAGTCCAGAACGCTATTTGCCACACCTTCAAAAGCCAAGGCCAATAATCCCGGTTGGTACGACGACATCGGCAATCAATATTGATCGAACGACCCATCACGGCAAGGTCTCTAACAAAATCAAAATCCATGCTTTCGACGCTTCTTCCACCCGTACGTATGTGTTATGGTTACAGAAAGTTTTCGTCTCGAAAGTCAAAGGGAGATCCAGTAGAAGGAAAAGGTTAAAAATCCTACCGCTATGATGTTGTCATGATGCAAACCGCACCACCTTTTCTTCATCATCCAGGGTCGTATTTTCGGAGTTGAATCCACTCATGGACCTGTCTTTATATGCGTCGGGTGCAACTGCCCGTTTTTCTTTTCCTTGCTCTTTTTCTCCGCCCTTCTCTAACTAACTGTTTGCCGTACCCACCTGCTGTTCACTCACAGCTCAATACAGTCTGTAGGGAATTCACTTCCACTGCGGTGCGCTAGGAAATAAGCTTCATAAACCGAACGATTTTTCATCTCACACTCGTTACATACACTCCCCCTCCTTGACCTTATTTTTCACCATTATGCGGATTTCCACGTTTTTCCTCATTTCATGTATATTTTCCTCGGGAGTGCTCGCCTCGCCCAAGAAACTCGTCCGAAGACATTCTGATATGATTTCTCGTTTACCGCATGCAGAACCAGTTTCAGAGATTGTACAAGATCATCCCGTCGCTAAGAGAAATCTCAGTAAAAGATGTGCTCCGAGAAAAGTGACAGTTCAGCCTTCAGTGTCCACTCATGCTGCGGCTCCTGTCAATGTCGCACCTTCTCCTACTGTTAAGGTATCATTATCGTCATTATCATCGTCTACGAAGGACACATCACCGGCTAGCTCATCCAAGAAACCCTCTCCATCCCCATCTACAGCTCCTCCCCCTCCCCCCTCCAGCACCGAGCTCCTCCCATAAACCATCCGCAACATCTGCTCATCACTCTACTCACAAACCATCCCCATCCCCACCCCCACCATCTTCACCACCGCCAGCTCCATCTCCTTCACCCACCTCCTCGTCAGGATTAGGCGGTCTATTCTCTGGCGAGGAAACAGGCGGGCAGTGTAAGTATCGCTTCTGATTCCAACAATAGTATTTCTGAGGATTTCCTTTTTTTAGTCACATTCTACAACACAGGATTGGGTGCTTGTGGTATTACTAATAATGACAATGACCTGATTGCCGCTGCCAGTCAACACTTGTTTGATATTTACCCGTAAGTTACTTTAACTTCATATATATGCTTACGGTTCCTGATGTTATATATATGAAAAGTGGTGCTACCGCTAATCCCAATAACAATCCTATTTGTGGCAAGAAAGTAAAACTTACATGTATGTCATTTACGCTTTCCTATCACTTGTATCGTTTCTTGAAATGTGCTATTGCGAATAGATCAGGGAAATTCGGTGGCTGTTACCATTACGGACCGCTGTGTTGCGTGCGCACAGAAAGATCTCGGTATGTATTTGTACTACAAAACTGGTATACGTTGCATGATACGAACAAATTTATTTTAGACCTTTCTCCTGCGGCGTTTCTGAAGCTTGCTCCTTTTGCTTTAGGTCGTCTGAGTGGTGGTACATGGGAGTGGTGGTATGTAAAACTTTTTTCATCATCATGACGGGGTCGTCCCTGATAAATAATTTTTGAAGCAATGGCGATGAATGTTAATATTTTGTGCAACATAATACCCCTTTTCCATTTTACTTAGAAATTTACTCTTTTTCTTGTTTCATTCTACGAATGATCGATTCAGAAATTTACCTTGATGGTTAAATCACTTATTTTTCACAAGCCGGATCTTTCTCCCTTTTTCTTTTTCTAAAGAAAAAAAAAGTACTTGATAAATCGCTTGGCACGATTTGTACCGGATGTCTTCGAAGTACAATTTTATATATTTGTTGTTGGAAAAATAATACTAGATTCTTTTGGAAATTGCGTAATACTAAAAGGGACTGTGACCGGCTTGCATGACGTGACGCGAATTTTGTTCGCGGTGTCTTCCATCTGGATCCTCTTCCGTTCAGAGTTTTTTTACACATTGAGATTCGTAAGGTTTGATTTACGTATTGGGTAAGTCTCTCCCCAGCATCTTAATCTCTCACAAGAACAAGTTTATTTCTTCTTCCAAGCCCTTTTCTTAGTTCTTGTCATCAAACACGAAATGTTTACTTGGAATTATGACTATACGTGAAGGCTCAAGCGCTCAATCATTGACATATTCGCTATGTAATTAACCAAAACTGGGTCATATTTTAAAAACTTCTCCTGCTCTTACTAGCCCAGCACTATTATCCTATGGTGCTATGCAACTGAGGAAAACATGTTATCCCGGAGGCCGGAATGTTCGAACCGTCTTATCACCCTGTTGCCCTCTGAAAAAGTGAGGGCTTATCAATCCAGGGTCGTGTTAATCTATTTCGGCCAAGTTCGCTTCAATTGCCTATGACGTAGACGGCCTAAAGCAGGACTACGAGTATACTGGTATATAAACCGATTAAACTCGCTGACCATCGTACTATCACATCAACATCAACTTACTCACTGTTTCAAACATGGTTGCAAAACATTTATCCGACGTAAACTTGAATTTAATCAACCCGGGCTGTGACGAAGACGTCAAATATAGCGATCTCGTTTGCATTGGAACCGGATTATCCGCTATAGGACTTGGTTCTCGATTGAGACAAAAATTCAAGTTCGAAAGTATGCATTTTTATGATCGCAACGAAACGTATTCTGGAACTTGGTGGTCCAATCATTATCCAGGTAAAGTGTACTTATACGTATGTTCAAGCCCCATGACATTGATAATCTCAACTTTTCTAATGGGCGCTGCATCGTAAGTATCTATACCTCTAAGGTATATTAAATTTAACCTCCCTTTGTTCTGTTTTTTCTCCAACAAGTGATGTCCCGAGCATCGCCTATTCATATTCTTTTCACCAAAACCCACACTGGAGCCGGTTCCTGCCGGGTTACAAGGAGATACGAACCTACATCACTTCTGTGGTTCAAAAATACCAACTTGAACGCTACATGACCTTTCTTACAGAGTGTCAAGAGGCTAGATGGGATGAAGATCGCTGTATATGGAGGTTACGTCTCCAAGATAACACCACAGGCAGAGTATTTTTTCATGATTGTCGAATCTTAATATCTGCTATTGGTACTTTCCTTGATCCAAAAATCCCTTCTATTCCTGGAGCCAACACATTCCGTGGAGAACAGTTCCATACGGCAAGATGGAAGGATGATGTTTTTCTTCAAGGGAAAAATGTTGTGGTGATTGGCAATGGATGTTGGTTGAAATTCTGTCGTCTTATATAGCGAGCTTTTAGTTGATTCTTTTCTTATACCTAGGTACAGCATCTCAATTGATACCCGCTCTGCAACCCCGCGTAGGAACGTTGACACAAATTATACGTACTCCACAGTGGCTCCTTCCTATTTTTAATCCCCAACTCGGTCCGAAAATTCACTGGCTCTTCCAAAACTTCCCTCTTTTTCTGGAAATCGCTCGTTTATATTTCTTAGCCGTACCTGAGGCTGGTTGGCCTATGCTTTTTTTATATTTTCCGGGAGATTGGATGCGTTCACGAGTGGAGAAGACTTCCAAGAAGTTTATCTACACAAATGCGCCAAAGGAATACCACGAAATACTTATTCCGACCTATCCCATTGGTTGCAAAGTTAGACATTACATTAATTTATTCTCCCCCTTATATTGAGATATTTCTTATAGAGACGAATATATGATCCAGACTCTTCTTACCTAAATGCTCTGAAAGCGGATAATTTCAAGCTTACTAAAAGCGATATTGTTCGTATTACGGAGGACGGAATACAGACAACTAATTCATTTTATCCTGCTGATGTGATTGTGTATGCAACTGGATTCGAAACAAATGGTGGTCTTGGGAAACTACACGTATACGGAAAGGACGGAATATGGTTAGATGATTATTGGAACCAAATGGGTGGTCGTTCGGCCTATAACACCATTGCTGTTCATGGGTGTGAGTGGATGCCTGCGATTTTTACTTATATCATAACGTATTTATCGCTAATCCTAGTTCCCAATTTCTTCATGTTGTTTGGGCCTAACACTAATACTGGACATACAAGTGTTCTGATGATGATTGAAAACGCAATTATGGCTGTTATTAAACTAATTCAACCTGTATTGAAAGGCGACGCAACGTTCATAGAAGTAAAGAAAAACGCATACGAAAATTATACTCGGGACGTTCAGGCAGCTTCTAAGGGGCTTGTCACCAGCGCGTCCTTGTGCAACAATGTGAGCGTCATCACCTATTTAGTGGACTGATAACTCACCGATTGGATATGAAGTGGTACACCTCTTCAAATGGATGGAATGGTACGATTTACCCATGGTCCCAATTCCACTATTGGTGGCGTTCTGTATTTCTAAACTGGAACGATTGGGAATATAAGGTTAGGATGCTCGAATACCTCACTAGGAATTATAAATTAATAATAAAATAGCCTTCTAAACAGCCCTTGCGATCCCATGTCATCTCTTTTAGTATGAAAACATTATTTATCATCTGTCTTCTCGCTGTCGGGGCCAAACCGATAGGTGGAATCGTGCTGTCTTGGCTTGCGTAATTTTTCTGGTATAGAAATATATAGTGTAAGAAGCTTATCGATACTGTACAATCTATAGTTGATGAACTCATTGAAATCGATAGGTAAATAAGCCTGTCAGTGTTCTTAATAACATTACGAGCCTATTATTTAAACGCTTGAATACATGAATATGTCAAATAGCGTTCGACCTCTTTTCGACTTCAAGACGATTAATGGATAATATTAAACTAAACATGCCATATACGTAGGCATCTTATGGATGTCTCGGGCTCTGGAATTGAAGTTTTGTACCACTGCTTTCAGTCGATTGATGATGGTCCGGACATTCGAATTAGGGAAGGCCTAATAAGTCGGGAAATTTTCTGAGACCTGAAGGAATTGTCTTTTTATTGCTCTGGCCCCAGCACCTCTCGAAGGGCGTGAAGGCACAAGATCGTGCAGCATAAATCTGACTCAATAAGACTCCCTGGCCCCCATCTAGTATAACATTGGCAAGAAGGTCGACTCCAAGTTATTTTTTACTTTTTGGATGAGTGCTTGAAAGGTTTCAATATATACTAATGATTGCCATTGACACTGATCCGGGCGGGGTATGTCGGTTTTGAGCCCGTTTCAAATTTATGGTCTTTCCCACTATGCAACTCTTGACTATAACCCTTATCATTGTTCCTTGAAGGGCTGCTCCACCTAAGTTTGTGTACTGCGGGTCCCCTCCACGAGTTCGTGGCAATATTGGCCTTGTGTAGGATATCACAGACCTCTTGCGCACAGGTTTCCCGAAATGTGCGTGCGGCGCCGACCCCGGGCCCAGATATAAATATTAAATAACTCCACCCAAGCGTCCAACCGTTTTTCTACTGTTGTCCATTTTCTCCGCATGATGAACTCAAATCAAGCTGATACCACCCCGACGGGTTTCAAAGATGTTAGGTACAGTGATCTTGTTTGCATTGGAACTGGGCTATCGGGTATAGGACTTGGTGCCCAATTGAAACGAAAATTAAAATTCGAAAGTATGCATTTTTACGATCGGAACGAGTCTTATTCGGGCACTTGGTGGTCAAATCATTATCCAGGTAAAGTGGGAATTATTAGATTTAACTGCCAATTTATTTTACTATAGGTGCTGCTTGGTGAGAATCTATATATTCAAAAGCACAGGGTCATGAAGCTAATGGTTTTTCCCCGATTGAAGTGATGTTCCCAGTATATTATATTCTTATTCCTTCCATCAAAATCCACATTGGAGCCGTTTCTCAGCGGGTTACAAGGAGATACAAGACTATATCACTTCAGTGGTTCAGAAATACAAGCTTGACCGCCACATGACGTTTCTTACAGAGTGTCAAGAAGCGAGATGGGATGAAGATCGCTGTATATGGAAACTACGTCTTCAAGACCTCACAACAGGCGAGACATTCGTTCATGAATGTCGAATCTTCATCTCGGGTGTTGGCACTCTTGTTGATCCGAACATTCCGTCCATTCCTGGAGCCAACACATTTCGAGGAGAACAATTCCATTCTGCGAGATGGAGAGATGATATTGCGCTTCAGGGCAAAAACGTCGTGGTAATTGGCAACGGATGTTAGTTCGGCACTTGTGTTATATTTATTACGAACTTATATCTATACCTACTTGGCTTTCTTTCCCCTCTAACTTTAGCTTCAGCAAATCAATTGGTACCCGCTTTGCAACCACAAGTTGGAAAGTTGACGCAAATCATACGCTCATCCCAGTGGTTTGTTCCACTTAACAGCCCGGATCTCGGTCCAAAAATTCACTGGGTTTTCCGAAATTTCCCTTTTCTTTTAAGTACAGCCCGTCAAACGTTGTTCTTATTAACCGAAGCCGGTTGGCCTTTACTTTTTACGACTCGTGTTGGAGGGTGGATGCGTCAAATAACGGAGAAGCTATATAGAGATTATATCGTTGCAAATGCACCAAAGAAATATCATGAAATACTTATTCCCAAACATCATTTCGCTTGCAAAGTGAGGATACTACATTGTTTTTCATTACTCCTTTTTTTTGTCTGACTGAGAGTATCTGTTTTTTTATTTTTTTATAGAGACGAGTATATGACACGAATTTTCAGAATATGAACGTCCTGAAGGCTGATAATTTCGAACTTATTAAAGACGGTATTGTCTGTATGACGGAAGGCGGGATACAAACAACCAATTCATTTTATCCTGCTGATGTGATTGTATATGCAACCGGATTTCAAACAAATGGTGGTTTTGGAAAACTACGCGTATATGGGAAGAACGGAGTATGGTTAGATGAACATTGGAATCAAATGGGTGGTCGTTCCGCGTATGAAACCATTGCTGTTCACGGATGTGAGTAGTGCGATGTCATCTCTTATTAAATCACTCATTTGCTAATTTCTAGTTCCGAACTTTTTCATGTTGTATGGTCCTAACGGTGGTACTGCACATACAAGTATTCTTTTGATGATCGAAAACCAAATTGTTGCTGTTATCAAAGTTATTCGACCCGTGTTACAAAACCGAGCAACGGTAATAGAAATAAAGAAAGCCGCTTACGAAAAGTATACTCGGGATATCCAAGCAGCCTGTAAAAAGCTTGTTACGAACACATCCGCATGCACTAATGTGAGTTATCACCACCGTTTTTATCCACTTCAACAGCTTCCTATAAAAATTAATTTACTGATTGTTCTACATAAAAAGTGGTATATCACTTCAACCGGATGGAATGGTACAGTTTACCCGTGGTCGCAAATGTACTACTCGTGGCGTTGTGCATTTCCTACTTGGAGCGATTGGGAATATAAGGTTAGTAAATTAATTCGTGTTTAATATGGATGAGGGCCGATGTGGTGATAACTCACCTGACAGCAATCCTCTAAACAATCTATGCGTCCTCACAGTCTCGTACCTCGGGCAATGGTGCTGTTTGTTGTTTGTCTTTTTGCTGTCGGGATAAAATTGAGGGGTGGGATCGTGTCACCTTACGAGATTTTCTCTTTGTCTTAGACTTGAGTTATCGGCATGTTAGATTTTTGCATGATGTTAATTTATGTAACTTACTGGGAAACAACTATTGCTTTGATTTATGCATGTAGTTTGTTACGTGCAGGAGCGACCGGGATTGATATTAGTGTTGTTGTTATCTCATACATGATCTTTTGTCCTTGATTCGACGGGTCGAACCGACGAGTCATTAGTAGTAGATATATGCGACACAGTTCCAATAAGTATAAATAAGCTTCTGCTCTCAGATAGCAACGGATACTACTCAAATGTTTATCTCTTCTAAATCTATGTTATGTGATATACAATGAAGTTTCTATCTATAGTAAAATCGTGATGAATGATGTCTTAAAAGAAAATGTTTACTCATTTGGCTTGCAACTCAGCTTTTCTCCATGCCTCTCCGTACTTGATCGTTAAAAGTATAAGAAAAAATCCTATTAAAGTGAATGTAGCCGCGATTCCATTTGTTGCTGCGACACCGATGATCTGGATCAATGGCAATACCACTGCGGACGCACCTGCAGAAGCGATATAACGCAAACAGCTAAAAAAAGTGAAAATTATTATTATTTCCAATAAGTTATTTTTTTTTGGTTAAACTTACTTGTTTGTTGCGATAACCTCCGCTGAACGATTTTGAACGGAATCTACAAGATATGTATTACATACAGCGAAAACACCAAGGAACTGAAAAACAAATAGAGATAAGATAGTGTTATGTAAGGGATATATTGATAAATTGACTAACGCCGACACCGCTGATGAATAATAAGACAAGGCTGAGAGCAAGGCCACCCGTAGTTGTCCAAAATTGGATAGTAAATCCTAGACCAATGAGTGAACAAGGGACAAGAATTCCTCCGGAAATAAGGGTTGCACGCAATCGATCTTCTGGGACAAAATGCGCGCGTTTGGCGATCCATCGTTTTATTGTGGCGTCAGAAACATATCCAGATAGACGTGAACCGACTTCATAGACCAATAAGTTAAAACATATATAAAAGGGAAGAGTGCGGTTTCAAACCTATGTTGCCGGCTCCTGGTGCGAGATAAAATGTTCCCAATATTGCTTCATTTGTTATCCCAAAACGAGGACCCTGAAATAATGTGAATCACAAAGATAATGGATTTTTGGGAAAAGAGGGTTATATACAAGTGTGAATGTTAAAGGGACCAGCAAACCTTAAAAAAAAAGAATTTCAAAAAGGCAAAGGATGGTAAGTTTGAAACGCACTATAATTAGCTAACAATACGACAGAGGACGTCAAACTCTGAAACGGGTGGGTTTAGATTTGAAACTCAACAGCCAAAGGATAAATAACTAACAATCGTCAAAACACTTCGCCTTTTCAATAAATCTAGTGGTTGGAGTGGATTTATCCAAACCCAAATAAACTTGTTGTTGTTAGCGCCGGTGGGATTGTTTTCGTTGAGGGCCTTCCGAGCTTTATCGATACCACGACTATGACTGGTTTCGGGTAAAATGAAAAGCATTAAAAAGAAGCAAACTGTTCCCATCCCGGCCAAAATAAATTGGTTTGCACGCCAGCTTCCTTCTTTACCGGGAATATACCTCTCGAAATGATTCATAATTTGTCAAAGGGTCGCATAATACAAAGACTTACTGGGTCACAATGCCAGCAATAACGGGTGAGATAGCTGGGCCAAGGACAGCACCCTACGTTAGGGGTTTATACGACAGGTTTGTTTGATTTGGCTGGCTAAACTCACAGCGTAAAAAAGACCCATTGCTCTTCCACGTTCAGTCGGTTTGTAAATGTCTCCGATAGAGCCGGCTCCGACAGCTAGGACGCTGCTGGCACCAGTCCCCTAAATTATTTGGGTTGGGTCAGGTCTAAATAATGCTCGGTAAGCTTGCTATTATTACCTGAATGATCCTTGTTATGATTAACTGTACCAGGTTGTGCGAAAGAGCAACCCCGACGGAACCTGCAACAAATATTGGCAGCGAAACCAAATATATTTTTTGTCGTCCATCTTCAAACTATGTGAGAACCAAGAAAAAAGGACAGTTGTAGTATTCTTACAGAATGTCGAATAAGGAGACCATGCTAAAGGGGCTACCCCAATCGTAAAAAGAAATATTGCGACAGTGTAGCTAAGACGAGAGTTAACAGTGATCATATGACAAGAAAGAGAAACTTACTTTATCACTGATTGACTAACCTTGAGGTCCCTTGACATTTGAGGTATGGAAGGAAGGAAAGAAGATGATGCAAAAGCTAAAATTGATTAATTAAGGAACGACGCAAAGTAGCGTATTAAACTCGTCGTACGGGCTAATAAGGCAGCAAAGGATACAATAGCGACAATGGCCCTTTTCCTACTTTGGGAGAATCGGTTGTATATTTCATCCTCAAGCTCAAGGTCGAATTTGTTTCCATTCTCTACATCTGTGCCTTCAACGGTCTCCGTTGGGTTTATAGTTAAACTCCCCGAACCATCCGCCTTTATTATTTTCTCGTTGACCTTTATAAGTGAATCATGATCATTAGCAGTCGTAGGGTTACCCATCGTCAAGGTGGGAAATTGACAAAGGCGGGAGGAAGAAGGATCCGGAGGAGAGAAGTATTGGGGGGTTTATTTGAACAGTTTCCTTTATGTTCTTTTTATGACATCCCATTCCGTGTTTGATGCCTTCACGCCGCATGTCAAGCCGAAAAATTATTTGTCAAAAGCAAACCTTGTCCTTTCTTTGCGAGTCAGCGAGGGTAAAAATTCAGAAATTGAAGCTCGGCTCACATGATAGGGCCGGAACCTTGCCGATAGCCGATGAGTGCCGTCACCTAACGGGGTTTCAAAACACATGGAGAACCCGGCCCTATCTCTAGACTCTCATCTGGATTTTTAGCTCGGAATTTCTGATAATACACGCTATTTAAAATAGATATACTTAATCGGATTTACTATCGGATTTATCATTCGACCTAACCTTTTATACATACACTACAATACTTATACATCGTCTCAAAATTTCAAAATCCTTATCGGACCTGAACCTCGCGTTTTCTCAAATCGTTTATGATTGATATTCAATACGTTTACGTTCCTCACCCCCATATGTCCTTCGGTAATCTGATTTTTAGGGTCAGTCTCCTCGTTATGTAAAAAAACTGGTGGGCGACTAACGTAAACTGTTCCCTGTCCGTGGGATCACATGCTATTTATTTATACATACCCGAATCAAGTACTCTAAACCATTGCAAAATGCAAATGAAAACAGAATCAATTCATAACCACCATACCTTACAGACCGCAGCAATTTTTTCAAATGTAAACTATTACCAAAATCAAAATGGTCCTAGAACACAAGTAATACATAAAATTTCGTCATGTGTCCTGTTATTGAGTCCGGAGATTCTGGTCTTATTTCTATTTCAAGATGAAGAAGGCGACATGCAGTAAGCTTCTTATCACATACTAGCCATCGTTCCCAGCGAGTCTAGAGATAAACTCAGTCCAATCGCTCATACCCGGAGTATTCTTAGTGGCCGAGAAAATCGCGCAGACTGATATACATAGGGATCTATGACACAGAATAGACACATTCTCTGAAAGGAGAGTTTGGATCAAAAACCGCAGAGGCGATAAAAATGGCAATGAGCGGATGTAGCGACCCACCCCCGAAATGATTCCCAGAGGCCAATACATTAGTTGTTAGTATGAAGAGCCATGGCCCATCGCCATCCTTCCATAGGACCGCGAATTCCGTTCAGGTTTGGTGCCATAAACAAGTATGCCCGCCTACGGGAAGCTTACTGAAGTATGATTGTTAGAGATTTCTTTACTGTCTTCATACGTAGCTGAACTGACGAGGGCAAATCGTAAGGTCCTTCCCGAGGGTTTGTACTAGAATGTAATGATGTAAATCAGGCCTGGCTGAAATGCATATTCATATTCCCGCAAGTATAATTAAATTGATAATGAAATAAATAAATAAAAATAAATCATACTAGTGTTCCACTAAATGGCCGAGGTACTAAATAAGAATAAGTACTTCTTTGAAAAGTAGCAGGACTCAAGCATTAAACGCCCACAATAAAAATTGGAATCCACGAACACATACACTCACTCGACTACAGCACGCAAATGTCATAAAAAAACCTAGCCAGCGAGAGTCACAGAACCTCTCTATGAACCATGTCCAGGATGCCGTCATTGCATCCCTTGTCAATAAAAGATACTTGTGAACCTCGAGCCGTTGGAGACAAAGGTCCAAAGATCCTAATTTTGAGATGACAAGACTAATCATTTAGTAATAAACGCTAGACCCAAACGAAAGCAATGACATCTCTATTAAAAGTGATGCGGAAAGTTCGCCAAGAGGTGCTAAGACACAAAAAGGACCATATATTAGCTCGGCGGGATGTTTTCCATCCTTCATCATATCGTCATTCCCACTAAAACAGAGATACTGAAAACAAGTGAGGACAATAAGCCAAGGTAAGGTTCCAAAGATGTAAATGTGAGAGCATTTCGATATGTTGCACGCTTTGTATTCTGGAGTTCTTTGGAAAAGCGACATTTATATAACTGCAAGTCGAAAGGAATAGAGAGGATAGCGAGACTTGTTAGACTTCTGACGGGGCGTTGCAACGACATGTTGCAGAGTAGCAATGGGTTCGTTCCTGTGGCGAATTTCGTTTTTATGATGTTACAACACAGAAACTGGAGAAGAAGACGTCCAAATGAGCCCAACCCTCTGATAACTACATTCTGTTATTACAAATTTGAGAGCACAAGTCAAGTCTTTTGCCCATTCGCTGTCCTGGCTTGAGAAAGGAGGGAAAGATGGCGTTTCTCTCAGCACCTCCGGCATTCAACCCTCAGGTTATTACTCCTAGAGTTTTCATGTGCCAAGACTGCCGAAACGGCGTATTTTTTTTAGAGTGGAAGTTTTCAAATGAACTTTTGCGCGAACGTGGATGTGACTAGCTGTCTATCAGCCGGTGAGCCACAATTGTCACGCAGTCACTAGTCACTCCTATTGTTTTACGTTGTTCAATAACGAGGTTCACGATTCGGTTGTTCATTAACGTTCATATGATAGATAAGGGTAAACTGTGATACGCGGGTTATTTGCTCTACCCTCATCAATCAATAAAACTTACCGTCCCACAAGTAGGAATTTGAAAGATCACAAGTTCGTTGTAATTAGAATTATTAAAGTACTAGAATCCGACTCCGAGTGACATGACACGATCCCGCGTCCACCTCCAGTTTCAGAGGGCGATTATACCGCAAATCATGGAAATCATATAAGTAATCCATTATATGGGCCTTGCTACATCGGAGCTCATCGGTACTATTCAATCCCGAAGGCTAAGTACGACGCAGGTTAGTAATTAATTGTTCTTGGCTGGTACTCCACGAGTCCAAATGGATACTGATTATACGCAAATGAAGGGGGAAAGTGAATTTTTTTTGGTATCACTATGCAATACCACCACTTGATGCCGCTACCAAGTATCACATTAACCCCCCTAAGTGCTTTGAGAGATAAAATATTTACCATGCCAGTGGAATACTATAATGAAATCTCATAAGAGATGCCAATATTATTTTTTCTTTCTGCAACGTGTTAGGCACTCCCCCAATCACTTTTCAGCCGCTCCTAATTCTGTATGTGCTTGAGGATGATGGATGATTCCCTTAAAGATATTCACAACATATCCATATCCCTTTCACCTCCGTACAATTGTTCTTTTGCTCTTCACATTCTGCCCCATTCACTCGTCACTTGGCATGGTTCAAGTTCATTGACTATATATATAAAGCGAACTCTCAGGAGAATTTAGTTCATTCTGCCATCCGAGTCCGTTCCCTCCCGGACGTTCAAGTTTCAAAATACTTTCTTCTCCAATACCCTCTTCATGCAAATCTTAAAGCTCATCGAATTCCTTTGTTTCTTTTTACTCTTCTTCTATACATATGCATATGCTTCTCCCACATCCGATGTTTCGATTAAAATATCTCAAGTATGTTCTCTCGCCTTCTCTGCTTTCATGAACATTTCGTTGATGTAAGCGCAGGATTACGCCGGACCAGATTGACTTCCTAGCACACGTGTAAGCCCGATTGTTTAACCTTTTTAAAAGTTCAACCAGTAACAGGAGAGGCAGTCGGAAGCGAAGGTCCCTTTCCCTCAGTGCGCTAGTCCGGGCACTCAGTCCTGCAACTGATTATTGAATGACCCCACGTAATGACAACAACCAGATTCTATTTGTAAAGGAGATGTGCTTATGAATAATGAATAATGATAGGCCTTAGGGGATCAATTGAACGTGGGTTTAGATCCTCTTGAATAGATACTGCAAAAAAACTAAATCTCCATTTGAGCTTGTTGTATGCTATATTAGTACAACTTTTTAAGCCAAAATGTAATTTGGAAGTGAACAAAGATGCATTTAAAGGTCACCCCCCACTTTGATTTGATTCTTCTAGACCGAAAAAGGTTGGTTAGTATTGATAACAGCCGAGAGCTGGAAGCTACTCATCCGAAACGATATCTCTATCCTAAGAAAACAAAGGGAAAAAGAAATATAAGAAGGGAAACTTCTCACCTTGATTGTATTATGTACCATCGAAGAGAAACAACTGATCGATCATATTAGCGGACATTGTTTTTTCATAACTATGAGCCCCTAATACAGAAAACCTCACTGTGATTGAAAAAAAAATCTATTTAAACGAAATTAAAAATAGGATTTGAATTGTTATATTAATATTACAAGTGGATAAACCTTAGACTTGCTGCTTCCCTTCGTATCCCTCGGAGAAGACGATAGCATCTCTTATTGTTAGAAGGCATACAGTATACGGTTTAGGCCAACTCGTGGACGTCCGACGCCGTTCAACTTGAATAGGACCGAAGCTTCCCACAATCAGAGCAATATATTACGAAAAGGCTCTCGGGCCGTTAGTCTATCACAACGGTGATATCCATTGTGATTATCGATTATCGAGAAAGTCAGATCAAACAAAAGTTGTCAGATGTAGAAAAGTGGAGAGTTAGCAGATGCATCCATCTGAACTCACCGGTCTAGGTTTTATATTACTGGGAAATTAGACTTAGACATCTCGATCTTGTTCTAAAGTTGAATTGGTTTGAGCTTAGAATGTACTGACATTTATATGTTCTCTGCTATTTCTCAAGTCTTGGAGAAACAATTATCAACGCTTTCAAACAACAAAAATGATATGATTTATTCCAAACAATACAAAGTACAAGTACAACCAAGTCAAAGTCAAATCACGAAGGTGCAAAACATCTTCTCGGTTATTATGATTGTGATTTAAACCATGTACCCGCACTGGTGAAGCTCTGTCCTTCAGTGGGGTCACCGACAATATCTCCTTTGAAAACAACACCTCTATCCGTGCGAAGATAAAATTTGGAGTCGCCAATCGCCCCCGAGAATCTATCAAACCCGGCGAACTGTGACATGTCGGTATATGTTCCAAGCACCGTGCGTTCAGGAGGCTTCTTATCCGCACTGACACTCCAAAAGCGTGGTACTGCTACATCTGAGTTGACATTGAAGGTCCATATTTCCTTGATACCTGTCTCTGGGTTGTCCAGGGTACCTTCGATTCTGTATTTACTGTATACAGTTTGATTCGGGGCACCTTCAGGTCTGATTAAAGCAATGACATATCTTGTGAGTTGCTGGATAGTGTTCAAATAATACGAATCTATGATGGAGCAATTACGAAGGGATTAAGTTAGTCCTTGGTCTACGAAACAGTAGAAGGAAGTTTTAGCACACCTGATGAGTGATATTGAAGTTTCCAGCTAAAACTTAAAGGTATCAATCTATTGGCTTTTATCTCTAGAAATTTGAATAACAGCCACATCGGACATTTCCGTCTTCCGTCATTCATCGGACGAAAACCGTACCCTAGTATAATGGTGAATGGGTTTAACATAAGTCACCGTGGGGTCTCATACAACTGTCTGACGTATGACATGAATTGAAACATCCTGTTATTCAGAATAAGACGTCTTTACAAGCATTAGAACAGTCAAGTTAGATCATAGTTCCGCGAAAATTTCTCCGAATAATGTGGTAAAAGAGATCCACCATATATTACTGCAATTCAATTACCCCAGTCGCGGAAATTTTCGGTCATGAAATTCGTGAAATCTAAATGCTTTTGCGTGGAATTACATTACATGAAGAGAAGGGACTAGAGGAGAGATAAAAGGCGTACTAGTTTGTCCGTGCTTCTTCCAACTGTGAATATGACTATGATGTCAGATAGTATGATTAGATGCAATCTTCGGCTGTTGAATCCTTTAAAATCCCTTTGTTCTGGAAACGTTTGTATATGATATGCCACGAAAGGAACACATGTTTGTTGAATGTAACATCTAATCTCTAGAAGTGTGTGCATCATTGGTATTAGACATTGAAAAAAAGCAATTCAACGTGATTAGAATTTTATGGTTCTAAATCCAAATGAAAGATTAACGCCAAACCCGTTAGTAACATAAATACAAACATTGGACAAATCAGGATAAAACTCAGCTAATCTCGTTATAGCAGGATACAATTAAATGACCGCAGACTAAAGTCACGAGGCCGCCACCCAGTTTAAAGTTTTCATATTCAATATTCGGAAAGGGTCTAGCCATACAATGACCCTTCTGACTGGTGCCTTGCGAGCTTCAGAGCTCGATACCCGTGTTGACATTGTTTCACGTCTGCCATGTTGGCGATGTATGCGATGCGTTGTTTGGGATTTTTCGTTCCTAAAGTCTGTTATACTTCAGCTTCTTCCTTTGCACCGGTATAAATCACTTTTTGGACTTAGTTCATCGGGTTGATGCGTACGGAGCCTCCGGAAAGGATTGAAAGGTGGTTAAGTAGATTGATGGTCGACAGTGCAACGGAAGGTATTTAACAAGGAAGAAATGTCGAAGGCTGCAAATCTGTCCCCTAGGCATGAGTCAGGGACCAGATCAAGTTGTAAACACACCCGCAAATTGCCGACGCGTCGCCATGAGATGATGTAACGTGGAATCAACCTCGAATCTCATCTCATCTGCATCTACCTCATTAACATTTTGCTTATTATAACAAACTAAATGCCCCGAGCTATTATATCTCCTTCTGTCCTTGCATCTGATTTCGGCCAACTTACTGCAGAATGTAAACGAATGATAAAGAGTGGTGCAGAATGGTTACACATGGGTTCGTTATTTTTCGTTTGCATATTCGTAAATTCATACTTAAACCGATTCTTTATTTAGATGTTATGGATGGGTATGTTTCTCTCTTTTTTTTTTTTTAAGAAAATCACATCGTGATCGTCTCCGTCATAACATCAGACACTTTGTCCCGAACATTACTATGGGTAAGCAAAGGATCATTTCTTTTTTCGTATAATGCCGAAGACTTTTGAATTTACATGGAAAAGGGGCACCAATTCTCAAATGTGTTCACCAAAGCATTCCCGATATCTTTATGGATTGTCACATGATGGTCTCTGAACCGGAGAAGGCAAGACTCTCGCATTGGCATTCTTCCTTTTTCATCAACTCTCAATTCATCAGTGGGTCGACGACATTGCAAATGCGGGAGGGAAATTGTATTGTTTTCACATTGAAGCGACAAGTATATACTATTTGCGTTCTATTCAAGACGTGATCTCTTATAGATTTACAGAGGATCCTATTTCGTTAATCAACGCAATCCACGCTAAAGGCATGCGAGCAGGTGTAGCAATATCACCCGATACACCTTCTACAGCGATATCAGATGAAGTTGGTACAGCGGCTGATATGTTGCTTGTTATGACTGTCTATCCAGGTCTGTTCTGTCACCATTCTTTCTTTCTTTTTATCTATACATGATTTTAACCTTCTCTTACAGGTTACGGTGGTCAAAAGTTTCTAGATCGATGCGTTCCCAAAGTCTCAGATTTACGCGAACGATTCCCGGAGAAAGACATTGAGGTCGATGGTGGCGTAGGTCCCCAAACAGTGGATGTCTGTGCTGCAGCAGGTCTGTAAAGATTTTAAAAAACGCCTTTGATTCTATTGTGTCTTAAAGCGTCTACAACAGGAAGCAACGTTATCGTAGCTGGAACAGCCATTTTTGGTGCCTCTGATCCTGGTGGGGTTATTACGACACTTAAAGCAAGTGTAAATGCTGCTCAAGCAAAGATCCGAGGAGCGAATTAGAAGAACAACATTTTGAAACGGATTCCGAAAGATATTATTATTCTAAATCGTAGAAGAAAAAAACCAAAACTTTGCACGGCTGATTGTACTCACACAAACAATTGGATCAGGATATGTTCTTTGTATCTATCTGTTCATTATTTATATAATAATGCAACCAGAAAAAATAAACCTATGTATCTACAGGAATGGTAAATATATACACCTAGGATATCCCTCTTCTCCATTTGAACTTGACTGCGGCATTAGCCCTAGCAAACAAGCATCTATATCTATCCACATCCCAAACAAAGGTATTCTAATATCTAAATGGTTATTGGGGAATATAAAAAGACAAAGATAAGAGGAGATCAGGGGAAAGTTGGGCGGACGAGGGGGCCCATCAATGTGTTGTGTTATGACGTATATACTCCAAATGCAGGCGAGAAATATAAGGAGAGGGCGGACTAATACTATGCAGGAGAAGTTGATGGAATAGACAAGAGCGAATGGGCCCGTCCTTGGTTTAGTGTGGTTGATTGAAACAAGTTAGGCCCAAAACTCGCATTATCTCTAAAAGGAGTCCAAGGATGTTAACGCAGATATCGTAATAAAAACGCAGTAGAACACGTACGAGAAGTTGACTTGATGTTCACTTGAGATCGGAGTATCGATGGGGTTACATACAGCATGGTGAGAGTGGGTGACATAGTTCGGATAAAGAAAGAAAGAGAAAGAAAGAAAGAAAACTAATAATTCGGGATATTGTAAATTTGAAAACAATCCTATCCTGTCATGCTGCCCTATCTTAGTAAATAGGTAAAAAAAAGTCGGTTATTTTTTCAAACGCGTGGTATTGATGTTTGATATATGTGTGTGTGATATAGATGTAACGACCAAGCAAATGGCAATGTCCAGCGGAAATATGAAAAGTGGTTTAAGATAGCAGCGAGAAGGGACAGTCGGCCTTATTGTCTCAGCGCAACGGAGATGGTATACGGATATGTCGAATTCGAATGGTAGGTAGTCGGGAGGGAAAGGGAGATGAGATATAAATACAGACGGAGAAAGCAAATGCAAAAAAAAGGGGGGGAGAGTGAGGAGAAGATAATGTTTGAACAAAAAAAAATAGTGGATGAAAATACAAAAAGTTGCCGCATTTCTTTTTTATGTCCAAACGATCCATTCTCCATACATGTTTGGTCTTTCGCCACGTATGTAGCTTTCAAATGTGCGCTTGAGAACCGTGGCCCAGTCCAAATCGCGTTTATCATCCTCGACATGATAATCAGTCATATACGCTGCTTCAGGTATGTCTTTTAAACGATGATGCGGTGTGTCTGTACTTGTAGTTAAAGGACCGAGTGTATTTGGATTTGGATTTGAACTCGGATTCGAGTCAAGTCCGCGGTCAGATTTTAGCTTGGTTTCATAAAGTTTCTTTCGGGCCACTTTCTCGCCATGAATAAAACGTTCACCAAGGTCAGGCCAGTTGCGTTGGGGGTCAAATGGGCGCCACCTGTTTGAACAAACATAACGTCAGACATGAAGGGATGGCCGTGGGGGGTAAAGGGTAACAGAAAAACACGTGGTAGACAAATTAAGTCAGCACACACACACACGCACACGCGTTCCCTTCCTGCACCAAAACAAAAATGAACGACCCATGCTTACCAGAAGTTATGAAAGTGGTATGAGAATGCTCCTCTAAAGAAACCTTCAAATCCAAGTACTTGTGGTGCCGCACTATCGACAGATGGTGTCTCGAAGAAATCGAAGAATCTGATTTGAGGGTGAGTGACAAGCCAGGCCTTATTTGATTTGATCAAATACGTACCCTGTAAAGTAAGGAAATGGAGGTCTATCTCTCTGATAATCTTCCGTGTTCAACCATGCAGGATCGAATAAGGCGTCAGGAAGCCTTAAAAGTATTCCATCCAGATGGGCATCCTTGACATATTTTGAGATGGTCATTGGATGAAAATCCATTCCATTCCTCAAAGCGGTTCTAAACAAGAACGTTCCAAAAGCAGAATTCTTATTCATTCTCAATACGGCCGTATTGTATTTTTTCAATCGAGACCATCGATACGCGAATGCTCCTTTCCATCCCCATAGTTCCTCCCAATCACGTAAAAAGATCGTATCAGCATCGAGGTATGTTCCACCGAAGCGATGACATAAGATGAAACGGGCAAGATCAGAAAGGATCACACTCAGTCGATCATAGGTGGTCGAGGATGTTGTCCCGGTCCGTTGGAAGATGTCGTCCTCGTGGCCATCAAGAGGTTGATTAGTCGCCGAGGGGTCTATGGCAGTCGCACCACCTGTCATGTTCTCCAAATCCACGTCGTAAGTAACCAATATTTCATCTTGTGTATCAGACGCTTCTTCTTCTTCAACATCAGAAATCTTAGCACTATTGTCCATCTTCCCTTTCATTTCCTCTGCCTTATTCTTCGGTACTTCAATAATATGTCCGCCCGAATTGAATATGCTAAAGCTCCTCCATTCATCTCTAATCTCAGGAACGCCGTCCAATTGTTCTGTTGTGTTCCATAGCTTGAACTTGATCACGTCCTTGAACCGAGGATGCAGGAAGGGAGATGACCATGGGCTGCGAGACAACGAATCATACATGTCTCTTACAGCAGTCGGGTTGGGCACAGCAGCGGCAGGACCTGGATTAATCCAAAGCCAGAATTGTGGACGACAAGTATTAGCACTCGATTCCGTACCAGGAGGATGATGAAGACCTAGATTTTGGGTAAACAAGAAGGATAGAATAGCGAGATAAGGCTTGTCCGTGAACGGTCCTGTCCAAAACATATGAAATATTCTTGGATAGTCAGGGTCGCATGGATGGGTAGATTCGACATATGGCCTATAAGTCCTGGGAGGTGGGAGACGAAGATGGGGTTCTTTGACTTCACCGGCACGAAATGTGAGCCCAACGTCAGGATCCTGAAGAGCACGCGTTGAATATGGTGCTTTAGGTTGCGGCGCAGATATAGGAGGGTATTGGTCCAATCTTCGATCTTCTTCAACATAGATATATTGCCACCCGTCAGTTTTACCCCGACGCATTCGTTTGCTGTTATCAAGACCTGCGCCGGTACGAAGAACTTCCAGGCAATCACGAACATACTATTTCCACAGAACATTGATTGAACGGAAGGATGAAAGTCAGGATTTATTGAAAGTATATTACGTTGCGATAAACGAAACCTTACTTTATTAAGGGAGAAATCACAGTGATCCATAATCATATCTAGATCAGCAACACTACCGGGTACGGGCCGTGGTGGATAAGCTACACCTGGTCCCGCAGCACGTATATCAATGTAAGTACGTCGTGGTCCGGAACCTATTGTGAGTGTTGAATTTGATTTGGTTAGATTAATGCTTTGTTGTTGTAGCCGCTGTTGCGATTGTTGAGATGATGGTGGAGAAGATTGTTTCCGGGGAACGGCGGGGTTGAAAGGAGGGACAGCGATCTTCATTTGTTCTGGAACTGAAACGTTTTGTCTCTCTCATTAAATAGAGCGGAGGTGTGTCAAACAAATGTATACGTACTTTTTCTACTACTGGGATAATGTCCGCTGGCAATCTCCCACTCCCAAACACGTTGAAGATCTTGCCGCGCAAACACCAGTGTAGGTGGTTCGGATTCATCATTATCGGAATTCATATTATCGCCATGATAAGAATATTGTCCTCGCTTAAGTAGGGAGATAAATATCCATAGCACAAAAAGACAGAAGGCCAAAAGCCCAACTGTAGCACGACGGCGACCATAATGAATGACGGCAGAATGATATATATTGCCGGGTAAGGGTACAATGATTTTAAACCGTCTAGGTGCGAAAAGACTAGCAAGACCGCCCCGCCGTCGTGGTGAAGGATTATGTATTAGTGAAGAGTTATGCCGTCGCATAAATGGTAATGATGGAGGGAATTGGATGTAATAAGTTGCTGTCCACGACTGCAGCCGACCGTTTCGGAGAGAATGTTTCTCTTGTATCATACTGTTTGGAGTAGGAAGAGTTGGCGATATGCGTAATTTGTCGCGCAATGGGGAATTCATCGAGGGCGTTCGTCCGTGAAGGGACCACGACATGATGGAAGATAGTATGGAGCTATGAAAGTACTTTTAGGTAAGGGGAAGTATCTTTGAGAGATAACGAAAAACGTTAGATTCCGGAATCGGTTTTTGACATGATTATTAAAGACTGACTGGATAAGAAGGGTTTATGGCAAGGAATGCGAAGAATTTATTCTCGGCACTCTACGTGTTTGACCTTACCGGTGAGATAAGGACCAAAAGAGGAGACGGAAAGAGTGAGTTTTTCTTGAAGGAGACCGTGATGTCGTGTGAGCGTTTTCGATCGGAAAATCCGTTTCGATCAGTTTGGACCCTGCTGGCCGAGTTACTACGGAGTAACCGAAGAATGCCGTAGACCAGCTATGCCAATAATGTAGGGACTTGTTTTCAATTTTGACACGTCTTGAGCCAAAAGCAAAAGAGTAGGTGGGTAACTTTCTCAGCTTTTGGGCGTCTCGTTTCGTTGAAAGAATCTCACGAGGTCTAGGCTTGTTACCCTACCCGGGTAACTGGCGAACTGCGGGAGGATGCTGAGTGGGTCACAAAATTCGCTCTTCAGTCAGAAACACATATCTTTTCCACTTTGAGATATACAATAACATAACACCTCCATTCATAACCAAGGTAGCTTCCCAGTTTGTCACAGAAAATGCCTAGGTGCTCGTTTTGATTTGATGGCACATGGAGTGAGTAAATATGGGTAGACAGCGCCTGCCAGAGTTGAACCAATGGGTTCTGACATAAACTCAGATTGGCACTATCCGGCAATACTCGGGTTTTCAAATTCATATATTTTCCATTGCCATCTTCAGCCCTGAATCCAAAAATAATATCAGCAGATAAAAGTTAAGTTTACTAGTAAAAGATTAGAGTATAAACAGCAAACACATATCCTTTTTCAGCGATGGAATAGGTAGTACCTATAATATTAAATCTCTTTTAGTACGCATGTACATACTTACAAAAGCGAAATAGACTCATACGTTCATAAATCAAAAGGCATAGCATGATGTTTGTTTGTACGTATTCTGTCCGCTCGTCGCTCGAGCCTCGAACGACAACTATTGCCAACAATTTTTGTGTGGTTAAAAATAGAATCGAACCATTGGATTTTTGCGACATATTATTTGAAAGGCAACCGGTTGGGGGATTGGAGTCTATGCTTGTAAAAACCAAAGTGCGGAGATAAAAAATTATACGACCTTCTACGAAACCAGTTCTTTTTTGACCACTAGCATATAACAGTATACATCATGATATAGATCCTACGCTAGTAGAAAGTTTGTTGGCTCAAAAGCATTTGTCTCACATAATAATAAAGCCGTAATGAAGTTGTGCAAAAAACATGTTTCTGAAACATTTCAAAACAAAAACCTCATCAGCTACATCTAGATGTAATCCAAGATATCACCAAGAGGAAAATCGCGGCTCGGATGTGCCATCCTGTGGAATATTTCTTCTGGAGTTGATCCAATATTGGTAGGTGTTCTTTTTTTACTTCCCATGAAGGCTTTATATTCAATTTTGACAGTATTAAATCACTTGCCAATTTCGCAACCGAGGAAGCTAGTGGTCACTCTGTTGCGAAAAATAGTACGTTAACCTCCGATGTGGGCGAATAAGTAGATTACTATCCCTATCCAGTTCCCGGCTGCGTGGAAGATCCTACAAAATACAAGTTTTTGATTGAAGAATGCTGGAAGGGATGACGAACTAGAGGATTGGACGTAAGGAAGTAAGCCCATTACCTTTGGGTGGAAAAAAAAACTTGTAACACAGCATATTAGTCAAGTTATGCGGCATTCCTAAAATTCCACCGCGATCCGAATCAAATGTTTCCTCCCCTATTAAAGCCGTATAGATGCAATCTTGAAAGAAGCGTATTTCTTACATGTTCTAGCAGTGTTCATTAATTCAAAATCGATGCATTGCTTGAGATCTTCAAGGCTATATTGTTTTTCAATCGTGTCAATAACATAGTTCCTGGCTCGTTCAAGTACCTCCACTTCATCCTCTCTGTCGAAACCTCCAGTAAAAATATAAACTAGAATAGCGTCTTTGCCTTCAGGGGCGGCAGTTGAATCAAGTCGACTAGGGACAGTAATAAAAAAACAGTGTTACTTTCCAATTCGGGAATTGTACGATTCATTCCCCAATAGAAACTGAGGCCTAGCCTAGCTTTGGTTGGTCGAAATATAGAAGGAATGATAGGGAAAGGTATCATAGAAATAACCTTCTCCAGTCGACTTTGAGGTTGATCAGGGATCAAATGTTTATATATGAATAGACGATGTCAGGGTTCAAAACGACAATGTCTGCATCGATAGTTTCCCCGGAAGTCAATTTTACACCATCCTCTGAGACAAGGATTTTATCGACTGGAGCTGATAATCGGTAAACAGCACCGTATCTCTTCGATATTCTCATCAGTGTCTTAAGGACCTGTGCAATCATATCGGCTGATATCAAGAAAGAATCGTAGTATATAATGACTTCGTGATAACCGCCTTCGGGATACCAGATGCCGTCCGTGAAATCGCTATAGTTCATGAATGTAAATATCCCTGGAGCATCAAAAGGGCTGAAGTTGTTGTCAAAAGAGATATTTCAAGTCGTCGGAAAGGAAAAAAATTACCTTAGCTGTTTAAGGTTTTATGTGAAGATCCGAGGGGAAATCAATAGATCAGGTTTAAAAAGCTCACACTCAAATACAGCGACTTGATCATGATGGAAATTAGATGAAGGTAAAAGAAGAAAAAGTCCAATATAAGTCTTACAGTGAAAGTGAATGCTTGTCGAATACGTTCAGTAAGAAAAAAATGGGATACCTGGGATACTACAAAAGGTTGTATAAACCTTCTCTTGGAAATAAATGTAAATGCTGTCTCTTGCCATAGATTCAAACACATGTTGAAAAATAAGTCGTCCAAGAAACTGTGGGCGGAAAGCTGAGAAGATTGTCGAGAAATTTGTATTAAAGATCTCTTCAGCTGAAAGGCTCCAGTGCTTAGATGCCTCGTAAATGTAAGCAAGGAATCCAAACAAAGGCAAGGGTCAACCGGTTAGATCTTTTTTTTTATAAAAATAGTTGTTAGTATACCGTTCATATCCCAAGGCACCTTCCCATTTTTCTACCTCATTCTTCATTGTCCTATTGTCAGTGCTCAGGATGACAGATTCCCGGTCATGAAAATGCACTGTATAGTTCGGTGCACATTTATGTAATATAAGACCTTCTTTTTCTAGTGAAGTTCCAAGATCGTCGATGGTCCAGAGCAAGAAATCCTGGAAAATTAACAGCATCGGTCCTCGGTCGAACCTCTGCGTCCTTGGTAGTGAGGTGCACGTTCAACGCGAAAACGCAAGATAAAGACATTACATACATAATTATCGCGACATATCTCAGAACAATATCCACCGGCAAAATTGTTCTTTTCTACGACCAGCACATCGACCCCCGATTTCGCAAGGCGCGCCGCCTACACAACAATCGGTTCAAAAGTGATTAATAACTTCGAAAAATAATACAGACCGTAGCAATACCGCCTGCTCCAGCTCCTACTATAACTGCTTTTGGTCGCTGAAAATTTTTGGAAGAAATTCTTGAAACTGAGAGCTGGTAGTAACTTTTAAGGTGGAGCAATGTACTATCGAGTTATTTATCCCCGGAGGCTTGCTTTGAAACTTCTCCGCCCGACCCACCTCAGACCGCCGAGATCTTTTTTTGGTCTAATAGATTGAATATGGAAACCCTGGACCCGTATTTACTATTCCCGGGAATATGCTCGGCTTTTGGAGCCTCAGAAAATGTCAAGATTTGAACCTTTTCGCCTAGTACGGTCTTGAGTTTGTTTACTCGGGGAGGCCTATACATATTAAAACGGTATATTATAACCTCTTCTGGAGGAACAGCCCAGGAGCTTGAACCAATAACTGTGTGAGGAATAGATGATTACCTACATCAATTATGAAACATTAAAATATTTATTCTTTTAGGAAATTGGTCGTGAAATACGTTCTGGTTGGTCAAACCCCGTAATCGCAATAACAAAACAGTGGTACTGGTGAGGTTAGCGTCGCCGACTCCTGAGTGACTTTGTGACTTTGTGACTCACCAGCAGTCCCCGTACAACCATTAGGTTTGCCGCCCGTTTGCGCACATGTAAGTTCGTTTGAAAACTTCCACTTCAAAAAAAATCCATCGTTTCGGGTAATTTTGGCACACGAACTTCAGGATTTATTACCTGAAGCTTAAAGGATGAAGCTGCTAAGAGGAAACGTCAAGTTTCGTTGTCTCCCCAAGCCGGGACATCGAATGAACAAAGATTTGATTTGCGCTCTCAAAGCCTGTAATAACAGTGTATTTATTTGAGGATCTGGTTCATTTGAACGTTTTCCTTTTTTTGTTTCTGTGCTCTCAACGTCATCAAAATGAAATTCGCCATCGGAACGAACCTATTACCGCTGCCCGGTGAGAAGTCTAACAAGTCTCGCTATCAACTCTTTATTCCTTCCTAGTGCAGTTAATTGTCGTTTTTTTTTTCAAAGAACTCAAGAATACAAAAGTATGCAGCACCCCGAAACGCTTTCACTTTTACATCTTTTTAAAACCTTACCTTAACCCCGCGCCCCAACTCGATTTTGGTATCTTTGATTCAGTGGAAATGACGATATGATGGAGGACGGAGAGAATTCCGTTGAGTTGAATATGGTTCTTTTTTGTCCTAACATCTCTTGACGAACTTGCTACATCACTTTTACTAGAGATGTCATTGCTTTCGATTGGGTCTAGCATTTATTGCTAAATGACCCGGGTTCTATGTAGTTAGATTACTATGCTAATCTTATGCCTTCAGCATGTCAAACGCTTAGAAGCCATAAGTTCAACATAAAGGAGTTCGATATGTTATCCGGAAGGTCGTCCGGTCACTGTCCTTCCTCGCGGATTGCTCTAGAAATATCTCTATTTATCACCTTTAAAACCGAATTTTGTCAATACCGTCACAAGCTACCACCCCCCCATTATTTCATAGTACATACTCCGAAACTCATACACACAAACTGTCTCACATGTTTTGCGCGTTATGCGGACTGGGACGTTGTTATTCTACAAACAGATCCTAATTTGCTATCATTGAACAGTACCAACTCATCGAGATCCGCATTTTTGTCAAATAAATTTCCTTCCTTCACATTTTGAAAAATATAAAGCCAATTCAATGGCCGGTTCGGGTCTGCGTTTATAACAACTGAAATGCAGGGACAAAAGATTGTGAAACCTTCTACGGAAACTAAAAATACCAGCCAACAGTAATAATGAAGGTGTTTCCAATTTCAATTTTAAACCTTCAGTAGCTAAGTTTAAACGCAATCCAAGAAATAACCAAGAGGAGAATGAAGATCGCGGCTTGGATGTGCCACCCCGTAGAATGCTTCTTCTGGGGTTGATCCAACATTGATAACTGACCCTGGAATATTTTTCGTTCTTTTTTTCTCCCCATGAAGGTTTTATGCCCTAGTTTGACAGTTTTAAATCACTGGCCAACTTCGCATTAAGGATGCAAGTGGTCACTCTGTTGCGAAGAATAAGTAACCTCCATTGTAGATGATTAAGTAAATCACTATCCCTACCCAGTTCCCAGGTGCGTGGAAGCTCCTACAAAATACAAATGTTTGATCGAGGAATGCTGGAATGAAGGACGAACTACATAATTGAACGTAAGGAAGTAAGTCCATTACTTGAGTGAAAAAAAAAAACTTGCAACACAGCATATTAGTCAAGTTATGTGGTAGCCCCAAAACTCCACCGCGATCCGAATTAAACTGTTCTTTCCCTAAAATATAAAACGCCTTATGAATGGTAATATCTTAGAAGCGAAGCGAATACTTACATGTTTCAGGGGTGTTAATCAATTCGAAACTGATCCATTGCCTAAAATCTTTAAAGCCAAACTATTTTTGAATCGTATCGATAATAAAATTCCTGGCTCGTTCGACTGCCTCTGCCTCCTGGTCTTTACCAAAACCTCCAATAGGAATGAAAACTATGACCGATTCTTTGCCCTCTGGGGCGGCAGTCGAATCAAGTCGACTAGGGACAGTAATAAAGAAGCACGGATCGTTGGGCATAATATGAGATTTTAAAATATCTTCAAACGATTCTCGATAATTTTCTGCAAGAAAAATAGTGTTGCTTCCCAATTCGAGAATTGTACGATTCATTCCCCAATAGAAACTGAGGCCTGAGCAGTACGGATCCCTGCCTAGCCTAGCTTTGATTGGTCGAAATATAGAAGGAATGATAGGGAAAGGTATCATAGAAATCACTTTCTCCAGTCGACTTTAAGGTTGATCAGGGATCAAATGCTTATATGAATAGACGATGTCAGGATTTAAGACGACAATGTCTGCGTCGATAGTTTCCCCGGAAGACAATTTTACACCAGTTGCTCTTCCGTCGTCTGAAACAAGGACTTTATCGACTGGAGCTGATAATCGGTAAACGGCTCCGTATCTTTCCGATATTCTCATCAGCGTCTTAGGGATCTGCGCAATGTCATCAGCCAATATTAAGTAAAGAACCTCAGTATATAATCACCTCGTAATAACCATCTTGGGGATACCAGATGCCGTCCGTGAACTCGCTATATTGGAGGAAAGTAAATATCCCTGCAGCATCAAAAGGGCTGAAGTTATTGTCAGAAAAAATATTTCTTCAAGAAAATCCTCCTCGAAAACCTACCTTAGCTATTTGAAGTTCATATGCAAAGATCAGAAGGAAATCAATCGAGCAGGTTTAAAAACTCACACTCAAATACAACGACTTGATCACGATATTTGGAAATAAGATAAGAGTGGAAGAAAAAGCCCAATATAAGTCTTACAGCGAAAGTGAACGCTCGTCGAATGCGTTCAGTAGAGAAATAGTGGGATGCCCGTGAATACTGCGGAAGGTTGAATGGGCCGCCTCTTGAAAATGAATGTAAATGCTGTCTCTTACCATAGAGTCAAATACATGTTGAAAAACAACTTGTCCAAGAAACCGTGGGCGGAGTGCCGAGAGGATTGTCAGGAAATTCGTATTTAAAATCTCTTTGACTGAAAATTCCCAACGCTTCGATCCCTCATGAAGGTATTTAAGGAATCTAAACAAAGACAAAAGTCGTTCGGTTAATGTTTTCGTAAAAAAAGAATTGCCAGTATACCGCTCATATCCCAAATTACTTTCCCATTTTTCCAATTGCTTCTTCATAAAATTGTCAGTGCTCATGATGACAGATTTCTGGTCATGAAAATACACTGTGTAGTTCGGTTCACATTTATGTGATATAAGACCTTCTTCGTCTAGTGATGTTCTGAGATCGTCGAGGGTCCAGAGCAGGAAATCCCGGAGAATAACCAAAGTCGGCCCTCGGTCGAATTTCTGCATCCTTGCTAGTAAGGTGCACGTTCGATGCGAGAGAACGAGTTTAAGACATAACATACATAATTGTTATGGTATATCTCAGAATAATACCCACCAGTAAAGTCGTTCTTTTCTACGACTAGCACATCGACCCCCGATTTCGCAAGGCGTGCCGCCTGCAAAACAATCAGTTTAGAAGTCGTATAAGCTTGGTTAGTTCAAAAAGATGATACGGACCGTGGCAATACCACCCGTTCCAGCTTCTACTATAATTGCTTTTGGTCGATTAGAGAGTTTGGAAGGCATTCTTGACGCGGGGGCCTGATAGTAAGCTATCGTCGTTCAAAGGTATTTATCCCCAGAGCTTGCTTTGAAAAACTAATTTTTCACTTTAGCCAACGCAGAAATCGAGCTCCCTTTCTCAAAAATAAATATACAACTTATAGTATTCCTATTTCCCAGATTCTCCCTTGAACGACGTCAGACCGCTAATAGAGTCAATATCTCCATATTTCCGCAAATATGTTCAGCTTTTGAAGCCTTTGAGAATGATAGGAACCTTTCACCTAGTGCGGTCTTGAGTTCGTTTACTTGGGGCTTGTACATATTAGAGCGGTTTATCATTTTTTTTGAGGACCAGCTCAGCTAATAGGTACGTGTTGGAGGAATACGTCCATATTACTGTGTAATTACCTTCATAGATCCATCTGAAATCGAAGCATGAGAATGGTAGGGAATTGATCAAATCTGCTCCAGTTGGTCAAAATCTGGTCCCTTATAAAAGTCAGATATGATATGTCGACATCGGGACTTAAAATTTACCTATTTGGAGCGATGTCATTCATTTTCTTGAGAAAAACAATTAGATATCGATATTCAAAAATAGTACTTACAACGAACGTTCCCTTAGCAGACCCCCGTATAAGACGTTTCATTTAACAAATTATGGTCATCGTCTCTCCACTGTCTCCAGGCTGAGTCCTGAATGACATTGTTTGCGCCTCGCAATAATTCCACTGTCAATAACTATTACAGCAAGACAAGGAAGATCGCGGGGTCCAAAGAGAGATCTTTCGGGCGTGAGTTTGTTATATCCAAATGCCTATGAATGTGTTGCAAACCAAACGTTATCCGGTGGTTCGTAAAATATAAAACCAGTGAGCGGGGGCGGCAACAGAAGAGTACATATTGTTATTATCCTTGACAACTTTGAATAAGATTAAAATATAAACGACGTTTAACAGCACCTTAGAAGTTAGAGCTCCTATTGAAAGTTTGTTGATACTCCGATCGCAAGATTTGTAATCAAGCTTTGGTCCATGTCCTTCGACTATCTAATGAGAATTGATGTCATAGGATCAAAATATACAAGAAACCTCAAACTCGGCGATTTCGGGGAACTGTTTAATGTTTTTTTCTTCCCTATATGATTTTATCGATTCACTTTGGAGTCGCTAGTGCTTACCATGAATCAGTGATCCTCGGATATTATCTTGTAGCCTTTTTCGGTATCCGGGCAGTTTGTGCCACTGCTCGTCCCTGTGGTTATTCTTCAAAATAGATAAGGCTATATTTCTGTATACGGGGTGGGGTGACAGCTGGTGCTGTCCGCCGGCGACACACGGGGGTGCTCCATTCGTTAATCGCCGAGTTTCCCATGTCACGGTATTGGACCTATAATAACTTGAAAGAACTTCCGATTAACAAGTTGTTATGGCTTCCGACTCTTCCTCCTTACCGAATCCAACTGTACCCCACGTTCAATTTTTGATTGACGGGTCAAAACAACGTTCCAGTACCGGAGAAACTTACAACAGTTACTCTAATACTGGAACGCTTGTTAGCACAGTCGAATCCGCCTCATGGTCCGATATTGAGCGCGCCATCAAGGTAGCAAAGGCAGCTCAACCTGCATGGGAGAACATGGTCCCACCTGAACGGAGCGATATTCTACTCAAAGCTGCTGAAATCCTTGTTGATCCCACAAAGAAGTATGTACAAGCGTTCTCTAAAGCTTTGGTCGACGAATTAGGCAAGAACTTCAATTGGATGCTTGAAGTTTATATGAGTCCAGCAGTCATCAAAGGATGTGCGTCTTCTTTTCTACTCTGATATTGAAATAATATTTATACTTATTAATCACATTAAAAAAGTTGCTTCTCAGCATAGTCGTCTTATTGGTGAGGCGTTTCCTTCTCGCGTTCCCGGAGGAAGTGTCACAATTCAACGCAGAGCATACGGCGTCGTAAGCCCAAGAGTTGCATTAATTTATCAGATCGCTGATTTGATCAGTAGATCTTCCTGATAGCCCCTTGGAACTCTCCTCTCGCACTTAGTCTTCGTTCACTTTCAATAGCACTTCTTTGCGGAAACGCGGTGTTATTCCGCTCTTCTGAACTTTCACCTCGGACACACGAACTGGTCGCCGAACGTATGTTTTTGTGTGTTTTTTCGCACAAACATGCTTACTTTCTCCGATATAGTATTCCATGAAGTATCTCTCAGACAATATTGTTCACTCTATCATAATTGATGTCCCAAATTTTAGGCAGGTCTTCCAAAGGGCGTGCTTAACCTCATTCATATTTCCCGGGAACGGAACCCGGTCCTGATTCCCAAGATAATTGCTCACCCAGTGATTAAGCTTATTTCGGTTCGTGGGGTCTTTTAAAAAAAATGAACTGCATACATGATCAAATGCTTTCTTCCTTAGTTTGTAGGAAGTACAGCAGTCGGACGATTGTTGGCAGTTGAAGCGGCGAAGAATCTGAAACCCACCGTTTTGGAACTAGGCGGTAAAAATGCTGTTGTGGTTTGCCCATTTTTTCCTCTGCAACTCTCAAATAAAGTAAACGCATATGACTTTAGGTGTTGGAAGACGCCGATGTGGTGCAAGCAGCGAGAACCATCGTTTCTGGTGGATATTCTAATTCCGGACAGGTATTCGTTTATTGCATTAATATTACGGGATACATGGGTTGATCTCACTCCTCCCATTCTAGTTATGTATATCAACATCCCGAGTAATCGTCCAACGTTCCATTGCAGATCCTTTAATTAGCGAACTCGTGTCACTCGTTCGAAAACTCAAAGCTGGGGAGAAAGAAGGTGCCACCCTTGTAGGCGTCCGACAATTAGCTTTCGCGGAACGTATAGTCCGTTACATTAAAGACGCGGTCGATAAAGGTGCCAGGGTTTTAGTGGGAGACCTGACGCATAACGGAGCCACGGTTCAACCTCACCTGCTACTGGGATACACACCCGACATGGATGCGTGGAAGGATGAGATATTTGGGCCAGGTAGGGAAACAAATTTTTTTAGAATATTGTACATACTAAATAAATATTTTATTTAGTTGTTGGAATAGCGATATGTGATACAGTTGACGAAGCTATCGATCTAGCCAATGATTCGGAATATTCTCTTTCATGTTCTTTATGGACAAAGAATCTGAAGGCTCTCGAATGGGCAAAACGCATTCATGCTGGTTAGTTAAGCGATCTAATACTGTTATACTGATCAACTCAAAATGCTAACCGAGATCTTTAGGTGGTGTCAACATCAATGGTTTGTTATTCACGCCTATCGCTTGTTTTTTCCCATAAACTCACGCGCTTTTACAGGAAATACATACTACTATGAGCATTTCGCTGGATTGCGAGGATTAGGGTGAGTCACTACTTTCAATGATAAGTACTTGTTGATAACTTTTTTGGTTTACATTAGAGGCCACAGTGGTTGGGGAAGTGATGAAATTGAATGTTATACTCAGAAGAGAGCGATCATTGTGACTCCAGAAGAGTCATATAAACCACTAGTGGATGATCTTCAGCTCTGAGGGGGAGATTTGACTTTTAAACAATTTAAGCCCGGTCCTTTGAAATCGGTCGTTGCTATTGATGAGTAGATTCCCTTTCCTTAGTTAATACGTAATAATATCGATATCAATATTTATATGAATTTCAAGGGAGATAAAGTGTTGAAGACCATATCTATATCCACAAGTAATGTCTGACAGGATGAGGGTTGCAATTTGCATAGTGGCATACCTATCACGGACGGTTTGATTTGTTGATATAGAAAGAAGTAAGTTTTGTTTACACCTAAACGTTTAAATATCCACGGTCGCGGAATCTCAGTAATACTTGGACAATAGTATTATGACAAGAGTAGTCGGCTTATTTGCGGGTGTCGAGTACTTCGGGCATCACTTCATTTAATAAAAACATGATATTATGATGGATAAAAAAAATTAATGAACCGGAACAACAGGTTATTTCATGTGCAGACCAATCTTTTCCTTGTTAAGGTCATGTCAACGAATAACATTATTCAGTGTCGAATTTGCTATCGTGGTTGTAGTTCAAAATGTGTTATCAGGGGAACAAAAGGAACTACGTACCCCCCGAACGGATCGTCTATTTTGCCTATTCCGTCTCCAGGTATATAATAAATGTCTCGTTTTATAGAGGATAATTTCCCTTGATCAAATATATGCGGTTCCGAGCGTTCAACACTAGTCGGACTTTCAGGACCTGCGGTGAACGTTTAGCATATTAATTCAACTGTTATCTAACTTTGAAGTTTGCATGTCGCTTACTTTCGGTATTTTCAATTGAAGTGACTGGGAAGGCAAAGGTAAGACGAAGGGCAATGAGAGTGAGTGAAACAAGCTGAATAACAGTAAACATGATAATCCTTTGGGTGAAAACAAAGAATGGGTTTATATGTTTAGAGTGTTTTGGATTTTGGAATGATGGGTCATCATAGAGCGAGCCTGCTGCTGGTTTTTATGTGAATTCATGAAGGGGCCATATCACTTACCAGAGCACTGGAACGCTCAACTATTCATAACTACATGATTGATGGTCGAGGGAGGCACTTAACTGTTGAGCATCGAGATGAAAAACACCGACCGACGGTAACGTTACTCTGAACTGAGGTGACGATGCACCATGATTGCCTCCGTAATCGCGGAAAACCTATCATCATCTCTTTTGTAGTAGCGCTCACTCCTCAGTCGCACTGTTATACGTATTATACGACTGAGGTGAGCGGCGGCGAGCCCTGGCACTTTGCGTACTTTGATTATTCTTCTTATTCTGAGGTTTCGTAGACTTTATTAGGTACCAGATATACAATTAGTCACATTATTAATTTATTATACGACTGAGACGTTTAATATTAGTAGGGACTTTAAGTTCAACACTCATCACCGGCGTGGTCGACTGAGATGCTTCGGGTTGAAGCCAAGCTCCTTTCAACTGTCGAATCAATTGCCTTGGTCCATTGACAATAAGTGCACGTTCCGCAAGATTTTGTTTGCGCCTTCTTCCTGACTCCGAGATACCACATCCCTGATATCGCCAGTTTGGTCGTCGGTGAAGCCAACTGAGCCATGCCTCGGACTTCCTATGTTAATCCATAAACATCCACGGTCGTGGAACCTCAACATCACTTGAACAATATTAATAGGAAATGGACGAGAGTATTCCGCTTATTCTTATTGCGGGTGCCACTTCATTTACTAAAGACATTATATTTTATGGTGGATAAATAAACCAAAACAGCAGGTTATTTCATGTGCAGACCAACTTGATTTTTCCTTGTTAGGGGTCATGTCAACGAATACGAGCATCACTCGCTAATGTGGTTTAATTTATGGTTAAAAATGTGTTATCAGGAGAACAAAAGGAACTGCATACCCCCGAACCGGCCTGGCTCTTTGCCTATTCCATCTCCTGGTACAGAATAGATATTTCGTTTTATAGAAGATAGTTTCCCTTGATCAAATATATGCGGTTCCAAGTGTTCAACACTAGTCGGACTTTCAGTTGAAGCAACTGGGAAGGCATAAGTAAAGCGAAGGGCAATGAGGGCAAGCGAGACAAGCTGGGTAACAGTAAACATGATAATCGCTAGGTAAGTACAAAGAATGGGTTTATATGTTTAGAGTGTTTTGGACTTGGAATGATGGGTCATAGAGCGAGCCTGCCGCTGGTTTTTATATGAGTTCATGAAGGGCTTAGGGGATATTGATCACTCACATGAATAATACTCCACCAGAACATCGGAACTGTCAACCATATATATAAATGATCACCACTGATGAGGTCGACTGAGATGCTTCGGGTTGAGGCTAAGCTCAAACCGTCAGATCAACTTGCTTCGTCCAATAAATGCGCGTTCTGCAAACCTTGGCTTGTTCCCCTTTTCCAAAATATTATACCTCTGAGATTCCCAGTTTGGTTGGCAAAAGCTGAGCCGATATCGAGCACCGGGTGTTAGGGGGTTGGTTGAATTCAAATGATACGAACCCGAAACCAGTCCTATAACCCTGTAATCCCCTATAGCCTTCATGAAGGAAAGCGAATCCAATCTAACAATCTAACAAGTCAATACCCCTTTTCAAACCAAACAACCCGATGTATGAGAATTGATATGAAAAATACAAGGGAATTACTCAGTTAGGAAATCCGATAGCGTTTGCCAAGGCTATTTTGAATTCAGAATAATAACACCATCAAACTCTTCATAGTGGCTGTCAGTATTTGGTGAGCTCGGAGAAAACCGAGCATTCGTATTTATATAAGTAGACTGAGCTTGTATTTAGAACGCTTACGCGTTTACCTACTGCTAACTGTCATCTGCAAGATATTCGCGCCATTTTCTGAAACCCTGAAAAGACCCACGGCTCGTAAAGTTCGTCAGTGGCTTTCTACATAAATATATGTTTTGGTAATTGATGGTTCCTCTCAAACTCAAACTCTTCTATGATTTTTGATATCATGACTGGTTCACTTGAGGTGAGAACAAAACTTTATCCGAGATAGGATTTGTACTAATTACTAGTACTACCTCCTATTGATAAAATGTCCAGAAAGCAATAATTTTTGCCCTATTGCAATGCTCTCTCCCCACCATGAAATTATATAGTCTCAAATCCCTTTGATCGACGCATCAAACTACTGTCACACTACCTATCAAAACTAGCAGTGGAGGAAAAAGGTTAACTTAACACATTTGTTGATGTTTACTGATATCCCAAATCATTACACATGTGCAAATAATTTATAAACTGATATCCTACAAACTCTGTACTAGGAGTCACGTGTATGCTATTTTTACATCCATAACATACACATTTATTGCTAAGAAGTCCCTATTGTGTAAAAGCCAATAATTTCAATTTAATGATCTGGAAAATTCTTAACTATGTAATATCCACTGTATATGTATTTCCGCTTTAAGAATATTGAGTTACATCAGTGATGTCGAAATTCTGAGACCTGAACTTCAAGTATCCCGTTCAAACGCTAAGCGTTTGACGCCAATCTTGGTAAATACATATACGACGGAATGTTGCTTCCGCGATTACTAACACTACTTTCGTCAAGTGATTTTTCATACATGGCTATCAAGTATTCGAGATTTCAAACAATAAGTGAATGCATACAGTTGTAAGGTGGCAATATCAACATCAATGGTTTATCATTCACAGATATTGCTTGTTTTTTTTTTTTCATAAACTCACGCATTTTTACAGGAAATACATATTATTATGAGCATTCGCTGGATTGCATATTTATATTTATATATTTATATGAATTTCTGGCAAGATATAGGGTTGAAGACCATATCTATAATCCGGGGTGAGGGCTGCGTAGTGGCATACCTATCCTGGAGGGTTTGATTTGTTGATATAGAAGCACCGTGGAAATTTACGGTTGGGAGACTCAACATTACTTGGACAACCGAAAACGTATGACAAGAGTGGTCGGCTTATTACAGGTGTCGAGTATGTCGGGCATCACTTCATTTTTAATAATAAAGACCTTACATTATGGTGATTAAATAACAAAGAAATAGTAAACCAGAACAGTAGGTTATTCAATATGCATACTAATTTTTTCCTTGTTGGGGTCATGTCAACGAATAACATGTCTATGCCGCGGCACCCGCTAACGTGGTTGTGGTTAAAAATGTGTTATCAGGAGAACAAAAGGAACTGCATACATCCTGGCCGATCTATTTCTTTACCTATTCCCTCTTCTGGGACAAAATAGATGTTTCGTTTTATACAAGGTAATTTCCCTTGATCAGATGCATGCGGTCCCAAGTGTTCAACACTAGTCGGACTTTCAGTTGAAGCAACTGGGAAGGCATAGGTAAAGCGAAGGGCAATGAGAGTGAGTGAGAAAAGCTGGGTGACAGTAAACATGATAATCCTTTGGGTAAGTACAAAGAATGGGTTTATGTGTTTAGAGTGTTTTGGACTTGGAATGATGGGTCATAGAGGGAGCCTGCCGCTGGTTTTTATGTGAATTCATGAAGGGGTTACATCATTCACCAGAATACTGGAACCGTCAACCATATGATTGATGATCGAGGGAGACACTCAACTGTTGAGCGTCGAGGTGAAAAACACCGACTGGCAGTAACGTTACTCTGAACTCGGGTGACGATGCACCATGAGTGCCTCGAGCTCCGTGATCGCGGAAAACCCATCGTCATCTTTTTTTGTAATAGCGCATATTCCTCAGTCGCATTATCATACGTATTACACGACTGACCCTGCTAAGAACATGACAATGGGAGCGAATGAGACAAGCTGGGTAAAAGTAAGCATGATAATCGTCGGGTAAGTACAAAGGATGGGTTTAAAGGTCGGTTTTGATGTATTTATCGGAGTATTTTGGTCCTTTGGACTTGAAATCTGGTTAACTTTTTAGGTGAGTTCATGGCGGAGTCACGTCATTCATATGGATAATAATATTCCACCGGAACACAAAAATTGTCAACCCTTTATAGTTACATGATTAATCATCGCGGGAAACACTCACCTCTGGCGTGATCGACTAAAATGCTTCGGGTTGAGGCTAAGCTCAAACCGTCAGATCAACTTGCTTCGTCAAATAAATGCGCGTAAAACTTGGCTTCCCCCCATTTCCGAAATATCACATCTCTGAGATCGTCAGTTTGGTCGGTAAAGCCAACTGAGCGATGTCTCGGGCGCCCGCTGTTACGGTTACGAACCTTATATCAATGGTCTAAGCCTGCCGTGTAATCCCTTATAACCTTCATGAAGAGAAGGGAACCAACAGGAACAAGTTGATATCTCTGCTAAAGAAAAACAACCTGATATATGAAAATTGATACAGGGGGATTACTCAGTTTGGAAATCTGATCACGTTTGCCAAGACTAACTTGAGCTCAGAATATATCATCAAGTCTCTAGGTCTCTATATACCATGTGGCATATTATGCTAGGATAATTGATGGCTTCTTTATACTGAAACAGTAAAGACTTACTATCATAGTAGTAAAGGGAGAAAAAGGTTAATTTATAACGCATTTCTCGGACAGTTCGGCTCATTATATATAAAGGTACAAAGTGAAGTTTCCTATCCTATCATTATATGGAAACAATTTATAAATTGTAAACCGACCGTGACACCCTACAAACTTTGTACTAGTAATTGCCTATCTTTAGATCTATAATATAAACATTTATTGTTGGGAATCCCTATTGTGTAAAAATCAGCAATTTCAATTATGTAAATGATATGGGAAATTCTCAACCTGAAATGAACGTGTATCCCAATTTCTGATTTCAAAAGAATGTTGGGTTACAGAGTCAACGTATCGTCGAACATTGCTATTAAGTCATTGAGATTTTAGAATTTATGTAAACCATGCTATCAAGAACAATAAGTGAACGCATACCACCCAGTCGTGTTATTTGAGGGTCCGTTATCTCGTCCCCAGGGACATCATGCTCGTCCCGTTTCATAGCAGGTAGTTTCCCCTGTCCGAATGAATTGGGTCCGATGTCCACAGAACTAGCAAGACCTGTTTCGTAAATTGATTTAGTATAAACCAGCAATCCAACCTTGTATTTCGCTTACCTTTGGGTGCTGCATGCAAGGCAACTGGGAATGCATAGGCAAGAGTGATAAGTGAAATAGCAACAAGTTGGATAAGAGTAAGCATGGTAGTTTGGTAAGTCCACAGATCAACTTTGAACTTTATGGTTTTTGGGTGTTGATTAAAAGTCACAATCATAGAATGAACCCGACTTTATATGGACTGAGAAAAGGATATTATAATCCGTTACTCGAGGAGCGACTCAAATGAGAGGAGCTTCGTAACAACTCTACGCGGAACGCTGGAGCAAAATCGGAGTCATCAACCGCGGTGACCAAGATGCCCTATCATTCCGGTGGAAAATAAGTTTGTTAAGTCTGATAGGCTTTTTTTAAGCAATAGAGGAAGGTTTATATCGAAGCTACAGGTGACGTCTCATCTCCTAATAATGAAAATCAACTAGTAAAACAAGGTCATGATGATGAGTTTAATTGCAATAATGATGATCTAGAACGGTCAAACAAACATAAGGTACACGTGCCATAGTTTCGCTACATACTACAACAGAAATCTGATTTGGCACAAAGTTGGATGAGGTTGAAAGCTAACGACGGGTGGTGACCTGGCTTGTATGCATAAAGAATCTTGAGTCCAAATAAAAGAATTGCAGGTAACATCTCTTCACCAAACAAAGTATTCCCCATACAAATTGGGTGCTTCACCACGGATAAACGCTTCCATCGTGCGTTTGATGATGGCAGACCACGGTAGACTATTTTCATCTTCTATGGAATGATGATGCCATGGCCACTTCCAAGATGAGAAGATTGAGGTCAGCTCGGACCATTCAAATTCTGGATGGAGGGTAGTAGCAGCGAAGTCTATGGTACGTTGTGTAGCATTGAGAGTAGGGTATATTTTCTCTAACTCGCGAGTGTAGTCTTTAAGTTGATCACCCCAATTAGGATAGTTCTGTTTTTTGTCAAAGGGGATGTGCCTAATTAAAAATGAGTTACTATCTTAATTGACTGTCATATAAAAATGTACCAATGATTGTGCCAGTGATACGAATAAGCGCCCCTAAAAAATCCGTCAAAGCCTTCGTCGTATGATGAAGAGAATGAATGATCAAAGAAATCACGGAATCTAAATATCAACATTTTAAAATCATATCGAAAAATGTTGACAAGTTTACGTACCTTTTAAAATTAGGTATTGTCAAACTGTCAGGCTCGTATCCGTCCGTAGCCAACCATGCGGGATCAAACAACGCAACAGGAAGCATCCAGAGTAATCCACTCCGACCATTCGGTTGTGTAGGAAGAACAAGATCCATTTCTTCAACATATTTGCTTATTCCTCCTTTTGGATGAAACTCCATACCAACGTCGCCTTTCCTCCAATCCCACCATTTTCTAGGCCTACCTTGCCTTGCTGCTCTAATAAGTACATTACCCAACAAGCTATTTTTATTCATCTTCAACACAGCCGTATTATATTCGTCTTTGATATGAGACCATTTATACGCAAATGCGCCGCGATAGCCCCACAATTCTTCCCAGTCGCGGAGGAATAACGTATCCACATCGACGTAGATTCCTCCATATAAGTATGTCAAAATGAACCGGGCCGTATCGGACATGATCGTAAGCAGCTTTGGATTGAGCTTGTCATACACTTTTCCTTCACTAACGACTCTTAAAGTATTGTCACTCCCGGTTGCTTCAAAAAGACCCAGAGCAGAACGCCAGCCTTTAAAAACATCACCTGTTGCATCAAGCTGTTCGTAGATGTTCCATGGTTTGAACTCTATTAAACCTGTAAAACGTGGGTGTAGAAATGGGCGAGACCACATATTGTGCGCTAAAGTACGATGAAGATCACGTTCAGCATTCGTATCAGGCCCAAGTGAACGAGGGTTCCAGATCCAAATCCAAAGCCTTGGACGACAGACGTAGCTCTGAGACGACATTCTCTTATCGGAACTTAGCCCCAAATTCTGGGTATAGAGAAACGATAGAATCATCATGTACGGATGGGATGTGAACGGTCCGCTCCAGAAAGAATGAAATATACGAGGATGATTCGGATCACACGGTGACGAAGGAACCAAGGTTGCAACGGGATCATCTAGAGTTGTTTTTGATGCCGATGGCGTGTCTAAATGTGTGGAGTTTATCAAGTCAAAATAAGTATAATATGGGAGAGGAGGTGGGAACGTTAATAGGCAAGGTAACGTCGTATTTGTTGTTTGAAAGCTATAATGTGGTTGGTTATGAAGTCCGCTTCCTTCTTCCATGTAAATATATGAGCTTTGCAACACATTGGAAACATTTAAATAAAGATTGACGTCGTCTAAACCAGCGCCGAAACGAAGAAATTTAAGGCAGTCGGATGTGGTCTAGAACAAGGACAGAGTTGTTTCAAAAAACAAAACGTAAAGAGATGATATAAACTTACACGCCCTTCATCATAACTACATGACTGCATTATCACATCAAGATCTGCTATGCCTCCGGATGGCACTCTATTTGGCCTCAGATACCTTGACGAGGAATTTAATGCCATCATCCGTGGATCGATATATCGCCTTGGAGGGCCTGACCCACTAATTGGAAACCTCAAAGAAATACCATGTACTATGATTGAAGAATTTGTTCCATTTCTGGTGTTATTAGTTTCGTAAGAAAGGCCCGGGTTGGTTATGGGTTTGTCGAGTGCTTCAACGATGCGTTTGGGTACTGGGAAAAGAAATAAAAGATCATGTTATGCGCGAGAAAACAAATCAAGGAACGTTCTTTTGGCCAAACAGCGGTGCAAACAAAATGCCCGGGCCGTCGTAATTCAGTTGATCCACCAATGAGATTTACTCACAATTTTCACTCGGATAATGTCCGCTAGCTATTTCCCATTCCCAGACATGTTGTATCTCCAGGTTTGTTAGGTGAAAAACATTATTACTCGCGTTAAAATTGTTTTTATAACCTGATCTTAAAGGATTAACTGGAGATAGTTTTCCTTTAAAGCTGAAGATGGAACTGCTCAAGGAAAGAAAGACAAGCCAGATCACAACCAGGATAATACACAACATTGTTATAAGCCGAAGGAAAGACATATGCATATGGTGTCGTAACGGAAGTTTCATTCTAAACCGCACACGTACTGATTGGATAATAGGGGTGGTACTAGGCGGAAGCAAGTAGTAACTAATAAGCATGCGATTTGCATACCTCACTGCGGCCAGACTCGCTCTTCGTTTCTCTTCCTGATAAACTAACTGGCGATCAAATTATCCTTGCTACATAAATCAATATTGAAGCGGACCGCTCCATTGTTGAATAATTGAGACTGCATCCAACTCGTGACCCAAGACCTTCAGACGACATGACCGAGGCATACTGTATAACAAACTACTGGCCTATTCTAATGACGTCCTGACCCGTTAGTGCCCCCATGTCATGCGCGTGATCATTGTCGAAGAAGGAACTTGGACTGTTACTCCATCATGAGTTCTTCCCAACTTAGCTGGCATATAGTTTCTCCGTCGGGTCCGGATGTCGTGTCGCGAGTGGAGCGCACAGAAGAAGTAGGGGAAGACAAACCTCGCAATTTGGTTCTTTGATGCAAAGTCGAAGACCAAATTTGATTGTTTTATGGAAGACGACGGATGTATCTTGAGGCAGGCTTGGACTCGGAGTATCCTCGATGTATCATATACAAAAGTGTCACTATGAGCTGGGATCTTTTGGTTTCGTTCAATGAAACTTCTGCTTGTTGTCCTTGATTATGAATTGATTGATCAAGGTGAACAGGACATCTATTTTCTCCGAAGACCATATCCGCTAAATTGATCTTCCTAGACGCTTTTGTGGCCTTTTCAATTAAAACTCGGGTAGAATGACCTGCACTGGCCTCGTTATCATGTTCACATGATCTTTGAAACTTCAAAAAATGGATTGTCATAGAAGTTTCTTCTATTTACAAAAACACTTGTGTTTTGTACGTTACTGGCTCTTTTTTGACGACTTTACGAATTAATTTAGGATATAGATAGGAAATTTTGAGCGATAAAGAAAAAAATAGCTCGTTTGCAATTTTGCAGCCTATTTTTCGTCAAATTGTGGGGCTAAGACTCCAAGAAAGAGATATGACTACTTCGGAAAGATGTTTTACACGTGGATAACCAGCATCTCGAATATAGGATATGCATCAAATTTACTTGATTCACGGCCCGCCACAAGATATTGAAACGATTTGCTGATCACAAGCAGCATACCGAAAAAAAAATATTGGAATGCTTTGTTCACGTGTATAAAAACTCCTCTTCGCGTTTTTGAAATTAAACAGCGATATCGCCGTTGTTCATTATTCATGGCTTTTAAACACTCTTTCGCAGCACTCCTCTTGCTCCTCCCTGCTTTTTCGCATGGTGCCAAAGTTCCTTCCCTCCCCCCAGCTCGTGCGAGTTGCAGTGTTTTACCCGAGCATCTCCCTCTAAAAAATGTTTCAACATTACCCGATCCTTTTACATTCCTGAATGGTGAAAAAGTACGCAACCTCGATGATTTCGCATGCCGACAGGCGGAAGTCAATGCTTTGTTCCAACGAATGGAACTTGGAACGCTTCCACCACGTCCCGAAAAAATCACCAGCACATTCACCAACAACAACAACCTCACCATTAATGTCTCTAATGAAGGCAAATCGATTTCCTTCAATATGCCTGTCCAATTCCCTACAACTGGTGATGGTCCATTCCCAGTTATGATTGGCGTTGGTGGTGCCAGTATTCCAATTCCATCCAATGTCGCTTTAATCAACTTCAATAACGACGATATGGCACAGCAAAATTCCGAATCCAGCAGAGGTATTGGTAAATTCTTCGACTTGTACGGTGTCAATGCCACTGCTTCGTCGATGACAGCATGGGCTTGGGCTATCAGCAGAATTATCGATGTTCTTGAGGACACTCCAGGCCATCTCAATCTTGATCTTGACAGAATTGGTGTTACGGGTTGTTCACGAGATGGAAAGGGGGCATTGGTAGCTGGTGCATTCGATCCCCGTATTCTTTTGACCATCCCGCAAGAGTCGGGTTCTGGAGGTGCGGGATGTTGGCGTATTTCGGACGTGATGTGGAACGAGGGTATTGACACCCAAACCGCGATGGAAATTGTTCAAGAAAACGATTGGTTCTCCGTTGGCTTTGAGCAATATGTAAACACCACTTCATTACTCCCATTCGACCACCACATGCTTGCCGGTTTGGTTGCCCCACGACCACTCTTTGTCATCGATAACACAGATTACGTTTGGCTGGGTCCCGAGTCAGTATGGGGTTGCATGTCGACTGCTCACAAAGTCTACGAGGCTTTGCAAATTCCCGACGTTATGGGTGTCTCTCAAATCGGAAACCACTCGCATTGTGATTTCCCTTCAGATCAACAAGCTCAATTATCCGCTTTCTTCGATAAATTCTTCTTCGGAGACACTAAAGCCAATACCAGCGTCCTTGAAACTGACGGTGCTAATGGTGCTAATGAATTCGTTGAATCTCAGTGGGTTGACTGGGCCATCCCCAGACTTGCATGAAAAGATTAGGATAGGGCGGAAGATAGTTTGCATTTTACTGTCAAGTATCTATAGTAGGCTTTCTGTATAAAAAAAATGCTACCTTCCAATTTGGGACACGCGGTATCTATTTGATGTCAAAAACTTGTTACGCCCCATTTACATGTACAGTTTTCCTTGGCTATCTATCTGCGGACCTCCGTATATATGATTATGAAGGCAAATTAAATTTTATAGCGTATGGAACATTCCCTTGGATTTCTTGGGTGAAATTCAATTCAATTCTGTGTCTTGAGATAATTGCAATTATCGGAAGTACCTGACGGCGGTGTTTTCACCAAATCCTTTAGGATCGGCATGCGCAAATTTTTAACAAACATCTTGAAAACATCGTGTCACATAAAAGTACGTACGCTCTAGATCTCTCCTGAAACCGAATCTTGTCGCGCGCGCACGATTGAGAGCATCAACATCCCGATATAAACCACTGCACTAATTTATATACTTATAATATATATTGACACGCACGTTGATATTCAGGATAGATTTACTGATTTCCTACGGATGGCGGACCTCCGAACAAAAAAATCAAAAAGAAGTTTGAAATTGACATCATGATACCAAGGGGAGCCGGCAAGCTTCGTGCCATAATAACTCCGCCAAGACTGAAAAGACGCGCATCACCAATTACTACTTCAACCTTCGTATCGCACGTTCAATCTTTCATTCATCGACCGTCGATTGCTACCATGACCCTCTACTCAAACCGTCTTGACTGGCTTGCACACCTTAACACTGGTTCAGAGCCCGATGCGAGTACAAAGTACCTCAGAAAGGTGAATTGGCTTCATAACTTATCTATACGATCTCTCGATGTTCATTGGCTTTTGATAATCTAGACGGCTATTATTGCCACCATTGGTATGGATTAATTTTTTTTTCAACTTAAAAAACAGAGAGATACAGTTTTTCACTCTCGACGCCCTTTGTTTTTAGGTCCAAAGGTTAACACTAAAGAAAAGTTGAGGGAACTGATAGATGTGGGTGTCAACGTGGGTATGTATCCACTTTGAAATGATGCTTCATCTATCCATTGAAACCTATCAGTTCGTATGAACTTCTCGCATGGTTCATATGAGTATCACCAATCTGTCATTGATAACACTCGTGCGGTCATGAATTGTATGTCCACCCCAAGTCGATCATTAATACTAGCAAATACTCACCTCAACTAGCAAATCCGCCTCCTGCCCGCCCAGTTGCCATCGCCTTGGATACTGTATGTTACTTTGGTTTTTAAACGATTCCCGATGATATTTCCCTTGTTTATAGAAAGGTCCGGAGATCCGCACGGGATTAATGAAGAATAACGAAGATGTATGATCCACCATTATTCCTACTTCTTCTATCGTTGATGAACCTACTTTCTCAAGATAAAAATCAAGAAGGGACATGAGTTTACAATCACTACCGATGCTGCATATAGCGAGTCAAGCGACGACAAGCAACTTTATGTGGATTACGTCAGTCCAGTTGTTTAAACCCTCACCTCAGTGTTAGTCATATGCTTCTCCACAGGCCAACCTCCCCAAAGTAACTTCCCCCGGAAAATTCATCTACATTGATGATGGCATCTTATCCTTGCTTGTTCTCACCACGGAGAAAACCACTGTTCGCGTCCGCGCTCTTAATGATGGTGTTTTATCTTCCAGAAAGGGTGTCAATCTTCCAAAAACTCCAGTGGATCTACCCGCCTTATCCGATAAAGACAAGAAGGATCTTCAATTTGGTGTCCGTAATGGTGTAGATATGATCTTTGCATCCTTCATCCGGCGTGGTCAGGATGTTGAGGATATTCGTGCGGTGCTCGGTCCCGATGGGGCAAACATCAAAATCATCGTCAAAATTGAAAATGAGCAAGGTTTGGAAAACTTCGATGAGATCCTTGCCGTTTGTGATGGCGTCATGGTTGCACGTGGTGATCTGGGTATCGAGATTCCAGCCAGTCAAGTGTTCGTTGCCCAAAAGATGATGATCGCCAAATGTAACATCGTTGGCAAGCCAGTCATTTGTGCAACGCAGATGTTAGAGGTACGGTTTCTCTTGTTGTGTTGTGTTGCTGTTCTGTCGTCTTGAACGATACTTCCTTTACTCAGTCGATGACCAATAACCCTCGTCCAACACGTGCCGAAGTCAGTGATGTCGCTAATGCCGTTTTAGATGGTGCAGACTGTGTGATGTTATCAGGCGAGACAGCCAAAGGCAGCTACCCAGTTCAATCCGGTATGTCTGCTCCATTTATCAAGGATATTTTTGATAGAAAAAATGACACGTACTAGTTGCTATGATGGCTGAAACATGTCTCCTTGCTGAACGTGCAATCTGTTACTCTCCTCTCTTTGATGAATTGCGCAACCTCCAGAAGCGACCCACCGAAACCGTTGAGACCGTCGCAATGGCAGCAGTCGCTGCTGCTTTCGAACAAAATGCCGGTGCATTACTTGTCTTGTCCACCAGCGGCAATACTGCCCGTTTGTTGAGCAAATACAGACCTGATGTTCCTATTATTTGCGGTAAAGTTGTTTCCTTTGTTCCCTCAGTAACCGCTTCACGAACTTTTGCTCTTCTTAGTTACGAGAAATGCGCAGACTGCCAGGCAGATTCACCTTCACCGTGGTGTTTACCCATTCATTTACAATGAACCGCGTACGGTTCATAGTCACGAATGGCAGGTTGATGTAAGTTCAGAAAGTGGTATAAAGCACGTACTTTGATCTTGATCGTCTTTTGTCTGTTCTGTTATAGGTTGATAACCGTATCCGCTACGGGTTGTATTCGGCTCTTCAGTTGAATATCATCAAACCCGGTACAACTATTGTCGCCGTGCAAGGTTGGAAAGGTGGTCTTGGACATACTAACACCATCCGTGTTTTGACCGTTCCGACTGATCCTGCCGATTTGCAATTACAACCACTTGGCGGACAATGAAGAACCATTTGATGATATTGGCTTACGAAAAAACATATAGACTTTTCAAAAGTGAGTCCACCAAAAGTTGCGTATCCAAATACTATTCTTATCGTTCTGAAAGTTGGCAAAGTAGAAAATAGTGTACAATGTAGGCTGATGAAGCGAGAGAGAGAGAGATGTTGAAGAGAGATGAGAAGATGGAGGCATTTCGAGAGTACCGGATCGGCGATGCATTTTCACATGATAATATCGAAGAGGTTTTTTTCATGTGTGCTTTTTTATCCTTCCTTTCCTTCCGTTTTACTTGTTTGATTGATCAACCAATGGGAATGGAGTGTTAGCCTAAAAAAAAAACTTCTGTATTCGAATCCATTCTCACCCTTTTCTTTTCTTATCTTCTTTCCACAATAACTACAAACTTTGGTTACAAATCAATCATGACAATAGAATAAAAGTTCAAGTTTTGTACTACAGTGTTTGAACTCCCAGACCAAGTAGAAAAAGGACGCCTAAGCAAGTGGGCGACAGTCTTCCAATGCTATTAGGCGCTTATTTTCTTTTTCAACTTGTTTACTATTAGCTATCTAGACGTGTTTCCGAGTCAACTACAAAAACCAATGTAGGTTTGGAATCGGTTCCCTTCAAACAACATGCATTCTCAGATGTGTTCAGTGATCAATTCCCACTACATCGATCGTACAATCTCAACATCGAGCTTGAGAAAAAGGCCACACCTCCCTTAAATTTGAAGGTCTTATTTATTCGGCAAATGAGCTACCAGCCTTACGCAATTTTATCAACGAGAATGTCATGTCAACTTTTATCCGACAATTGAGCTTCAGTGTTATTCGCGTAGTTCTTATGTGACAATTATCAAGGATTCAACTATCCGTTACTATTGATCTCGGATCTATCTATGTCGAAGGGTCCGTTTAATTTATCGGGTCCACGGTTGGGTTCACGCGTTCACGGGACATGGGCGGTGCGAGGGAATGATTACGGTTCGAAACCCTGTGCGTCTAGCTCGTATCAAATTTATAGCAATTCAGACTTTACTTGAGTCGAAACAAGGTTTTTGTAGATTCAATTTGTTTTCTTCTTCAATTGAAATGGCGTGCATTTCACTCAGCCTTCTCCGTGTAGTAATGTTGAAGGCAACGAATGGTGGCGCATTTGGCAATATTCCGGATTCATTTTATGTACATGATTCCACATATCCGCGGACAATTTAGTGACCCTGACACAAACAAGTGGGCTATCAAGTTTTACGGCTTTAAAACACCAAACCTTAAAACAAATTGTTTCTACTTTCACTCATCTATGTCTCTTGCCATATCACTTTTGTCTGTTTTGCCTGTCGAACTTGTCTTCAAGGTTATTTCGTTCATTGATGAGCGAAAAGATCTCCTCGCTCTAGCTCTCACATGTCGTACCCTTGAAAAAACACTCATACCGGATCACATCAATCATCTCGAAATTCATTGTCCACCTCATATGCTTGACATCTGGGACCACCTCTTAAAACGCCCAGTTCTATGGCAATGTGTCAAAACACTCGGTTTAACTCATTCAGCAAACGACACACTTCTAGTTCCTCCAAAATTCAGAACGCTTAAATATAAATGGCAGGCATTTCGTGGGAATCATTGGAATGATGAAGAATCTTTGACCTCGTTATACGAATTACTGCCAAATTTAGAAAATTTGACTTGCTTTCGAGTCGTTATCCGTCACGCGACACCTCAAAGTATTCTTAACCGACTCTCAGAAACATTGAAAGCTTCCGGCTGTAATTTGGAAAGACTAGAAATAGATGTTTCCGTTACACGCTCCGGGCATAATCCCCCGGAGAATTTAGGACGTAATATTTCTGTAGGTCTTTTCGTGGTGTTGTTCCTGGCAGTCTGACCTACATTGTAAATAGTTCTCCCTCCCCAGTCTACATTCTTTATCTTGTCTCTCAATCTCCGTTTTCAATCATGTCGACCTAGAAGGGTTGCCTATTATTGACATACTCACCAAGGCACCTAGTTTGACACAGTTGAAATTGCATTTACCCCATTCTGAAGGACCGGTATCTCGAATACTTGACACTTTGTTCGCTTTGTATTGGCCATATCTCAAACACCTGACTGTAGAAAAAATACATAAGATAAACATCGACAACCTCAAGCTTGTTACCTTTTTTAAACGCCATACCACTCTGGAGACCCTTTACTTTGATAACATGCTTCTCCCTGGCTGTTTCCCTACCACTACAAGTTCCACTCCCTCTACTCTTCGGTCTCTTCATTACGTTTCCCGAAATGTCGAGGAGAGTATTCTTCGTCTAGGAGACATTCTTCCAAAGTCTACGGCAAAAAATCTGATTCATTTATCAATAAGCGGAACGATGAACCTCGAACTCGGTATAGAAAATGATGGGTTATCTTCTCTGGAGACTTGCATTCTTCCAAGTCTAAAAGATAATATTCTATTATCTTTCATCCCCAAGCTTGTGAAAGCCGCACCAAATCTGCAAAAATGTTGTATCCCGCTTGAAAAAACCAGTGGAGCAGAATCGGTAAGATTATATTATTGTTTGGAAAAATTGTAAATTCATACGAGTTTTTATTAGGCGATAGAAATCTTACCATTATTCAGACCTTTGAAAAATTTAACGCATCTGTTTGGTTTATTGCGTCAAATTGAAACCACAGAGCTTTCAAAACAATCATTTCTCGATACGTTTCTCGAACTTGCGTCTTTAACATACATTATCGCCTCCTCACCTCAAGGCAAATCATGCATCCGGTTGGTTCGTCAGCAGGCCCCGAGTATAGAGTTTGAAATCATCCCTTTTCATTTCTCTTATCGTCGACCTGAGATGAATCTGAATCAATGGAGTAACTTCTTTCAAGGATTTCGAAGAGAAAATACGTTACATTGATACCTGATCCTCGCATGGTCGAAGAGCCCATTGATTTAAAACCATTTGATATTTATTGAAATATTTATACCTTTTATTTAGGTTCTTGACTCATCTGCCCGTTATATTATTACTGTTTTACCTCTAAATTATATATTTTAATAGACCAGGACTGCTTCTATAAGAAACTTGATGTATGGGCACTTGGGATTGAACGAGCATTGAACCCGTCCGACACGCCGAGGGTAAAAAAAGAACCTGGTCCTCTCTTCTGGTGGGTATTCTATCCGGCACCCTCTCCTTTGACTGTGCTAAAGGCCCGGTGGCACACTGCACGGAGATTGTTTTGGGATATGAGATCACTGATGTTGAAATTGCATTCTGTGAATCCATCTATAACTATGCTGTTCACTCGAAGTCTATGAAAATTGCCTATTCATACAGGCTATAGCCATAGTGACGGTGCTTTCTCTGCTCCGGTGACTTGGGTCTGTTGTCGGTGATGCCAGCCATCGTATTGTCGGTATGATCAGGACGGCAGCGCTGGACTGATGTTACTTACGAGTCGGCATATAACTTCCTCAACGAGCGTATCAAAAAGGCTTTCACCTTTTCTTAACCTGGGTCACAACAGTGAGCCTAAGGATGCTGGCATTGAAGGCGAGTTATTTCTTTATTCTTTCTACCAACGCAACTCTTTCCATCATGCTCTTTTCTTAGACTCTTTTCGCCCGCTCCTTCTCGATAGTACATACGTCATTCTCGGTTCTCGCAAGGGCATTGGGTTGGCCAATCGTTCCAGTCATGACTCATGAATCCTTTCGTTCCTCTCAGTTCTCTTCCCTGGAGCACTGACGGGGAGTGCAGCTGGCGATTTGCGTTCCAACTGGTCCTTAGACCAATAAGAATCAATAAATTTATCATAAGAGTTCTGAGATAACACCCAATCGGTCAGTTTTTTTTAATAATGACCATATACGTTCTGAGGCAAATAGGGCTCTTCGAGATATCAGACTGTCACTTCACTTCTTCATCGGTTAAAGGCTTAAACGCATGGGAATCGCATCTATGAAAAAGACAGGTATGAATTTCTCAAAGTTGGTTAATATCTACCTATTAATTCTTGTAAATTCTTCAAACTTGTCGTTCCGACGATAGGTGCGGTGACGGCTATTATATAGAATGAACGAGTATCCTCTAGCGGAATCAGAAGGAAGAGCCCTACCGGGTTTGGACAGGGATCACACTAATGAAACTTGGGCCATACTTATACCCTTCTTTTTCGAAAGCTCCTCGACTCTAAGAAGGGCAGGAGTGTGATTGAATAGTGGTAACCTAACTGAATCTCAAAGAATTATCTCCCCATTTCCGGGTGCTTTATACCCATTCTTCAAAAATCTATAAGGGTGTTAGAGAGACTTCAACATGGAGTTGTATGTTGGTTTACAAATCCGAATCACTCCGTATGGTTTGCTGGTTTAGAGGTCTTGTCAATATACCCCGAGCTAAAGGAGACCAAGGAATGCACAACACCGAAATGCAATGTGTGAATTATAAATTGATTTTAAATTTTAGTGGGGGGCAAACTTCTTACCTTGAGTGTTGGCATCATCTCTTGCTCTTCTTCACGATATATTAAAGAATAATGGTTTTGCATTGAAATGAAAGGTGTCAGCTTATTATCAATGGCATAGTCTAGAAAATTTTTTGGTATTGTGTTACAGTATTACAGAAACCATATCATAATAACGACTCACTTCGTATAACATGGATTATGAAGACAATTCAGAAACATGTTAAACTGAGCCTGGAACAATAAACCTACATTGATATGCGCAGCAAAAACTCATTCCGATATAGCGTACATAGCCCGCTCGTACGACGTCATGTAAGGCTTGCATCTAGGATATTGTTAATGGACTCATGTTGCCTATATCTCTTATTCTCCTGGCATTAGTGTATACATAGGTGCCATTAGTTGCAACCCTCAACGATCTCCGCAGAGCAAAGTTTTGTGGTCAATTCTGAAGAACGAAAAGAAACTAACAATAAACAAGCAGTTACTACACTTATAGCATCGTGCAATGTATTTTTATGTTTAGATCTATATACGCATTTTATTCAACGGTAATATATTAATTTTATGAAACGATGCAAATAAGCAAATTAGACAGAAGATAAATCGACGGCTGAGCTCTCACGTCCAAAACGGTCCTATGTTCTCAATACACAGGGTGATCCAGAAAAGGCTGCTTCACATCAAGGTGCACCAGAATCATTCGCTAAGGGTTCAGCTCCGGTAATGCCTTCTTTTGCGAGAAACGACGTAGGTAGGTATTGGCAAACCACATCAACAGACAAGGAGCGGACAGAGTGATAGGGGCGCGATGGAAAAAGTCGCGCATCGGTAGAAGCGAGAAGAAAAAACAATCACTCGCCTTGCCAGCGTCCTTAGACTCAATGTTGTACCTAGGTTGGGAAAAGGTAGGAGTGAGGGAAAGCCTTCTTGATACGCTCGTTGAGGAAGTCGTATGGCGACAGATAAGTAACATCAGTTCGGTCAGCCTGGCCAGCACCACCCGTGATCATGCCGACAATGCGATGGTTGGCGTCAGCGACGACAGACCCCGAGTCCCCGGGAGAGGAGAAAGCACCATCATCGTAGCTGTAGGAGTAGATGGCGATCTCCATAGATGTCGAGTGAATGGCATGGTCCTTGTATTCACGAACAAACGATTCAATTTCAGTTGCGCGACCGAATCTAACACCAGTGCCAGCGCCGTTCTTGACAACTGGGAAGCATACCTCTCCGTTTGCGTCCAGCATGGTCGGATGGCGAAGCTCATCATACTTGACAAAGTCTCGAAGCTGCATTAAACTTTCATAAGGATACTTGAAGTTGGCTCGGGTCTTGGCATCTGGATACATCTTCCTCAGGAATTCATGTCCCTCAACCATGGGTCCTTAATATACTAGTTAGTTATACTCAGCGTTGAGATAGAGATAAAACAACATACCGATATAAATAACGTTGCCTCGGAAAGTGTTCCAGTCAAACCTCTCACGATTGAGCTCAATGAGAGCCCAATCTTCTGTAAACATGCTGCCGCTGGGATTGACGGAAATCGGAGGGGCATAGATAACATGTCCCAGAATGCGCTGGCTCTCTCTGTTCCAGGTATTGTTGATGTCGCAGTGGAACTCGGATATGCGCCTCTTTGATGCTTTCGCCTTCGCCAGCTTGACTTGAATTGTCTTCCGGTCTGAAGTTGTCATGGCATTCTCACCCTTGACACACTCCCCCATATCCACAAGCTCTCTCTCATAAATATCGGCCATGGTATCCCAGTGATCAATCCGATTCACAATGGCCTCAAGAGTATTCTGGAAGGCCCAACTGCCAAGATGGATGACATCGCGACGAGGCGTGTACTTCTTCCGGCAATAAAGCTCATTAGAGTACTTGGTGGGGGGTAAAACAACGTGACGGGCAGTGAGGAGGAATGTGCGATTGCTCTCACCACCCTCACAGAGATAGAGACAGCCTGTTCCCCCGATGTATGGGAAATCCTTGGAAGCAATCGGCAGACCAAGTGCTGGAGTGAATGGGATACGTAGATCGACTGTTGGGTCCATATACAAGACATGGTCGAGGAGCTGCGGTCCAGCATACCTGGTATAGATAGACTCACGGAATGCAATTTCGACATCAGCAAACCCATACTCCACAAGAATCTCCTTACAGTACGCGGCCACATCTTTGGCATGGTCGGAGGAGAGTGTGTCGGGCAGTACACCCACCCACAAGAAGAGGGAACCGGGTTTCTCTTCAATTTTGGCAAATCGGACGGGGTCAATGCTTGTCCACTTGAGCTCAATTGAGTCGAAGTACGTGTAAATCTTCTTGCCTAACTCGTGCCATACATGTGAAATTCGGTGGACACAGACAGGGTGAGTTTCCTTGGGGATGCGCTGAGCCTGAGGACCAGTAGGTAGTGGCCAAGAAGGCCCGGTGTGATAGATGGAAAGGGGGTTGGATGGCAGGCCATAAAAGTCATTGAGCGCCTCAAGAGTGGGAATTCCTGTGGAATCCTTGACAATTTTCTCATCATCTGCAGTGGTAGTCAAGAAGAGAGTAGTTTCACACCTTGAAATTACTAGAAAAATCCTGTTCTTTTTTGGAAGTCACTGGGATTAGGGGGAAAAAACAAAAACATTTGAGTACGATCAGAAAGCAAAAGTTAAGGGACTAACTTGTGAGCTAGGTAAAAGGAATAAGTGCAAGAAAACAAGAAAAATTGAAAGACCAACTTCTAAGCAAACGGTGCGGTGGCAAAATGCTTCCGCCCGGGCGGCTTAAAGTTACAGCATTGAACCATCACTACTTTCATTACTAATGCTATCTCTACGTAAGTCGACAGCTACACATTGCTTTCTCCTGCCTTGGAGGCTTCTACCTTTACACTCCGTATCGTCTTCGATAGAGGACTCTACCACTCGTAAGTCCTCTTCTTATTCATTGACAAAATATATGTTTTATATTCAGGACAGGCTGACATCCTGTTATTCAACTCCAGATTCACTGCTCGTGGGTCTAAAAGCTATATGTCCGGTTTGCGAAAGACATCCCGTGTCGTCTATCCCGGTATTACCGAGAGATATGATGAACTCTTACCAGCATCTCTTATATCTAAAAACTTCGATTATATGGGAGAAGGACGCTCATTAGTTGGAGATGTATTCTCGCAAACCAGGTAGTCTTTTTTTGCATCTTTAAACGTTGATTTTTATCATAGAAGTTGGGTTTCGTCCTAAGTTAGTCTCACTTAATCGGTTAGAGAAAAAATGCAAACCTGGCGATAAATGCCTTTGCTACAGCTATCGGACGACTGGACCAAACAAACTTACCCGAACGAGGAGAGAACTGGATGGCTGAGACCTCCAGACCCCAATGCATGGGCGGATGTCACCCTGACGGTTTTGAACATGTCTAAAGGTGAAAGAGCTTTCCTAGGTGACCGTACACGCAAAAGAGTGATTCGAATGTTTGGATTGTCCGTCATGGTCGAAAGCATAGAAATCGCCTTACAAGAGGCCATAAATTTAGGACCCATTGGCTATTGGCCAAGACACTCATTTTTACTGGCGTTATTTAGTCGTGACTACTTGGATCAAAGATAGCCTTACGCAATGCTTCTAATATAAAAGAATCGGGTGGATAGATAATTGAACATGTCCGAATCTGGTCGGCTGAAAAGTTACGGCTTCCGATATTGAATACAGATGAATGGATCTAAAACGCCGGTTATTCAACCGATAAGCAAAATAGAGAGAAGAACTAGTCCGGTATCTGGCCAAACTGCCGCCAAAGTTGATTATAAGTAGGAATAATACCACCTCTCCGATATGGGTTACCACCGTTTGAGGATCACCTGAAGTATACGTAAATTCTCACGAAGAGGAAGGAGTAGGTTATATCCACCAACTGTAGTTAAATCAAATTCATCCGGACATGCGAGGTGTGAAGCGTTAAAACTTCCAATAGACTTTCATGTCCGGTCAGGACTTTGAACATTTGACCAAGTCTCTCAATATCGTGATAAATTTGGTAGGCATAGATAAAACGCTATGGACCAAGAAAAAAAGTATAAGAGATAAAATGCTTTGGCCACAGGAGTCAAGAAAGACCGTACCGAGTGAAGGAGAGAAGTAAAAGGCGCCGGTCTCTCGTGACTCTGTGCACAAGTGTTTGTATATCATTGAAAGAATGAAGGTCTATATAGAAGAAGATGAGTACACGGAAAGGAAAGAATGTGTGCATGAAAACGGCAGCCTACAAAGACGACGGCCAGAATTCGATTCTTGTGAGTACATTGAGATTCTTGTCGGGACATTCGGAGGCGCGTTTACCATTAATTCGATAGCAAACTTATGGTCTAGAAGTCCTGCGGAGATTAAGGATGAAAGTTCATAACGGACGGAGCCACTAACATTGAGGAGAGAGTTAGTAATTAGTAATTCCAACAGGAGTGTGATTAAATTAGAGTATATGACTGACAATTTTGAATCGTCTTCAGTGGCTGAGTCGCTTGAGGATATGGAAGCTGAGTTCCGTATTTTATGATCGAGAAGATCATGGTGTGGACACTTGCATATTGGCCCTAAGAGGAATGACTCGAAGAACTTCAAGAAAAAATACTTCTAGTAGACACGATCAGACTGGATAAATTCTCGACACGAAAAGAGTGGAATAACCAGTTCAGCGGCTGAGGTTGGGATTTGAGGGAAAGCTAATATAAGGAAATCGTAGGAAAGCCTTAGAGAAGATAATAAAGGATTGGAAATCATGCCGAGTAGCTCGGCTGGCAGGGCTGAGTATGGAACTAATCTACTACTAGATCACTACTAGTAGGTGGCATATGAGTGTCGTAATGGAGTATCAAAATGAGAGGACAGATCATATCGAGATTTGAAATTTGAGTGCTCATGCACTCATGAATAGCGAGTGGCCCTGACATTCGAAGAAAAAAGGATAATGGCTGGTATAATTGAACCGGAATATAAGTTTACCTTGTTCGGTGTGTCCGTGTAAAATCAGCCTCATTCCAATGATGCGCCCTGCCACCTCGTCGTGTGTCAAAACTCAACGTAGGAGAATGATAATTTGCCGTTGCGCGGCAAGGTCTGGGCTAGATGTCGTGCCCTTCTGTTTTCTTTTATCCCTCATTGATTATCGCTTGCAAATCAGTTTTTCAGTTTTACTATTTCCTATATTCTGTATTTCCTCTCACCTACTGTAAGGGTTGGCCCAACGCATTGTCAAGTTTCCCTACTGATCTCCACTCACCTAAAAGTCATTTCTGACTATCAAATCTCCACGATCGCGACTCTTAATTACCTCACTTAAACATCAATTTCATTTCCTTTCTGTAATCACAAAAACCACATAAAAACCGTTAGCTTTCAATCAACGAAGAATCAGAGCCCTCACCTCTGATACTTACTTTCCCAAATTTTTGTCTGTTAAGTCATTTTATTACTTCCTTATTTCGACTTCACACCTACCTACCTACCACCCACAGATGAGTGCCTCTTTCCAAGCGACCACGCCTATGGACGAGGCCCACAATGACTTCTATGGTATTCCTTCCAACCCGCTTTCCATCTATCACACTGGACCTCGTTGGCCACTACCTGGTCCTCAGGCTCAGCGCATCCCCAAGGAAACCCGGCCTGTCTACGGTCACCCAATTTCACATGTGTGGCGCGAGTTAGGCAAGAAGATTTACATGTACTTCGACTCAATTGAGCTCAAGTGGACAAGCATCGACCCTGTCCGATTTGCGGAAGTTGGAAAGGAACCCGGTCCCGTCTTCTTGTGGGTGGGTGTACTGCCCGACACACTCTCCTCCGACCATGCCAAAGATGTGGCCGCATACTGTAAGGAGATTCTTGTGGAGTATGGGTTTGCTGATGTCGAAATTGCATTCCGCGAGTCTATCTACACACGGCATGTCGGATCGAAACATGTCGGACCGAAGCTCCTCGACCACGTCCACTCCAGCGACCCAACAGTCGACTTAAGCATCCCATTCACTCCAGCTTTAAGTCTTCAAATTTCTCCCCTTGCTTTCCCCCGCATTGGAGGAACGGGCTGTCTCTATCTTCGCGAGGGTGGTCAAAGTGAACGCGTCTTCCTCCTTACCGCCCGTCACATCGTTTTCCCCCCTGACAAGTATCCTAACGACCTCTACCGTCTGGAGAAGAGCCAAACTCGTCGCGAGATTGTCCATCTTGGTGAAGGGGCCTTCGATAAAGCTTTTGATGCGATCACGAGAAGGATTCAATACTGGGACAACATTGTCAATAACTACCAGGCAACCTATACAGATCTGAAAAGCCGTGTCAAGGGCAAAAATGCCGAAACAACTTCCGATGAGCAGGCACTTGAGGAATCTAGGCTCAATCTAAAGTGGGCAGAAGCATCACGATCAACCATAGTTAACTTCCAGCGTAACATTAACAGCTCATGGCGCGAATTGAACCAACGCATTCTAGGACATGTCCTCTATTCCCCTCCGATTTCTGTCGTTAGTATTGGCGACATCTTGTTTACAGAAGACTGGGCTCTCATTGAGCTCAACAACCAAAAGTTCAACTGGGAAACTTTCCGGGGAAATGTTATTCATCTTGGTATGTTTTGATAGGCTATTGTTGATGTCGTCTAGTCTAAATATTAAATCCAGGATCCAAACTTGAACCTGCAGAATTCAAGAGGAAGATTTACCCGCATGCTTTGACCCAGGCTAATTTTGAGTATCCGAAGGATCATTTGATGCAACTCAGAGACTTCGTCAAATATCACGAGTTCTCCATGCTGGATGCAAGTGGAGACCCGTGCTTCATAGTCATCAAAAACGGTGCTACCACCGGTGTTACGCTCGGTCGCATAAGTGAATTGGAATCATTTGTTCGTCAATACAATGACTATGGCATTGATATGATGTCTACGGAGGTCGCCGTCCACCCCTATAGCCACAATGACAGTGCTTTCTCCGCTGGCGGGGACTCGGGGTCTGTTGTCGTTGACGCTAACCATCGTATTATTGGCATGATCACTGGTGGTGCCAATACCCAGACAGAATCGACCGATATTACTTATGTGACGGCATATAGCATCCTCAACGAGCGTATCAAAGAGGCCTTCCCTCACTCTCACCTTTACCCAATCCCCAAGGCGGTTCCGACTGGGAGCCCATCGAAGCAAAAAAAGAAACACACCTCGTCACACAAATGAGATAGCAGTTTATAACCAAATTAGAACCGAATTGATATCAATTTTGCGGATAGAGACCTATTAGCACATAATACAGTCGGTCCCACCTCCATTCCCTTTTTTTTACGTACCCAAATCCCCCAGATCCCTTCTGACAAATATGTAAAAAGAGATGAATTCAATTAAGAAACATGTATGGTTCCTCAGAAGAGAATAGAAATCGATAAAGTGGTGATGACATATTGATTGTCATGCAACAAAAATAAATGCACATGTCCTCCAACGATTTAGACTGGCAGATAATTTTTTCGCGAAGTCACTATATCCAACCACACGCTCAACATCGGGTAGAAAAAGAATCAATGTATGTTTACATAACGACTCTGACCAGTGACTATAACCAATGATGGCAAATTACAACTTGAAGCGCTGAGATTCAGTGAGAGCTTCCATTCTTTCTTTTTGTAATTCATATCATCACTTTTTATTACACGATTTAAAATTTCATGCGTTCGCTTTTTTTATCACAAGTTGTTCTATAAGACATCACATTTGGAAACCCGTTTCCCCAGGTATTACTAACTAGGCCAGGAATGCACGAGGAATGTCTGTTTTGGACTTTGCCATGGAGCGGGGGCCTCTGTATCCCCTTTGTTCATAGTCCAGGTTGGTATCTTGACAACAATTGGGCGGATTAGCTATATCCCAGATTCATTCATAGCTCTCTTTGAAGCGGCTCAGCGACCTGAGGTTACTTTTCCAGCACTGGGACCTCCGCCGCAAGACCGTCTTGGAGGAATATATGAAATATTGTATCCATTTTTTTGAGCACGATGTCGATCTGGGGGAGTCTGGTTCGTACTTTGACACAAAATAGAATCTATTCAAGTATACTCCCAGGCTCTGAACGTAAAATTGTTGCCACCAAACGAAAAGATATTTGAATTAATTAAACGCTACCTCAATAATGACGGAGACTTCTGTGACGTTGTGGTTGTAGAGAAACCAAGCTCTGACGATCAACGAGCGAGAATCAAAGGATAGATGGAATTGACCAACCGACTAGTGTAATTATCTCTGCATTAGTGACATTACTAGATGGCTTATATCTGTAAAGGAAGTGAGAAACATTGTATAGGTACGCTCCCCGTGGACTTAACACAGACACGTATTACTCCGTAAGTATAGTTTGCTGGTTGAAGGGTCCGGTGAACCTTAAGGGCATAGGCCACGTACACGGTTGACCTCAATATAGTCCCTCACTAAGCCTTTTCCCAACCTAGGTACAACATTGAGTCTAAGAATGCTGGCAAGGCGAGTCATATCTGTTTTTTCTTGCTTCTTACCTACTCACGTCATTCTGATAAGGGTATCCAGGTTGGCCCGTCATGTACATCGTTGCCAGTTTACAACCCTTTTTCGTTCATATTTATTTTCCCTCTCCTCAAACATCGTGGAGTGATGTAGACATGATGGATGGACTGGGGTGTCCCATCTCTTATAAATAGCATAAATGAATGAATATTTTTATACTTCCCTTTACATGTAATACGAGTTGGATTTCGGAATGAAAATTTGGAATTTAAGTTTATAAGCCGCTCGAGTGTCGACGTCGGTACCGACACACCGCGCCACTTATATGCAGGTTAAAATTTAAAATTCCTTTTCCAGGCTTTATTTATAGTCAGAATAAGAGTATACGCCATATAAACCAGACGGGCAGTTGTTGCTTGTGTACTTGCAGCTGATAATTTGCGGATGATGTGCGTTTCAACTGGTCCTTATATCAAAAAAAAAAAAAACAATGAATTTATAATAAAAGTTCCGGGATAACACTGATCAGTTTAATAATGACCATATACGTTCTGAGGTAAATAGGGCTCTTCGAGATACTTCACTTCTTCATCGGTTAAACGCATGGGAATCGCATCTAAAAAATAAATAAATCAGGTATGAATTTCTTGAATTCCTCAAAAGCGGTGAATATTTACCTATCAATTCTTGTAAATTCTTCAAACTTGTCGTTCCGACAATAGGTGCGGTGACGGCTATTCATAGAATGAACGATTAAATGATTATCCTCTAGCGAAATCTCGAGCTTACCGTGTTTGGATAGGGACCACGCTAATGCAACTTGAGCCATACTTATGCTCTTCTTTTTCGAAAGTTCTTCAACTCTAAAAAATGGAAAGGGGGTGATTGAGCCTAAGAATCTAAAAAAAACAATAACGACTAACCGATTAATTATCTCCGCATTTCCAGGAGCTTTATACCCATTCTTCAAAAACCTTTAAGAGTACTTGTTAGAAAAGACATTCACATCATGGAAGCGTATATGGATTTACAAATCCGAATCACTCCGTATGGTTTGCTGGTTCAGAGGTCTAGTCAATATACCTCGAGCCAAGGGAGACCAAGGAATGCATCCAACACCATAATGCTATGTGTGAGTTTGTTAATTCTAATTTCAATTACTAGGTTGGAAACTTCTAACTTTGAGGGTTGGCATCATCTCTCGCTCTTCTTCACGATATATTAAGGAATAATGGTTTTGCATCGAAATGAAAGGCGTCAGTTTGTTATTTATGGCATAATCTGGAAAAGAAATTGGTTGCGTAAATCATATAATAATTAAAAACAACTCACTTTGCATAACATGGACTACAAAAGTTGATTAAGAAACGTGCTAAACTGAGCTCGATACAATAAACTTACATTGATATGCGTAGCAAGAGCTCATTCCGATATAACGTACATAGCCGGCTTGTACGACGTCATGTAAGGCTTGCATCTAGGATGTTGTTAGTGACTCTCTCAACATTAAATTAGAGGACGCACTGTTTCTTCAATAGGCGTTTCGTAGTCAAAACGATGACCTAAACAGATGTTATAGCAGGCGATTATTTTAAAAAACAAAACCTCATTACATTGTAATACATCAACATAGTCCAATTGAAGTCTTTCAAGACTATGTTTGATACTTTCAAATATATGCTGAAGAACGTAAGCATCAAATTCCATCGTGTTAGTGAGAAACAGACCTTGCGGCTAAGACCTTTCTGGTTCACATAACCGTTTTCTTCCGGTCCGTCCCCTGGCACAGCACTGCGGAAACTGACTTCTGGAGAACGACCGCAAACATAATAAAGCTATAATCCCTAAGAGAAATAATTTTTTTCAAATATCCACGTGAAAGGACTTTACTTTTGTCATGACAACAATTTCATCTCGCGGTAATTTCAAAGTTTTAATCGCCTTTCCTAGGATACGCTCGCTGCATTTTCGTATAAACTTGTGATCTTGCAAAATAATGGGATAGCTTGAGAGAAACGAACCTTTCACCGTTGGAGTATAAGTTTGCTTAAAGGCTTGTTAATGATATCAAAGGAAAGGATAGTCGTAGAATGTCCTACCTGTATCAAACGTTTGAATGCCAGCATCGTAACTGATATATCCATGATCCTTTGAATCAGAACGAACTAATAAGGAAGTTTCCTTACGCAAGTTTTATATGCTTTATGGCCTCTTCTTCGGTAAGATACCATGGTGAATTTCTTGGATCACCATATTGCATTGTCCCTAGGATGATTCTTGAGACTTTCAGACCCGAATTACCGAGCCTAACTACAACAACGAATAGATGAGAAAAGAGCAATGTAAAGAATAACCGACGTACCATAAGGCATGTTGGTTTTGCGTGTGGAAGCCATTTACGATTGCTCGCGGTTGGATAAGGATAACCTTTCAAGTTCCCTTCCCCGAGTCTTGTCCTGGATTTTATATACACGGGATTATACTTTTACGTTATCATGTTATTGTTTGCGGATGCTTGATTTTCCCCGATCTAAACAAAGCAACCCTGGACATTCAGTGAATCACGCAATCGGCGTATGTACGATTGAAAAATTGGGTAGTCGATAATCGTCCCGGACTCGGCAGCAGCGTACGTCAGTCTTCCGCTGTCTTCCGTCGAATTTGTGTATCGTAAGCAAGTCCATTTTGAGTTATGGTACGTCATGTGTGCCACGAGAAGCCTTAGGCACTTTTAAAGGGTACTCGTAGGTTTTGGTTTTGTTACCGTGACGTCAAAAATGATCGGGGAAGAAAAATTGCTTTAGTTTTTTTATTTTTAAACCCGAGGAGAAGATGAGTAATTAGAAACGTTTACAATTCCATCATTGATTGTATTCTCATAGTCTAACGTAGAATGATTGAAGCAGAAAGTCGGCTCTTGCAGAATCTTGCTTGCACGTAACTTGAGATGATCACCGCCCTGAGGAATCCTTGGGTACTTTTTGAGGCAAATAGGCTCTTCATCGGTTAGCATCCAGTAACAGAGCATGGATTGTAGTTCCGACGACTCGGATAGGCGCGCGTCGCGAATTAACTTGAACAAACCCCACCAGCAACTTATGTTACCTATTTCTTCGTCCCTATTTACAAATATCTGTGATTTATGAAACTTACGATTAACTGATTCAAAAAAATCGTCTCCTGCATGATTGTGTTCACTGGCAACAGTCATTCTCCGGCCTTCAATTCATCCTGATATTCGACTGAGAACTCGCCGCAGCATTTCCATTTCTCAAAGTTCAAGGACACTTCATGGCATCAATAAATAATAAAACGATCAGATACTGTTTGTTTCAGAAAAATGAGTTACAGGAAAGGATCCAGCGCGGGGTTGAATTACAAAAGGAAGGGTCCCATACATAATCGTTGAATCTCCTGCTCACAACAATTATCGTCTGAATGAGCGACTTCAGGTTCTTTTTAAAGCTCGCTTTGACGCGGTTCAGCAACCGGAGTTGCTTTCCCAGTACCCTGACTTTCTCTCCAACACTGCCTTGGAGGAGTATCATATATATGTGAAACACTGTACCCACGTCTTTGAGCACAACGTTGACCTGGACGTGATTCGGAAGGAGTCCGGTTCGTGTGCTACAATCCATGCATGTATATTCCCGGGCTCCTAACGGAAACTATGATCCAAGACCTTGGCCACCAAAAGAAAGAATCTGATTAATTAAATGCTACCTTCAATAATGACGGAGATTTATGCGACGTTGAGCTTTAGAGAAACTAAGCTCTAACGATCAATACATGAGAACGAAAGAATAGATGGAATTGACCGGCCGACCACCTCTGCATTACTAGATGGCTTGGGGGCGGGGAACATCGTATAGGTAGGCTCCCGTGGATCTAACACAAACACGTATTACTCCGTAAGTAGTAGTTTACTGGCTGAAGGGTCCGATGAACCTTAAGGGCATAGGCCATATACACGGTTTTACCTCAATATAATCACTCACTAAGCGTGATATGGACTTGAACAGAAGAAAGCTCAAAAGTACGATCAACTGAGGTGAAGATCGTGTACTTGTGACACTGATATGCGGAGCAAGAGCTTACGCATGTAACCGAAGAACAGAGTGACACCCATCTCCTTGAGTTCTGGTTACCTAAATGTGGTTTGCATATGCAATGATGACGAAGACAAGAAGGAATGATCTGGCAAACGGGCCGTTGGGACAGAAGCATACCAAACTCACCAAGTCAATACGATGAGCCCGAGACGGTTCGGATTCTTGTTCCACGAGTTCGATCTAGGGATTTCACGTTTGGTTCTTGAACAGCGATCAATGAAATCGGTAAATTGTTTATTGACTATGCTTCCTCTCCAATGTAGAAGTGTTTTTCTTAACTCCGTTGATTACACGGAAAATCGCTTAAAGACTCATTGTTCAGGGCCTAGAAGTATAAAGCATGGGATTAATGAATAAAAATAACGGATAATTGTCTTAATAGACTAATTAGTGGAATAATTGCACTTTTCTTTCAGATGAAGAAATTTCTTGGTTTACGTGGTGCGAAATCAATGTACTCTACTCGGTAGCGACACATCTAATAAAGGAATCAGGTCTAGAATCTATAAGCTGTATATAAATTCTAACACTGTGCTTCGGATAACAAGGAAAAACTCACTGGCGGCAGATTCAGGACCATTTGTCTGAAGCAGGGATGGTTAATTTAATATATACGATGCCTCAAAGAAGGGATTTAGGGATTTAAACTTCACGAACTTCAAGGCTTCTTATTGGATGTCTTGTACGGATATTCGGGACGATAGCGTAGTGATACAAGGAACTACAAGGATGACGGGATGATTAGGATTAGGAATATACGATGTATCGATCCGTGGGTCGGAGAGTATATATTTTGGTTTGATATGGTGTTGGACAAGCGAAAAAAACCATCCTTAACGATAGTCATGATTCGAGGACAAGATATACAATTCCCGCGATTAATGCGTTTCAAGGTCAAGTGGACAATCGGTCATTTTTGAAAACAACACACTGACCAAATGTGGTAAATCATGAGAATCTCTAGTAAGCAAGGGCCAACGTACAACCAGATCTCATATATATCATATATGTGTACCTGAGAGAGATGACTTCCTAATAATACACAACCAATTAGCAGTAGTTTTTTTTGGAGTGTCAGTCAAAGTAAGTAAAAACGCTCAGTGTACTGACCGGGTCTCCTTTCCCCGAACTGAACTTCTCCTCCGACAGTAGGTCGATGTTTGAAGCTCTTTTTTCAAACCTTTTTCCAATCCGAATGGGATGGAACATCCAGAAACCGAAGATCTTGGCCACAAAGCATACCTGAGAGACTCAGGGCGAAGAACCACGAGATTAATTAATGAACAAGACGGAGTAAAAAAGACTTTGTTTAAACGCCATTTCATTTGAAAATTTGAGCTCCTGTAACGCATGCGGTAAGAGGTGGTAAGCGCCTCTCTAATTGAATGTACCGGCACGTAACACTGCTGATTTGTCATCATTTTCCCTGTGTGGAACCCCTCTGTTTTTTAAAGTACGAAAATTGGTTAAAAGATCCGCCATATAGGTCCTTGGCTGAGATAACTCTCCACCCCTATTATGGCTCTTTCACGATCGACGCGAATAACTATTCTCCTCGTCGTTGATGTTATTTTCTTTTTCGTTGAACTCATTGCAGGTAAACAAACATCTGTCCACTAGTCACACTGTGTGCTACAACTAAAACTTGTTTTTTTTTTTTTTACAACAAAGGTTATGCTGTTGGGTCGTTAGCTCTAGTGGCAGATAGTTTCCATATGCTCAAGTCAGCTCAAGTGCTCTTAGAGTGGTTAACTTCAAGCTTATCATAAAGTTTCGCAGCGATGTCATGAGTTTAATCGTCGCGTTATACGCTATCAAGGTTCGTGTGTTTAGAAAAATCTTAGGTATGAAGAACGTACTGATTTATTTCTAGCTCTCCAAAAGTAAAGCATCACCGCAATACTCTTATGGCTGGCATCGTGCTGAAATAGTGGCGGCCCTAATCAACGGTGTCTTTCTTTTGGCATTATGTTTTTCTATCTTCATGGAAGCTATTGAGAGATTCTTCAGTACACCTGGTACGACATCTTATGTATTTCTTCTTTCTTTTTATGTTATTTTGACTCTGTCTTACAGAGATATCGACTCCGAAACTTGTGGTAATAGTAGGCTCGCTAGGTCTTGCGTCCAACTTCTTGGGTCTGTTCCTCTTCCATGGTAAGGCTAATTGTTCTTCCATACGGATATCAAGCTGATCAAATTACAATATAATCTAGAACATTCTCATGATCATGGGGATCAAAGCCACTCTTCCGTGGCTCAACCAAATTTGAATAAGAAAGCAGGTGACAGAAATATACATCGCACCAGAGATGGTGTATTACCTTTAACTACGGATGATCTAGACGTCGCTGATGGAAATGTCAATGGCGCACCCCGTTCAAATTCTCTAGAATCATTTAACCAATTATATGGTTATCCCGCCGCTACTCGTGCTTCCCTTGTCCAAGCAGCCCAAAACCTTGAAGCTGGCGCCTCGGATCCGGATATGGAGCATTACTATGATGACCCTCCAACGGAACGGAGTGACTCTGGGCCTACGATGGCTATTGATAGTGTGGGTGAGGAAGCAGAAGTAGCTGAGGATACCCGAGAGGGCGCCTCGTCGACCATCAACGTTGAAACGCCCATGACGGCAGCCGCTATCGGGTCGGTACCTACCACCACACCTCGTTCTCGTTCCAAAGATCGTCATGCGCGTCCTGGTTCCATGAACATGCGTGCTCTCGTTCTACACGTTCTTGGTGATGCATTAGGAAATGTTGGTGTTATCGCCACAGGACTGGTGATCTGGCTTTCTACATGGGAGTACAGGTTTTACTTTGATCCGGTTATCAGTTTGGTTATAACTGTTATTATCTTTTCGTCTGCGATGCCTTTGGGTAACATAACCTTTCATGTTATGAAGAACCTCTCAAGCTCATTCTTTCATAGTTCGGAGCGCCGCTTTTATCCTTCTTCAAGCAGTTCCCTCTACAGTATCCTTGCAGGATCTTCGGGTCGAGATTCAGAGAGTACCCGGTGTTCTCTCAGTTCATGAACTACACGTCTGGCAGTTATCTGAAACAAAACTCATCGCATCTGTTCATGTTTGGGCATCACGTAAACGAGATTACATGCATATTGGTCGAGATATACGACGAGTTTTACATGAACATGGTATACACTCGACAACTATCCAACCAGAATTTCATGACGGCACTGGATCCTTTTGTCATGATGGTTGTGCGCCGGCCTATGAAGTCGGGCATGGGCATGTAATTGATGAAGAACATCTGATTGTCAGTTGACTATAAACTTCTTCTTAGCGGTGGCGCCTCACATTAACACAACCTTATTTCCTTATTTCAGACGAGCCAGGAGACTCATTGTTTGATACCTTGTCCTCCGGAAGTGTGTCATCCAGATAGTGGATGTTGTCGTCAGTATTCTTATTGTTTACCCCAAAGAGAGGAATAACAAACGATACATCTTTTTTTTTCCAGCTCCTCGAGAACCTACAAGTCCCATCCATCCTAAAGGAATCTCGCCACCATTAATAGACGTTTGAAATTCATCGAGCGAAACATATTTTTATGCCCCGAGTCCTTGCAATGACTCATTTATATTACCCTCGGACTCTAATTTGAAATCGTATAAACGTTCTAATGGGAACATCTCTTTCAAAGAGAGCAATATCTCATCAAGGAAAAAAAAGGATGAAGAAGAAGAAAAAAACCAAATGTATACAATGTTTTGCATGTGTGTTCGTTGTGTGTATCGTTACAATATTATAGAACATGTCAGTATGTCATTTTTCTTTGTTTGCATTACAATCAAATACCATCATCATGACTTTATCGAAATCTTTCAAAGAAAAAAAAACCTACATTTTTTTTACTCATTCAAATTTCATCATTTTTTATAAATATATATAATATAAAATACATCACATTTGTCCTTGATTTATTTGCTACAATGAAGGAAAAGTCGATATAAAAGTCGACGATGCCGATAACTTTTGAAATAATGCTAACGCGCTTGGACCTTTCAATCTGCGTAGATCGATCCGAAGTTTTCTTGCGATAGCGGAACATGGTAATGACGTTTTGTTACCACCACCACCACCACCACCACCAACATTTTCAGATAAACCCGAATTCATTCCCACCAAAGCTTTTTCAAAGTGGGCAGCGAACGTCAAAGCGGAAACCACAATCGCAGCAAGTAACTGAACACTAAGATTCTGATCATTAGGACTTTGACCATCAATATAAACGAGCAACGAAGGGACATAGGCGTGTAAAAATAAGGGTAATAAAGGTGGGACGGATGGTGTAGCGCTCTCCATTGACGTTCCAGATGTTGGAGCAAACATAATAGTCGCGAATCGTCGGCATAACTCGATCCCACCCATATCTGCGGCCGCTAACATTTCTCGCCACGTAAAATCGAAGAATGTCCGTACGTTGGTCATGGAAAGACATCGTGAAATGTCAATTGTTGGGACTTTTCCTGTGCTTGCTAATGCTAGTGCATGACGTATTAAGGTTCGGGGTTCATGAAGCCACGCGCCTGGTTCTTTGATGTTTTGAGATGTCGGTGGAGGAACTACCAAATGGTTAAAATGAGACAACACAAAATTGAACAACAACTAACCTTTCAGAACGTTGCTAACAAGCGCAGTCATATTAGGCGTCGGCGTATGCGCTTGAGCCTTTGGATCAGAATATAACCGCAATATCTGTTGTCTCGTGATACGTAAAACCGTGCTCGGACAATCTTTATGACTCAATATTTCTTCCAAAGTTTTGATATGTTGTGGACTTTGAAAGCTTCTCCGCTCAACTTCGTCAAGAAGTGCTTGCACGATACCTACAAGCGTCCAGTTAAGTAATGGACTCATATAGTATGATAATCCATTCTGAAGAGCTTCGGCGTCCATCTTTTTTGAAATGCAAGCATCTATAGCTTCTGAGAATAATGTCGCAGATAATGAAAGTAGGACTTGAGGTTTGGTAGATCTTGTATATAAAAGTTCCGATTCAATGAGAATATAAACAGAGACAAATGTGGCGGGAAAATGACTAACCGAAGTATATCATCGTCTATTCCTTCACGACTTGGATCAAAGATAGCCTTACGCCACGCTTCTAATATGAATTTGTTTTCCTGAGATAAAGAATCGGGTGGATAGATAATTGAACATGTTCGAATCTGATCGGCTGAAAAGTTACGGCTTCCGATATTGAATACAGATGAATGGATCTAAAACGCCGGTTATTCAATTGATAAGCAAAAATAGAGAGAAGAGCTAACCCGGTATCTGGCTAAAGTCGACTGTAGGAATAATACCACCTCTCCGATATGGGTTACCGCCGTTTGAGGATCACCTGAAATATACACGTAAATTCTCACGAAGAGGAAAGAGTAGGTTATAGTTATATTCACCAACTGTAGTCAAATCAAATTCATCCAGACATGCAAGAGAATGAGCGATCATATCGTAAAGTGGAGTGTGAAGCGTTAAAACTTCCAATAGACTTTCATGTTCGGTCAGGGCTTTGCACATTTGGCCCAATCTCTCAATATCGTGATTCTGACATGCATAAATAAAACGCTGTGAATAAAAACCAAGTATAAGAGACAAAATGCTTTGATCACAGGAATCAAAAAGACCGTACCGAGTGGAGGAGAGAAGTAAAAGGCGCGTGACTATGTAGGTCTCTCATAACTCTATGCACAAATGTTTGTATATCGTCGAAAGACACATCAGCTGAAAACTTTGAATCGATGAAGGTCTGTATAAAAGAAGATGGGCACAAGGAAAGGTATGAAAATGGTAGCCTCCTACATCGACGTCAGAACCCGATTCTTGTAAGTACATTGAGATCCTTGTCTGAACATTTGGGGGCGCGTTTACCATTAACTCGATGGCAAACTTATGGTCTAGGAGTCCCGCGGAGATTAAGGATGCCAAAAGTTCATAACGGACGGTGCCACTACCGCTGAAGAAAGAGTTAGGAATCAGTATTTTTCCAACAAGATTGGTGATTAAATTACTGACAACTTTGAATCGTCTTCAGTAACCGAGTCGCTTGAGGACATGGAGGCTGACATGGAAGCTGAGCTCCGTATTTTGAATTCGATCTGATCGAGAAGATCATGGTGTGTGAACACTTGGGCAATTGCGCTTTGTACTACAGACTCAGACTGGATTTGGTACAACCCGATGAGAGTTAGGCTGGAGGCGAGAACGAGATACATACATGGTTCGCTTCAAACCCCGGCTCAAGAGCCATTTTTTCATGAAATCTTTGTAATAAGACCGGTATCTAATAAAAAGCGTGAGCCATGACACTTGAATTAAAAGAAAATAAAAGAATACGACATACCCTACCAATAAGGAAACTTTTCCAAAGGTGATTAAGATTGGCATCCAATTCAACCGAAGTCTGACTCAAACAGGATAGGACAGATAGAAGGACATGAGCATAAAAGATGCCCAAGGAATGCGATGAGACACGGAACCAAGCAATCAAGTTGGCTACAGCGATTTTTTCTGTTCCAGATCCACTAGGCAAAGCACGATCGGCGACCTATAAAGAAGAAGGAAAATCAGAACTCATGAAAAGAGAGGGAAATAACTGCAAGTTTTTTGGTACCAAGCGATTCATGATTAACGTTCCAGTCAATAAATCCATGCTTAGATTAGACTCATTAGCGTCCGGTCGAGGTGTCAATTGGAAGTTTGTAAAGACTTGAGTTTCTTCCACTGGTCTAAATCCTTCGTTTAATAACAGACTTAAGGCTAGTAGGAATGAGTCTAATGAGTGTCGAATATTGGCCCCAAGAGGGATGACTTGAAGAACTTCATGAACTTGTGAGAGAAGAAACGATACTTGGCTGGTAGACACGACCAGACTGGATAAATTTTCGACACACGAAAAGAGTAGAATAACCAGTTCAGCGGCTGAAGTCGGGAGTTGATGAAAAGGTGACGTAGGGAAGTCATACGAAAGCCTTAAAAGAGATAAAGAATTGGAAATCGTGCTCAGTAGTTCGGCTGGCGGGGCTGAGTATGGAACCAAGCTACCACTAGCTGGCATATGAGAGTCGTAATGGAGTATCAAAATGAGACGACAGATCATATCGAGATTTGAAGGTTCATGAATAGAAAGTGGCCTTGACATTCGAAGAAAAACAGATAATAGCTGGTATAACTGAACCGGAATATGTGGGTCGACTACTGAAAGACGTATATATTCCCTGAGGTTCGCATTTCCTTGGAACGAACTGGTTAACGTGAGTATCGTATCTGATGAAAAAAAAAAGCATTATTTCTCAAAATGGAGTAATGTAAAAGTACTGTTGACTTACCACAGATAACACTGGCAACGAAGTCATCCCCAGAGGTAAGACAAAGTTCCGCAAATAAACCTTTATTTAGATCTCTCCACTAGCAAAAAAAAGAGGGGGAAAGTTAAAATGTAAACGACATAAAAATATGCTATATACCTCTGTAGCCGATAATCCTGACAAAAAAGCAGTGCGGACTGATTCTGCGATTCGTATTTTTGGCTCAGAGCTCATTTGCCTGACGACACGCGTTCGTCACAAGCCTTACATCCCTCGTTACTAGTACTTGTTCTCACATTCAAGTTATTCTCAAAAACGGTACCATAAAATTATAATATAAATAGGCTTCCTTTGTCTAATAACTCTTTAAAAATATAAATATGAGAACAATTGACACGATTAAATAACGCCAGTAAAAATGAGTGTCTTGACCAATGGGTCCCAAGTTTATTGCTTCTTGTAAAGCGTTTTCTATGCTTTCGGCCATAGCGGACAATCCAAACATTTCGATTGCTCTTTTGCGTGCACGATCGCCTAGCAGAGCTCTTTCAGCTTTAGACATGTTCAAGATGGTCAGGATAGCATCCGCCCAAGCATTGGGGTCTGGAGGTCTCAGCCATCCAGTCCTCTCCTTCTCTTCCACATCTTCTCTAACAACGGGGTCCAATACACTCTCGGTAGGTCCGCCACTATCGCACGCAATGACCGGTAATCGTGAGAGCATACCTTCCACAGGAATGATACCGAAATGTTCGTTCGTAGGCGTATACAACAATGCTAAAGTATTCGGTGATTTTAGTAAGTAATTCCGTTGAAGCCGTGAGAAGTTGAGTAGGAACACGATGTCGGGGTCTTCATCGGTTGTATTTGAAAGATTTCGGAATTTTGGTTCTGAATCTTTGATGGACTCAATTGCCGTGAGTGGGGTAATGCGATATGTCAAGCTGTTTTCTTCGCATGTGTCAATGAGACTCTTAAGTGTCACAATATTATCCTTCAATCTAGGATCAAATCCACCTGAGATGACGTTAGTTAGTATTATATGTAAACTTGAGAAGAAACAGGTAGTTATGTACCAGCGAGAACCAGCCGCAATCGTTCGAGCGGTTTTGTTTGGTTCGAGGCGTCCAGTTGCTTGATAACTTCAGCAAAGGCATTTATCGCCAGATTTGCATTCTTTTTTTTCTCGAACCGATTAAGTGAGACTAACGTAGGGCGAAACCTAACTTCCGAGATAAAAATCAACGGTTAAAAGTGCAAGAGCTATCCGGTTCAAGGTCACATACGAGAAGACATCTCCAACTAATGAACGTCCTTCTTGTATATAATCGGGGTTTTTAGACATAAGGGATACTGGTAAGGGTTCATCATATGTCTCGGTATTGATACCGGGATAGACGACACGGGATGTCTTTCGCAAACCGGACATGTAATTTTTAAATACACGAGCAGTAAATTTGGAATTGAATAACAGGATGTCAGCCTGTCCTGAAGATAAAACATCAATGAATGAAAGTGACTGAATGCCACATTCGGACTCACGAGTGGTAGTGTCCTCTATCCAGTCCATCGGAAGACGATATAGCGTTTTTAATGTAAGGGTAGGAGCCTTCGGAGCGTTCTCGATAAACGGACCCTCTGCAAGAAGCTTGTCTGGGAAGTGCCCGTAAAAAACCACACGTCTGTAAGCGAAACGTTGTAAGAAAGGGATAGCAGTGGATAATTGGTCTATGAAGAATATATCATAGTCTTCAGCCAGACGCTTCTTTCCAAATTGTGACGGAAAGCGTAAAAGATGAAGAGTAAGATGTAGTTGACGTAGGTGGGCAAACAGGATATGACCCTTGCCATTTATCGAACGTGGAAATGGAGGAACAATGTGATAAACATTTAGAGTTCCTGTCAACAAAAACCCTTAGTATTCTGAATTAAAATAACGCCGAAAGAAAATATTCACCGTCTCGTGTTTCATCGAAACAATGGTCAGGATCATGATAGGATGTATAAATGTGAACTTGATGTCCTCGTTTTTGAAGACCCAATGCAGCATCAACTATCAAGCGTTCTGCACCACCTAGTTCCGGGGAGAAAAATAAATTAAATTTTTTTTTAAAAAAAAGCAGAAGTACAATTATGCAACACACCTATGCCTAAATCTGGGTGGAGAAAAGCAACTCTCATTTGTGTACCTCCAGATTATGTAATTTGTCCACCTCCAGATCTCGTATTGGACAAGACTACGTTACGGTCTCTTAATTCTTATTTCGTACCTTCCACGTCTTTTCTGATGAAAATGCAATTAAAAGCATCAGTAACAGACTGTCCCATCTTGATAATATCTTGAGGTTCAATTTTTCAATCAAAATAACCACATTTCAAGCCGTTCGCCTTCTTTTCTTCTTCCATTTGATAACATCGCGTCCGAACACCATACTCCTGAGTTGCGAATCTTCAATCTATTCGGCTGCTATTACTTGAGATCTTCTATGATCTTTGATATCATGACCGGTTCACTTGAAGTGAGGATAAAACTTGATCTGAGATAACATTTGTACTAATTACTAGCCTGAGTATTAATACGAGGTCCGGAAGGGTTGCCCTATTGCAATTCCCTCCCCGCCATGAAATTATATAGTCTCGAATCCCTTTGATCGACATGTTGAACCACTGTGTCACACTACCTATCAAAACGAGATGTCCATGAAACATGCTATTTGACATCAACTTCGCATCATCACTGGGTTTTTTTTCTGATTTCTTTCCCTCCTCATCTCTTCCCCCGTGCAATGCTCATGGATACGAAAAAAACGATTAAATCAAAAAAAGCCTCTCTGTAAATACAGAAAAGAATTTGATGTCGGCCGTCGCGCCGGTAGGCCTAGTAAGGAACACATCCTCTTCTGGGAGACGTCGTCTCCGCTTCTGCTTCCGGATTCGTATATAACGTGCATTCAATCAATCCATCAATTTCATCAACAATAGAGGTTCAGAAAAAAAAAGTGATCCTCTCTTATCAATATTTGTTGTTTAATAATGTTAGCATATGACCGAAACCCAAATACTACCCTGACAAAGCAAAACGCTGTACAACAACTTGCTATGATTTCTTATCTCGTTTCAAATCAAGCCCAAAATCTAAACTCAAACTCTGACGAACAATTTGATACGACTGAACTCGGATGCGAGGATAAGAATCTTAAATCTTAAAACTAAATAGGGTGACGCACTTGAGACGTTTTACATAACGATACTTTCATCTAATAGGTGGACGATAGGAGTTGAAGTTCTATCGATAATATATAACTGTTTCATGATACCCCAAGCGATACCCCGGCTCTCTGATATCAGAAACTTACTAGCCATGGATCATCAATTGATATTTTTACCATCACGGTATGTCGATAACCTGTCGAAAATCCTTTTTTTCCCTAATTAATGGTTATACCCACCTTAAACTTCATGATAGATCTAATTATATCGCATCTAACAAAACAAAAACTAGAATAAACCCTCGCATCAAAAACAAGGTCAGTCAACGTTGTTATATCAACAAACACGCCCTCTACGACCGGTACCTCAGATACCATATTAAGGTCCACTTCCGCCAGCCTGGTTCCGTGTCGCAAAACACTTGTGTACACTCAACTTACAAACACCTAGTTTTTCGGGAGGTGGATTCTCAATTCATACCTCCTACGCCGTAAGATCCGATAGATAATCTATTTCTGGATTAACGGGGCTGATGTTCGGGTCCTTGGCATAATTGTTGAGTCTCTCATTCTATACTGCCTGCCAAATGTTTATAGGTTCTATACTTTTTTATTTGGTGTTGGGCATGCGCGGCTCTACCCTGTCGTCATATCACGTATGTCTAGTACTAACCTCGCAGACCCGTATCCTATTAATAATACCCCCGCACTGGGAAAGATCTGGTCTGGCTAGTTTATCCGACTGTAGAAAATCACCTCCAAACGGATGTAGAAAAAGTGAGTGAGCTTCAAAACTAAATTAGCAGATACTTCTCGCACCGAGGGAGGCGAAAAAAAGAAAAAGAAAAAAAAGGATGAGGGTGTTTGCCCGATGCATTTGGTCCGAGAGCCTCTTTGTGCTCGTTCTATTAGGTGTTCCTCCACGCAGAACGACCCAAGCCCAAATGTAAATCCTCTGGAACGATCTCTGAAATACTAATACGACTTTACCAGCAACCCTGTACCTTTACAGACGTAATTTCACTGATGTTGCGGATTGCCATGAAGTAGGGATCGACCCTAGTGGTTGGAATGATATTAGGTGTTTTTACATACCTCAGGCTCACCTCACGGACCACCCCGTTTCCTTTTTATGTAATGTAATTAGGCAAAAGCGGCGGATACGAAGATCAGGGCTCAATGATTCTCGGTAAATATAAATCTGTTTTCTTTTTTATTCTTCTTGAATGAGTACTTTGAAGATTCTATTGACACTATTTGACATCGGCTGCAATTCTAGATTCATACCCATAATTGCGTAAGTGACGTTATTTATTTATTCACATGGTGATTGAACAAAGAAAGGGTTTTGTACTATAATAATAGTTGTGAACTTCTTCGTGAGAGAGAAATGGTTTGGGGGGGGGATTTTGACATTGACATTTTTAATTTTTTCCCCCGACAGACGGCTATGATAGATACTTATTTATATGGAAACGAATATCAAGAAGAAGAAGAGTCCGGTAACTTTTTTGATCAAACAGGCATATTATATGTATTTATGCCTTCTAGCCGGCATGTTCTCGTCGCCCATGCGAAATTATAAATAATTATTCCAAATGTCAAACTTACACTTCTTTTTTCTCGATGGCAAATCGAATAGGAATGTGAACAAGTGCCTAGGTTCGCTTTTTTTTTTTTCAAATAGTCGGGAAACGATACGCCACGCAGTTACATCATGATAAGTAAGTATATCGATTTCCGGATCCGGTAACTAAAACTAACGGTATGTCTACTCGTACTACTCCTCCTTTTAGTTAAACGTTTTTAATACTACTACTAACCTTACTTTTTGACAGATGGTTGATGATCGATGATCGATTAATGAACCTTTCTTTTTTTTTTTTTCATCAACTACTAGACTAAAAGTGGCGTACAAGATACATTTTTCAGTACCGCAACTCCATGTGGGATGAATGCCTTCCCCTTCGCGCAGCCAGGGAAGATATTAATAGGGAGGGGCACTACAAAAAGAAACTATTAACAAATCGATACAAGTTATGCCACAGTACACTGGAACTCACACTCGTACATTGTCCCAAACCCAAACATTCTAATTCGATGATATTACCACAATAGGTGACTCGTCTGTTTTTCTCACGTCTGATTACTATGAATTCTATGTATGGATCCATCCAGCAGTTGATGGGTGATGATGATGATGATGATCCATCTAATATCTCTTTCGTGCCTTAGAAGGGGTGGGGTGGTGGGGTTCTATAAGGTTCTTTTGAACAAAAGAAGACGGAAGTCTGGGAATCAAGATGTCAAACGCTTAACCCGCCTCATGGGCATTGGCATGCATGGGTATGGGCAAATTGAAATTTTATTTTTTCGCATGATCAAATCTGACGGTGGGACAACAACCCGTCGATGTCAAAGTTTGTCATACATATATACATATAATCGGTTCTAATTTAAAGCTTGGGGGAAAAGAAGACCGTTATATGAATTCATCACATACTTTCATTCTATATAGAGTAATAGGTGTCCTAGGATGTGAGCCCCCTTAACTTACGTATATATATATATGCAATATAAGTGACACAAATAGTGTACCAATCACGCCGATACATCGATATCAACTTGACACCCAGCGGCTTTGAAATTGCAAATTTCAAGTTATATATTCATATTCCACGCCAAGGGAGTCAAAAAAAAAAGATATTGATATGGCTTCAACTCCGAAATCGCTATTTATTTATATGAGGGATCCAAGCCCTGATTCATCGTGTCTAAATGACTTCCCCCGGTGTTCGGGGGGAAGAGAATAAAATATGGACGAAGGAGGGAAATTTCTGACCGCAATCGTGGAACGAAAGGGATCATACGTACACATACCTGACAGGGCTTGGCTAAACCCAGACCAGCCTGTCCTTGCGGGGAGTGTATTTTTATTTAATTTAATTAATCATACCATATGCAATGCATATATGCATGTGTAACAAAGTGAAACGCCGTCGACGCCCCCCTCCCATCTGGTCAAGGGTCATTAAAATCCAAATCTGGAAGATGAGCTACGATTTGTTCTTAACAAACGAGGAGTGAAAAAAAAAAGAAAGGAAGAAGAGAGACCTTGAGGTTTTAATTTAATTGAAACTGGACCTGATTGAAACTTAACTTATTAGATTAAAAGATATGCATGACATGGACATTATATTATATATGCGTCTAAACAAACAATTGATCGGAATTTTAACTCATGTCCGAGAAACAAAAAGAGATAATAATAATAATAATAATAACTGGTTTTAAGAAATCACTTGAATCGAACCATCTCATTAATAAAGATGTTTAGGGGGTGAATTAAGTGGTATGACGAGTAGAGTATCGCCAGTTCTCCGTACGCGAACAAAAGGATCGAGCACAATTCGTTTTTCAGGTTCTTCCATATCCGAAATCGTGTTCCTTTTTAAATTAGAATGCTTTAGCCCAATTAAACCAAACCCTGGTCTCTATCCTGGTGCACATGTCAAATATACTGTCAGCTGCCAGCTAGTGGGGAACAAGGTATTAGCGCTATTATTATTATTGATTACATTCCAGATAATACTTTTTCCATTTTAAGAATTTGAAAAAAAAAAAGATGTGGATAGGGTATGCAATTGAGCTTTGGTGCAGGCTTTTATCCCGAAAGTACTAATAGTGATTTTAAATTTGATTTGATCTTCCCATATGGAGAAGGGGGGATGTGAGTAACAAAAAGGAAAATGAAAAGAAACGAATGTCGTAACTTCTGTTTGGCGATCGTAAGATGAATATTGAATATCGATCCTCGTCTTCCCTTCGTGATCCCCGCCCTGCGCCCTTCCCCTCCCCTCCCTCCCTTGTTAAGTCACTTGACAACTTCATGTACATACATACATTGTACTTTCGAAGACCTTCCAAGACGTGGAAGTTCGTTCCGTCTTCGAAATCGATTTTTCATTTAAAGTACCTTTTTATATAAATATATCTAACGTTATGTTAGCCCCTTTTTATACCGGATACAAACTGAATGAACGTACTCGAGCTTATTTAGGTCAGTCGAAGATGGTTAAAATATTTGGCACATTTACCATAAAAAGAAACTCATCGTGCTACACCGAGGGACGGACGGATACAAGATAAGGTAGTCGAACTATTACTTGATCCTCATATGACAAGAAGAAGAAAAGAATCTCAAAAAATCGGAATCGGGTTTGAGTGAATTTTTTTTTTTCACATGGTACCACCCACTCCCCCACACGGGTATTGATAATGCCTTCTTCTGCACAGTCATGAATCATGATCAAAGACGGTAAGCTATATGTATAAAGGAAGTCTACAAGTATCCGAATACTAAGTACTGCGATCAAAAGGGTTTATAAACATACCTCTTACGGGTCTCATGGCCATGTGAGCATACGGCACCCCTATGTATCCGCTCTTTGATTTTTGACGTCGACACCCTGTCGACACCCGGCGAAGCAGCCACACCCACGCGTATACGTACCGTAGTTGGTTTTTTTTGAGTTTATGAACTATGCGCGTCCCTGCAACCCCAACCCTTCAAGGCTGAATTTTCATATGATATCCATAACCCTGCCTTTTTTTTCATAACTCCCAGCCTTTTGATCTCTCTCGATTATTGTTCCTAAAATAAGGCAAACTAGCAATAAATAAATAAATAAAACCCTTTTTGACAGATGTGAAATTCAAAAAGAAAAAAAAAAACCACACAGCCTTCTTTAATTTCCAACTTCCCAATATACATCTTTCGTTTTCCCGCCCCCGTTTGAATTTCGTGACGACGTTCGTCCTTTTAACTCCTTTTCGCCATGGAGTGCCCCGGGCGCACCGCCCACAAGGACTATACAATATGCAATATGATATATCAATAAACTCAACAAAGAACCGCATTGTGGTTGGCTTGGAGATGGGGCCCTAAGAATGATTTCCACCAACGAAAATTGAAGGTGATAAATGGGATAGATAAACGGGGATCTAATATTCACAAAAGCAAGAGCGGACAACCAGGGAAAAACCGTAAAAGGTAATTTTTTTTTTACACTTTACTAAATCTGCTAGGATCTGCTCCGATTATATAAATAATATGTCCTGATTAGATTAGATATGATCGGCTTCTTTGTTTGGTGGTCTAGGTTTTTTTTTTTGTTTCTCGGGTACCCGATGTACCTTAAACTATTATGCGCGCGCTTCTCCTTTCCCCGCGATTCCTACTTTAAAAAGAGAAAAACACGCGGTTTGGTGAGACATCACCTGTCAAATCAGAATTGGCTAAGATCCTCTCCTTCCGTATTTTTTTTTTTGTATTACAATTCACACACGTTTCAGAAGTTGTAAAATATGTAGTTGTTATACCCCTGACCATCCCTTTTTTTATTACCCTTTTGCCAAGGATGCTATCGGGAAGAGTGGGGAAGTTTTTTTCTTTCTTTTTCCTTTTTTACAAGACCGGTGATGTGTGCTCATATATTCATCTTATTCATCGATCAAAGAGTGACGTGTCTAGAATGTGGTTCAGGGTCCAGATAGGTTGATTTTCACGTGAGAGCTCATAATTTGAAAGCCTGAGTATCGCGGATCATTATATGTGTCATGTATGAAGATCCATGGAATCTCCTTTCCTCTCTTTCTACTATGCTGTGTGCCTAAATTCACTTTACGGACCGGGCCGAGGATATTTTCCGGGTCCGTCCAGGTGATATTCAATCTTCTATGATGGGCGATGGATCTAAAATATAAATGGGACTCGGGTTCGTTTGATCGACAATCCCTTTTTCTATATGTGTGCTTCAAGGAAAAAAGAAGAAAAGCGATTGGCTAGATTTATTTTTTTAGAAGGGCAACCGAGAACCTTTTTTTCTTTCTTTCAATTCCCTTTTTTATTTTACTCAAAAGAAGAAACGCGTGGCGTTTTTTCTCCTCCAAATGAATTGTTTTACCCATAAAGAGGTTCACCGTTTTCCCCCATATAGTAAATGAATATCTATTATGACACTAATTTTTGAGTTGGTATCACACACCCCAATGGGATGATTTGTGCGTTTAACTTTCACATTATTCCTATTCAATCGGATCAATTCTTTTTTTATATATACATGGGTTCTTTTTACTCCCCCTATTCAATAAAATATGCATACTACGGAATGGAAGTAAAAAAAAAAAGAAACTATAAGTCTATAATTAGGGTTGGGGGTTATTGCGCAATTCAAGCAAGTGTCGTTTTCTTTATTTATTAATTATTTTTTTGCCGATCTGTCTTTCCGATTACCTTGATTTGGAACCCACCGGTGAGTGGCTCCTTTTGGGTGGGGTTGGGAAGGAACGGTCCAATGTCCAATTGACATGTACTCCATCCCCCAAACGTATAAATCTAAGCTTATTGGCAATAATAATGTCATCCCCGGACTTATCGTTAGCCTATCAAATTTAGACAGAGTTTGTTTCGATCGATTGAGACCATCAAAGGCGTGGCAAATATGCAACACATGCGCCATGACGCAACCACTAGAAGGCCTGATTCAAAATCGGTAAAGTGTTTTCAATTCAGTAAGTACTACTGTAGCGTATGCAGGGTCCAAAAGAAAAGAAAGGGAAGTTATCTCACTACTATAGGGAAAAAAAAAAGATATAAATACATATAATTTGGGCACAAATATACTCACAGATTCCGGTTACTATTTAATCAAATTCTTAAATCTCTACGCCCAATAGAGTTTGTGCGTATGTATCTCCAAAAGTGCCCTGAAATTAAAAGAAATGGACGTCGCTAGTAGCTACCACAGTGTGTCGATTACGGGCTTCCGGGCCTTCTCGTCTATCTGCTTGGCGAAAATTGCACTGTGAATCTAACCAAGGTATTATGGCACTACTTATATATTTGTATTTCGAAGCGATACTTAATCCTAAAAAACTTTAAAAAAAGCTTAAGCGCACGCGACATTCTATATGAGACGAAACAAGAACAATCTGGCTGCTATATAAACGTGTTGCAATTCAAAGTTGATAAAGAAGAAAACCTTGGCGGATGGCTGGCTAAAATTGACGCGGGTGCGACGTCGACGACTATCAATGCATTCATCAATTTATTATATGAATCTAGACATTTTCGACATAACAGCCGGGGTCGGAACGTTTTTTTCTTTCTTTGGTTTTGATCTGGGTTTGATCTATGTATTATTATAATAATTTGAATAAAGGTACCTTTTTCTAAGGGTTGTCCAAAACAAAAATAAAAACTCACACTCCGACTCACTGCCACCACCTGGTGTACGCGGGCATGCGCGCATGGGTTTGTATGGCGTTCTCGACATTTGAAAAATGGCAAAGCTGTACGCATATAATAAAAACGAGGATTGTGTAATATGCCTCATAGTTTGTCAAGAACAGTGCTCCCACCATTCGTTCGTTTCATGAATAAATAAGGTTGTGGTCATTCAACTTGACGTCTAGGGCGGGGATCGCTTCCACTCCAACAACAAGGGACTGGCGCTTTCTCCGCTCCCTAAACCCCCAAATCATCGTCGGTCGGCCATGCTTGTTCAGACTGGCTGGTAACCGGTTGACCCTTTGTTCCAAGTAACATTATTCACACCCCGTATGCCGACCGATAAAATCAAGGAGAATCATTGGAGAACAATAAAAGAAAAAAGAAAGAAGAAAAAAAAAAGGGGGGTGGTAGGGACCTCTTCTGCTGCCCTCCGATGCCAAGCCTAAAGAGGATGATTTTCACCGTTCGCCGTATCCTCATGGTTCAGGGAATATAATAAATAATAAATAATAAATAATCTAATATGTTACTCCGCTTGACCATTTCTCCGTGTTCTTTGTTTATCCCTAAGTAGTATTTACATACCCCTATTACTTCTCATCTCATCTCATTCTTCCCAGATACAAATCGGGAATCGGGATCTATCTCAAAGAAGGGACGGGTTTTTAAAAAGAAAGAAAAAGAGACTAAAACTAGACTAGATCGTTGTTTTTTATTTTTTATTTTATTAGTAGTAGTAGTATGTGGCCACGCGAGTTATTTAACCCTTGTCCGACTCACGGCCTTTTTGCACATATGTCGTTCTATGCGATCATACCTTTATATATATATATATATATACGATCACGAGTTGCTTTTCTGACATCCGTTTTTTTAGGCTTTCTTTTCCACATACATAGGATGGTCCTAAATTCGGAGAAGATTTATAACTCTCAAATCAGTCAAATTGAAAAACGTTCACTTTGCCCATTAGATCATTGACAGCTGGCGGCCATCTGCATCGAGTGTCTCTAACGTTAGTCTTTTAGATACCTAGAGACAGCTCGTTGATAACCGGAGAAACTCGGGAAAATATGATGATGGTGATGATGATGATTAATTTGAATTCTTTTTTATTTGTAACTTGGGAGGGGAATTTGATATCCGGAGAGTCTAGATAACAATATACTGTGTTTACACAGCTGTCATGTTATAATTGACACATCGATATCAAGTAGAGTTGGGATCTTCGGATGTATGTATGTATGTATTTCCCCATGGCTCAAGTTTTAACGCTGGGCGTATATATATATATTTAATTAATTCATAGATCTCTTATATCAATACAGGGTATTCAGGGACAAAACGACCATGGGCACTGCTTTGTGGATTGCATATTGCGGCAATGCGGTGTTTTCATATGATTTACCGGGTATCTCCCTATGAGAGAAAATCTGAAGCAAACTAAAAAAAAAAGTACGTGTATAGCCTTCCCATTGTCATCCTCCCCACTCCCTCCTTCTCTCACTCTCAAGGTATGCGCAGGGTCCTTCCCCGAAATGAACCGAAGGCTGTGTGTGTAAACCATGCCAGCCTAAGCCAGTGGCCAGAACACACACACGATTTTGACAGCAGACCCGCCGCCATCGCCACGGGGGGGGGTTCCAGGCCTTGGAAGTAGTTTGTTTACATACTTTCTAGAAAGATCTTCGGACTATTTGATGTTCAAAACAAAAACGTTCTGGACACAACAACTTTGGACGTCATTGAATCCGTGCCAAATGTGCATTCATAACCAAATTAATTTCTCAAGCTTCCATCGGGAACACCCCCCCTCCCTTCATCTGCCTAACTAATCTGTGAATTTGAAATTGTGGTGAATAATTACGAAATAAGAAGACCTGGCTGGCACTTCCACTTCCACTTCCTATTACCAGATGGAGAATGAGTAATCCCTCTCTTTTTTTTTCTTTGGTGATTCAAATCAAATTCATTTGTTTTTCTTTTCTTCTTCTTCGTCGGTCCGACGAATTGGTTCTTTTTTGTTATGTACCTTATGGTAAGTCCCATACCCACCGGCGTGTGAAATAAGAATTCTTTTTCTTTTGAAAAAAAAAAAACAAAAAACATGTGGTAGAAGAAAGAACCTCCGAAACTGGGAAAGCACGCCAATAACGCGACAAATAACGTTAAATTAGTACTTTGAATAGATAACCTCTATAGAACAAACGCCGCAGTTTAAATCATCTGACATCGAACTGTCGACTGTGCTTATATAAATATATATTTATACCTGGTACTAGAGAAAGAAGAACTTTATATATATATAGTCCCTTCTCGGTGATCATCGATCAAGACCTGCGTCATAACCTCATCTCCGCGAACTCTAAAAAAAATTATGAATGTGTGAGTCATAAGCTGTCATAAACATATTCGGTTCCAGGTGTGTTTTGTATTCTGTACCTGAAAAAAAAGATGACAGCTTTTACACTAGCTTGCCACTCTATTGTCGAGTCTGGCACATTTATCAGTTCAATCGGCACCGAGCGACGAGCATTAAAATCATTCTTCTTATCATTTACGAGACGTCTTTGTTTGGTTTTTTTTTTGATTAATTACAATACAGAAACAAAGATATATCCATATCCATCGTCCCTTTCAACACTGACAGGATCCGGACACCAATTATACTTGGTAACCCTGGCACACATGTATGCGCCCGTGCCAAACCTATGAATGAACGCGGAACTAAAACCGTTTCTAATAACACGCCCTTCTTTTTCCCGGGGATATAAAAAAACCCGCGGCTCATCACTGGACAAGTAAAAAAAAAAAAAGTAGCGGGCGGGTTTGAGTTGAGTTGATTGACATAGTTGAAAGGAATGCCAACCTCACGAACCGTACGAATGACCCTGGCGGTGCACTGCGCTAATATAATGTGCATATACCCGTGTGGCGTTTTATATCAGGTTCCTAGCGAACTTCGCGGGAACCGCCAGTATAATTAAGAGATCTAAAAGAGATGTCCGGGATGGGAAGACAACCTCTTAGACTGAGGCGATGTTCAGGCTCGAGAAGAAGAATCAGCCCAACCTAGAAGAACGTCAAATTGGGAAAAGGGTTCTCGGCTAGTAACCCCCCTTCCCCAATTCAGAGGGTACCGAAGAAAGGAACTCACCTATTTTTATTTTTATTTTTACATAAGTCTAAAAGAAGACGTAGTGTTTGGTTGTATAAATAAATTAAATATATGCGCGTGGTTTCCGCGTGTGAGTGTAAATTTTTTTTTGTACTATGTACAAGTATAAAGAAGTTATCCCTGCAAAGAAGCGGGGCTATGCGAGAAGAGAAAAGAAGTGGGAAAAAAAGATGAGTGATATGTAATAAGACACTGGCATATGAGATTGATCAAGTTTAGAGTTCAACAGTTCGTAAGTGGGTAATACGAGCCTGAAGGACTAAGCGATGTCCGGGTATAAAGTTGTTGCGATGGATGACAAGATAAGAAGAAAGAATCAAACCGGATAGGATCCACACCCAAGTGGGGTTATCAAATATTACAAACAGGTTTTTTTGCAAGTAGAGGGCGCAAACCAAAATATTTATTTGATCATGAATCATTATTTGAAAATGAAATCCAGCTGTATGTATTGAAATAAGAATATGATGAATCATGTTCGTTATTTCTGAATGAAATGAAATTAAATAAAATGTGATTTTCTGGGTGGTCAGTCATTCACAGGCTTATTCTTTATGTAAAATAGTCAACTTTTTTTTCCCCCATTAAAACCTCTAAATTTTTGTTTTTATCCCTTCTTTCCAAACCCTAGCGATTACAATCAATAGCGACGGTTATGAAGGGAGACTTAAGCTTGGCACTCCCACAAGTCGTATTAATAAAAATAACAACAACAATGTGAAATTTTGAAATAATCATCCCGATTACTCGGTGAAATCTAGAAGCCGCCAGCTTGGATTCAAGTTTGGGGTGAGGGTTTTTTTAGCTCTGCATTTTAACAGTATCATTGGACGAAAAAAAATAAATTGGAAGGAAGCGTAGCCAAAAGAAGGTCAAAAATCGCAGTCGACATAATAATAATTTGATTTGTCGCTGTATACTAATAGTAACAGAATTATAAAAGTGAATTATACCGTACCGATTAAGCGGAATGCATACAAATTGGGTATTGGGTGATATTCAATGAATCAAATATAGACAAAGGGTGCGTGTGATAAACCCGATTAGAATCTGCACACAGAAGGGAAGAGAAGGGGGGCGTGAAAATGTATTCCATTCAAAAAATCTAATATCGCGGGGTCTATATATATATATATATGGATATGTATGACATTCCCGACCGCATTCAATGGCCAGACACGTTGTACTACATACATAGTAGCTTCCCCTTCTCCATAAAGGGACTAGTAAGGGAAGTAAAGGGCGTGTTTGTCGATATAACAACGCAACACCGGTTGACTGACCTTGTTTTTGATGCGATAATTTGTCCTCGTTTTTTGTTAGACACAATATAATTGGATCTATCATAAAAGGGATAGTCAGAAAGAAAGGGGAAAAAAAAGGATTTTCGACATGTTATTGACATACCGTGATGGGTAAAATTAATATCAATTGATGATCCATAACTAGTATCTGATATCAAAAAAGCCGAGGCATCGCTTGGGGTATCATGAAACAGTATAGATAGAACTCCTGTTGTCCACCCTGTTAGATGAAAGTGTCGTTATGTAAAACGTCTCAAATGTGTCATTTTCTTTTCTCGTTTTGAAGATTTTAAAATTCTTATCCTCGCATCCGAGTTCAGTCGTATCAAACTTGTCCGTGAGATTTTACATAAAATTAGATTTTTTGGCTTGATAAGAAATCATGGTTGGTCCTAACTGTAAGCCACGGCGTTTTGCTGTAGTATTTTACATAAGTTTCGGTCCTGCATTAACGTTATTTTAAACAATAAATGTTGGTAAGAGAGGATCACGTTTTTTTTTTTTCTGAACCACCATCGTTGATGAAAATGATGGATTGATTGAATTGCACGGTGTGTATACGAATCCGGAAGCGGAAGCGGAGACGACGTCTCCCACGCGGCCGGAAGAGGGGATTGTGTTTTTTTTCTAGGCTTGCCGGGGACGGCGGCCGACATCAAATTCCTTTTTCTTTTATGTACAGGCAGGCTCTTTTGATTGTATTCGTAATCGGGCTTTTTTTTTTTGTTTTGTTTTCGTATCCATGGGCATTGCACGGGGAAGAAAGATGGCGGGGAGAGAAAGAAATCAGTGATGATGCGTAGTTGATGTCAGTGGCACTGGCCATGGTTTTTTTTTTCCTTAATTAAATGGTCACATTTTGTTTTGATAGGCAGTGTGCCACAGTGGTTTTTAAGTTGTCGAACAAATGGATTTGAGACTATTTTTCGCGACGAGGGAGGGCACTGTAATAGAGCACAATGACTGTCTCTTGATGGAGCTTTCTCACTTTAAATGAACGGGTGGGTCATGATATCAAAGATCACAGAAGAGCTTGAGTAAGTAATAATAGCCGAGAGTTACTATAGATTGAAAATTTTGTCCTCATCTCAAATGAACGGGTGGGTCATGATATTAAAGACTATAGAAGAGCTTGAGTAATAACATGAACAGCCGAAAGTTGTTATAGATTGAGGGAGTCTGGTATTCGGACGCTATGATTATCAAAATTAAAAGAAGAAAGGAAGACAAGATGTGGTCAACTAAATGTAGGCCTGAAATCATGGCCACTTTGATTGAAAGTAAAAATCGAACCTGAAGATATTGTCGAAGGTGGTAACTTGGAGACTTCGCGAGGCTAAGCGTGATCCTTACCAAGTGCCTTGCATGAGCTGCGGCTCAAGTCCAAGTTGGCGTTTCAGTCAACGTCCCTTTTGAAAATAAGGGGAAAGAAAGAGCATCAACTGTTTTTGAACCTGGATTGCTCGTTAAAAAAAAGAAAAACAACAACCTCTAAGAAATCATTTTGTCCAAAGGCACCTAACCTTTACGCATCCGTCCCTTGGATTTTTTTAGTTCCGAATTATTTTTTTTGATTCATATCTTTTCGTCTGTTATTATCAGTACGCGTTGTAAGGAGAGAGATGGGAAGCTTGTAAACTCTTTGGATGATCGCGGTCCTTTTTTCGAATTCCAGTGCCTACGTGCCCCATTTGGTAGGCAAGGTCAGATCAGTTTCCCCCGATGAGTTTTGTTCCTCGGGTCTTTTAAGTCGTCAAGGTAAAGAAAAAAAGTTGCCATCTGTGGCTGTGAAGGTAGTTTTGTCCATGCAAACTGACTGAGACGATAACTTTGAAGCCTTTTGAAAATCAATCTCATATTTAGTCAACTGGATCATTTTTTTTTCCCTTCGAGTTGAAATATAGATACAGTTCCGAACAAAAACATAACCGATATGTGGATGTCAATGATGGTGATGACCAAGATCAAAATAATACTTAGTCCCCCTTAGTGGCTCGTGAATTTGAGGCGATGGAAAATCGGACCCTGTTTAAGAATTTGAATAAAAAAAGGGGTTAAACCCGCGATATTTACAATTTCGCTTATAAAGATCATCACCAGATCCAGCTTTCAAGATTGATTTAAGAAAGAAAGAAAGAAAAAAAAAAAAAAGAAACATACCGGCATTTGAATTCAACCTTTGAATTTAGATGCTGTACCGGTGATCTCGGTTAGCGCCTAAACAATTAGATTGTGAGTGGGCAACATAATTTAGCCTCCAATCTCAGGATTCAATCGGCTGCTGTTAAAAAAGTGATAAACCTTTTTTTTAAGTTTATTCAGCCCATGAAATCAAAAGGGCTAGAATTCATTTATCAAACTCCTTGAACCATTTCTTTAAAAGCTCCCCATATAATTCGGCTATACGTAATTTCAAAAAAGGGGTGAAAGCTTTATTTTTTTTTTTTTTTCGCGATTGACGGATTTACCACATCGGGCTCGGTTAGATTTTGCAGATCCCGAAGGGGTGCGGAATGTGTGTTTTTCTTTTCTTTTTTTTCAAATTCTTGTTTTTCTGCTCCATTGTGTCAAAAATGAATAGGACCTCCGGCCCGGTACTTTTTTCTCGCCTATTGCAAATAAAGTCAACCATCAATGCAAATTCGGCTTTGTCGTCAATTGCGATGGCGATGCGTCACCCGGGTTGAACCTGTTGGGCTGCAAATGTTCGAATAAAAATAACAGTAAGTAGAAAATGAAACACGAATGCGTAGATGGTTAATAGAGTTAATATACCGCTCTTGTCCAAATTCGGCAAGTGGTCGTTTGTTGAGCTCCAAGGGGCGGCTATACTAGAAATTGGAATAAGCTTTGAACGGTGAGTGGTAAGAATTGAATTTCTCTAGTAATTCACTTTAACGTGAAGTTCTCCTTTTTTTCTTCTTTACAATTACGATCATTTTTGATCGGAAGATGTGGCGTTTTTTGTTGTTGTTGTTTTTGTGCATGGTTCTCCTCTTTTCTTTTTTTCACACAATGAGGACATTTTTTTTAAGGAGATAGGTTCATAAATAAAATTAATTGGCTTGCGGCTCCCGTTGGCTCCGATTCCGATCTAATCCGTCATCATTTGTACTAACAAAAACTCAAGTCAGAATTAGAACGCGGAATTGATCTCCCTGAGCCCGACTCGGGTTCTTAAAAAAAAAAAAAGCGTACATACTACCTACAGGTGTGGAATAGAAGAAGGGGAAGAGGTAAAAAGCGAGGTATAAGTTGGTATAAGGGCCCGGTAAATGCGGGGATGAGGAAGTAGGAAGGTCGATGGGCTTCGTTCTTGTTCAGGCACGGATGTCGGGCGTGAGAACTATAAATAAATAAGAAATTTATTTTGGACTGGAAAAAAAAAGGAAGCAAAAGAAGAAAAGAAGAAAAGTTGCTTGTTATGTAATTAATTTATCAAAGTGAGGGAAGATCATTTGAATGGAAATGAAAAATATGGAAGTTTTATTTTATTTTATTTTTGGTCTTTTTTTTTCTTTTGACAATATGATTTCTCTTTTGGCACGAAGTCGCACGACATGTGCTTCTGTGGTGGTGTTTTGTAATATAGGCTTCCTAATCTTTAATTGTTAGTGCTACTTCCATTTTTGGTCGTTTGTTTCTATGTAAGAGTTCTATAAAAGCTTTGGTATAAATTTTTCATTGTTGATTCATCAAGAGTAAGTTTGTCGGAGATTCATCGACATCTAATCCTTATCTGTTTTAGTAGGGCTCCCCCCTCCGTCAGCAGGAAAAAGAAAACTCCGAAAGGCCGAACCAAAAATGCCTAAATCTCACTTGCGATCGCCCCCAAAGCCAATTCCCGGTTTATAAATCCCGCAATCGCCATCGTAATCGCACTGCTTATATAAAATTTTTTTTCTTCTCCTTTTTTTCCATAACGGGAAATCTGCTTCTTTTAAACTCAATTTTTAATATGATGATCGTCAGAGGAGAACACGCGCAAGGTCGCGGGTAACGGGCGCGTTTTCGTTTTTTCCCTGACCTTTGATGATCAGATAAATGTTGTCATTTATTACGTAATTTGTGAATTGAGGTATATTGACTCGATTTGGGTAATATGATCAGATGAGAGGGTTTTTTTGTTTTTTAAATCGGAGATTTACTGTCCCGTTTTTGGATTTCATGTTATTATTTTTTTTTCTGATTAATAATTTTTGAGTCCGAGATAACAAAAGTCAAATTAAAAAATAATAATTAAAATAAATAAAATAAAATATAATCCCTTTGCCGTGAATTCCTTTTCGAATTCAATTTTTTTTTTGCATTTCGCCCTGTTGTCCGTGTGTGCTTATACTTACCTTTATACTTACCTTTTTGACCTGATCCTGATCGTTCGTGTGGATAATTTTCTCTACTTACATCTTCTCTTCTTCCACGTTATCGGGTTGAATTGGGTTTTTACTTCCTGACCTGGGACTAATTCACCAGGATTCTTCCTTTCCAACGCAACGCTAACCACACCACACACACCCATCAAAATCCAAAATCTCATCCAAACAGTCAACTTGATCCCCCCCTCTTCTCCTCCTCCTTTTCCTCTCCCTCCTCGTATCTCCCCTTGTGCGATTAAGGGAGTTTTGTCGAGATCTATTCGTTTTCTCGTGTTTGGGGCTTTATCACTTTTTCTTCTACCACCTTTTCTTCTTTCTCCTTCCTCTTCCATCTTATACATCGTCATATACGCCGCCATCCGTTACTCCCGACCCTACATCTCCACGTCTTTTCAAAGGGATTGAAAAAGGGAATCTAATTCAGTATTCTGTACGTCCTTTTTCATCACTACTCTCTCTGCCGTTAAGGATTATGATATTCACATCACATCCTCATCCTCATCGACAGCTTCCCTTCCTCTCCGTAAGCGTGTATATCCATCCCCGCAACAACCAAATCCATCTATCGATCCATAATGAGCGTGGCAAGCCACGTCAACGTAAACTTGAACGGTACACCCACCGCCCCACATCATACTTCACCACGTAGTCTATCTGGGTCAGGTCCCATTTCAGCAGTAGGATCGAGTTCTAATTCAAACTCGATTCCGAATCTTTCAAATTCACATCCGCATCCGCATTCGTCATCTAATTCTAATGGGACTTCTTCGTCATCGTCGAATAATAATAATAACAATTCGAGTTTGAATGGTCCTCCACCTGGGTCTTCTGGACCTGGTTCAGTACAAGTTTCATTACCTGTTCAAGTACCCGTCCCTGTACCGGTTTCAGTGTCAGTACCACATCCTTCTGGTCCGGGTGGGCCACCACCACCACCTTCATCACTACCGCCCCCGTCTCATCATTCACATCCCCATTCAGGAGGAGGAGGAGGAGGAGGAGGGCATCATCACACACTTTCGCATACACATGGCCCACCACCACAACAAGCACCACTTCCACCACCTCCACCTTCTTCATCGCATCATCCTCATCTTCACGCACAACATTCTCACGGACATGGCGGTGGTAGTGGTGGACATAACAATATACATGGTGGTGGTCATCCGGGAGGTCCTCCACCACCACCGCCGCCGTCGTCCTCGTTACCTCCTGGTGCAGGAGGTCCACCAATGTCGGGTTTATCCGGGGCTCCAGGTCCGAATTCAGGTCCAACACCTCCAAATGGTACAGGCAGTGCACAACAACCTTTGACGTCAATTCAAAAATTGGCACAAGCAAACGAAGGAACATGGTTATTAATAGGTTCGTTCACCTTCTGTTTCAAAAAAAAACATCGTATATAAAAGACAGGACAACTGATGTTTTCTTGTCCCTTTTTTTTTCTCTTTCCACACACTCGCAACACTCACATTCAACAACAACCACACAAAACCACATTTGAAAAATGTCATTATACAATCTCGTCATCGAAACGATTATAACAACTGCGACCAACATTTATATGATATCAACCTATCATGTTATAGGCGCATTGGCAGAACAAATGCAAGACCTTGATCGCGCTCAAACCGCGTACGAGAACGCGTTAAGACATAATCCTAGTTCCATTAACGCGTTAATGCAACTCGCCGGTATCGCTCGTGTTAGAGAAAATTATATCAAGGTACAGTATTTCAAACGAACACAAATGTCCTTACTCTGAAATATTATTTTTTTTCTTGTCCATAAATAGGCCATAGACCACTTTAACCGTGTTGTCACTATTCAAGGTGATCATGGCGAAGCGTGGTCCGCGTTAGGACATTGTTACCTTATGCAGGACGACTTACAGAAAGCATATACGGCATACCAACAAGCGTTGTATTGGCTTCCTAATCCGAAAGAGGATCCAAAGTTGTGGTATGGGATTGGAATTCTGTATGATCGGTATGGGAGTTTGGATCATGCCGAGGAGGCGTTTGCCAGTGTGTTGAGGATGGATCGAGGTACGTATTTTTGCAAACAATTAGTAAGATTGATCTGAATTTGTTCAGATTTTGACAAGGCGAATGAAATTTTATTTCGACTTGGGATTATATATAAACAACAGGCGAAGTATAGTGCTAGTTTGGACGTTCGTCACTTTTTCTTTTTTTCTCATCTTTCGTGTTTTACTCAACGGTGCGTCAAAATAACAGTGCTTTGAACGAATCCTCCGTTCTCCACCCAATCCATTGGCACATGTTGATATATGGTTCCAAATGGGACATGTATATGAACAACAGAAAGACGTGAGTTCATGAAAGAATTCTCTTATTAGCTTCATTACTCAATTCGTCTTCAGTACGTCCGCGCAAAAGAGGCGTATGAACGCGTCATAGCTGAAAAACCTCATCATGCCAAGGTGCTACAGCAATTGGGATGGTTACATCATCAATCAGACGCGCCGTTTCAGAATCAGGAGATGGCCATTCAATACCTGACTAAGAGTCTTGAAGCTGGTGAGATTCCACTTTTTGATTTGTATATATGTATCACTCAACCCTCCCTTCTTTTTTTTTTCTTGCAGAACCGGCGGACGCGCAAAGTTGGTACCTTCTTGGTCGGGCATTCATGGCAGGACAAAAATACAATAAGGCGTACGAAGCTTATCAACAAGCCGTTTACCGTGATGGGCGAAACCCCACTTTTTGGTGTTCCATTGGCGTCCTATATTTCCAAATCAATCAATATCGTGATGCACTTGATGCCTATTCCCGAGCTATTCGTATCAACCCTTACATCTCCGAAGTCTGGTTTGACCTTGGATCTTTATACGAATCTTGTAATAATCAAATATCAGACGCGATTGACGCGTACGCTCGAGCTGCCGAGTTAGATCCAGGGAATAAAGTGATCAGTCATAGACTTGCGTTATTGAAAAATGCTCAGGCGAATGGTGGGACTCTTCCGGCTGCTCCTGTTCCGCAAGATGTACACCCTACTGCTTATGCTGGTAGTCATCCTGGTCCACCTCCTAGTGTTGGTGTTGGAATGAGTATTGCTGGGATGGGTGGGAATGGTCATTCTGGACAGCAAGGGATGGGAGGAGGAGGATCTCAATCGTCGCAGTCGCAATCTGGACCGGTTGGAACGTTAGTTTATCAAGGACAACGTTCTATATTTGCTGATTCGGGTGTTTCTTCCTCAACAAGAAATGGATCGCCTGGCCCACCACCTCCATCTGCACATCCACGTCGTGGAGGTGGGCCTTCACCTTCACCGCCTCCCCCGCCTCACGCTCATGGAAATGGTGGTGGTGGAGGACACGGACATGGTCATGGATCACAACCATCATCAGCACAAGGACCGACTCATCCACTTCCGTTCCGTGGTGGACCTCCCCCACCTCTCATACTCGATGAACAACAACAAGCACAACAAGCTCATGGAGTACGATTAGCTTCAATGTCGGTATCGATGTTGGGTCCTGCTACCGGAGGTATTCCAGGCTCATCACAAGGACCTCCTCCATCCGGACCACCATCTTCCGGAATACAAGGTTTACCGTCTCAACAACCTCCAGGTTTGAATCAAATCGGTGGAGGTCCACTTCATGCGCCGCCTCCTAGACCTTCGTCTACTACCTCTAACATGATGATGATAGATGTCGATCGTGAACAACGAGAACGTGGTAGAGAAAGAGAACGTGAACGTCTTGGAGAACGAGATGGTGGTAGAGGAGTCGACCGAAATGGAGTAATGTTACATCATCGTGAGAGAGAAAGAGAACGACGTGAAAGGAGTCCGAGTTCGGTTCGATCTGGTGAGAGTCGGGAACGTGAAAGAGAACGAGAGAGGGAGAGGGAAAGAGAGAGAGATTATGCACGTTGGGAGGCTAGTAGGATTTCACATGGACATGGACATAGTAATGGGACGCCAATACCACCTCAGAATGCTAGTGTGGCACCCGGAGGTGGTGGTGGACCTGGTGGAGTGCCTTTTCGAGGGATGAGATCTCCTGATCATCCTGGTATGTGTTTTATCTTGGAAACGAATTCTATTGTTTCTAACATTAACATTTTTAGGATATGGTGCTACCCCTACTGGACCTGTTCCTCCATCTGGCTCTGGCGTATACCGTCGCGAACGAAGTGATTCGGGAGCTGCATCGGTGTCTGTACCTCCAACTGCTTCAGCAATTAGAACCCATTCGCCTATGCAAGTTGATCTTAGAGAGAGAGATCGTGAACGGGAGAGAGATCTACGTGATAGAGATTTACGAGATGTTAGACATCACTCTTACAATGGATCATCGCAAGGTCCTCCACCTCCTCCTGGACCGGCCGGTCATCATGCTTCCCCCCGTCTCTCGCATCATTCATCTCATCATCAAAGTCCTTCTATGCATCATCATCATCCTAATGTCAGCCCTCATATATCTTCGCATGGTGGAGTTCCTGGTGGACCACCCCCTTCAGCTACTGGTGGATCACCTAGTGCTCCTGGATCTAGTTATTACTCTCATCCTCGTGGTGGTGGTGGATATATACATGATAGACATGATTCCATCCCTCCACCTCCTTCATCAGTTTCGGCCTCTGGTGGTGTCAATTCAGTGTCAAGTGGTCCTCCACCGCCCTCGCGACATGCTTCGGGATGGGAGAGAGATAAAGAACGTGAGCGTGAACGGGAATGGGAACGCGAACGTGAACGTGGTGATCCTAGAGAAAAGGCAGGACGATATGATCGTTATGATGAAGACGAACGCGAACGTGAGAGGAGAGAGAGAGCGTGAAAGAGAAAGGAGGTGGATGGATGAACGTGAAAGAGAACGCGGGAGGGAAAGAGAGAGGGAACGTGATGAATGGCATCATCATCGCGTTAATCATTCTCTTGATCCTAATGAACGTGATCGTGACCGTGAAAGAGATGAACGAAAATATGATTCACCACAACAACATTCCTTTCCCTCTCATCATGGACATCCCCACTCACAATCATCTCACCCGCCTCCACCACATCGGGGATCAAATATGACTCCTACACCTCGTCGTCCAGCAGGCGGTCCTGGCTTGTTAGAAATCGGATCACTCCCCCCACCACCTCAACCTTCCATAACCAGTGCGCCTACTCCTAACAATCTCCCGATTCCAAATGCGCCACCTACTCCCGCTCCAGCTGTAGTGGGTCCCACTCCTACCCCAACTCCCGGTCCAGGCGGATTGGGGAGAGGAAGAGCTTCTGCAAGCCCTGCTCCGAGTTTAGGTCTTGTCGATAAAGAAAATAACAACATGGCCGGAAAAGAAAAAGGCGGGAGAAGACGGGGAGCACGAGGAGTTAGTAGTAATACTCCTAATGGGGGTCCTGGTGCCGGTGGTGTTAGTGTTAAAGATGAAGATGCTGCAAGCACAGGTAGTGTCGCTGAGATTAATCCACCTCCTGGAGCGAAAGGTGGTAGAAGGAGGAGAGGCGCAGGAGGTGCTACAGCAACTGCAGCTGCTACCGGTGGTGCTGCTCCTTCTGGAAAGAAACGGGGAGAAAGAGATGCTCAACCTTGGGCCGATGATCGTAAAAGTCCTAGTACAGGTCCTTCGTCCGGTGCTGCATCGTCTTCTGGAGGAATTGGAGGTTCGTCATTGCCACCACTCAGACCTGTCGATGAAGATTACGATGAAGGAGTTGATGCTCTTATTAAACTTTCTAATCATCGATCCGCACCCCCTCCACCTCCCTCTACAGGTGTTAACTCTAATTCTACTTCGGGTGCAATGGGACCTCCTGGACCGCCAGCTACGACTACGACTACGCCATATCATCAATATCCACCTTTCCATCACTCTCATTCCCACTTCCGTAATCAGCCTCCTTCAAGACCTGCTTCAAGAGCTTCGAACGGTCCCGGGTCCGTTTCTACCATTTCCGCTGGTGGTCCACATAACGGACCAAGTGGCGGTATAACACCAAGTGCAACGACACCTGTACCATCGTTGAAGAGACAACATAGTACTAGCGAGATGGATCTTGATCCATCTTCGGTTTACGGTCCTGGTGGAAATGCTCCTATCTCTGCTTCTGGTAATTCGACGGTGAAAAGGCAAAGGGTTGACGAGGGGTTTGCGACCGGACATGAAAGGAGAGTTTCGAGCTCTGGATCTGCTACCGGATCAGGATCTGGAGGACAATCGCCTGTTTCAGGACGTTCAGCGGCTTTTCATCCTTCTCAACAACAACAACAGCAGCAACAACAGCATCATTCTTATTCTTCTAATGCTTATTCTCCAAGAAATAATCATCCTTCTCATTCTTCTTCATCATCAGCATCATCATCATTCGCACTCGCACTCTCGTTCACCTAGAGGATCGATTGGGTCTGTACAAGAATCTCCTACCGATCGTGAACGTGAGAGAAATCGTGAGCGGGAAAGAGAGAGGGATAGAGAAAGTAGGAAACATTCCCCTGTAGACCATAGACTCCTTTCAGGACCAGGTGGGCCCGGTGGATCTTTAAATTCTAATCCGCCACCCGCACAACCTTCATCTGCCGGATCTGTTCGACCACCGTCTTCGACCTCGCCTCGTTCCACCGCCCCAGATAGAGGGGATATACGTCTTCCTCCTATTTCCGTTATTACTCCACCTAAAAACTCTGGAGGCAGAGGAAATAGTGCGTCGCCTTCTGAAGATCGCGATAGGGATAGAGAACGATGGGGATATTCTAATGCGTATGGTGGTTCTTCTGGACATGGTTATCCTTCCTCTTCGTCTTATCCATCACATTATGGGCGAAGTAACTCTATGACTAGAGGAGTTAAAGACGCACCTGGTTCTGGCAGCAGATCGCCTCCTGACGAACGCGAACGTGAAAGGGAGAGAGACAGAGGCAGGGAAAGGGAACGAGAGAGGGATAAAGAAGACGACAGAGATAGAGACCGGATGATGACCATTGACTCTAACCCGAACTCGGCTTCGAATCCTGCCTCGGTGTCGGTTTCTCCACCCCCACCTCCTTTACCTGTTAGACAAAATTCCGGGTCTAATGTCAGTATTGGAGACGTGTTACCCGTGAGCGGTGCAGATAGTGGTCCTGCTGTAAAAATGGAAGGTGTCGAAGTTGGTGGGGATTCCGGTAGTGGTGAGAAGTAAACTGGTTAATCGGTCTGCACTTGCGATATCGCACCGTCCTTGATTCTGATCTTTCGTTCGCTTTGCCTTTGGTTCTATCCGTCCAAAAAAAAACTAGCTATGAACCCCGTTTTATGACTTTATCTCTATGTTCTTTATGCTTTATGTGTCTACATGACCATGACTTTTCTGTCTCTCTTTTTCTTCTATTCTTGACATTTTTATTATTGTTGATATTTACGTTTTAAATTTCGTCTTGTTTATTTTGTTTTTGCATTCCTTTTTTTTCTTTTTCTTTTTCTTTACTGTTTTCAATCGTATCTCGTATTTCATCCCAAGCTCAAATAACAATTGTTGTGTTTTTACCGTATTTCTTTTCTTCTCTCTTTTCTTTTCTCAAGTCGTCTGTTTTCTGCTCTTCTTTTTTCTTTCCGCGATACCCGCTATTTGAATATCAGTACTATGTAGTACTAGTGACTCCAAAAATAAAAAGGAATTATATATATACTGTATATATTTGTACTGAATTCGAAGAATGACGATATTTATTCAATGACTAGCGCTCCCAATTGAGTGAGAACAGATAAGAAGTAATTGAGTGAATGGCCATCTGACACAAAAGATGTCAATTGTCATCCAAATATTCTTTTGTTCATCGGGACAGTCCGGATTTCCTAATTTATTTATTTTGACAACTTGAGAAGCTGAAAATTTGAGAGCGTCTTAAAACTCTGAAACTTACCGATTATCGGTCAGAAAAACAAAGTACTACAAAAGTTATTGTGAGTATATTTTATTGTTACTTTCTCTACGTATACTATAAACGCGCCCCGCATTTGAACGCCTTGTTGTCGTTTCGGTTATATCGTTTGTCAGCCTTTTTTTTGGCTTTTTTCACACAGTTTTCCTTCCCGTCCCCTCCGACCCCTCTTCGTCTTTCAGGACGCCCTCACTGTCTTTTTTTTCCTTTTTCTTTTCCTAACATTACTCATTCCGCGCCTTATTAGTTATAGGGTTTCACAATTTACCTTTCATCAAACATAACTTCTGGAAAAAAAAACCCGCAACGCTCATTCTTGGCTAAATCACACACACACAACACAGAAATTCAATTTTTTTTTTACCTCGACGACTCGGTGCAGAAGATCCCTTCATTATAGTAGGTAATGACTTGTTGATTAGGTTTTATTCTCCTGTTTCTAATGATTTGTCAAGCGTGTTCTAATCTTTGATTGTGTATCACCAACCTCACCAGTTATCGCCATAAAGTTCCGAAGAACAACCTTATCCCGCATTTCTTAATCTCCGTGTCTTCGCATTACGTCTTGAATAATCTACCCTTGTCAACAAAAAAAAAGAAAAGAACCCGATGTCAACACTTATTTCATCTCCCCCACTTGCTATTAACCCTTCTTCAACTTCAACCTCACGCGATGCGGATGCGAAGAGGATAACCTCTTCATTATCTTCGTCGAATTCGTTGAGTATGGCCTCTAGTCTGACTACCATGGACACTGTGACGACAACTACGACGATGTTTGGAGAAGTAAAGGGTGAAGGTGGAGATGAATTAGAAAACGAAGTTGATATGAACGAAATCCCCTCTGTTAATGCGAATGTAAGTATTTTAATTGTGATTTCCTAGTCAGGAAGAAGGAAAGAAAAATTAAAATCCGCCATGAGGACCAGGTTCATGCCGGACGTGTAGAACATGTTGAACATGAAGCTCGCAACCTTTCGAAAGAGTCCGCGTCAAATTCAAACACTCAGTCCCAAATAATCGATTATACTCACTCTGGTTTATATACACCAACATCATCTTCTATCTCTGCATCTGGTTCTCGTTTGGAGTCGGCACCGATGCCGAGTCCGAAATCTGATGCTGGTGTTGGTTCTGAGAATTCCCACATGACTGGGGGTACACCCACGCCGTTAACAACAACAACAACAACAATGGCAACGAGACAGCAGCATCGGAAATCTGTTTCTGTTGGAGGTCTTAGTATCAATTCGAATGTCAATAACTCAAAAGTTCATACTCGGACTAGTCAACAACGCCAGTCGAGACTTGGATCGGTCCAACTGAAGACCACTTTGGAGTTGGACACGAAGGGGTTGGAAAGTTTGTCGCAGCATCTACCAGATCTTTTACGACAACAACAGCAATTAACAATCAATACCCCGCCTGAGATGTTACCCCCGAGTCCGCCGTTGACGAATAACGAACTCGAGATGGATGATGAGGGTTCGGAAAGGAATGTGGAGGAAAACGCTGATCCCGATGAGGCACAATCTCAAATGCAGACCACTGAGACTAGTGATGTTCAAGATGATGAGGATGAGGAAGATGAGGAGGAAGAAGATGGAGATGGTGTTAACCCGCAAGTCGAGGCAGATATTGCAGACGGATGGCAAGCTCCTGATTCAAAGCTCGAGACAACACCTGGAACACCTGTTCTACATAGTCCCTCAACGACTTCTTTACCGTCCCGAGTTCAAGAAAGTAAATTCTCCTTATCGATGCCGATATCATCACCTCTCGCATTACAATCTTCAGACGATGTCCCTCACTCGAACCCTCTATCGAGGACGACTTCACCAGCATCGCCACTATCAAAATACAATGAAGCGCGATCGAAATCACCAAAGATCAAATTATCACCTATTGAGTTTGATCTAGAAAAGGGGGAGGGCGATTCTGTTGATCAATACATCGCCACTTCCGGCATTGGAAATGACGCAAAACGACGGGTGTCGATTGAAAAAGGAGCATCTCAGGGGAGTGAAGAAGAAGCAGGAAGCTCACTAGGCGTTACCAAAACATTTGAAGTTATCCGACCCAATAAACGGTATTCGTCACCAAGACCACCCAAATCATCGTACTACATCGGTCCGCCAACAGGCCCGACCCCATTCGGAACAGCACCGACTGGTCAAATAGGTCTACATCATCCGCGCGATATCGTACGTATCGAACGTGACTATGATCATGGAGAGCTCGTTCAATTCTCGTCCGCCTACCCACTTGAGTTTGAAGGTCGAATAACACCCACCCAATTCCTCGAGACCATCAATGCGATCAATGAACGTCTCATCAGTGCACATTCTTTGACCGGTGCTTTCATATTCAACTTGTTGGCCATTTTGACGTTTTGGATATCCCCTTTTTTTATAAAGAGTAAATATGAAAAGGAGATGCGCAATTTGCAGATTTTAGTCGATGCTTTGAATGCCGAGTTGTATAATCCGCAGGGGTTGAACATCCTTTGGCCTAGGAGGAACGCGTTTTTGTTTGTGAGTGTTGTTGCTCTTTCTGCTTTTTTATGTAGGCGGATCGTTCTGAACACTCTTTTTTTTCTATAGTTGGAGATTGAATACTACGTATGTCCTTTACTTTTCTCTTTTGTGTGAGAATGCTAACGCCCATCTTAAGTGACATCAACATGATCATGATGTAGATCTGTGTTTCATATTCCCCTTTCCTCGATATCCCCATAGATTATTTCATTCCATATCAGATCATTCAATATCGGCTCTGATGACCCCGCCAATAACCTCCCTTTTAGAATTGCCTAATCCTCATCACACTCTCCAATAATATATGTATATAATTCTTGCCGTCTTTTTTTTGTATTTTCTTCATCCCCTTTTGGGATGGCTTTCCATTCGTTTTTACTAGTCCTAGCACTAGTAGATTTGTCATATATACCTGCTTCAACCTTTGATTGCATACCTTTCACACATCTTACCCCTGCTTGTATTCTTTCTTCGTTCTTTCTTTTTCTCATTTTGCCCTTTGCTTTTTCTTCCCTCAAGTTTTTTTCTTTCTTTCTTTCTTTCCTCGCATTTTATTGTGGAATATTAATCACGCTTCTTACTTTCGGATATGATAAATTCAATTTTATGGACCCTAGCTGACTTTAGTTCATTTCCTTTTTTTCCATTCTCCATTCGCCGGTCGCACCAGTCATACTACACTTTTATTACGCTCCTTTCGATTCAAATACTCAGGCCTCAGGATTAAAGTCATTGAATGCTTTGCATAGCTTTTCTCTCTTGTAAAATTTAGATATCTATTAGATCTCGTGACTACATATATAGTCCAAGCCGGCTTATTTTCTGGCAGTTGGAAAAAGGTGTTTTACAAGTATCTCTCGGAAAGCCAAAAAAGTAAGCCCGATTCACCACTGATCTACCGATACCCCATTGTATTGACAACTCTGCATTTTTCAATCTCCATTGACAAAAAGTCAATACATCCGATAAACCCGGCCTATATGGGGCCTGTTCAGTTGCAAATTTATACTTGATTCCGAGTTTGAGGGTGGTTATAATCGGCCGCATTGGCCGCATAGACTTGGAAAATGTCCAGCATTATTCAATAGTGGAGCCAGTCCTGGGTCGACGACTAACAAATGTCAAAAGATTCCTTACTTATAATTAAAAAATTTTGCTCAGCATCATTGTACATGTCATAACACCAATACACTGGCAAAATTTAGCCGAGATTAAGTACCTTCGAAAAAGAGTTCTAGTACTGATGAGACTAACATCTCATGGCCGAGTGGTCCACGTAATCTTACCGTTTATCATTCACTTAAGACGCTTCGGCTTCGACTTTAAATTATTTAGGCAATGTGCCTGAGCCATAGCTGATTGTTCGGGAGGAGGGGTTGAAGAATTTAATATCATTCCATACTATACTTAAAGATGTTGAGGTCGAGCCTCGTAACTTGAAAATAACCATCCGGACTTCGGAGGTTAGCAGACTACGGTGGGCATCATAATGTTAATATCAACAATTGGCGGATTGGCGTAGAACATAGCCAACTTTCAAATTGACAAGGAAAGACGAAAGCGGAACAAAAATAGAAATCATCATAATTAAATTTAATGTACTCGGCGAGTGACAGAGTAGTGACAGCGTGTTCGAGTGGTAAGTACTCTCTTAGACTCATCATGTTCATTAACCTTATAAGCTTTGCCTCATAGGAACTTTTTTTTTCATTCTCACACAAATTTCTATGATTTCAGAACTCTGCCCGAGTTGAGATCGCCTATGAATAACCCATTCAGGAAACAAATCCGTTGAATGTCCTCTTTTTGATCATGTCAAACTTTTTTTTTTCCATATGATTTACTAATTTCCGACCAGGGCTGTGCTATGTTCACCGCCGTTGATAATGTATTTAAATAGTGACTAAAAACACATCAACCGACGGCCATTAGTGGAACCTAGTGGCACTTTTATTCGTTATCAGGACAAGTGTATTAGATTGACTTCCCCCTTCCCTTTTAAAAGTGAATTAATTCTTAATATGGCGTAACCTTCAAACCTGCGCTCCTAAGAGTGTGTGCTTTATATACTTCGAAACACCTTCTAAAATTCTATTCTCGCGCTTCCCATAATAATTCACAGTATTTATATTCCAGTGGAAGACTCTCCCCATCCAGACTTCATGGCTTCAATATTCCCTATCGAGCTATTCCTTAATGTCGCCTCACTTATCGAACGACGAAACGATTTACTCGCTCTCGCTTTCACATGTCATGCCTTATACGACATTCTAGTCCCAGATTATGTCGACTTTGTCGAGCTCCAAAGTCCAATTTTCAATAACGCATTATGGACTAGATTTCCAGAACGACCCATACTTTACGATCGTGTTCGAAGTTTGGAGTTGACAGACACGACGACGAACGGAATTCATCGATACCACCTCCTGCAAGAAGTTTTGTTGCCCAACCCCATCGCCGAACCACTTGTTTATACCGTTCTTCCCCATCTCAAAAATTTGCGATGTTTTAAAGGTTTCTTTACCAGTTCATCCAAAATCTCCCTCAGTCGCTTGGCTCAATACCTGAAGCAGTCCGGGTGCATATTAGAAGAATTAGATTTAGATCTACAAAAGTGCATCTACACAGATTATTATAGGAGTATCAGATGCTCCTCCATCTCAGTAAGCTCAAAACGCCTTTTCAATATAAACAACACGCTCATTTCTCAATTTAGTCATTTGCGCTGGAGATGCCTTCTCTAAAGAAGCTTTCTATCTCTGTTAGCGATTATGATAAGCCAGAAGCGGACGGACTTATTCACATGCTTTCGAGACTCCCAAACTTGTCGTATTTAAATTTATCTCCCCCAAACCGCGATGATCATATCAACGATTTCTTGCATGATCTTTTCAGCAAATGCAACTGGCCCAAATTGAAACATATGGTCCTTAAACAGATTTATCAACCGAATGTTATTGTTGAATCATACGGAAATGCAATGTCGGATTTTTTTATGCGTCATCCAGAATTGGAATCGTTTTATATCGATAATATGCTCTTTTCTGGCTGTTTTGTGAAAGATGCGACTTCGTCGTCGAAGTTGAAAGCCCTCCACTTTATGTTTCCTGACCCTGCGGCGAGCATTTTCGTTCAAATTGGACGTGTCCTTCCGAATTATCTGGCGAAAAATCTGGTCCATCTATCTTTGATAGGAATATCCAATGTGAGACTCGGTATAGAACCTAACGGTTTATGTTCATTGGAAACCTGTTCCTTGCCTCGTATTGTTTCCGAAACCCAATTATCGTGGATGGCTGAATTCGTCAAGGCTGCTCCGAATCTCAAAAAATGTTCGGTTAGTATTAATTCGAGTTTCGACAATAACATAGTGAGCATACATGCACATTTTCGTTTTTGTTTGAGGGGGTTATTGATGTCTTCACAGATCATACAGGTTATACAACTATTGTCGACTCTCAGGCATTTAACACACCTCATCAATCTTTTATCGAACATCGACATATCCGAAAGTTCAGGATTGGATATTTTTGCTTGCCTCTACGAAATACCAAGTTTAATTTATTTCAATGCTATGATTAATAGCGAGGGTCGACAATTTATACGAATACTTCGTAATATGGAATCGCCACAATTATCATACGAGATGATATCAAGATCGATGTCGTTAGCAAAATATGAATTGGATTATACCAAGTGGGGGGGATTTTTATTGAGAAGGAATGTATAACCCTTATCTGAGGGAAATGATAATGGAAATTTGCAATTTTTTAGGGAAGAGCAAACTCGTCGCGCGCCTGGCGCCCGCAGTCTTACGATTACATATGAATTGTTGGAGTCCTTTCATTAAATCTGAGATTGTCGTCCACGAGGGGTTTAATAGGTTATAGTGATTATTTCATATATCATGAATGTATGCATTCTACAGGAACCTATTTTACCACATGGGGGAAAAGGGCAAGGCGTCAAGCCCTACATTTGAGAGAGAAAAGACATAATTTAGGAACACACACGTTATTATGATGAAATGGACCTCCGTTCGGGACAAGTAATATGGGCGCGCGTCTGGAGATGAAATGGAAATGGAATTGAGAGAGAGTATTTTTGGGTCAATATAGTAGTTCACGGGAGCAAGGTTAAGCCGAAATGCGCGCGAAAAGTTGTTATGAAACAAAGATGGATTACGACCCTGTTGTATTGCCCATATGGTTTCGCCCTCTCCCAATCAAGTGTACAAAAGGCTACATGTACGACAATTTCATAGATGCCGGCGCTTTTTTGATGTTCGTGTGTAATGGGCTAATACCCATTCTTTGTCAGCTTCTGTTTGTTCAATGGTTCCTAAACGTATTTCGTATGCTTAAAAAAAAAAAGGAAGGTTTATAATAAGAATAAATAAAACAAAGAGGGTTAATGAACAAACGGGAGCTTACGTTTCATTTCGAACCTAGGTCCGACTTCCGCTAGTTGTACGTCTTTATGTGAGTTCTTGATGAAAACATGATGCCTAGGGTGGCAAAGATAAATAAAAAATAAAAATGAAAATTCATAGAAGGGGAAAACCCAATACTAACCGAAATGAGATGAAGTCGTTTTGATTTGCAAATGTCATTATTCGCTTAGCGTCTTCCTTTGGTACCGGAAATAAGTAACGAAGGATGTCCATGATTCGTTGACCTAATAATGAACTGAATCCTTCAAATATTAGATGAGGGTATTGTTCTGATACGGTTGATTCACTATAGGTTGTTACGTCATGTCGAAGGGTAACGTTGTGGAGGGTGAAGAAGATGGTAGGACCATGAGGGAAGTGTGAGACGATCATGGCGTCAGGTATACCTCTGTGTTCGTGTAGAATGATGAGGTCGGTGACGTCGTTCGCTCTACATGCTGTAGCTAGTTCTTTGACGACGTAAGAACCTCTGTTGATACGATGTGAATTGGGAAATACGAGTCGGATTTCCTAAAAAACCGGGATGAATGAGATTGGTACATATAAAGATGGCAAGGTTTTTTTCACCTTTGCAAATTGAACAAGTTTAGAACTAGGATCTCGTGATGTTGTAACAACAATTTTTGGATCAAGAATGCCAGCCCGGGAATATTCATTATCGACGTGGGTTATGGGTGCTATAAAGGAAGTAAAAAGAGAACACAGTTGTCTTTGGGGGAGACCCAGAAGTAAGATTCCTCATACCAGCTTGAGCTTCATCAAAAGGTAAATCTTTAGCCAAACTTTTAGCATCTCTCCGTAATTCTGTTGGAAGGTTTTTTCCAGTAGCTAGAGCATCTTTGACCTTTTGCTTTCGTTCAAAAGTTTGACGTTCTTGAGCTTCTAAGGATTTTGCATAGATGTATTGTCGGCGTTCTCTTATTTGACGTCGAAGCTAACAAAAAAAAAAGAAAAGAGAGGGATAAGAAAGGGTCACGAAGAAAAAATTTTTCTGAACAAACCATGTTTTTTTAGAACGAGAGTTGTTTATTACGCCCATAATCGCCCATAAGGGTCCTTGTCATGCGTAATCAAACCATCGATTTCTCATCCAATTCTCAACAATAAAGTGATTATTAGATTCCAATAGTGGGATTTTTTTTCCAAAGTATTCTACAACGCATTTATTAATTTCATCGTGTCTGAATACAATTAACAACGACTCCACCTCATCAGTCAAGGGGGGGGCTACTTACCCTCTTCGGGAAAACAAAGTCCCTTAAAGTACGTAACTTGCTCTTGAGTCTCCTCCCTTCGGCCTTATCCACTTACTATCAAGATTGATTAATCCTGGTGTTCGGCGGATTCACTTTGATATATATAAATGTGTCATGGTGACCCAATAGCGGTATCCCCTCGAAAACGTTATATTTCCCATCTACTCTCAGGCTACATAGGTTGTTTTCTTTTTTGACACTGGCACGGAAGAATACTTTTCTTCTTTGCTTCTGGAAGACGTCAAACTTGACATCAGTGCAAGTTTTATTTAGCCGGGAAGGGAAAAAAACAAACAAACAACCCATATAGGCTGATTGGGTCGTACGACATATTGACAGAACGGAATCTTTCTTATATCCCCATCCTTATTGTTATAAGCTTTGAAGAAACCTATAATTATCTCGGGGTTTCCTCTTACGACATGCCTAGAACACGAGTTACAAATTCTAGACTTCCATTGACCGCAGATGAAGGCGTTGACCCTCTTGACCTTGACAGAGGGAATGGGTCCGTTCCTACTACTACGCCTACGGCGAGGTTTTTTCAATCGGAATCGACTCGCACAGGCACAGGCATGTCTTCTTCCAAGCTGCGTATACATAAAACGGAATCGATCAAATCAATTCTTCCGTGGTCATCTACTAGTAATAGTAGTAGTAGACGTCAGGCTCGCTCATATCCGGAACTAAAGATAAAGATCAATAGTGGGAACGGTACGCCGTGGGAAGGATCTACGTCCTCTCCGTTGTCATCGTCGACTAATAATAATTCATCTACTTCGACGACAGCGGAGCCATTTAATCTAATCTCATTTTTCCCCATCCATACTCCAACAGAAATGCGCAGCGGTGGTGGTGAAGACTCAGCAGGGTATGGATTCGGAGGAGGACGGGAATGGAATTGGTTGAACGAGGACAGGAGTGTGAATAGCGAGGATTTCAGTGGAACTGGAACCGAAACGGAGACAGAATATGAATTTGATGAAATGGGCGGACTAGTTGAAAACGAGGATAAAATTAGGAAAATTGGAATCGCAGATGTGGCGGGACAGGTGATTGATGGAGAAGACAAGTTTGGAATACTGGGTTTGAGTGAGTAGTATGGTTTCTTTCTTTTTTTTTAATTGGGCTTTTTCCGTAATAGAAGCCAAGAGAATATCTGTCCAAGACTGATGGTTTTATTTTTAGCTAGTGGGAATATTACTAAAATCCTTCTTGAAAGTATTATCGGAAGGTTTTTGGGCAAAATGGGAGATTTCGGAGGAGGAGAAAGGCGAGTTGTCGTAAACGAGGATTATGAACCTGAAGATATTGAAGAAGTATGCTTGAGATATCGAGAAAGAGAAGAGAAAAGAAATAAGAAATAAATAAAAAAAACGCGTAACTTTTGGAGATTTGAATTTAGGAGAGGAGGCGTGAGAGATGCACGTGTCTTTCGTGGGAACTGGCGGACGGAATTTCTCTTCATATGACGAGAGAGCTTTTTTACTTGCTTTTCTCTCTCGACTTGAACTCGTTGTTTCAAAAAAAACTATGGTAGATAAAATTACTTTTTTATAGTATTAGGATTTGGATGGGGGCTGTTTACCGCTATGGACGCTTATTGATTGTGTTTTAAAACGGAGTATAAAGTGTCGCCGGAGAGACTCCCACGAGACGACTGCTCTTTCACACGGCTCTGTCCAAAGGCTCGACAAAAAGAAAAAGGCATCAAGTTATGAGAATCATAAATCATGCGTATCCTCAACAACAGCAACAGCAGCACCATCTTCAACAACAACATCTTCCCCACCAACTCGCTCCTCCACATCATCCATCACCTCTTCCCATTGACGAAAGCATAGAGCATATCTCAATGCCTCATAATCATAATCCTCGTAATAACGAAGATGACCGGAGAGGTTGGTATTTTTTAGCATTTATTCTTGTATTTTTATTTTTTTTTGACACGGATCCTTCCCCCCCTTTTCCCCTTAGTTCCACACGATCATGCTAGTCGTTCATCTTACTCAAACTCTCCCGCGACTCTCTCCCACCACGAGCGCCCATCTGTCGATCCCACGACATTACGCTCTCTTATTATAAACGACTGGCGAGTAGACCAACAACAACAGTCTCACCATCAACAAGTAAGGAATGGAAATGGCGATAGAGACCATAGGGACTCTCAGGTGTGCAGTCTCATTCAGGAGGGTTTTACCCATTGTCTTATTTCACCTCTCTTTTAATAGCCTTCTTCCAACAAACGAAAACTGGAAGAATCTCAAGATGAATTACAATCCAAGATACGTCGAATAGTTCGAGATCACCTCACTATGGATTATGCCCGTGTCATGTCAATGACGACCGTTGTCTGCTTACACGCTGCCGTCGCTCAAAAGTCTTATGGTAGTGAAAAACGTTTCCTTTGTCCGCCACCCATCGTTCGGATAGAAACACCTTATAGCGAACTTAAAAACCAACATCTAGCTATGAGTATCGTTACCGAGAGCGGGGAACGCGGCCCGGAGCAACGGTCTCCGCTTGACAACAATATGATCGCTAGTTTCAAGTATTTGCATGTCTCCGGAACAGCAAAGTCGAAAAGTTTTCAACTTGCATTAGACGTTTCTGAACCATCTATTCCTCATGTCAATCCTGACACCCCATCCACTTCAACCGCGGTAGCCAGTCATGAATCTTCCATACCTGGCCGGATATGGGCATCCTTCGACTCGGCGCCAGTTACTATCATTTCCAAACCTTCTAAAAAGACCGCAAAAACACGCAACATCTCATCATGTATTCTCGCTGGTGGTCCTGTTTCATTATTCAATCGAATCAACTCCCAGACAGTTCGTACAAAATATATGACCATAGAACACACTCAACTTTGCGCAAGTAATTTGTCATGGTCTGCGTTTAATGTCAACGTTGTCCGGAGACCTCATGATTTGATGTTAGCCAATCAAACCTTACAGTCTTCTTCATCACAATCCCATCCTAATCAACATCCTAATTTACCCTCACCCCTGCCCGTTATATATGGTTGTGAAATTCAACTGGTCGATACACTAACAGGTATTGCCACAAGTCCGTTGATTATACGTAAAGTAGATAAGGGTAAAGTCTCACCCGAGGATGGTGGTCCGGTATCACAAATGCAGAAGATTGCGCTACAACGTGTTAATCCAGATGGTTCGAGATCGTATCTTAGTGCGGCATCACCTACCGCGGCAAATGGCGTAGGCGTAGGTCTACCCAATGCGTCCGGATCGCAGGCGCCTCCACCTCCTACTCCGGGAAGTGCAGGTCAGCCGGCTTCTCATCCACTCGTTTTTCAGCAACCACATGTAAAAGATGAAATTCGTGATGGTGTACGAGTTGTTACTGATGAAGTGGATGATTATCTATGTTGGACGATTGTTGGTATATGTACGTTTTCAAAATAATTTTCTCGAAAATGGATTTCACTAAATTTGTTCTCTTAAGCTAAATTCCAATATACATTTTTCGATGGTACAGGCACCAATACACCAGTTCCACGATTACCGATAACACCTTTCCCCACTCTGTTCACGACTCCTGGTTATAGAGCTGCTACTCACACCATCGAACTTACCGTTTCCAACTTTTTCTATACTCATCCGGATTCAATGCAACATACACCTCTTGAAGTTTGGCTCGGGCCTATCGGGCCGCTTCGACAACGAATCTTCCAAGCAACGCCACCCGGGCCATTAACTAGTATTGGGATGAATGGATTAGGTCCTGGACTGGGAGTTCCTGGTAAATCTCTTAATAATCCTGGTATAGCTGGGCTTAATGGTTTAACGGGTTTGGCTACACTTAATGGTATGGATGTTTCAATGGGTGGTATGCTTAATATGGGTATGCCGTATGGACAACCACCACAGCATGGAGATGGTAGTAATAATGGTAATAATAACGGAAGTGATGGTTCACCTACTGGTGGTCAACAAGATGGACAGAATCAAACTCAGACAACACCGTCATCGCAACCTCCAACACCATCCACAGCTGGACCAAGTGCTTCAACCTCCAATCCGACGACAATACCTCTTCCAGGTCAACAGGCATCCCCTGGAAGTGTTCATTCACTTATACACCCCATCCCTCCTCCTTCTCACCCACCACCCCATTCTCCACCTGTAGCACCGCCAAGATTCGTCCCACAAGGTCCTCTTCATACTATTATTATAGTAGACCTTCCTCCAGTTGCTCAGATCGTACGTAGTGCACGAGAAAGTGTAGGATTACCGGCTCATGCTGGATATATGGGTGAGGGTATGTCAGGTATTCCTGGAATGGAGATGGGAATTAGTTTAGGTGGTGGTCAAGGATCGAATGGGGAAAGTAATTCAGGAGATAAACACGGTCATGGACATCCACCCCCTCCACCACCCCCGCTACCTACTCTTCCAATCCTCTTTATTCGTACATATGATGGGGTAGGATATCATTCTGGACGAAGTATTGCTTGCGAACCGAATTTGGGTCCTGGTGAAATTGAAAGGATTCGTCGTGGGATTCCGAATCATACTGCTGCTGCTAACGCTTCTGGAAATGGATCCGGACCTTCTGGTTCCAATGGTGCTAATGGAAGTGCTTCGTCGAACTCGAATTCGGGGAGAAATGGAGATAAAGGAGATGGTGGTGGTAGTGCATTGGAGAATGATATTGATTGGTCCGTGAGAGTTTTATAAGTCTTCTTTTACCCTTGAAGGAGTAAAAAAACAAAAACGAAAAAAGAAAGAAAGAAAAACACCTATCGACTATGATTTATTAGTCCCGTTCATGTACTATTGTGTTCCTCCCCTCCCCGCCCCCCATCCTTACGCTGCCCCTTTTCTTGTCGTGTTGTTGTTGTTGTTTTCCCTCTCTCATCTTGAGATCTTTTTTTTTTTACGAATCTTTTTCTTTTTTTTTTTTAAAAAAAGGGTATCCCAGATGTATTTGTATTGATTAAGGTGTACTTGGCTTTTGACTTCATATTTCTGTTTTTTGTTTTTTTTTTGCTAGTTTCCTTTTCTCTTTTCTCTTCCTGCTTGCCTGTCGTTCTGTTCGCTGTTTTTTTTAAAGCTTTCGTTGGAATACGAATATGAATACGAATCACGATGATTGATGACTTGCATGTTTCAATGTTTACTACTATGTTAAAAGTCTGTGTATATTTATTTATATATGCGTGGGGTTGTTAGATTTTATACGTTGTAATAGAATGTATTATATCTGACTAGTAGCCGAGGTACCAGTTTCTGCATGAGGTGATTCTCTTTCAGTCGCTAAAGGCTAAAAGCTATAAAAACAGATTTAAAATCAATAGCCTTGATTCTCGTTGCAATAAATACCCTGCTTTGGTAAACAGGCTTCTTCCTGACCAGACTACTTAGTCTTTCGGCACGGTCTCGGCACCGACTCGATCGAATTGACTCCGTTGTCTTATCCTTAAATCCATCATTTCCTCCGATGTTCTAACGAAACTCGTTTATCTTTCAACGGATTCCTTTTTTTTCGATGATAAATAACGTTTTACACAATTTTTCTTTTGCTATAACCATTGTGAATATATAGGGCGGTGTTTTAATTAGTAAATACGAATAGAAATACCGCCTTATGTATGTACCCGTGTTAAATAGTACATTGTATTCTCCCGCGGAAGTCGAACGTTTTTTTCTCATCACTGCAGAATGTTACAGTTAACTAGGTATTCAGCACCTTTGGGTTTAAAATGGCGATCAAGTGTATGGTTTGTTACTTTAGGTAAGTGGCGGAAGGCTTTTTTTTTTGTTTGAATCTGATTTTTTATATAGTGGTTGGAGCTGGTAAGTGCCGTAGAGAAAAGATATTCACTTATTATGTGTTTTTGAGAGCATTTAAAAAGGAATGACGACCGACGTGGTCTTTGGCACGATCATCATTCCCGTTATACCCTTTCGACTAGAAGCTTTAGGATATAAAGATCCTTCCTCACTCACAGGATACCTCTTGTTAGCCTTCGCTGCCGGTCTTGTATTCTCTACTCCTCCTATTACGTACGTTCCTTACTACATCTTTATTTGTCTCTGATAATATATCTCCTAGTTGGCTCTCTGAACGTTTCCATTCACGCCGAACCTTACTATTAATCGGCATAGTGGGTCTCATTGGAGCTCAAATATTGTTCATGCTAGCTCCGGTTTATTGGGCGTTAATCGTTGCTCGTGTTTTACAAGGAATTAGCTCTACTGTTATTTGGACGATTGGGTCGGCTTTATTGTGCGATACCGTACCAGAAAGTCGTATCGGACAACAGTTTGGAATTGCATTGACAGGACTATCCTTTGGATCCGCTATTAGTCCCTCAATTGGTGGCGCTTTATATCACTCGCTAGGTTTTCACGCTCCTTTTATATTTAGCTTGGGTTTACTGGGATTTGATTTGATTTTGCGATTCTTGGTTATTGAAAAACGAGACGCTGTTAGATGGGGTTTTGATCCTACTGCTGCATGTCTCCAGGTCTATAATAATAATCAAGACTCTGATATAAACACGAGTGCTTCCGAGCCGGAAACTGTTAAAAGCAAAAGAAGTTTGGAAAAGGAAAAGGAAATTCCGGCAGACTTGTCAAGAGATGAAATCTCTCATCATCAAAGCTCTTTACACCTTACGTTGACTATTCTAAAATCAAATCGTGCCATGGCTGCCGCGTTGGCTGTCCTAATATATGGGTAGGTATTATGGTTCCTTTTCACTAGACAAGATACTAATACTTTGTAATCGTAGAGCCGATATTGGAATGTTAGAGCCTACGGTTCCATTACGATTTCAAGAAATATATGGATACACGTCTCTTAAAGTTGGATTAGTTTTTATGGGAGCAACTTTTCCTACTATAATATACGGGTTTTTACGTTCTTCACCAAAGCAACACTCTAATTATGGTTTTAGCTAGTACAATTGCTGGAATATTATGCGACAAACTCGGTACAGGGTTAATAAACGCTGTATGCTTTTTATTAGCATTACCGTGGTTTTTAATCTTGGCTATTCATGGACCTGCTGTGTTATTTATAGTGGCCTTGATTCTATTATGTAGGTTTTTGCAATTGCATAAGTGATTGATTTCTATTTTTACATTTGCCGGTTTAGTCCTCTTTTTGGGATCAATCCCTGCACCTGCTATGGCTGAACTAGCCGGCGTTGCGAGATCAACAAAGGGTATTGGATATTCTCATATCTACGGAGTGTTCAACTTGGCATATGGAATCGGAACAGCAAGTGCGTTTCCTTTTTGGTCATGAGAAAGAGTAATGTTTGACATTTTCAACGTGATCAGTTGGACCCGTTATCGCAAGTCAGTTATACGATCATGTTCATGATGGCTTTACAGTTTTACTGGGACTTGCTACGTTTCTCCTTTTGCTGGCTTTGGGTTTCGTCGTAACTTGGATGGGGGATGTGTCGTTGTTGATGCAGGTAAAAAAACAAGCTTGCTGCTCGTAGAACATCTTCGTTGGCTGGTGCAACTGTCGAAATGGAACTCCCATCAACGATCGTTGTGGTTTGTTTCATAATCACATTTTTATACTTGCTATCGATATAGAATGAGATAGAGAAGACCTATATAATGAAGCTCCTAATTCGGATCAAACAACAGTTCGCAGGCTAATGTGTCTCAGCTGGTGCCTACCGGCCAACAAAGGTCCAATAGAGTAGCAAAGCACATGCAGCCCCGGTTGGATTCCTAGTATAGCTCGCACTCAACCATTTAATTTGCTGAGTTCCGGTCATTAAATTGTCCTTTCGTGGCTTATCGCTTCCTGATATGAAAGTCTGTGTATATATACGTAGGTTGTTTTAATTGTTCTGATCCAGGATCATAGATTTGCCTTGTAACATAATGGGTTTAAATTATCTAGAGCGTCGCCGTTAATATAAAACCCCGGGTACCAGGTTCCGTGAAGTGACCCTCTTTCGTTTCCCTAAGCTAAGAAAATGACAAAAATTAAAATCGATTCTCAAATACCACTTTGGTAAACAGCTGTTTCGTACTCCCTCGGCTTGTCAGTGTCGTCACGGTCTCGGCAACCGACTCCGTGCTCACGCGTCGTTGACTCCGCTGTCTCTTACACGTCCATTCCGTCCTATGTTCTGACGAAGCTAATTTATCTTTCAAGGAAAATTTTTTGATGATAAATAACGTTTAGACAGTTTTTCTTTTGAATTAATTGCCTTTTATTTAAGTCGTACGTTGCCTAAATGCACTGCCAAAAGTCGAACTTTTTTTCTTTCTCATCACTATTTTTTACTATAGAATGTTCCAGTTAACTAGATATTCAGCACCTTTGGGTTTGAAATGGCGATCAAGTGTATGGTTTGTTACTTTAGGTTAGTGATGCAAAGCTTTTTTTTATTGTTATTCATTTTGAATCTGATCTTCCATATAGTCGTCGGAGCTGGTGAGTGGTAGAGAAAAGACAATCTCTCTTAGTATGGATTTCTGAGAGTATTTAAAGGAGTGACGACCGACGTGGTTTTTTACACGATTATTATTCCCGTTATACCCTTTCAACTAGAAGCTTTAGGATATAAAGATCCTTCCTCACTTACGGGATACCTCTTATTGGCCTTCGCTGCTGGTCTTGTATTCTCTACTCCTCCCATAACGTACGTTCTTTACTACGTCCTTGTCTGTCTGTGATAATATATCTCCTAGTTGGCTCTCTGAACGTTTCCATTCACGCCGAACCTTACTATTAATCGGTATAGTGGGTCTCATTGGAGCTCAAATATTGTTCATGCTAGCTCCGGTTTATTGGGTGTTAGTTGTTGCTCGTTTCTTACAAGGGACTAGTTCTACTGTGATTTGGACAGTTGGGTCGGCCTTATTATGCGATACCGTACCAACAAGTCGTATCGGACAGCAGTTTGGAATTGCATTGACAGGACTATCCTTTGGATCCGCTATTGGTCCCACAATAGGTGGCGCTTTATACAACTCGTTGGGGTTTCATGCCCCCTTTATATTTAGCTTGGGTTTACTGGGATTTGATTTGATTTTGCGATTCTTGGTTATTGAAAAACGAGACGCTGTTAGATGGGGTTTTGATCCTACTGCTGCATGTCTCCAAGGCGGTAATAACAACAATCAAGACTTTGATGTAGAGACGAGTACTTCGGAGCCGGACACTATTAAAAACAAAGAAAAGGGTTTGGAAAATGAGACGGAAATTCCGGCAGACTTGTCAAGGAATGAAATCTCCCATCATCAAAGCTCTTTACAGCTTATGCTGACTATTTTAAAATCAAAACGCGCCATGGCCGCCGCATTGGTGATTCTAATATATGGGTAGGTATGATTCCTTTTCATCAGACAGATACCATACTTAGGTCATTGTAGAATCGATATTGGAATGTTAGAGCCCACGGTTCCATTACGATTTCAAGAAATATATGGATACACGTCTCTCAAAGTTGGATTAGTGTTCATGGGAGCGACCTTTCCTACTATAATATGTAAGTTTTTTTTTTTTTACCCAAAACAACTAGTTTATATCACTCTAAATATGGCTTTAGCTAGTGCGATTGCTGGAATATTATGCGACAAACTCGGCACTGGTTTAATAAATGCTATATGCTTTTTGTTAGCGTTGCCGTGGTTTTTAATCTTGGCTATTCATGGACCTGTTGCGTTGTTTATAGTGGCCTTGATTCTATTATGTAGGTTTTTGCAGTCGCATAAGTGTGGTTGATTTCTATTTTTACATTTGTCGGTTAGTCTTCTTTTTGGGATCAATCCCTGCACCTGCTATGGCTGAACTAGCCGGCGTTGCGAGATCGACGAAGGGTATCGGATATTCTCATATATATGGAGTGTTCAACTTGGCATATGGAATCGGGACAGCTAGTGAGTTTTCCCTTCTTTCTATGAGGAAAAGTAATGTTTGACAGTCATTAATTCATTTCGACGTAATCAGTTGGACCACTTGTCGCAAGTCAGTTATACGATCATGTTCACAATGGCTTTACAGTTTTACTGGGACTCGCCACATTTCTCCTTTTGCTGGCTTTGGGTTTCGTCGTAACTTGGATGGGGGATGTGTCGTTGTTGATGCAGGTAAAACACAAGCTCGCCACTCGCGGGACATCTTCGTTGGCTGGTGCAACTGTCGAAATGGAACTCCCATCAGCGATCGAAGTTGTATAACGTTTAGGCTTGTTTCGTAATCACATCGACTTTATACTTGCTATCGATATAGAGTTATATCAAGAAGATTAATTTGAAGAACCCCTAACTCGGATTAGATAATAATTTGCAAGCTAATGTGTTTCTTACTCTATCTTAACTGGTGGTGCCTACCGGTCAACAAGGGTCCAATAGAATAGCAAAGCACGTGTAACTTCCTGGTTGGGTTCCTATCTCGCACTCAAACACGATAACTCTAAACCTCTTACGCCCACTGCTTTGATTTGCTGAGTTCCGGTCAATAAATTGCAATAACCTTTCCTCCCACCAGCTTATCGCTTCCTGTGACTTCTTGAACCAGCCATATGCCCATGAAACGAAACGTTCTTCAACCGAGGAGTCGCCTTGATATATATCCTGAACCTTGAATATTAATGTCAGATCCTATGCATGATACCATTGTCTCGCAGTTGAACCGTGTTGCTGTCGGGTGTGAATCAAAATCCAACCGGCGAGCCATATGCCGGTTATAGCTCCACAGATCAGTCTTAAATTTTGTTTGTTTATATGTACCTCTGACGTAGTGATTGTGATTGAGTTCAGTCGAGAATGTCCCCAAAATTATCCGCACAGTATGGTAGAGTATGGTCCAGAATGAGTCCTGGACCTCCTGAAATTGATAGCTACACTTTTCTAGGCATAATAGGCACCCAAGCAGGTTGCCCCTGTCCCTTTTAACATCTAAATGCATTATTGATAAAAATCGCCGAAGTTGGAAGTTTTTAGGAACTCTATAAGAAACTAGCCGATATTGGCACGACTATTTAATGTGACCATAGAACGCGTCAAGCGTCACAAGACACTGGCAGCACATTGAACATTGTTGACCACGGTGTCCTGAGAGGACCTCCATCGTCCATATGTCGCTACAGAGCACGACACTTCGTTCCGATTATCCAAAGATAGAAAATTTTCACAAGATATCTGGCTTTTCAATTTAAAATTTTATGATTGCCCTGTCTGCCATTGAAGGCTAACAAAAGCAAAAGGGATATTGGATGTTTTTGGCTACTGTCATGGCGAGACTACTAGAATCTCTCTCATGAAAGATATACATCCATGAGATTGGCGTTATTTGGTAGCTGTGAATTTTCTTTGGTGCTATGGAATCCACGCCCACACCCACATCGGAAAGGATATAAGCTAGAGAAAATGGTTTTCCAGGCAATTGTAGCTCTCTTCTGTCTACAAGTCTTGTCACCCCATGCCTCCCGTTTCTTTCCCGTCTGACATCGAGAAACAACGCGATTATCAGATCGAAATACTCGTTACTGACGATGTCTCTCATAATCGCCCTCGAGTCTCTATGACAAGAACAATGTCAATACGCTCGGTCCATGACAGCGTCGTCCCAGTCACGGCACGTATCCCGGCAGAGTTTCGAACACTTAGCGTCGATATAGAGTCTTTTGAGAAGAAATCCTTCTCTGATAACAGTCGCGGTAACTCTTCGATCAACAAGGCCAAGGGGGATGTGAAAGGCAAGCAAGGGGTTGGAACCCTAGCATCCGACTCCCGAATTTGAACATTATTTTAGACATTGCTGGTCTCGACTGGCATACTCTCTCTGTTGTAGAGGTTCTCGAACGTCTATCGACATCTTCCAAGACTGGCTTAGATGACCCACAAGTATCCAGGCGTCTGACTACCTATGGACTAAACAAGATTAGTCCGCCTCCTAGTAATGTGGTCAAGAAGGTAGCTGGTTGGGTATTTGGCGGTTTTGGGAGCCTTCTTTTGGGGGCTGCCATTATTTCTTTCATTTCTTGGTGAGTCTCGCTCTCTCTCTTTAATTTAATGCCAGTTATTCAATGATTGTTTCCAAGGAAACCACTCGGAAATCCACCTGAGGCTTCAAATCTTGCTTTGGCCGTCGTCCTCCTTGTCGTCTGCTTTTTACAAGCAGTTTTCAATGCCTGGCAAGATTTCTCAACTTCTCGAGTGATGAGTAGTATCAAAACACTCCTACCGACCGCTGTCACCATCGTTCGCAACGATTCTCAAGTCAATATACCAGCAGAGAAACTTGTCCCTGATGATTTAGTATGTGCTTCTTAAGTTCTCTGGTTGTCACCTTTTTAGAAATGTGTTTTAAATTTATTTGTCCTAGGTTGTGTTATCCATGGGTATGAAAATTCCAGCTGACCTGCGAGTTGTTCAATGCACTGGCGATTGTACATTCGACCGTAGTATATTGACCGGAGAAGTAGGGGCAACGTTTATCATCCGTTGTTTCCTATTTTTATTTCCTTTTAGAGCGAACCTGTCGCGGCAACTGTGAATAAGACGAGCGATAATTTTTTGGAGGTTTATTCCTTATCCTTTGGCTTGTATTCGCATTCTGACAATTTTACTCAGACAAAGAATATCGCTTTACAAGGTACTCATTGCGTCAGCGGTTCAGGCCAAGGGATAGTAATTCAAACGGGCGATTCTACTGTTTTGTGAGTTCCTATTCTATTGTTATTCTATTATTTGGAACCTTATCGGAGCATAGCGGTCGTATTGCTTCCTTATCTGCGAAAGCTTCCACTCATATGACAACGTTGCAACGAGAGATTTTGCGTTTCGTTATTATAATTGCAGGTTTGGCTGTAGCTGTAGCGGTACTGCTCGTTATATTGTGGGCTGCATGGTGTGTATGCGTCCTTCACATAAACCAACATTAATCATAAACAATAATAACTAGGCTCCGTCCTCAATTCCCGAATTATATTAACGTCCCGAATCTTCTCATTGATGTCGTCTCTGTTATGGGTAAGATCCAACAAATTTTCCGAGATATTTTTAATATTCACCCTGTTTTTTTTTTTTGTTTAGTTGCTTTCATTCCCGAAGGACTGTGAGTTTTCAAAAACGTCATCTTTACTAGATCTAAGACCGCTATGCTCTTCCAGGCCTGTAGCCGTAACAATTAGCTTGGCTAAGGTCGCCGGAACGTTAAGTAAACACAAAGTAAACAGCAGTGTTTCTTTCGGTCATGATCGATCACAAGTTGACCGTTGTGTTTAGGTTTTATGCAAGTCCTTGTCAATTGTGGAGACTTTGGGTGCTGTCAACGTGATCTGTTCCGTATGTACCGTTTTTTCTTTTGTATCAAAAACTGTCGTTTATGTTAGAAATGTTCTTAGGATAAAACAGGTAAATACTTTTGGCCTTTATATGGTGCAACTATTCTAATAAAGGTGAACTCCAAAGGAACACTTACGCAAAACAGAATGCATGTCGAGAATGTCGCGGTTTACGATTCAGAGTTCAAGTCCTCAGACCTTAATAAGAAGGTTACTGTCACAACTAAAGAGGCTGAAGCTGCTGGTGAACTAACCTCTACCGAGAAAGTCCCAGAAAATATTCGAGAGAATTTAATCCAGGTAGCTGCGGTCGCTGGAATTTGCAATGCTGCTGTTTTTTCATCTTCTTCTGTGGGTGAAAAAGGAACAGAAAGTCCAGAGATCATTGGCGACGCCACAGGTATAAGACAAGCTTCTTTTTTTTTTTTTGGAAAATAACACATTTACATCTTTTACTGTAGATGCTGCTTTATTAAATTTTGCGAATGGGATTACCCCTATAAAGGATTTGAATAATGTTTGGCAGGAAGTGCATAAGATTAATTTCAACTCCAAGGTATATCCATATATCATACAATGTTTTCTGGAGTTATCTTTTAGTAAACTTCTTATAGACCAAATTTATGTTGAAATTATCACAAATCGCCCCTGGACGTGGGAATTCCGTTCCTGCACCTCTCGCATCCTGGGATAAATTCACTGCAACTGATTACTTGTTGACAATAAAAGGTGCTCCGGACATTCTTTTCCCTCATTGCGGTTATGTGGTGAATCCAAACGGTGGACCACCCATTCGTCTCACCAGTGAAGTCCTTGCACGAATCGTCGCCAAACAGGAAGAGTGGGCTTCCCAAGGACAACGTGTATTGGTTTTGGCTCGTAAAGTCATCAAAGCGGAAGATGTTCCCAAATCTGCGATGAAAAGTCTTCAAGCTATGGATGAATTAATGAGTGACTTTATTGAAGATCTTATTATCGTTGGTTTGGTTGCTTTGATGGATGGATCCATTGAAAGATGATATTATAGATACTGTCAGGTTTGTGTTTCATTCTGTCGTCGTGTATTTTTATTCAGTTTTCCGTTTTAGAGTATGTCGTGGTGCTGGTATCAGGTTCTTCGTTGTAACCGGTATTGTCCTGTTAAAAGCTTGGCGCGAAACTTCTTTTACAAATTATTTGTTTAGGTGACCACCCAGCTACGGCTGTAGCAATCGCAACTCAAGCCGGTATCGTATCTCAACCGTCAAAAATCCACCACTTGTCAGATTTGAACCCTAATCTTCCACTTGAGAGTATACCCCCGTATATTTCCATCGCAGCTGATGACCACGACCCTCGCCTAATGAAGAGTATCGTTATCACTGGACAGGACATGACCCAATTCGAAGGTACCCAATTGGACCAGCTTTGCGTTTACGATGAAATTGTCTTTGCCAGAACAACACCGGAGCAAAAGTTATTTATCGTTCGGGCTTTCCAAGGAAGACAATGCATTGTTGGTATGACTGGAGATGGTGTGAATGACAGTGCATCTCTTAAAGCTGCTGATATTGGAATTGCTATGGGTTCTGGATCGGATGTTGCTAGGTAAGTTGAGATGAATTCTGATGGTTCTCGTGTTTATTTATTTATTTATTTATTCAGAGAAGCAGCAGACATGGTTTTGCTTGATAATTTCGGGTCTATTGTTGTGGCATTAGAATATGGTACGTTGTCTTCAAAGGGTCACCTCGTTATTTGAACTTTGCTCTTACATAACGCCTTTTTAAGGTCGTTTGGTATTCGATAATTTGAAGAAGACTTCCCTTTATCTTCTTCCAGCTGGAAGGTGAGACAAAACTCCAACGTTATTTTATTTATCCAAAGTTTCTAAAATGTTTGAATTAGTTTCTCCGAGTTGATGCCCGTTTTACTCAATATCCTCCTTGGAGTTCCTCAAGTAAGAATTTCCCCCCTTTGAGAAATCAGGTTTCGCTGATTTTCCCCAAAGATGCTCAGCAATTTACAAGTATGCTAAAATCGTTAATGGGAGTAGTATCGTATCTGAATCTATTAAACAGATGATCATTATTTGTGTTGCTACGGATGTGGCACCAGCTCTCAGTTTGTGCATGGAACCTCCAGAATCCGGGCTTTTGAATCGTAAACCCCGTAACATTAAAACGGACCGTCTAGTCAATATTAGACTTCTCATTCAAGCATATGGCTTCCTGGGCGTCCTGGAAAGTCTTTGTGCGATGTCAATGTATGCTGATTCTTTTTCACCAGTCGTTGTATACACTCAAAGGATTTAAAATCCCCCTTAATGTAATAGGTCTTTTTGGTTCCTGCAACGGCATGGTATTCCTTTCTCGGAACTCGTTTTCAAGTTTGGAAATTGGCCGACTCTAACTCCTGATTTATTGGATCGTGCTCAAAGTGTTTATTTCTTTACCTTGGTAATCATGCAATGGGGGTACGTTAATCGTTTGACTGCATTAGCATCGAACTAATTAATGGAAACACTTGGCGGATATAAAGCAACTTACTCGCTACGCGTGGCAGAAAACTAAGCATATTCCAACATACTCCTGCTCTTAACTATTACTTAGTTCCGGCTATGTGCTGCGCTCTCGTTCTAGCGGTCTTTTTCAGTTATGTCCCATTCTTGTGAGCAATATTTCTTCTCTCTCCAATAAACAAGTACAAACAAGGCCCTTATTTTTTGATATAAAAATAAAATAGCCAACGCACATTCCTTACACGCGGTATTCCGGTAGAACATTATTTTATCCCTATCACATTTGGTATCGGTTTGCTTATGTGAGTTTTTTTTATGTATTGCATAGTCGAATGTAATGTACTGACAGCTAATTGAATTGAAAGATTGGATGAAACGCGCAAATATTTCGTCCGACGCTATCCCAAGGGTGTTTTGGCCTATATAGCTTGGTAAACTTCAGAAGTTGAGACTGATGAGAGACATTATTGGCTGTGGATTCCGATTTGTTTGTAGTTGATTATTTTGTTGCTTTTTTGTTCGGCCCAACGGTCAATTTTGTAGGATAATCTTCTTGAGATTCAGCGTTGATTAGACAGTTTTTTTTTTGTATTGTCACGTTGGGATAAGATCAGTTTCGTCAGTTATGACTTCGGGCGAATGTCCTGTAATTTCGTCTCTTTCGTCTTCCAATTCTTCTTCGTTATCATCGTCGTTGTCATTTTGATGAACTTTGACCTTGGATTTTGTTTTCGAAGTGGCCTGAAAAATATGGAAAATGTTTGAACTAACAAGATCAGCTATTCAGACCAACGTGGCTTACATGATAGATACCAGTCCAGTAACCAGCCCAATACCAAGCACCCATCGCATTTTGGAGGGCTTGATCTGCAGAGACGGAAGAAAGCGTCTTTGGTGGAGATGGAACTACTTGTGCGAACGCTTTTTCGTCGATAGTACCCTGACCCAAAGGTAGATCTAGAGAAGGATCGTGCTGAGGCACAAATGTGTCAAAATCTATAGGTCGTGAATTTTCTTGATCTTCTTCCGCTTCTTGAACGTCTTCTTCCATCTCTGCCGATGATTCAAAATGTACAGCAAACTCAGCGGGTATGGAAGGCATCCCTGTTGAGACAACAACTTTGGATTCGTCGACATCTTTTTGCTTTGGGGGTATGTTATACCATCTGTTTTTATAAAAGCACTTTTTTCAGATTGTTTAGAACGTACTGAGTGGGTAACCACTGACAATGCTGATTTATTCACTGGCTCCGTTTTCCATTGTTTATCTGGGCCATTCAGAACCTGTTTTGTTGTCGATTAAGTTTTGGAAGTTCAGGGAGAAAAAAGGTGAACAGGGACTAAATACCTCATATTCCTCAGCAGCAGCGTTCCAAGCATTTATGAGAGCTGAATCGTCCCAGATCTCTTCATGTGTCAAATATCTTTCTTGTTGTTGAATGCCATTCCGGGGTTTACTTGGTTTAGGAGCTGCATTCCTTTGGACTTCGGACGAACCACCACCGGATTTTCTATTGGAGTTACGGTTCGGCTTTCGTCGTTTTTTAGGTGGCGATGCTGATTTAGTGTGATTATCACCTTGTGTTTGAACATCTGTTAAATCGTCATACGAGATTAGAGAACGCATGTGTGAAGGGACGTGAAGGGGAGTGCTTCGACCAGTGAATCTAACGTAACGGGAGTCACAGGCTCACAGCACAAAAGGTCAACAGAGCAGTATTAGTAGCAAAATGATGTTATCCTCATATTTTTCTTAAATACATAACACTTAGTTGATTTACATTAAAAGCCCTTTTTATTTTTATTCATGTTATTGACCTTCCGCCGCATCTTCATCTGTTGAAAGCTTTCTCCGTCGACTAGGAGTTCTTAACAGATTTTCCTCTCCTGGAGGGACGCTTAATGCTCGACGACTAGGTTCCTGCGTGAATGGTTGACCTGAGATAGCGGGTGTAGCTTGAGGCCAATAAGGAAGAGAATTCGAATGATATAAGGGGTTAGGAACAGGTGGGGAGGTGATGTTGTCTGGTGCATGTCGTGCGCGATAAAACATCAAGATTGAGTTGATAAGAATGATTCCCATAGCCAGTGATGCCAGAGTGAATATCTAAAAATGAGAAGATAATATCAGACAAACGTCGCATTCGTGTTTATAGTGTGACCCAGCGTACCATAGTCCTCCAGGAAATAGGCTCCATAAAGCTATCGATGGTTTCACCAATAAGCTCCGCCAAGAGGCTTGTCCGTTTAACAATATTCGCATCTCGCGCCATACATCTTCGCCATTCTTCACATTCACCTAGAATAATGGGCGATGGTTTATCAGCGCAAAAGTTGTCGGTGTATAACTTATTGCATGCGCTGATTTCTTGTAAGATGTCTGAAAAAAAAAGGATTAAATTTAGGGTAGCTAGCCAGTTAATACTTGAGAAATAGTACCTATTTTATGCTCCATCATTTTATGCTCGACATCTTTTTGAACATTACGAAAGAATCCGTATGTGAGGTATAATAGCCCAAGAACCAAAGAAAGATTGAAGAAAAATTGTAAATATCTGTTCGTTTTACATTAATTAGACACTAAATTGACGACGGGGTTGTTTATCTATACGTACCCAAGTAATAAGTAAGGTATTTCAGAATGCGATAATTGAGGGGTTGGAACAGTAAACGTATAATGATGATTATGATTCGTGGTGGTCGTAAGAGGTTCTGAGAGCGACTTTTGAAACGGCCGTCTACGCCTTGAAATGGTTGTTAATGCACCAAGTTCATCGTCTTCTTCTCCATCTTCACTCTGATCATCCTCAAGCTCATCGGCACTGGGTGAACCTCGTCGCCGTCGAGACGTGTCTGACTTGTGTTTTGAACGAGTATATTTCGTCAAGATGTCAGTGACAGCTGATTTGCTTTGGGAAGTTGGTTCATTTTTGTACGGAGAAGCATCTTCCATAGAAACATCTTGAATGTCTGGTTCCGTGGTCGAAAGAGGAGATCGCGGTGACCAAGGTGTCGTTGAAGCTGGCGGTTGATTAAATGGAGATAAAGTCGTTCCAAGTCGATTTGAAAATGGTGATGGCGAGAATGCTGGGGCTGGGGTAGACATACTGCCGAAAGTTTCTAAAATAGCGTCTGAGAGAACGTACAAACATTAGAACAGGAAGCACACATACGTTTCAGAGGAGTACGAAATGGTGAATCTTCCCCAATTACATTCCTATTTTTATCTGTAAATTCAAAATCCATAGGAGCCTCCGTCGAGCGTCGTTCATAGCGTACATTCATCGTCAGAATTTGTAAGAGGGGAAGGTGGAGCGAAAGGACGAAAAAAAAGACGCGTGGAATTCAAAAAGTGTCCCACGTGACACGACTCGGACTCAACATTTTCTGTCCTCCCAGTCATGCTGGGATTACGAAGTCTTTCAAAACATGCATCCAAAAGGATACCAAAAAGTTGTAATTATTATCATCCTCTAGCCTCAAATTGGGGATCTCCAGCCGCTTCCGGTCTAGTTCCAATTGTAATCGAACAAACGGTAAAGCCTTTTTCATTCCAGTACAGAACAACTTTTATTTGTGTTTATAGGGACGTGGTGAACGATCATATGACATCTTTTCTCGTCTATTACGAGAAAGAGTAATAATGTTATACGGACCTGTAATGACTCTATCTTTTACATCACCCATTCCCTCCAATTAACGGGAACAATCCCCACAGATTCGAGATTCTGAATCAGCTCTAACAGTCGCACAACTGCTTTTCTTAGAAGCTGAAGAACAATCAAAGCCTATACATATTTATATCAACTCTCCTGGTGGAAGTGTTAGTGCTGGTTTAGCGATATACGATACCGTACGTTTTTACCCATCGATTCATCCGTGCGTCTCATCGCTCAAAATTTTCTCTTCTCAGATGCAGGTTCGCTCGTGATTCGTTATCTTTCTTTTTAATTAAAAGTCTGTGACCCCCCTATAAATAGTATGTTTCATCACCGATTCATACCTACTGTATAGGTCAAGCATGCTCAATGGGTTCCCTATTACTGTCAGCTGGTAAACCTTTCTACGCATTTTTGTTAGCCTGCGATTTCTAATACCGTTTCCTCAGGTGCACCTGGGAAACGTCATTGTCTTCCTCATGCAAGCATTATGATCCACCGTATGCAATCATAACTCATAGGACAGTCAATACATCTCATCTGACAAATTCGTGTTCAGAGCCATCTGGTGGTGCTTCCGGACAAGCCAGTGATATTGCCATTCATGCAAAGGAGATATTACGTGTACGTGAAGCATTGACAGAGATATACAGTAAACACTGTTCGAGAGAAGGAGAGAAGAAAGAAGATGCTTTAACACGGTTCAGTTAGTCTTACACTTCTTTTGATATAACTCCGTCGTTTCTGATGTTTTCTATATTAGACACCGCATTGGAACGTGATTATTTTTTGACAGGTATATTGAACCTTCCTTGTTAGCTCTTCTTCAAGCGGCGTTAATCCATTTTATTTTCTCTGTAGCCCAAGAAGCAAAAGATTTCGGTCTAGTAGATGCCATCCTAGAACAAAGACCGGTCACCACACCCGAGAATACAGAAACACGGAAAGATACCAAGGACAAGAAAAAATAAATTAAAAAAACACAAAGGTTTTACATTGCTTGATAATTTAGAAAGTATTTGTAATTGGAGTGTCGTGATCGATCTCTCATACTGTGATATCAGAACTTCCATGTCTTTTTGTGTTTCGCTAATAGCATACGAGATATGAGAAGAAGAGCAACTCCGCCATAGACGATTACCTGAATAAAAGTTTGAATTATAGCTGCTGTTTGATAGAAGATAGTTAAAAAAAGAACGCACAGCGGCGGCGATGATAGCGTTGTTCCACTTATATCGCGGAGCATCCACGATCGCTCCGAAAACGGGCTGCGCAACAAGAACGAAGAAGCTCTCAATAAACATTGTGTAACCCAATGCAACACTGATTTTCGAATTAAAAATTCTGAAAATACCGACGACAGTTGGTTAGAGAACTTACCCCATTTCGTTAGGGTTATCTACATATGCAGATATACTCGAGGCTGCTAGTGCTGTATCTATAACACGAAGAAGTCACATATATATATAATCTTAAAAATAAAATGGGACATACATGCTCCCGAAAAGAACCCATACAAAATTGTGAACGCAATTAAGCCGTGTACAGTGGTTGCTTTGATCATTACGAACGTGGTGGACCCCATCAGGATGGTTGATAGTAAAACGACTAATTTGAGGCACTACATTAAGCTTCATCTCGGAGTAGGAGATAGGTGATATCTCACCATTTACGTAGCCATATCGATCGGCCATCAGGCCTGCAACGATTCGGCCCGCTATGGTCATGGCATTCAAGATAGTTATCTTTGTAGGACATTAAATTGTGGAAGCGGATTCATGACGTCAACTCACCGAATAGAATGCCAGGTTCGTAGATATTCCATGAAGAATGGCAAAGAGCTGAGTATAAAAGACTTTGATGTCTGGTGTCAGAAACGGCACGAAGTTGAATTGGGGGTTTGTGGCTCACATGGGAAGAAAGCGCTGAAAAGGAAAAGGGATGTCCTAAAGAAAGAGTATAAGGAATGCAATAAAAAAAGAATAAAATTATCATCGTACCCTAGGATACCGAGAAGTAAGGGAATATTCGTGACTATCTTTTTTACATCTGGCTTCGGCTGAGGACCTGGTCTAAGTCTTTTAGGCGGAAGCCGCGGTTTCATAAGAAGATTCCCAATAATGGCCAGAATCAGAAAGATGAAGCCGAATATTCTATGGCATATCTTGAGTGGTGACACTTCTATTCGTTTTCTGTACTAGGAAACATACCGAATCCCCCAAGCAAATCCCACTTTCCCATTAATGAGATGATTTAAACCAATGGTTTGAATTATTGCACCACAGGCAGCACCTGATCGCGTGAACAAAAATTAGTGTTGAGGGCGGGTGTAGTAATAATACACTTACCTGTCGAGGATAGTCCTACTGCTAAAGCTCTTCGACGTTTGAAGTAATGGAAGGCAAGCGTCAAGGAAGGTACGTATATCAATCCCATTCCTATACCAACACCAACACCTTGTGCCAAAAAGACTTGATAATAGTTATGCGGTTGTGCAAGCGAAAGCATGAAGTATCTTAAGGAATCATTTTTTTTTTCTTAATTATCGACGGTCAAAGGCAAATTATGCCATATTAATGCTCACGAAAAGATATATATGGCTGAACCAAATCCTACTAAATGATGGAAATATCCGTCATCGAATAATTTCCCGATGGGGAGACCGAAAAAGAAGATAAGGAAGAGTTGAATACTTCCTATCCATGCTATTTTGGAAGGACTATCTTCGCTAAGGAATATTCTCTGAGAATCGAGTGAGCTGAACAATTGGTGGGTTGAATATGAGGAGACCAACCGTATAATGGTCTTGGTAGACACCGAACGCATAGATGGCCCCCTGAAATATATATAGTTGATTAAAGGATCAACAGATTAGAACATCATTACCCCCCAGCGACAGCAGCCCAAGCTCTCGTACCACCTTCTGGAAAATCTTCAATCTCGGTCTCGATTGATTCTTTTCGGAGAGGTTGACTCTGCTGCGGAGAACTTAATTCCAATAATGATTCGGTTTCAGGAAGCGTCTCCCTCCTGTAGTGTTTTTGGTCTTCAGTCTCTGGTAATCGTTCCATGGCACAGGCACTTGGGGGTGGTTTCAGAGATTCGGAGTGGGATAAGTATATCAGTATTTATTTCCGGCAGTGAAAAACCCCCGTGGAACGGCCGGGGGAAGGTGGGCCCACTATTGGGGGGTATGGGTGGGCAGGGTAGGACTTGTGAATATTTAATGGAGTAGAGCAGCCAGTGTAGTCATTTAATTCATCTTCCACATTTTGTGAGTTATAGATCTACTTCGCCACGAAAGGAGATCACATAAAAACGCGAAATGAATTGTTATTACACCTTTGAGAGAGGCCAAGTCCGAAATCTACAAGCTTTAATTAGAGCTCGTCATATTATTGATATATTATTAGTACCTCCCGATTTGGGGAAAACGTAATTTAGGGGTGGTCAGATTCTAAGGGTTGTTCAAACCCGACCCTACATCCCCACCGTTAAAAAGGAAGCCGAGATGGAGTAAGATCATCCGCGGCTTTCGCGTCCAGACAACTTGTGCGCAGTGGAGAACTTTTAACGGAAACATTTCTTATAATTGGGTCAGCATTCAATGTTCAGCGCAATCAACAGACAGTAAAATCCGCATAGGCATGCTGGGCGAGAGCAGAGGCTCCCTTTCACCGAAGTATCACGTAATCCCGTTGTGATGCATGCAACACGTGATCCTCTGCCGGATCAGAGGCAGTCTTCCTGACCCTTCTGCCTAGATGGTGTACAATGAGCTTGAAATTTGAAAGTTAAGGAGATTAAGAATAGTAACTAGTGACCGAGGCTGTATGATGAATGTTGGATTATGCCGATATTGGGGTATTACAATAACCATCGGCCTATTCTGGAATCTGGATAATTTCACATAAAACCCGACAGGACAAGTACATGGTGCCAGCACTGAAGTACTGATGATTCACCAAATATAAATTTGCAGACGGGGGTAAAACAAAGGCGGAACTGTTCCATATGAATAATATTATTTTTTCTATTTATATAATATTTAACCGGGAGAAGAAAGTCAGTCTTTGAATTAAATTCCCCCAGGTGAGAAAACCATTAAGTATATCGCTCCAGTGGTACATGTTATATCACCCCTTTTCCTGACATTAACGGACAGATTTCATAATCATCACTCAAATTTCCTTCGGTTAATTGGGAATCTCTTTCAAATACCATTAACTAGCATCAGTAAAACTGGAAACGACGTGCTCCAGGTACTTCACCAATGACAGCTCTTTCACATGATCCAGAGTTCCCAATTTAATAGGACGTTCTCCCAAAATCTTCTCAGAATCCTCCTGAGCCAGCCAGGAGCACTAATGCTACTGATCTAGATTTTACCCTTCCCTACAGTAATATCGCTGTAGTAGAGTGACAAACTAGGGATTTTGGTAATAAGTATTTTAACGGATTCAGACCTCTTCCATTGACTCCTTTTGGTTCTGGTTCTGTCTGTTAAAATAATAATTTCACACCATTGACAATGTCGATCTCATCATCGCTATAGCTGTGCTCCGCTCCTAATTCAACTTGAACTGAACTGGGAATATCACTGATATGTTGCTTGGTCGGGCGCGATTTAGCCCATATTAATGGTTCAGCGCCTTGAAAAGTTAACCGTGACGAGGCAGATGGGTAGTTCAATTAAACATTTGAACTAGTCAATATCAATCTGTCAGTAGCCTCTCATTTATCTTCATTGGAACGCCTGTCACCTCGTTGTTATTCTTGCACAGGTTTTTCAATACGTCTCATTTCTGTTAGCTTCAGGCTGTAGAATTTCATATATATCTCAATGGCGAAACTACATATGTTTCGACTCACAAGAATTCAAATCCAACGACACTCACAACCACTCACTGTTAACTAGAGACAAGAATGGATCAAGCCCTTGCAAGTCAGATCATAAGTGAAGCATACGTATTGTATGTATTAACTAATAGGGGCTTGTTTTACCTTTTAATTACAAAACCTGCAGTACCGTGAAGACGTACGCATTATTTGGAGCTCTTAGTAGGTCATTCAAGCTCAAATACAAGATTTAACCTCTCACTGTATTATATTGAATAGCAATTTTTACTTATGCGTCTTTTCTTCATTTCTCGGATGAAGTGGAATACATGTGGAAGGCCAAGTTTACATTACCAACTTATCTTTACTTGTTTTCCAAATACCCTGTTTTCTTTTTTCTATCTCTATCATTGTTCACACTTCTTGCACCAGATTTGGTAACTCCAAAAATATTCTCACTCGTGTTCTTTTCTAACTGTTATACAGTCTTTAAGGTACTTGTACCCGGATACCTGAAAGACGAAAACTTGACATTTTGGTCATTCAGTCTATGCAATCATCTAGGCACCTTGATAGGAGTTATAGGTATTTTTCCGTTGTTTGGAATTCAAGGTATTTCATTCCAATGTTTTCATTTCGAGAATACTAGTAGCATTTCTGAAGTTGTGTAGGATTAATCTCAATTCGGACTTGTGCTATATATCAAGGATATCGACCAATGACAATAGCCTTATCTATAACATTCTTGATTGCTGTCGTTTCGACGTTATACGGTTTGAAATTGTTTTGAGTGATATAGATATTTATATGCTAACTATGTCCACGCAGCATTCGCCACTCCATTTTGTAGTTCGGAACCGTAACTGATCTCCCATTGTTTTTAATATTCTTCGTTGGTCATTGACAATCTCCCACCCTTTCCCCCTTTTTTTAGTAGTAAGTAAGAAAAAAAACTCTGGTGATGATATTTCTAAAGTCTTGAATGTATTCTTATAGATGTTACCCTCAGTCGCATACATGATCTCGCATTGGTTTTTTCAGACACACTTGCATTTATTGGAGTTATTTATCATACTTGGGGGTTATGGAAGTTGAAGCGAGGTTTAGGTTTACCAAGCAATGAAGGCCTTGCTACGTTGCTCCTACAACAGGGTAAGTCCACTCTCAGCACTAATAGCATTGCAACATAAATATTTTTTTTGTCAGGTATTCTGAGATTCTCGTGTGTAACATTTGTTGTCCTGTTTCAATAGGACTAACTTCTTTTCAAAGCTTTGTACTTGTCATTGTAACTATAACCCTTTTGATAGAAACTGTGAGTCACAATATTACCTTTAATTTTGACAGTTCGAACCCACCAATATTGTCTACAGTTTGGAGTGGCAAGAACATCCGTTCAATTCCATTTTGATCACCAAATGACTCTTTTTAAAACCAGGATATTGCAAATGACCTTGCGATCTTTCAAGATGTGTATGAAATTTCCATCTAACCATTGTTACACGTTTTTTCACGAACTTGTTCTGTTTCAGACTCTCGTCACTACTTTTGTGCAAATTCACAATAGACCTCCGTCGACGGAATCAACGAAAATCAGTTTCCTACCAATCCGAAATTTTACCCAATATATCATTTCATGAAAATCCTGCACAATCTATACACTTTGCGTTGGGGCAGCTACACAAGACTATTATCACCGAAATGGGCGAAAGGAATAATTCAAGTTTGTGGGAACGAGATCATTCGCCGGATGGTTCTCATGGCACTGATTTAGGTGTGATTACATATCATACTTTATTCCTTGAAAATGGCTGACATAAACTCTGTTCAAGATCATGAGTAGGCTCAAGTCCCAACCTCCTTGCGTAGATATTTTGTAAACCACTTTCGTTACCTGATTCACCTTCTGTCAGGATACTTTTCATAGTCGAATCAAAATATTGTCTAAACTGCATAGAATCATATTGCTTAATTTATAAGCAATGTGTGTACGAGACATGCAGGACTTTTTTGATTTTGGCAGCTGGAAGAGAACGAGCAAAGTACAGAATACAGAAATAGCGTATTGTTTATCTTTTATACTCCAGCCAGACATTAAAGACTCCGGGTCAAACCCTCCACGTCTTCCTCTGTCTGACCAACATCGTACGAGATACCAGAATCATAACCAAGCCACTATAAAAGATAATCTATATTAAAATTTCAGCTCACTTTGTGTTATTTGGAGAAAAAGGAAATTTGAGACGCACACTGACGGCAACGATGGCTCTGTTCCATCTGTATCGCGGTGCATCTACAATAGCCCCAGCAACAGGCTGCGCGATGAGTACAAAAAAACTCTGGAGAAATGTCGCATAACCCAATGCAAAACTAATGGTACATGATTAAATTCAAAGAAATGGAAATATTAAGATAATTTTTAAAACTCACCCGACTTCATGGGTGTTGTCCACATATGCGGATACAGCAGAGGATCCGAGCGAGAAATCTGTAACGTCGAAGAAGAAAAAAAAAGGGGATCAGGGGAAGAGGAACCAAAATTGTTGAGACATACACCCTCCCGAAAAGAAACCATACAGAATTATATATGCAATCAGACCACTTGGGTTAGTTGCTTTGATCATCACAAAACTGATGATACCCAAAAAGAAAATTGATACCAAGACGGCTATGACAGTATTTCATTTTCTGTTTAGATTTTGAAGAGATTTGGGATTTTACCGTTGACGTAGCCGTATTTATCGGCGAATAAACCCGACATAATTCGGCCTAGTATAGTCATGGCGTTTAGGATGGTTAACTTTGGAAGAGATTAGTAGAATGGTGCGGAAGTAGTATTTGTGGTTGTGTGGCGACGTACGGAGTAGAATGCCAAATTTGTAGAGATTCCATGAAGGATAGCAAAGAGTTGAATATAAAAGACTAACGTCCGATGTCGGGTCAACGAGGGACAAATGCAATGAACATTGTAACTTACGCGGAAAGAAAACGCTGAAGAGCATGAGGGCCAACCTAAACAAAAGATGAATGAGGGGAGTGACAGAGGAATACTTTATTATCACACCCTAAGATCAACAGAAGTAGAGGAATATCCTGAACAATCTTTTTAACATCCGGTTTCAGTTGATTCTCAGGTCTCCGTTTTCGGGGAAGAAGACGCGGTCGCATTAAAACATTTCCAATAATTGCCAAAATTAAGAATATAAAACCGAAGATGCTATGGATCATCATTAATAACAGTATATGTATGTGTATCAATCGAGAGAGCATACCGGACTCCCCAGGCAAATCCCACTTTTCCGTTAATGAGATGATTGAGACCAATGGTTTGGCATATAGCACCGATGGCGGAACCTTGTCATATCGGCAAAAGTCTTTAACAAGAAGTGACACTTGACCTACCCGTTGAAATGATTCCTACTGCTACACCTCTTCGACGCTTAAAGTAATGGAAACCGAGCGTCAACGAAGGTAGACATATCAGCCCCATCCCTATACCAACACCCACACCTTGAGCCAGGAAGACTTGATAGTAGTGATGTGGCTGAGCAAGTGAGAGCATGAAGAACCTAGGTGTTGTTAGTAAAGAAAAGAATGTTATGTTTTTATCTTTGCTTACGAGAAGAGATAAATCACGGAACCGGTAATCATTAAATGATGGAAATATCCTTCATCAAACAGTTTTCCGGCAAAAAGTCCAAGAAAGAATACAAGAAAAGGTTGGAGGCTCCCTATCCATGCTATTTGGGAAGGACTATGTTCGCTGAGAAATATTCTCTGACGGCCAGAAGGTAAATATAAATAATATGTTGTGTAGATCTACTAGCGGGGGGAAAACACTTACTGTGTAAAAGTCTTGGTAAACACCGAAAGCATAAATGGCTCCTTGTGAAATAAACACCATGCAAAAACTGAAAGTATTACGGTTGATAAAAGGATAGTAAAAAAGATGATAAAGGAACAACATTACCTGCCAACGACCGAAGCCCAAGCTTTCGCACCTCCTTCTGGAAAATCATCGATCACAGTCACTTTTTTTGGTGCCTCGGTTGTGTTCTTCATTAATGGATACTGAGGAGGTATTTTTGATAATACTTGTGTTTCGCAAACCGTTGTCGTGCCTCTGTTAAAATCGCTATTTATGGTCTCCATCTCCATTTCCATAGGTCAGGTCGTGTTGAGGGAAGTACTTTCACACTTTCAAGAACTGGGGTCCACCTCAAATACAGCGAGTAAATAAGGGTCACATCGAAAGATGGGGTAAAGTGCATGACACAGAACTGGGCAGAGTGGGCCGAGATCCGTGTGTCGTCGGACACTGCGACGTATTGTTTTTTGTGTTGTTGTTCTGTGTTAGCACAAAGTTTTTTTGCGTGCATGTCAGTTTATTTTGACAACTCATCTCTGAGATCCTTACTAAGGTTTGGGGGTGTATAGTAGAGGACGAAAAGGGCCCTTAGTAAGCGGCAAAATCCCGCTTACGTTAGGGCAAGCAACCCGCTAACCTCTGCGGGTTATAGGTGTGTAAGTAAAGGATTTATTCTTGAAGTTTTCCTCAAACCTTTTCTTTCACCATTTGATCGCTCTTAACTTTCAAAAGCATATTACTTTCAGCCCGGTCTCCTCTAATTGAGCTATCGCGATGTTGAGAATATTACAGAAGCATTGACAGCGTATTGTTTGTATTCTTAAACAGATAGTGTTGTTTTAAATAATCTATAAATAATCATCCAAAGAAAGAGGCCATAGTGGTCATAAGCAAGTTGGATATAACGGGATTGTTGGGTTGTGGATTCCAATAGGCGATAAAGCCGGATCAAACCTTCCATGTCTTCTTCTGTCTGACCAACATCATACGAGATACCAAAATCATAACCAACCCACCGTAAAAGATGATCTATATTGAAAATTTTCAACTCACTTATTTCCTAAAAATCTTTAGACGCACATTGACAGCAATGATAGCTCTATTCCATTTGTATCGTGGTGCATCTACAATAGCCCCAGCAACAGGTTGTGCGACGAGCACAAAGAAACTCTCAATAAATGTCGCATAGCCGAATACAAAGCTAATGGTATATGGTTCAATTTAAAAAAAAAAGTTAAATAATTTCAAAACTCGCCCGATTTCATGGGTATTGTCTACATATGCGGATATAGCAGAGGATGCAAGCGAGAAATCTACAATGTTGAGAAAGATTCAGTGGGAAGTTGAACTCTAAGATTGTTGAGAGAGCGAGACGAACATCCTCCTGCGAAGAAACCAAACAAAATTGTGAATGCAACCAAACCATTTTCACTGGTTGCTTTGATCATTACAAAACTGATGATACCCATGAAAAAACTTGATATCAAGAGAGCTATAAACAACATTCATTTTCGTTCAGATCTCAAATATGTAGATTGAAATCTCACCATTAACGTAACCGTATCGATCGGCAAATACACCCGACATTATTCGGCCTACTATAGTCATGGCGTTTACGATGGTTATCTTTTTACGGGGTTAGTAAATGGAAGCATTTGTGGTGACAACAACGTACGGAGTAGAATGCCAAGTTTGGAGAGATGCCGTGAAGAATAGCAAAAAGCTGAATATAGAAGACTAATATTGTCCACGGTCGGTAAACGACCGGGTCAAATATACAACCAACTGTTTGTATTGAAACTTACATGGAAAGAAAACACTGAACAGCAAGAATGACGATCTAAACAAAAGTTTGAGAGTTTGAGAAGGAATGACAAAAAATTACTTTCATTAACGTACCCTAAGATCGACAGAAGTAGTGGTATGTCCCGAACAATCTTTTTAACGTCTGGTTTTGGCTGACTTGGTCTAAGTCTCCTGGGAGGAAGACGAGGTCGCATTAAAACATTTCCAATAATCGCCAAGACCAAGAAAATAAAGCCGAAGATGCTATGGATTATCATCATGAATGGAATGGCATACGCAGATTTGTCAATCGAAAGCATACCGAACTCCCCAGGCGAATCCTACTTTTCCATTGATGAGATGATTTAAACCAATGGTTTGGCATATCCCACCAACAGCGGAACCTTGTTATATTGATAAACATGATAATAGTTTATAGAAAATAACACTTTGGCTTACCGGTTGAGACTATTCCAATCGCAACACCTCTTCGACGTTTAAAGTAATGGAAACCGAGCATGACCGAAGGTAGATATACCAATCCCATCCCCAAACCAACACCTACACCTTGAGACAGGAAGACTTGATAATAGTTATGTGGTTGAGCAAGTGAGAGCATAAAGAATCTAGGTATTCGTATTCTCTGCTATTAGTAATGAAAGCAAAGTTATGTTTTATCTTTACTTACGAGAAAAGATAAATCACGGAACCGATGATTATCAAATGATGAAAATATCCCTCGTCGAATAGTTTTCCGACAAAAAGCCCAAGAAAGAATATGAGGAAAAGTTGTAGACTTCCTATCCATGCTATTTGGGAAGGACTATGTCCGCTGAGAAATCTTCTCTGATGACAAGAAGATAAGCAGATTCACTAAGACTCAGAGGGTAAATAAACACTAACCGTGTAAAAATCTTGATAAACACCAAAGGCATAAATGGCTCCTTGTGAAAGAAATACCATGAAAAAACTGAGAGTATTACGGTTAGTAATGAAAGATAGCAGGAAATGGGATACTGGAATATCATTACCTGCCAATGACCGAAGCCCAAGCCTTCGCGCCTCCTTCTGGAAAGTCATCAACCTCAGTCTCTTTTTTAAATCCCTCTGTCGTGTTTCCAGTCGGTGGATAAGAAGGAACACCTAACAATGACTGAGTTTCTGGAACCGTCGTGCCTCTGGTTAACGTGCTCCCTTTACCCTCCATCTCCATAGGTTATGATACTGTACAATGTGCACTTTCAGGAATCGAAACTGGAGTTTTCGTCTGATGTAAATACGATGATTGGAATCGCCGTCACCGTAGGGTGCAGCAAGGGCTATGACGAAGCTCCACATTACTATTTAAGATCGACTAAGCCCACGGAGATAGATGAGGATACAGAACCGGGCAAAGTACGTATGCCGAATGATGCAGGCGAAGGCTGACTGTGCGGCAGGGACCAAAGCTTGGGTTTAGTTCTGTCGAATATAGTGGATTTAATAGATGATTATCGTCATAAAAGAAATGTGTAAGAATTTATTTGTTTATATTATTTCTATTAATTTTTCTTTTCATAAATGATTATGAAATAAAAATACGCATTCCACGCCCAGGTTGGGTGCGCCAAGCTACAGGAGGACCTTCCTTGCTCGACAATTGTAAAGTATATTATTTTCCGCCCTGTCTCTTCCAATTTATCACAATGTTTGTACTGTCAACCCCTGGCGTTTTATTCGTCTAATTCAGATACATCTGGTTTATTCCTTTCGTTTTTTTTTGTTACATAACAATGGAAATTTTAGATTGCTATTGACAAGACTCGACGAGCTCTGCGGGAAAAATGAGCAAATTACAGAAATAGCGTATTGTTTATGACGCGACTATACAATCGTCTAAAGAAAGAGGTCACAGCGGTCATAAGCAAGTTGGATTGAAAACTTGGATTCCAACAGACAATAAAGCCGGATCAAACCTTCCATGTCTTCTTCTGTCTGACCAACATCATACGAGATACCAGAATCATGGTTAAACCACCGTAAAAGATGATCTATATTGAAATTTCAGCTCACTTCGTTCCAAAATAATCTTTTAGACGCACGTTGACAGCGATGATAGCTCTATTCCATTTGTATCGCGGTGCATCTACAATAGCCCCAGCAACAGGTTGGGCGACGAGTACAAAAAAACTCCCGATAAATGTCCCATAACCAAATACAAAGCTAAATGATACACGAGTTCCAATATAAATAAAATAAAATAAAATAGTAAGATGATTTCAAAAACTCACCCGACTTCATGGGTATTGTTTACATATGGGGATATAGCAGAGGTCGCAAGCGAGAAATCTATAATGTTGAAAAATATTAAGCGTAATAAGATTATTGAGAGAACGAGACAGACATGCTCCCGAAAAAAAACCAAACAAAATTGTGAATGCAATCAAACCACTTTCATTAGTTGCTTCAATCATTACAAAACTAATGATACCCATAAAAAAACATGATATCAAAAGAGCTATAAACAACATTCATTTTCATTCTGGATTCTAAATATATTGAGATCTCACCATTGATGTAACCGTATCTATCCGCAAATATACCCGACATTATTCGACCTACTATAGTCATGGCGTTTATGATGGTTATCTTTTTTACGGAATTAATAGAGGGAAGTATATATGGTGACCACGTGTACGTACGGAATAGAATGCCAAATTTGTAGAGATTCCATGAAGAATAGCAAATAACTGAATATAGAAGACTAATAATGTCCCGGGTCGGTCAACGAGGGTTTAAATACAACCAACTGTTTTTATTTTAAACTTACATGGAAAGTAAACACTGAACAGTAAGAATGACGATCTAAAACAAAAGGTTGAGAGATGGTGTGACAAAAAAGGAATACTTTTTTATTAGCATACCCTACGATCGTGAGAAGTAGTGATATATCCCGAACAATCCTTTTAACGTCTGGCTTTGGTTGATCTGGTCTAAGTCTCCTGGGAGGAAGACGAGGTCGCATTAAAACATTTCCAATAATTGCCAAAACTAGAAATATGAAACCGAAGATACTGTGAATTATAATAAAGAAATGGCATGCCGGTGTTATCGATCAAAACCGTACCGGACTCCCCAGGCAAATCCCACTTTTCCATTGATGAGATGATTTAAACCAATGGTTTGGCATATTCCACCGACAGCCGAACCTTGTCGCATTGACGAAATTATTTTTTTACGAAGTGACCGTTTGACTTACCGGTTGAGATTATTCCTACTGCTAGACCTCTTCGACGTTTAAAGTAATGAAAACCGAGCATTACCGAAGGTAGATATACCAATCCCATCCCTAAACCAACACCCACGCCCTGAGCCAGGAAAACTTGATAGTAGTTATGTGGTTGAGCGAGTGAGAGCATGAAGAATCTATTAGGTACCTACAACTATCAGTAAAGAAAGGAATGTTTTTGATCTTTACTTACGAGAAGAGATAAATCACAGAACCGGTAATTATTAAATGACGGAAATATCCCTCGTCGAATAGTTTTCCGACTAAAAGGCCGAGAAAAAATATGAAAAAAAGTTGGAGACTTCCTATCCATGCTATTTGTGAAGGACTATGTTCACTGAGAAATATTCTCTGATGACAAGAATGTAAGTAGATTCACTAGGACTTGGAGAGTAAAGAAACACTGACCGTGTAAAAATCTTGATAAACACCGAAGGCATAAATGGCTCCTTGCGAAACAAACACCATGCAAAAACTGAAAGTATAAGTTAAAGATAGCAGAAAAAGATGATAATGGAATATCATTACCTGCCAACGACCGAAGCCCAAGCCCTCGCGCCTCCCTCCGGAAAGTCATCAATCCCAGTCACTTCTTTAAATGCCTCTGTCGTGTTTCCAGTCGGTGGATAAGGTATATCTAATAATGACTGTGTTTCTGGAACCGTCGTGCTTCTGGTTAACTTGCTCTCTTTACTCTCCATCTCCATGAGTTATGATACTGTACACGTACAGTGTACACTTTCCAGAATCGAAACTAAGGTTTCCGCCTTATGTAAATACTAAATTCGGGGATTAGAATCACCGTAGGGTGCAGCAAGGGTCACGACGAAGCCCCACATTACTGTTTTCAAATCGAGTAAGTGCAGGTAAGTGCATAGAGATACAGAACCGGGCAGAGGACGCCGAAGGAACCATGTGAATGTCGACCATCTTACTAGTAGCTTCACCCGAATATCATGATACTATCTGTTGTCTGTCGTCGAGCATTCTACGACATATTCGTATTTTCCGTGTCAGTAGTAGTGTACGGCTTGTCTCTGTAAAACCTTGATCTATCTTTTAATTATAACTCTAAAAGTCGGAGTAGGTGTTAATCTTGACCGGAGCCTTGTGGTGTATTTTGCACGAACAAAGCTTTAGTAAGCGGCTAGATGCCGGTCATACCAGGGCTTGTTATGTAACGTTCGTGCTTTAGTAAGGTAGACGACTTACAAACTCGGACAACATCACGTGATCAGCGTGACATCCCCAATTATGGAGCGCACATATAATAGAGCCTTCATTTTTTATAAAAATCCTTACATGGATTGATAGATCTTACTAAGACTTAAATTATCAAAAAATCTTGAATGATTGTGCGAGAATAAATGAGTAGTTCCCAAATTTCTTGTTAATAGGTTTGATTCCGCTCTGATGGCCCAGAATTACCCTATTTCGACATCTCATTGGTTTTTTGATCACAAAGGTTGAAAAAAATTCACTGCACTCTTACAATATGTTTAAATGGATCTATGTAACAAAAATCCTCTTTATCTAGTAGAAATGACTCCAAGTACTGGCGTGCTGCCAAATTTGGGTAATAAAAGTAACAAAAGTCACGTTCACGTGATGTTGACCGAGTTTGTGAGTCGTCTACCTTAAATACCAGTTACTCAGTTCCTGCCAATGTTCTGAATTCTGCAGTACTTTGTATCGCTAAAAAACACCTAAAAGCATAAACTATTGCAACCGGTTTCATTTGTCGTCAAATTCCTTATCGCATTGACACTGGCCGACCGTCGCTCATTCCTGAATTTATCAAGCTCGGAAGCCCTAGTGGTAACTTAATGATTTGCTTGAGGTGGCTTTGGCCTACTCTTTTTAAGAGCCGGGCCAGATGACGCTGGCTCTGGCTTGGCTTAGCTTGGCCCTGGCTCAGGCCATGGCTTTCAAGAGTATATATATAAGCAACAGGAAATGTTTATTTACTATGAAAAAATGTAGAGTTCACTGCTCTTTTTCTTCACTATTCAAGATTACCTTCGAAGGCACTGCCTGTGCATCAGTTTATTGGTCAGAATGTGAGTATATGTACTCCCTCACAGACAGGAGTCAGAGGACCAGCTTGACTACCCACCACCGAAACCTTGAAATTAGATAGAAAAAGGGAGAAAGCAAATATATAAGTTATTTAGTAAGCTATATTATGGTGAGTTTTACCTAAATGGCTCGTGATTCTTGGGATTTTGGTGACAGTTGAGTGACTTTATAGACTATTATTCTAACACGAAAAAGCCATGGCCTGAGCCGTGGCTTTTGGCTTAATGAACTCTCAGGCAGGGCCAACTGACTCTGGCTTTTGCTGGCTTGGCCCGGCTCTGGCACTGTGAAATCCTGGCTTGGCCCGGCCTGGCCTTGGCTTCAGGACAGAGACAGGCAAATCATTACCCTGGTTTCGAGCCATGTTTATAAGGTACAGCAGCTTTTTGCCGAGGTTTTCGACGAATTTCTGATAGGGATCCAGCTTCCACGTGCCGATATAGTTTGTCAATACCCGGTTCCCTGTTCCACAAAGGAGTATAATTGCTTCTAGCCCCGTCTCCTCACAAGTTATCTTAATTATGCCCCCTGGCATCTTCTTCATCTTCAAATTTGTCCAAAAACCTTTATTCGCGACTATACTGGTCTATTCCCTTCGGAATTTTCTATTAACTGGAAACCAACCGTCCTCTTTGACATGGTCTTTTCTCTACTGCATTTATCCTATAAGCGTTTTTGTTCGAGGGACGATTCGAGGAATACGGCGGAAACGAGAAATGAAAGAATTAGGTGCTCGAGAGTTTCCTTCTGTCCATTCAAACCTTCCAATGGGTATAAGTATAATGTACAAATCAGTGCAAGGTTTCTTACACAGCCAACTTGGTAACTTGTTTTATTATTATTATTATCTCCTTTAATCAATACCATCAGGTGAAATAGCAACCGCATGGCAAGAGCAATATGGATCTACTTTCAGCATCGAGGTTCTTGGAGACTATAGTGTGAGTTATTACATATATCATTGAATAACTTCCCGGATATAATAAGTGATATACGATTTTAGATTGTTACATTCGAACCCGAACATATCAAAGTAAGGCGATATTAGCTCTTTTAACCTAGCCGCTGCTTATAATAAGAACATGCTTTCTACCAATTTTGACAACTTCGAGAAAGGCCCTCGCTTTCGAGAGATGTTCCGCTTGGTTCTGGGAAATGGTGTATTCAATGCTGACGGTGACATATGGAAGTGGGTATCAAACTTTTCATATTCCTATACTTTTTTCCCTTATCCTCATTATCTTAGGTTTCACAGGGCTATGACACGCCCGTTCTTCGTTCGGGACCGAGTGACCGATTTCGACATCTTTGATCGCCACGCTGATATTGCTGTCAACAAAATGATTGAGCGATTATCCGAAGGAGAACCTATAGATTTTCAAGTAAGTTTTTTTTTTTTCAGATTAAAAAAGAGGTTTTTTTTCTATCTTTAACCCAACTCTCAGGACGTAATGTCGAGACTCACCCTGGATTCCGCAACTGAATTCCTATTCGGGTCTTGCGTGCACAGTCTGGCAGCTCCATTACCTTACGCTCATAATTCACCTCGCAAAACAGACGATAATAATAAAGTTTTACATAAAAACGATCGATTCGCGAAAGCATTGGCAGAGGCTCAAGCTGAAACTGCATTACGAACCAAATTGGGTGATCTATGGCCACTCAGAGACATTTTTGGAGATCGAATACAAGATTCCATGGCGATAATTAATGAATACATCGATCCTATTTTACAAGAGGCGCTTGAGAACAGGAAACCTAATGGAGGGGATACTCGGGCTGAGAACCTTCAAGGAGGACCAGAGACTCTATTGAGTCATTTAGTGCAAGAGACCGATGGTATGTTTTTTCCTACTTTTTCTTTCGACTGGAACTGACATGATTTAAAATTAGATATTGATATAATACGAGATGAGGTCATCAAGTGCGTACACAACTTATATACGAGGTTTCAATACTGAAACTGCACAAAGCATCATGCTTGCTGGTCGTGATACAGTAAAATTCATCACTATTTTCTCGAATCTACTTTCATTGATATATGATCCAGACAGCGAGCACCTTAACCTTTGTTCTTTACTGTCTCTCACAGCACCCTGATGTTTTGGCGACTTTACGGCATGAGATTCTAACAAAGATAGGTTTAAATCGTCCAACTTTCGATGACCTTAAAGAATGCAAATATCTCCGAGCTGTCATTAACGGTTAGTTATTTCATCCGAAGATTTCCTATATTTATATAAAAATTATTCGTCTAGAAACTCTCCGTTTATATCCTCCGGCGTATGTAATTTTAACTTGCCATTGTTCTTAACTTTACTTATTTAATCTCAGTCCGTTCAACGTTAGGTATTTCGACGAATTGACTCATTTTTAACTCAAACATATGTACTTCCCTACACTAGGGCTTCAATCGATTCAACGACATGGAAAGCAAAGGACGGGGGAAAACCTTACTATGTTCCTGCGGGATGCTTGTAAGTAAAAAAAAATAACGAGTTACTTCGACTAAATTTTTTAAATTTTATAGTGTCGCTTATTCTGTATTTGTAATGCACCGTAGAAAAGATTTATGGGGTCCAGATGGTATATATTTTAATTTCACACAAATTTTCGGCATTCATTGTCACTCGCAACTTGCAGCTCTCGAATATGACCCGAATAGATTTTTGGACGAACGAGTTCATAAAGTACATTTTATCCCTCCTTTTCCTATTCTTATTTAACTTTACTTCATCCCAAGTATTTAACACCCAACCCCTTTATTTTCTTACCCTTCAACGCCGGTAAAGAATTATAATAAATCCCCCGTTCAATTAAACTAACAATATACTTCAAGGTCCACGAATCTGTCTAGGACAACAGGTAAACTAGAAAATCAACACCTTGCCTAGCCCATCCTTTTTCATTGACTTTCCTTTTTTTTCCCGGCAAGTTCGCATATAACCAGACTTCCTTCGTTCTCGTACGATTACTCCAAGCCTTTGATACAATTACATTGGATGTTGATGCGCAACCATCGGATTCGAGGCCTCCTCCTGAATGGAAAGGAAGATCAGGTGTTCCGCGTGATGAGAAAATTTGGATGAAATCTCATTTAACGCTTTATGCGTATAAAGGATTGTGGTTGAGGATGACATTTGCGAATCAGTCTATACAATAGTGAGATGATCACAATTTGCGTTTTAGTGGTTTATTCCTAGAGTATTTTATTTATTTATGGGGAGGCATTGACCTTGAAATAATAAATTATACAAAATACAGAAGTAGTGTCTGATCGTTTATCGTTTTTTTTTTGACAGTAGAAGCACGGGGTCAAACCTTCCACGTCTTCTTCTGTCTCACCAACATCATGCGAGATACCAGGATGATAGCAAAGCCACCATAAATAATGACCTAAATTGAAATTTCAGCTTTTTTATTAAAAGGGGGAGGGGGGAAAAAGACTTTAGACCCACACTGACGGCAACGATGGCTCTGTTCCATCTGTATCGCGGTGCATCTACAATAGCCCCAGCAACGGGCTGCGCGATGAGTACAAAGAAACTCTGGATAAATGCCGCATAACCCAATGCAAAACTAAATGTTACATGATTAAATTTCAAATTCAAAAAAGAAATATCGGGGATAACTTCAAAACTCACCCGACTTCATGGGTATTGTCCACATATGCGGATATAGCAGAGGATGCAAGGGAGAAATCTAGATTCACCCAGAGGATGAACTCAAAAAAAAAACGATTGTTGAGAAAACTGGGACGTACATCCTCCTGCAATGAAACCATATAAAATTGTAAATGCAATCAAACCACTTTGGTTAGTTGCTTTGATCATCACAAAACTGATGATACCCAATAAAAAGCTTGATAGCAAGATAGCTTATAACAACATTTCATTTTGGTTTAGTTTTTTTTTTAATAGACTGAGATTTTTACCGTTGATGTAACCGTATTTATCGGCGAATAAACCCGATGTTATTCGGCCTAGTATGGTCATGGCGTTTATTATGGTTATCTTTGTAAGTAATTAGGAGAGGGATACGAAAGTTGTGGGGACAACAACGTACGGAATAGAATGCCAAGTTTGTAGAGATTCCATGAAGGATGGCAAAGAGCTGAATATAAAAGACTGATATTGTCCGGTGTCGGGTCAATGAAGGACAAATATAACCAACAGTTTGTAACTTACATGGAAAGTAAACGCCAAAAAGCAAGAGGGCCGTTCTAAACAGAATATTGATATCAAGAGGGGAAGAACATTTTATTAGCATACCCTACGATTGACAGAAGTAGAGGTATATCCCGAACAATCTTTTTAACGTCTGGTTTTGGTTGGTTTGGTCTAAGTCTCCTGGGAGGAAGACGCGGTCGCATCAAAACATTTCCAATAATTACCAGAACTAAAAATATAAAACCAAAGATGCTATAAATCATCTTGTCATAAATAATAGTTTATATCCATCGATCAAAAGTAATAAACATACCGGACCCCCCAAGGAAATCCAACTTTCCCGTTGATAAGGTGGTTTAGACCAATGGTTTGACATATAGCACCGATGGCCGAACCTTATCATGTCGATTAAAAAATATTTTAAAGTGACACACTTTGACTTACCAGTTGAAGCTATTCCAACTGCTACACCTCTTCGACGTTTAAAGTAATGGAAATTGAGTGTTATCGAAGGTATATATACCAATCCCATCCCTAAACCCACGCCTACACCTTGAGACAGGAAGACTTGATAATAGTTATGTGGCTGAGCTAGTGACAGCATGAAGAATCTGGGTGTTCGTATTATCAGCTGTTAGTAAAGAAAGGAATGTTTTTGATTTTTTTACTTACGAGAAAAGATAAATCACGGAACCGGTGATTATCAAATGATGGAAATATCCCTCGTCGAACAGTTTTCCGACGAAAAGGCCCAGAAAGAATAAAAGGAAAAGTTGTAGACTTCCTATCCATGCTATTTGTGAAGGACTATGTTCACTGAGAAATATTCTCTGATGACAAGAGGGTAAGCGGATTCACTAATAAGGGGGGGAACACACTAACCGTGTAAAAATCTTGATAAACACCGAAGGCAGAAATGGCTCCTTGTGAAACAAACACTATGCAAAAACTGACACTATTAAAGATAGCAGAAAGGATGATAATAGAAGGTCATTACCTGCCGACGACTGAAGCCCAAGCTCTCGTGCCTCCTTCTGGAAAGTCTTCGAACCCAGTCGCTCCTTTCGATGCCTCCGTAGTGTTTCCAATTGGTGGGTAATAAGGAGAAGGTATATCCAACAATGACTGAGTTTCCGGAATTGTCGCGCTTCTGGTTAACTTGCTGTTTTTACTCTCCCTCTCCATAGGTCTTTCAAGAATTAAAACCGTGTGGGTTTCCTTTCTTATGTAAATACGGCAATTGGGATTCCTGTTGGAGTGAGTAAAAGGGCCATGGCGAAGCCCCACATTATTACATAAAGTCGAGCAAGTGCATGCGGACGCGGAGCTGGGTAGAGTAGGCCGAATAAATTACGTGATTTCAATGTGTAGGGTGTTCACTGCATTTCGGCTTCCCCTTCATTATGGTAACCTTCGTGCGCGTAAGGCCAAGAAAGATGATTTTGATGATCCCACCCTCTATATTTTAGCCATTAGAATCCTAAAGAACGTACATATTCCGCGAACGAAGCCCTAAGAAATGTATACCCCAACCTGTGCGACATAAAAAATCCGCTTCATAAAAATCAAGAAAGAAAAAATGTACATGAAAAGTTCTATTAGATATAGCAAAATAAAGAGATATAAAAAGTCCAGTCCTTTCATCATTGGTATCCGCGACGTTCCTGTCCATCTTGTTGTCCACCATGTTCACGAACGGACTCAACCCAGGAGGGGTATAAAGATTCAGATCTCTGATTTATATGTGGTGGTCTTCGATAAGAAGTAGGAGGCCCACCTGTTGAATAATTATTGTTGCTGCGAATGGATGGAGTAGATATATAAATCGAATGGGTATCGCTATTGGACTGGGAACGAACGCTACTCCTAGATAATATTTAAAAGTCGACAAAAAGTATCCAAAAGAAAATGGTAACTAACCCATCGGTATACGTGACTGTTTGTATCACATTAAATTGTCGTGGAGATTGAGGTTGGGGTTCGGGCTCAAGGTGCGATTGAGATTGAGATTGAAATCGAGATTGAGGCCGAGGTCGGGGACCGCGTGGCAATGCCTGTTGTCGTTGTATTGGTTGTAATGGTTGTGGTCTTGGACGTGCATGCTGGGACCGTGGTAACCCTGCGGTTAAGGTTGAAGATGGGTGAACTTCCCGATTACCTGTGAAATATGCAAATTCCCTTTGTTGAGATGTAGGAGATGTACCCCCCATCCAACTCTGTAAACGGAGTGGTGAAATTGAAGCAAAAGCAGGTTCTGAGACTACTTTTATAGGACGTCTACGGCAGCAACAATCTCGACGGAGAACGCCTTTTGAGGGGAAGCGTGTTTAGTTTTCCTTTTCCTTTTCTTTGAAAAAGAGAGAAACATACATCGTATTAACGTCCAAAGGACAAATAAAACGAATATGGACACTATAACAGTAATTGGAATAGCGATCTGCAAATTTTGATTATACCATGACTGCCCGACGGGAATGAATAAATAAAACTGAGATTACAAATAACAACAGAACTCGTACCTTCACTGTGGCAATTAAACTCCCCGAAGCACAACGTCCATCGGAACACGTGCCTCCGAATCCTAAATAGGAAAAAGAGTTGATTTTTCATTGATTCTCCTAAGAGAGAGGGTAGAACACGTACCACATGGTGATCCATCTATTAGCTGAGCTTGTAATATAGTGCATTGTGACGGAACAGAAGGCGTTTGACAAGATACTTGGCAACTGGTATCGCCCTTGCTTGGACAAGCAAACTCAAGACCTAGAGAAGCGCCGACCGTTTGACATTGCACTGCAAAGAAGTTAATTATATGAAAAAGGGCCAGGGGGTAAGTGCTTACAGGCAAGTGATGTACATTGACCACTAGCACATGATTGACCGTTAGGACCGCAAGGTAAGCCTTTAAAGAAAATCAGTAACAATCATGTACGCTTGGAGAAAATAAATCCAACCATTTGGTTGAGTTCTATCCCACGGACAAGCAGACGATGTCCCATTACACATTTCCGGAAAATCACATCGAGAATCCAGTGCAGCCCGACAAACTTGAGTGCTTGGCGCAAATTGACATTCTGAAGTACAACAAGCACCATTAGAAGGATCGCACGCCGCTCCTGCATTAAATTTACACGTTGTTGAATTACAACAACGTGATTGAACTCCAAATCCTGGATCGCATTCTTCGTCTCCTTCAACAATGCCGTTTCCGCACATTTGTAAAGATATGGTGTGAATTTTAGGATTAGGTGGTACGAGACATGTTGTATTGGTGATTTTTGATTGCATGAGTGAACCTGAAGCGTTTTAGTGTAACGACAGTTGAACAGAAGAAGTGTTAGCGTACAGATATTTCCGACTGTGCATGGAGAGAATGCTGCTTCGTTCGATTGTGAAGTAGGACTCATGATAAATTGGGAACTGCTATCGCATTGAGAGGTTGAAAGTGGACAACAGAGGGTGGAAGAATCGCAACCAGATACACACTGGTATAGAAAATAGTATTAATTTTTCGTTAGTAAAGAACCATAAATGTTCTCACATCGTGCTAGGATGAAATTTAGTATTGTAAAAGAAGAACGAGAGAGCGTAAATATGCATACGATAGCCCCAAGATTATGTCCAATTTCGTGAGAAACAACCTGCCATTCGTTTCGGCCAGCTGTAGTAACAGCAGTTCCAGAAACAAATTGTCCAAAAGTCCCAGTTGTCGTCGTTTGACACAGCGTACCAAGCCACGCGACGCCTATCTCAGTACCAGTAGGACAACCACTCATTAAATGCCATAAACCGGCTGAGTCACTCGACCTTGTCCCCCTCCATTCGGAGAACACGGACAATCGATCGTTTAATGTGATATTTGTATTACATGCTGTATTCCACGGAAAGGCAGGATCGGTTATAGTCGGACAGGTAGAATCGTGAACACTTAATTCAATTACTGCAAGATTGACATTGAACGTTTGCTATTTTTTTTTTACATGAGTGTTCAGTTAATGGATTAAAGACGTAAAAAATCGAACCTTGTAAAGCGAACTTGCTAAATTCCAATTATTCAAAATAGCCATCGTCGCATTTTCCTGAGAGCCGTGTTGCTGTACGTATTCGCAATCAGCGGCAACGCCCATGTAGATCTTGATAATAATATATTCGAGGAGGTTATATTTATCTCAAATTTAAAGACACTCACAACCGAGGGGTCAACCGGGCATCCGGCCGTTTGTCCGATATGCGATTCAAAGCTGAATAAAGAAAATAAGGGGAAGAAAGAACAGGTTAAGGACAAAAAATGTGTACGAACTTGCCGTCCATATTATTTCCGACTATATCATCTCGTCTCCAAACACTCATGTTGGGGTTAACCTGTGTCCAGGAACTGCCATATACCAGTTCATCCAACCAAGTCGCCTGTTTTGGTTGTCTCAGAACAGGGTTTAAAGAAGGATTCCTATTCCATTCCAAACGATCATGATTGCAAAAGTGCGAGTCATGTTCTGGGGCATTTTGCCTGAGATCGTCTACTAGTCCTTCCGGGGATGCCGATAATGAAAAAGACAGTGTTCCCTTGGTGGGAGTGATATCAGAGTCTCTGAAAATAATAAGAGATCCATCTTGCGTTTCGGGGATAGGGTCTTGTGGGTTTTTCATTCGCATATACTTTTCCTTTGCCATAATATGGTGGGGGATACCGTTCACGCTAAAAGCGCCTTCAAGATGGGGAGGAATGCCGAGATTGGGATTTCCTTCATCGTGCACCAGAATACGTGCCCAACCTAAAGGATGATGTTCCGATTTTAGTAAACCGCCAACCAAATCCTCTTGTAACCGATTGTCGGTATGGTCGGGATGAATCACATCGCCGAGATACGCCTTAACTCGAGTCCTAACAAGAGGCTCTGTCCGATCCAAAACGACTTCGCCATTAACATTAGTCGTATAATAGTTTATTCGCGCAGATGGGTGAAGTAGTTGATTGTTAGGCTTCAGATGTAGGTGGTATGTTTCGCCATAAGCGGATACGGTCAAACGAAAAGAATCGGAATAAGTTAAGTTTTGAAGGGCGTCATCATCTATCGAGGCTGAAGGTATTGATTTGCGATGAAGTTGAGTCGTTCTTGGGTATAGTTGAAGAGATATCGAAGGTTCTACTACATGTTTCAGAGGGCGAAGGGGGGAACTAGAGGCTGTTTGAAAACATTACGAAAAATCGAATCAGTTGTGTAATAAAAAGAAAAGTCAATTTCTTCTTACCTTCACTATGAGGAAGACATATTAAAAGGAAGAGAATTAAGGATGCAGCAAAGCGAAAATATGCTATAGATGATGGTTCAGGAAACATATGGGTTGAAGTGGCCGAAGCACGCAGTACTTGTAACTAGCCAAGGTGCCTGAAACAAGAAAAAGACAAGAGAACCGAGAACTATATTATTCAAAGCACCGCCAGCGGTATGTTTGATTATTTAAAAAAAAACGGGGAAAAGTATGAAATTAGTCGATCCTTAATAGTAAGTGGTGCTGTGTCGAACCGTTGCCGCCATTTCTTGGAAGAATGAATTGAGGTTGATTAGTCAACAACTGTATACATGGCGAAAAGCGCTGTGACTAACGCGTTACATGAACCCTGTCCCTTACTACATTGAAGTAGTGAAAAGAAAACTCTGAACCAAAAACATCGCACACGTGCAATCATTGATGTCACGGACATGCTTTCCTAAACTTGCGAGAAATATATCAACATTCCATTTATGTTTTTGTTTTTTTATTGATATATCCAACTTTTAGTCCGTGCGATTCCATGGGAACGGCCATGCTATATAGCTACTGGCATGCGGTCGCCTTGACAAGGATCTTTGTCCCATCATATCGCCTCTGATTTTACTCCTTGCAATTTGAGAAATCTAACCGACTGGTAGTCTTCCAAGTAAGTTAAATACTGAAACTTGAATCAACCAGAGCGTCGTAAACCCCCAATTCACGATGGGCATTGGGATTGAAGAGTAGAGAAGGCAATTAAAGCCCCGTCACCGACATAGATCATCTGTAAGCAGTCTTCGTACCTCTTAAAAATATTGTTCCTTAAAAAACCCAAGTTTAGCCCCATCTGTGTACCAACATGAAGATTCCTATACATTTCGTTTTTTCCGTAAAGCACAAACACATCATGATACACAGCCGGACATGCCTTGTTAGAGGAAAAAAACCTTTCGATGAATCGCGTGGCTTAAAATTACATGTAATTGCCGAATTATGATTCTGTTCTGCTTTGGCCACTAGCTGAATGAGCATACGAAGCAAACATAATCCACCCGAACGGGGGCCGCGGTGATCCAAGGTAAAGAACGTTTTCCTCTTAGCTGGGAGTATGCCAGCTGTATTGATCGCTATCAGAAATGGCACTGTCCCTATGGCTTGCAAATGGAAAAGAAGTTTCCTTCGGTATTTTGAGGGAAAAAGTTGGGATCATTCGCTTGAAGGGGTTAATCAAAGGGGAGTCTTCGAGAGTTCAAGCGTGCAACGTTCATTTTCCAGCTGTATTGCAGCCATGAATTTATTCCAAATTCGGCATTAATGTTTATTAGTGGTGCTCTCATGAAAAGGAAAGCAAGCGACATCTATTGACATCACGCCCCCCCAAAGGTCTTAACAAATAAACCATCAATACATACACCCTTCACACAGTTATTTATGAAGCGGGTTCAATTTGGGACTCGATACGGCCTATTTTACCCGGATGTCCAGCGGTGCTTTTTTTCACGACCCTGATACCCTGTATTTCAATCCCCGGCTTTATATAGCCTGTATGATGTACATCATTGATAGTTCACACATGTACTTCAGCTTCTGAAAAGCATACCGCAACACCCTCATTATGGAACTGGAAAATGAAAGTCAAAACAGTACATCCTCAACGAGCACCGAGACGCCTGAAGCAACGTCACTAAAACCTCCTCAATTACAACCTGGAGATACGGGCGTTTCTGAGAAACCACCGATAGATCTCGAAGAATTTCCGGAAGGAGGTGCAAGAGCTTGGGCTGCTGTTATTGGCGGGTAACGATGCCTTCCTGCCATGTTTGTTGCTGGTTTTTTCATTGATCATCTCTCTTCTAGTTTCTGCTTGGTGTTTATATCCCAAGGTGCCGTTTACGCCTTCGGGGTCTATCAGGACTATTACACAGTAAGCTTCTAAATATGTATCTATACCCATACCGCTTATATATCTTATTTTTTAGAGGGTATTTCTCAACGAACATAATCCATCCACAATAGCATGGATAGGAAGTATGCAACTCTTTCTTTTATTCTTCCTCGGTCTTCCCGTCGGAAAACTATTCGACGAAGGATATTTCAATCATTTAATAGGCATCGGCTCGGTTATTTACCTTTTCTCGTGAGTATTATTATTATTTCCGCGTTACATGGGTTTTTGAAAAGCTCTCACCACGATAGATATTTTATGCTTTCTCTGGCTCAACCGCATAGCTTTTATCAAGTCTTTCTATCCCAAGGTGTAGGCGTTGGATTAGGAATGGGAATGATGTATCTACCTTCTGTAACACTCGGTTTCCACTATTTCAAACGTCGAAGAGGTTTAGCCGTAGGTGTGGCCTCAACGGGTGAGTGAGGTTATGTATTTGATTCAGGGTCAATAAGTGTAGATCTTATTACCGTCGACAAGGTGCTGCCTTTGGTGGGATCCTTCAAACCATTGGTTTAAACCATCTCATCAACGGACGTGTTGGATTTGCTTGGGGAGTTCGGTATGCTCTATTCAATAAAAGACCGTGTGTTTACGCTTCTGAAACAGACGTCCATAGAATATTTGGCTTCATCTTTTTAGCATTAGCCATCATTGGAAATCTTCTCATGCGACCGCGTCTTCCACCTAGAAGACTTAGACCAGACCAACCAAAACCAGATGTTCAAAAGATAATTCGGGACGTCCCTTTACTTTTGGCCATCTCAGGGTATAAATATAATATAATTTCCTCCTTTAGTCGCTTTTTTTCTGATGTTTCTGTTTTAGGTCAGCCCTTCTGCTCTTCAGCGCTTTCTTTCCATGTGAGTTTTTCGTCCTAATATTTATTCATTCCTAATATGCGAATATATTAGATTTCTATATCCAGCTCTTTGCTATTCTCCACGGAATCTCCACAAACTTGGCATTTTATTCCGTACGTTGACATTTCAAAAACACTATTATATCTACATCTTTTTCACATATGTAGATAACCATCATAAACGCTATGACAATAATAGGTCGAGTGATTTCCGGGATATTAGCTGATAGATATGGCTATGTGAACTGTAAGTTACCCATCCTTTTTCGAGTTTTGTGTCAAATTAAAGTATCGCAAATAGCCATTTTACTATCGACGCTTTTGATGGGAGTCATCAGCTTTTTGATGATTAAAGCAACTACTGCACCCGGTTTGATTGTATTCACGATTTTGTATGGGTTCTTCGCGGGAGGATGTAGGTTTCTTATTCCCTAAAACGACCATGTACCTCTTTTGTCTGACCATTCACATTGTTATAGATTTCTCCCTAGCAGCTTCTGCTATATCAGCATATGTAGACAATACCAATGAACTCGGGTAAGTTTCAGAAAATACTAGCTAGGTCCTAAATCATTCCTGACGAATGGAACCTTTTTTTCAAAATAGTTTTGCACTGGGTTATACGCTTTTTATCGAGAGTTTCTTCGTTCTGATCGCACAGCCTATTGCCGGAACAATTGTGGATGCTCCGCGATATAGATGGAACAGAGCCATTATTGCCGTTAGTGTGAGTTAAAGATTTTTGAATTGGTTTCCTACATTACTCTGAAAATTTTACCTTTAGATCATTCTATACGGCGGTTGGGTTCTTATTTTAGTTTCTCGCAGTTTGCGAGTGAGACAGAGACAGATAAAGTCTTGGAAGGTGTGATTTATGAGGAATTTGGTTGTCATTCTCGAATCGGATTTCTTTCGAAAATGACTCCCTGGGAGAAGACAATTCAGTGAAAACTGGTGGTTGCGTCGTTTTGGCCATCGAACGTGAGTCGTTCGCTATGTATACTTCAAAAATCTTTTTCTGGGGGAATTTATTTATCTATATATACATAACGTATCTCAGAACTGAATACTATACTTTATTTTTATGCCCATTTGATATAAAAACCGAAGTATCATCATTTTGGACGGAGTCAACCAGACGCTTATCGCCGGCAGGGAAGCTGAATGGTTCGACAAGACGTTCAAAGAGAACTGAAATCACGTGATGTATTCGGCCTATTCTGCCCAGCTCTGTCCGCATGTAACTTGCTTGATTTTATGTAGTAATGTGGGGCCCCTCCATGATCCTTGTTTCACCCCCCGGTGATTCCAATCTCCGTATTTAAGACGGAAACCCCAGTTTGATTTTTGAAAGACTATAGAGATGGAGAGTAAAGACAGCAAGTTCACCACTGACAGAAGCGCGACGATTCCAGAAACTCAATCATTATTAGATATACCTTCTCCTTATCCACCAGTTGGAAATACAACAGAGGCATCTAAAGAAGTGACGGAGATTGATGACTTTCCAGAAGGAGGCACGAAAGCTTGGGCTTCGGTCGTTGGCAGGTAATAATATTTCATTGTCATCTTTTCTGCTATCTTTAATAGTGTCAGTTTTTGCATGGTGTTTGTTTCACAAGGAGCCATTTATGCGTTCGGTGTCTATCAAGATTTTTACACGGTTAGTTTTTACCCCTCCAAGTCCTAGTGAATCTACTTACATTCTTGTCATCAGAGAATATTTCTCAGTGAACATAGTCCTTCACAAATAGCATGGATAGGAAGTCTACAGCTTTTCCTCATATTCTTTCTCGGGCTTTTCGTCGGAAAAATGTTCGACGAGGGATATTTCCATCATCTGATAATTACCGGTTCTGTGATTTATCTTTTTTCGTAAGTGAAGTTAAAAAACATTCTTTCCTTTACTGACAGTTGGGGATACCTAGATTCTTCATGCTATCACTTGCTCAACCACATAATTACTATCAAGTCTTCCTGGCTCAAGGTGTGGGTGTTGGTTTAGGAATGGGATTGGTATATCTACCTTCGGTAACACTTGGTTTCCATTACTTCAAACGTCGAAGAGGTGTTGCAGTAGGAATAGTCTCAACTGGTGAGTCAGTGTTACTTTTTTGTAAATATGTTTATTAATATGACAAGGCTCGGCGGTCGGTGGGATATGCCAAACCATTGGTTTAAACCATCTCATCAATGGAAAAGTGGGATTTGCCTGGGGAGTCCGGTATGGTTTTGATCGATAACACCGGCATGCCATTTATTATAATCCACAGCATTTTCGGTTTTATATTTCTAGTTTTGGCAATTATTGGAAACATTTTAATGCGACCTCGTCTTCCTCCTAGAAGACTCAGACCAAATCAGCCAAAACCAGATGTTAAAAAGATTGTTCGGGATATTCCTCTACTTCTGTCGATTGTAGGGTATGCTTATGAAACGTCTTTTTTTCTCACTCCCTTCTCAATCTTCTCTTTAGATCGGGCCTTTTGCTTTTTAGCGTCTTCTTTCCATGTGAGTTATAAACTGTTGATTGTGTTTGCCTTAGACTGTCAGGCTCGCATCATTAGTCTTTTATATTCAGCTCTTTGCCATTCTTCATGGAATTTCTACAAACTTGGCATTCTATCTCGTACGGCGTTGTCATTACAATTACAAGTGTCTACTAATCTTTTACAAAGATAACCATCCTAAACGCCATGACCATAGTAGGCCGAATAATTTCGGGTTTATTTGCCGATAGATATGGTTACGTCAACAGTGAGATCCCCACTTAATCTAATCAAAAAACTACAACTAAAAAAATAAAATATTCGTCCAATAGCTGTCTTGGTATCGAGTTTCTTTCTGGGTATCATCAGTTTTGTAATGATCAAAACAACTGACAAAAATGGTTTGATTGCATTCACAATCCTGTACGGTTTCTTTTCTGGAGGGTGTACGTCTCTTTTTTCCTCTTTCCTCTCGAACAATCTTTTGAGTTCATCCCCCTGGCGAATCTTTTCTTCAATGTTGTAGATTTCTCGCTTGCATCCTCTGCTATATCCGCATATGTGGACAATACCCATGAAGTCGGGTGTGTTTTGAAAACATTATCTTATACTTATTTGGATTAATCATGTAACACTAGCTTTGCATTGGGTTACGCGTTATTCATCGAGAGTTTCTTCGTACTCATCGCTCAGCCTGTTGCCGGGGCTATCTTAGATGCACCACGGTACAGATGGAACAGAGCCATCATCGCCGTCAGTGTGAGTCTAGAGTTTTCTTTCTTTCGAAAAACAGTGAACTTAACATTTAGATGTAGATTATCCTTTATGGTGGCTTTGCTATGATTCTGGTATCTCGTATCATGGTGGGGAGACAGAGGAAGACGTGGAAAATTTGACCTAGCTTTTACTGTCTGTCCATTCAAGTAAAAAAAAAACAACCAAACAATATGCTATTTTTTATATTTTGCATAATTTATCATTCTTCGTTCTCTGATCAATAAAAGATCCTCTTGTGCATTTACACTGGCAAGCGACCCTATTAGATATTACTCTATTGGAAATTAATCACTAGAGTACTTTTTGTCTCAATATTATGTACATTTTTATGAAGCATATGTGAATGTAATTTTTCTGGGCTTCGTTCGCGGAATATAAATACATTCTTTAAAATCACACCAAAAAATCCATCATGATTCCGGAGGTCCGTCGATGATTATTATGGCAATCATGGTTTGGTTTGCATCCGGTCGCCGAACGGTCTCTTTAGGAATTCTCATGCGCTAATATCAGGGGGATCATGGAAATTTATCTCACGTTCTACAATAAGACTGTATAGACTGATTTGTCAACCTCATCCTCAACCCAATCCTTTACATGCATAAAGCGTTAAATGAGCCTCCATCCAATTTCTTTTCATCCCGCGGAACACCTGGTCTTCCTTTCTGATCGGGAGAATGTCGCAAAAACCCACATCGTAGCGTTGACGGACTCACCGGCCCTCTTTTGATTGGCTGACGCTTTGAAGGACGGGCGAAGAGGACTCTCCTCCTAGAACGACTGGCACCTTTTGCTTTGGCACCTCATGCGCCGGTCAGGAATGTGGCAAGATGGCATGGACAACTCCATTCGGGATAGTCAATGAACGACGGTCAGTATCGGGCTTGGGGTGTTATACTGTCATGCAGAACCACTGGTTGCGACGTCATTTTTTGGCTACTGAAAAATCGTTTGCTACGATATGCCTCAACATTTGTTTCTGGGGAGATTTATATATCCATAACGTTTTTCAGAAACGAATACTCGTACTCCACTGTATTTTCATGCCCATTCGATACAAAAATCGAAATCTCGTCTATCATCGGAGGTAACCAGACGCTTATTGCCGGCCGGGAAGTTGAACAAAACCCTGCAAAAAAAGGATTTCAACTTACCCTGCCAAGCTCTGTCCGCATGCACTTGCTTGACTTCATTATGTAGTAATGTGGGGCTTTGCCATGACCCTTACTTCACCCTCCAATGGTAGTATTTAAAACGGAAACACCTCAGAAGTTATTCTTCTATGGAGATGGAGAGTAAAGACAGAAGCACGATGGTTCCAGAAACCCAGTCATTATTAGATCCAAATTCTCCCTATTCACCAATCGGAAAGACAACGGAGGTGGCACCTAAAGAAGTGACTGGAAGTGATTCCTTTCCAGAAGGAGGCACGAAGGCTTGGGCTTCGGTCGCTGGCAGGTAATTATCATATTTTTTACTATCTTCCATTAATCATAATACTTTCAGTTTTTGCATGGTGTCTATTTCAAAAGGAGCCATTTATGCTTTCGGTGTTTATCAAGATTTTTACGCGGTTAGCGTTTCCCCTCCGAGTCCTATTAGTGAATCCGCTTACCTTCTTGTCATAAGAGAAGATTTCTCAGTGAACATAGTCCTTCACAAATAGCATGGATAGGAAGTCTCCAACTTTTCCTCATATTCTTTCCCGGTCTTTTCATCGGAAAACTACTCGACGAGGGATATTTTTATCATTTGACAATCACCGGTTCCGTAATTTATCTCTTCTCGTAAGTAAAGATTAAAAACAATCTTTTCTTTGCTGACAGTTTTGGATACCTAGATTCTTCATGCTATCACTTGCTCAACCACATAATTACTATCAAGTCTTCCTGGCTCAAGGTGTGGGTGTTGGTTTAGGGATGGGATTGGTATATCTACCTTCGGTAACGCTCGGTTTCCATTACTTTAAATGTCGAAGAGGTGTTGCAGTAGGAATAGTCTCAGCCGGTAAGTCAAAATGTTGTTGTTCTGTAAGATATTTTTATCAATATGACAAGGTTCGGCCGTTGGCGGGATATTCCAAACCATTGGTTTAAATCATCTCATTAATGGAAAAGTAGGATTCAGCTGGGGAGTCCGGTATGCTTAGGCTTTTGATTAATAGACTATTATTTATGGTAACCCATAGTATATTTGGTTTTATATTTCTAGTTTTGGCAATTATTGGAAACATTTTAATGCGACCTCGTCTTCCCCCTAGAAGACTTAGACCAAATCAGCCAAAACCGGATGTTGAAAAGATTGTTCGGGATATTCCCCTACTTTTGTCCATTGTAGGGTATGCTAATGAAAAATGTTTTTCCCCTTTGTCAGCCCCCCTCTCAATCTTCTGTTTAGGTCGGCCCTCTTGCTGTTCAGCGCTTTCTTTCCATGTAAGTTATAAACTGCTGATTGTCTTTGCCTTTTATTGACCTGACACTGGACATTATTAGTCTTTTATATTCAGCTCTTTGCCATCCTTCATGGAATATCTACAAATTTGGCATTCTATCTCGTACGGTGTTGTCACCACAATCACAAAATCTCTACTAATCTCTCACAAAGATAACCATCCTAAATGCTATGGCCGCAGTAGGCCGAATAATTTCGGGTTTATTCGCCGATAGATACGGTTATGTCAATAGTGAGATTCCCTCATCACAGTTTATTCAAAAACCTGAAACAACAAAATGAAATGTTGTTCAATAGCTGTCTTAGTAACAAGCTTCTTTTGGGGTATTATCAGTTTTGTAATGATCAAAGCAACTAACGAAAATGGTTTGATTGCGTTCACGATTTTGTATGGATTTTTTTCGGGAGGATGTACGTCTCCGTTTCCTCAAACAACCTTTTCTCGAGTTCACTCTCCGGCTGAATATAGATTTCTCGCTTGCATCCTCTACTATATCCACATATGTGGACAATACCCATGAAATCGGGTGAGTTTTGACGTTATCCGATATTTCCTTGAATATTAATCATGCAACATTAGTTTTGCATTGGGTTACGCGTTATTCATCGAGAGTTTCTTCGTACTCATCGCACAGCCTGTTGCTGGGGCTATCGTGGATGCACCACGATACAGATGGAACAGAGCCATCATCGCTGTCAGTGTGAGTCTAGAGTTTTTCTCTTTCCTTAAAAACAGTGAGCTTAAATTTTTATAATGTAGCTCATCCTCTATGGTGGCTTTGCTATGGTTCTGGTATCTCGCATGATGTTGGTCAGACAGAGGAAGACATGGAAGGTTTGACCCCTCTTTTACTGTCTGCTTGAGCAAAATAATACGCCATTTTTTGTATCTTGCATAATTTATTATTCCGTGTTCTCTTCTCCAAATAAAATACTCCAGCGAATAAGTCAACAAGTTATATAATACTTGTTTATCGCACTATTATGTACGATTTATAAAGCCTATCTATCTGATACCGCAAATGTGCAGGTGACTATTTTTATTAGAACTTGGTTCGGGGAGAATATACATATTCTTTCGGATTCTCATGTGCTAGAATCTAAAGAGGGATCTTCGAAATCCATCTCACTTTACATAAGACTGTATAGTCATTTGCCAATGTCATCTTCAGCCAGAATCCTTTATACACATAAAGCGTTAAATGAGCTTTCATCCAAATTTTCTCATTTCGCAGAACACCTGGTCTTCCTTTCCAATCAGGAGCAGGTCTTGAATCAGATGGTTACGCATCGACATCCAATGTAATTTCATCAAATGCTTGGAGCAATCGTACGAGGACAAAGGAAGTTTCGTTATATGTGAACTGTTGTCCAAGATATCTGTGTCCACTTGTCATGTTACCTTGGGTCTGAATCTTCAAGCGAAACACTACAGTATCCGGTATATATGGATATTGATAAATACACTGAAGAGGCAAGAAAATTTGAATTGTATATGAACACTGCTTGGCAAGCAGTGAGTATATCTATAATACTATCTTCCAAGTATCATCGAATTTACTCCTTTCGACGAGTGAGTTCCAATCCCGAAGGCTCTTGAGATAATTCGGGCTGGCTTCTTTGATTACCTCGACGAACGCTGCGATCGTGTTCTTGTGTCCGGCTGGGAAGCATTCACCGTGAACGGTTGAAAGCCTTAACCCATTCACATTTAAATCCTGGAGAAGATAGAAAAAATCCACTAGGTCGGACCTTTGTTTCGTCAGCGTCTGCGCCTTAGTTGGAAAATTACGTTCTTGAGCGGTAATCATCTTTTGAATTAGAAGCGTTTGCTTCGTTAATATCTCTAACTTGAAAGGTTTCCCGGGTAGGGTGGTTATCATCTCTGGAGCCCATGGGATGAAATAGCCTCGGGCGTCTACAAAATCAACTTGAACCATATTGGAGGCGTCTAACTTGTAAAATATTTTTGGACCAACGAGAAACAGGTTTTGGAAGTTCCTAGCCGCGTCTTTCAAACTGTTGGTGGTCGCCTTGACAGTCCCGAAATCAATGGCCACATCCAAATCCTGGCCGGTTGCATTTACATAAGTACGTCGTCGAGCATAGAGAGGGGTAATATTGTCTTACTGAAGTTGCGCGAGGTCCTCCCCATAGAGTTACGGCTGCGCCTCCGCATACCACAATCCTAATGGTTGGATGTTGTTGTTGAGCCCAATGGGTAAACCCCACGGCTGTATCAACAAGTTGTTGCTCCTCAGGATACTCTACAACGGTGGGCGTGGTCTCCATAGCTTCTGCAAAAGATATAGTCAGTATGCGCATACATAGCTACAGGATAATACTATAGCAGATACACGTACTAGAAATGTGGTGAAGAAGAGAGATGTTGAGATATTCCACTGCAGAAGAGAAGGCCATTTTCACCCTTCAATTTATAGCATTCACAGTTTCAAAGGCACGGTAGAAAATAAGGTTAAGACCGCTAAATGCCCTAAATCTTCGGATGTTGTATTGATTTTCTCATGGTACATCAGGTTCTTGATATTAGAATATGTACACTAAGCAGGACCCCGCTCCCGACAAGAAGAGAACAACGACGACCTTGAGACCTATTTCCAAGAATCATATTAAAAATCGAGTTTACATAAAGAAACAAATATTAATATTTTACATACCTTAAAAGAAACAGATTCCCCGTTATGGAAAAGAGAGAAATATATTTTTTGAATAGGCAGTGAAATTACGATGGCGATTGCGGGATTTGTTTTTTGCACGATCGCAAGTGAGATGCGATGGGGGTGGCATTGTTGGTTCGATCGAGGGGAGGAGGAAGATCCCTTGTTAAATTAGATAGGGATTAGATGTTTGATGACTCTCTAATTTACAGTTCATTTTGTAGAAAACTTGAAAAAAAAATTAGAACGGGGGTCCTGACCCCTGTTCTAAACACAAAGTTTAGGACGAGGGAGTGAAGATCGTCATCGTCTGTCACAGAATGGCTCAGGATCTTATTGATCGTCGAGATAAAAACACGGACTGACGGTAACGTTACTGTGACGACGCACCACGATTGCCTCCGTAATCATGGAATATTCTTTTATTCCTCCGTTTCTTTGTTCTGTCTAATATATAATATATTTTGTAGTAACGCTCATTCCTCAGTCGCATTATTATACGACCGAGGTGAGCCACTTTGAATACTTTAATATTTTTTTTCTCATTCTGATGTTTCATAGACTTTATTAGGTACAAAATAGATATTTTAGTCCCACTATTATACGACTGAGACTTTCTTAGGGATTTAAATTCAACAGATTTAGAACCGAAGATTTAATATTTAGGATTTAGGACTTACGGGTTGCACATATGTCGTGCCAAAAGAGAGAAGCCACTTGCATATGTTTCATTTCTATTCCAAATAATCTCCCGGGACTTACTTTGATAAATTATATAACAAACCGATTTCTTTCTTCTTTTCTTTTTCTTTTGATATTTACCCATCCCGTGCCTGAACAAGGTGCCCCATACAACTTCTTGCTTCCTTGAGTTCTTTCCTCATCCCCGCATTTACCGGGCCCTTATACCACCACCTTATAGTAGGCTTATACCCCTTCTTTTATTCCACACCTGTAAAATAGGTACCCATATTTTTTTAAAAGCATCCGAGTCGCTCTTTCTCCTCCTCCCAGAGAGATCAATTCCGCGTCCTAATTATTCTGATTTGAGTACAAAATGGATGACGGATTAGATAGGAATCGGGAACCGCAGACCAATTAATTTTATGAACCTCTCTCCTAGAAAGAAGGGCTTCATTATTGTGTGGAATAAAATAAAAAGAAGAGAACCAGACATGCAAAAAATTGGGTGTTGCCTGCACGAAAACGCGACATCAATTTGGTAACCATCTACGCAACACAATAAGATTCAGTTGTAATTTTTTTTAGAGTTCGCGGAGATGAGGTCTTGATCGATGATCACCGAGGAGTTATTGCCATGCTTTCCCAGTTTCTTTTTTTTTCTTTTTTTCGAAGGAGCGAAAATTCTTATCTCACACGCCAGTGGGTAAGGTACAATGACAAAAAGAACCAATTTGCCAGACCGAGGGAGAAGAAGAAAAAAAAACAAATGAATTTGATTCAAAGAAGCTAAAAGGATCAGTGCCAGTGTCAGATCGTCTTATTTCAAAATTAGTTGGTAGTAGGGAGGGAGTTCCCGATAGGAAGCTTGGATTATGAATTGCACGGCGACGTCCAAGTTGTGGGCCAGAACGTTTTGTTTTACGACATCATAGTTTTTTTTGTAAGGTACATCGGGTATCCGAGAAAGAAAGAAAAACACGAAAACAAAAGAAAGCCAATCATATCTAATCTAATCAGGGTTTGATATGTATACGAAGCAGGACCAAGAAGAACAACGACCCGGAACTTGAGACCTATTTCTAAGAATCCTGAGGAAAAAAGAACTAGTGGATCGCGAAGGATGGCTTACTTGTAAGAATTTGAAAGGGATTTATAAGGAGAGAACACTACAAACGGAGCAATGGGATCAGACGCACATGTGGTAAGTATCGCGTAATATCTCCTTACCAGCTTTTACCCCTCTATGAGAGCGTAGAAGCGAGATAGGGTTTGCATTGTAGAAAGTCATCATGCAAAACTTTATTTGTAATAGATGCCAGTATTTGATTGTCCAGATCAATATGATAAGCCATGATCGACACCACAGCCGTCCAGGGCATGCCAATCCCGCTCCGAGTTATTTTTCCTTCGTGTAGAAGACGTTCCATATACAAGTAAACGATGGTGATACTCCTAGGGTCCAGAAAGCGTACAGTCTGAAAATCAATAGATTCGGCATCACCAGACTGATTTTTCAATGCTGACGAATCAATCATTGGACCGACGACCTTCCCAGGTAGCAGTGGGACGACACGCTCCACGATATGTAAGTCAAGGGGGTTAGTATCCCCCTCCCTTAATGGAATTTGATCGAGAAGCATACTTGTGGTGCAGAGATATACGAGGCCATTTGCGAAACAAAAGTGAGCTGGTAAATCGTTTCCATAGGCGGGATGTGAAAAATGCTGAATTACATTTGTGCACTTGCAGTGCTCAAGTCCACTGTCAACGAGGACTTGAGTGGCCTTCGTAAGCTTCTCATCAGGAATGAGTATAGCAACCATCTAAAGTGATGAATTAAAACAATGTATTCCTTAAGACGAATACGACAAACCCTAATGATCTGATCAGCTCCGTAGTATCGAAGGACGTGGTCACCCCAGTGAATGTGAGGGATGGAGAACTGATTGAGTATACGGGTTACTACTGCAGCTCTGCCCCAGGGAGAGGGATAATAAGACAAGGGTAAAAGACCATATTTATCGATACTATTGACAGGACACTTGTTAATAACATAGAAAGTGCCCAGGTGTGTGTCGCCACTCACACGGGAATATCTCTAGCATAATACACGATGATCAGCTAAATATATTGCCTGTATATTTTAATGAAAAACGAACTCTGAAGGTCTACTAGGGTGGTCAACAGCAGGCATTGTACAAGAACGACGGGTTCAGCCTGTGACGCGTGACGTGACGTACAAGGGCTATTAAGTCGAGGAGGCAATTTGATTCCGTGATAGAAGTTCTCAATAGGCCACGTGACTGGTTTCTCACAGGTCCTCAACTGACATTAGATCTCATTGGATTGCCAGTGCAATCGACTCGGAACGTCGAACAATCAGATTACATTGTCCAAGTTCGTCCGTATAAGCCTATATAAGAATTTTCGAATGGGCTTTTCGATATAGTACATTCTTGATCATTCGATCCATCATTCTTACTCTGTCAATCGACTATGGATATCCAGGTGCTCAGCGACCTTCACCTAGAAGTTGAGCGAGGGGAGCAGCCTCTCTACACGTTCGATTTTCCTGTATGTGCACCCAATCTTGCATTGTTGGGTGACGTTGGCTGGACAAGAGATGATCGGCTCTTTGAGTGGCTGGATCTTCAGCTGTCGCGTTTCGAACGTGTTTTCTTTGTCTCTGGAAACCACGAACCTTACGTTTCGACTTTGGTATGTTCAGACTTGGTAAGCATCCTCTACATAAGACTCATTATGTAACGCCGATCATTAGGCCGATAGTGTTGCAGCCCTTGAAGCCTTTGAAGCCAAAACCTCCTCTGTGCGCGCTAGTGATAAATCGAGGGGAGAATTTATATTCCTCAATAGAAGACGCTACGACATAGGCTCAAGTCTCACTATACTCGGTTGTACTCTGTGGTCAGCTCTGAACCCCGACGACCTGGATATTCTTTCTTGGTCCCTTACCGACTTCAAGCGTATAGATGATTTCAAGCCTGCAGAATATCAAGCAGCTTATCAGGCAGATCTCGTTTGGCTTTCCGATGCGATAGAATATATACGCAAAGAGAAAAGTTCAAGGAAAGTGCTGGTATTCACACACCATGCGCCAACCGTTGAGGGAACCGGCGATCCCAAATTTCTCGGAGGTCCCACTAACAGTGCTTTTGCAACCGAACTAACCAAATTGCCATTGTGGGGCTCTCCTGTCCTTTTATGGGCTTTCGGACATACACATTGGAGCTGTGACTTTGAAAGAGGGGGCGTTCGGGTCGTCAGCAACCAGCGAGGATATGGCCAGGGATCCATAGGGTTTGATGAGAGAAAGACCATTTCGATCTGATTAGGGATAGCATTCAAACATAGATACTAATCTCCCATATGTATCAGATCTGTGCCTATAGACGGCTGCTTTATTTGTTTATACCGAAAGCTTCCCCTGCCTCGACCGACTGGCATGCAGTATGTTAATAAAAATGTATTTCCCCTTTGTCAGCCCCCCTCAATCTTCTGTTTAGGTCGGCCCTCTTGCTTTTCAGCATTTCCTTTCCATGTAAGCTATAAACTATTGGTTGTCTTTGCCTTTTATTCACCTGACACCGGACATCGTTAGTCTTATATTCAGCTCTTCGCCATCCTTCACGGAACACCTACAAATTTAACATTCTATCTCGTACGGTGTTATTACTACAATCACAAAATCTCTACTAATCTCTTACAAAAATAACCATCCTAAACGCTATGGCCGCAGTAGGCCGAATAATCTCGGATTTATTCGCCGATAGATACAGTTATGTCAATACACAGTGAGATCCCCACAGTCTATTCAAAAACCTAAAACAAAAAAACGAAACGGTGTTTAATAGCTGTCTTAGTAACAAGTTTCTTTTGGTGTATCGTCAGTTTTGTAATGATCAAAGCAACTAGCGAAAATGGTTTGATCGAATTCACGATTCTGGTTCCCTCTCGGGAGGATGTATTTACGTCTTCTTTCTTTTATCAATAATTTTAAGTTCATGCTTTCACTGAATCTTTGTCAACGTTGTAGATTTCTCGCTTATATCCTCTGCTATATCCGCATATAGACAATACCCATGAAGTCGGGTGAGTTGTTAAAAAAATATCTTATATCTTTTTGAAGATTAACCATATAACATTAGCTTTGCATTGGGTTACACGTCATTCATCGAGAGTTTCTTCGTACTCATCTCCCAGTCTGCTATCTTAGATGCACCACGATACAGATGGAACATAGCCATCATCGCTGTCAGTGTGAGTCTAGAGTTCTTTCCTTTCCTTTTTCTTTTCCAAAAGACAATGAGTTTGAAAGCTTCGAATGTAGATTATTCTTTATGGTGGTTTTGCTATGATTCCAGTATCTCGTATTATGGTAGGGAAACAGAAGAAGGCGTGAAAGGTTTGACCTCGCTTTGTCTGCTCAAGTAGATAAACGATCAAATAATACGTTATTTTTTGTATCTTGCATAACTTATCATTCCTCGTTCTCTCATCTATAAAAGATCCCATTTCTATTGCATCATACACCCTATTAGATATGGAAAGTAAGAGGTGGGACAAGATGGGTATAACACTACCTCACGAGCATATCCGTCTTATTTCATCGAAGAACTTCAAAGGTAATAATTACTTTTGTGAAAAGTAGTGAGGAGCTCATTATTGCGATCTAGCGGTGGAAATGTAATCCATAGCACCACCTGTCATTGTGGGATTCATGTATATCCTATTATGTAGTCCATATTTAATTATTCTACGCGATCATGAAATCTTCATGATTCATAAATCATGCAATCTAAGGTGTTATCAAGATATCGTCGCATTCTTAATGATCTTGGTCTCAAAAGTTAGTAGTCCTTCGTTTAGCATCTCCATCTTTTAAGAACTTCGTATACACATGACCATAAGAAATTAATTACTAGTAGAGAAAGAGATAGGAAAAATAGTTCGGCAGGGCAAGGGTAGAATGAAGGGTGTGACCGTTGACACCTGAGACTGATATAAAAACCAACAATTAATGCAACACTGACTGTCACTCATTGAAGTACTTTGTTCTCTCTCCTCATCCCACCTCTAACTCCTACTCAATGAGCCATGGAGTCAGTCTGCTCGGACACAACTGTCGACAGTCGCCCAAAACCTGCATGAAGCCTTCAAGAGAGATTGCCTTTTATATGCTATGGAACACCATTCTCAACTACCACTTCCCATTCAACCAGGTGAGTAGTCTCTATCAAGCCAACAGACACTCGATTTGACTTCATGGTCATGACATATTAATAGACAGACGGTGGAGAATACTGTTCTGGTTGTAGAGGTAAAAAGACAACAGGATTAAACAACCTGCTCCAGGTGTTTATACAGGAATATAGTGGAATGTTTACAAAGAAACATAGAACCGCCTACAGTTTGGCATGCATTGGGCTTAGATTTGCAGTCTATAAAATACACAGGAGCCGACGGCCCTGTCTCCCATAAGTCTTTGACTGGACAAATCTTGAACAAGTGATGAACTATCTCAACCTCATTGCATGGTCAAAATTCACTGAGACCCCATGCTCTCAAAACTGGGCTATGTTATTAACACTTGTGGTTGTTTCCTAATTTGTACCAGCTGCTCAGAGATTGTTCAACCTTGTATTGCCAGCACTCATGGGGCAGAACGACATGGGTTACTTCTGAGTTGGGAGACAACTGTATGAGGGAAGTGGCTAGAAATATTGGACAAATGAAACTGTCAGTAACCACTTCCCTCGTATTGATCTTTTCGAATCGTGAGTGTCGTGTCAGACAATTTGTTTTAGCCCTGTTTCTTATCCCTACAACTTCACAGTCAATTATCCTTCATTGAGACCTTCAACACAGTCTTCCTCCCGCCCTTCATGCTTTTTTCTTGGAAAAATTTTTCTAGTTATTGATACGCACTTGTGACTTTTATGTTGGGTTGGAAAGCGAATTTTTGCTATTAGTGGTGAAAGGCCTCATTACGAACCTTTGTACAGAGGCAGATAGAGAAGACGAAGGGATGGATGTGGAACTCTGTGCAGAAGTGAAGGATAACTTTGGGGATACGATAACACAAGAGGTGGTATGACTTATACTCCATCTGAATCTCAGAAAGCGTCAGGGATTCATCAGACTATTAGCTTGGCTATGCTTATCCCAATACCATAATCTCGACGAAGACACTGGGCAAAAAGGGTTCATTCGGGACATAGTATGATACAGAGGTGCAATGTTATGTAAATGGTCGGCTGGATTTGATTCAACATGCAACAACAAGCAATGTGATTTGGGACCAATACTTGGGTCTCTTTTTTAGAGGCCTTTACTGGTAATTCATTACATTAAATCGATGCAGGGCACATTTAGTGAAGTACTGGTCGATTTTGTCCTCAAAGCATTTAAAAGGTATTTTCTTCTTCTTTCATACCTTTACTTTTACTAACCAGATATTCATTGAGTATCTAGCCACTTCAAGGTCTCAGAAAAATATATACTGCGACGAATTCGAGGTTGACATGAGCTCTACTTAACCCAGGAACCACTATATGCATACCAACCGGGTGTAGGGTATGGGCCAATCATCGCTTTCAGTACTGTCGGCAGAAGGGATTAGGGACTCGGCGTTCTACTCAGATAGCTGTGAAGAAGAAAAGTTTTGGAGCCTATAATGATGGTTGGTTCAAGTTTGGAAATTAAATAAACAAAAAAGTGACAGTCGTAGAAATTATTAAAAGATAATAAACAACTTAAGTATAATTTAGAGGCTTAAGCGAATAATATTACCTGTTGTCTCACTATTATGTATGTACATACATATTTGTGAAACATATATGCATGTGAGTTTCTTTTCTTAAGGCTTCGTTCGCGGAATATAAATAGTACATTCTTTAGGATTCTTATGCGCTAATATCAAGGGGATCTTCGAGATTCATCTCACTCAATTAAGACTGTATAGCTTGATTCGCCAATCTCATCCTCAACCACAATCCTTTATACGCATAAAGCGTTAAATGAGCTTTCATCCAAATTTTCTCATCCCGTGGAACGCCTGGTCTTCCCTTCCATTCAGGAGAAGGTTTTGAATCTGATGGTTGCGCATCGACATCCAGTGTGATTGTATCAAAGGCTTGGAGTAATCGTACAAGGACGAAGGAAGTTTCGTTATATGCAAACTGTTGTCCTAGACAGATTCGTGGACCTTGAAGTATATCGTTAGTTTTGACTGAACAATGATTTATCATATTTAAATTTCTTTACCGGCGTTGAAGGGCAAGAAAATAAAGGGGTTGGGTGTCAGATACTGCAGATAAATAAAAATTAGATAAAATCAAAGAAGGAAAAAGACGAGGTACTACTTTATGAACTCGTTCATCCAAAAACCTATTCGGGTCATATTCAAGAGCTGCAAGTGATTATAAATATCGAAAATTTGATAAGTTAGAATATATACCATCTGGACCCCATAGATCCTTTCTACGGTGCATTATAAACACGGAATAACTGACACTACAACACTTGAGTTTTATTATTGTGAAGCAAGCTCGTAACCCTTTCACTTACGAGCAGTTCGCTGGAACATAGTAAGGTTTTCCTCCATCCTTTGCATTCAATGTCACTGAATTTATTGAAGTTCTAATTGCGAGTAGATAAGTATGAAACATGGGCCGATTCGTTGATTTACCTAACATTGAATGGACTGGGGTTAAATGAGTAAAGTTAAGAACAAAAAGTTAGAGAAGGGATATTACATACACCGGAGGATATAACCGAAGGGTTTCTAAACGAACATGTAGATAATGAGATCATCGAATGAGCAGAACTAACCGTTAATGACAGCTCGGAGATATTTGCATTCTTTTAGATCATCAAAGGTTGGACGGTTTAGACCTATTTTTGTGAGAATCTCATGTCGTAAAGTTGCCAAAATGTCAGGATGTTGTGAGAGACAGTAAAGAATAAAGGTCAAAGTGCTCGCTGTCTGAATCATATATCAATGGAAATAAATTGGAAAGATAGTGATGAATTTTACTGTATCACGACCAGCAAGCATGATGCTTTAAGCAGTTTCAGTATTGAAACCTCGTATAATTTGTGTACGCACTTGATAACCTCATCACGTATTATATCAATATCTAATTTTAATGTCATCAAATCAGTTCCGATCAAAAGCAAAAGGTCGGGAAAAGCATACCATCAGTCTCTTGCACCAGATGGCTTAATAGAGTCTCTGGTCCTTCAAGTTTCTCAGCCTGGGCATCTCCTCCCTTAGATTTAGGTTTTTTGTTCTCAATCGCCTCTTGTAAAATAGGATCGATGTATTCATTGATTATCGCCATAGAGTCTCGTGTTTGATCTCCAAAAATGTCTCTCAGTGGCCATAGATCACCTAATCTGCTTCGTAACGTAACTTCGGCTTGAGCCTCTGCGAAAGCTTTTGCGAATCGATCATTTATATGCAAGGATGTAACGTTTGTTGTACGAGGTGAGTTATGAGCATAAGGTAATGGAGCTGCCAGACTGTGGACGCAGGAACCGAATAGGAATTCGGTTGCAGAATCCAAAGTGAGTCTCGACATTACATCCTGAAAGTTAGGTAAAAGATAGGAAAAAAGGTTAGTCCGGAAAGGAACGACTTACTTGGAAATCTATAGGTTCTCCTTCGGATAATCGCTCGATCATCTTGTTAATAGCAATATCAGCGTGGCGATCAAAGATGTCGAAATCAGTTACTCGGTCCCGAACGAAGAAAGGGCGCGTCATAGCTCTGTGAAATCTATGATGATGAAATTAATGAAAAAAACAGTATGAGAATATAAAGAAGTTAGTGGGTATTAAACTTTAATACCCACTTCCATATGTCACCATCAGCATTGAATACACCATTCCCTAGAACCGAGCGGAACATCTTGCGGAAACGAGGGCCTTTCTCGAAATTGTCAAAATTGGTGGCAAGTATGGTCTTAAAGTAACAACAGGTTAGAATTGATTAAGTGGAGCCAACAGCGCCCTTACCTTAATATATTCGGGTTCAAAGGTAACAATCTAAAATCGTGTATTAATTACATCCGGAAAAACAGTTGATGATATATATATAACGACTTACACCATAGTCTCCTAAAACCTCAACGCTGTAAGTGGATCCATATTGTTCCTGCCATGCAGTTAATATTTCAGCTGGTGATATTGATTAAAGTATAAGGATATCAGAGACACTTATAATAAAACAGAAAGTCACCAATTTGATTGTTTAAAAAACTCCCCACTGATCTGTACATTATATCTATACCCATTGGAACGCTCGAACGGACAGAAGGAAAACCTCGAGCTCCTAATCTATTCATTTCTCGTTTCCGTCGTATTCTTCGAATCGTCCCTCGAACAAAAACGCTTATAGGGTAAACGCAGTAGAGGAAAGACCATGTTGAAGAGGACAATTGGTTTCCAGTTAACAGAAAATTCCGAAGGGAATAGACCAATAATGTTGCGAATAGAGGTCTTCGGATTAATCTGAAGATAAATAAAACCCCAGTTGATAGTATAACCATCGTGGAATAACTTGGAGGAGGAGAGGGAGTAATATGTTCCTTTGTGGAAGTTGTAAACAATCGAGTAGTTATATGAGAATCATCCCAGGCAGATTAAGGCAGTCAATCATGATCTTCGTCTAACCTGGACTTCCCGCCCGCGCCGGGTATTGACGGGGAAATCACAGACTAACGCCGGCACGTGCCAGTAGTAAGCTAAACCCCGAGAAGCGGGATTCAAACCCGCAGGTGAGGATTGGCTAAACAGATTTATTCTGACATACGAATATCAAAAAAATTAGATGGAAAAGGTTAATGATGTACATACATATTTGGGGCTCGAAAAGTTGAAGTCCAATTTCCAAGCTTGCAAATCATTAAATTGAGAAGATGAACATTGACAGTGGGCGATGCGAAGTTATCTGAATCTGACGACGGATGATTCATGAAACTGGCTGCGGTGATTTCAGGGCTTTTGATTATTACTATTCAGTGATATAGAATTGACGACGAAGGTCAAGGCCGCACCGCAGATGAAGCTGAGTCCTGTTTGTAATATGAGCTCGCTAACATTGACACAAAACACGGAAGGCACAGGCACTGACATGAAAAACACAAGCACGTCGCAGAGAACAACATACGAATAGTATATGCACATAGCGTAATGATTAAAAGCCTCATAAAAGTGCCTTCTCGAAACACAATACTATGTTCTTGAATGAGAAACATCAACCGCCCGAGACCCGGCGCAGATAGTACCTGATTGTACGAATCGACTGGTCGCGAAGCAGGACGCAGCATGCTTCTGGTTTTCATGGAGATCCGTCGAATTTTGGTAGACTCCATACAGGTTCATGTCTATGCTCTAGCAACTGGAGAGCTCAACCAGAAGATTCTTGTCGTTCTGTTTGTGTAATGACGTGGATGAAGGACCGACGACGCGAGCTCCACTTGGAAGGAGTCCCCATTCCTTTCATTGGAACTAGCAGCGCCCGACTTTCTCAGTGTAACGGTCCGCGGCATTCATCATCATACAGTGCGGTTGGAGTAAACGGCGCAACTGCGTCAGAATCTTCAGTTGCAAAATTTTACGCGTTCATACCAAGTTTAGCAGCACATTCTCAGTCAATGAATTCCCATCTTATTTTTTCCATTTGCGATATCTAGAAGCGTTTGCTCGATCTTGCGTTATACCATTGACCTTCTCGTCCACATAAGTACTGTAGACTGTAGTTTGCGGCACTTCTAGGCTTCCCGAAGGAAGGCTCTCAGCAAGTCACTCAGACCGACGGGGTATGTGAACCAAACAACAAGAAAGATTACAGTATTATAATTATAACATTCGTATTAATAAACACGTGCTAGGGCTACGGATGGATAGTAAGTAGTATATATGAATCCTCCAGCCCTGAGTTCCAAGAAAAGTAACGATTCCAGTCCGCGAAAATAAGATAAGATAAAATAAAAATATCACATTCACATTCCAAATAGCTGAGGAAAGAAAAACCATGATTAGCATAAGAAGTCTAAAGGAACATAGGGAAGAAAAGAAAAGAACTTACTGCTTTTAATTCACCAACAGTTAATTTCTTAAGCTTCCCTGCTGTCCCTTCTCCTAGAGCAGCATCGGACAGAGCTTGTTTGTTTGCTTGAAGATTAAGAATTCTAATAATCATGGTAAATATTAGAAGTTTGCTCTGTTACATACAAAGGAGGAAAATACTCACCGTTCTTCTACTGTGTTTCGGATGATCAGACGTTTGACATACACGTTCTTCTGTTGTCCTATTACCGGTGAAATTAGATTTCATTACCTAACAGTAATATCCCCAAACACATACCCATACGATGAACTCTGTCAAAAGCTTGGTTTTCGGTCGCAGCATTCCAAGCGAGATCCAAACAAATAACTCTATTCGCTTCAACAAGGTTCAAACCAACACCACCGCATTTCAAGCTAAATACATTCTTATTAACTTTTGAATTTTCAAAATAAAATAAAATAGTCGGCTTTACCTGATCAACATGATAGGAGGTCCCGACCTCTTTCTGAACTCAGCAACGGCAGTATCACGTTCTACTCTGGACATTCTACCATCATAACGAATACAGTCAACCCCATCCTTGAGTAACAATTTTTCAACGACTATAACATAGTTATCAATACATCGAACCGGCCATAAAAGTTAAAAGGCAACATACGATCAAGCATTGATGTCCCTAAATGCAAAGTTAGAACAGATGGTCTTTCTTAAAAGATACACCAAAACTAACATTGAGAGTAGCAAATAATTTTATCATCAGGAGATTCCTGTTTCCCTACCTTGGGTGTCAGCAATGTTATCCGATAACCGAGGGTAATAACATACATTGTTTCAACAACCCAATCATCGAAAGCATCTTTGCACTAGGTTCAAACAAATCATCATGAAGATCCTGAAGAATATCATCCAACTCTGCATCATCGTCTGTTGCTTTCCCCTTTCCTTTTCCTTTGACATCAACGGGCGGGGTTGATACGTCATCGTCTAAGGCAGAAGACAGGCCAGGGTGCATCTCTTTCAGCGCGGCCAATTCCGTCTCAGTGGGTTCGAAGAACTTGGTTCTGAAGATATAATCGGGATGAATGTTGTCCCGACATACAGGACATGGTCGGATCCCGGATTGCATGGCCCGTACATATTCCACATCTTGAGCATGCATGCTGCAACGGGAATGAGTAACTTATCCATATCAGATACGCTAAAATAAAAGACACGTACTTATTAGGCGGACTCTTAAAAAGATCGTTAAGACAATCTATAAGAACCAGGTGAATATGAACCCTGTTTCATCCGTTCGGTTGGGTTTCTCACCAGCACAAAACATATGTTTGCATTTCTATTCGCGAAAATGCTTAGACGGGTATCTCAGACAAGAAACAAAAACAACCCACAGTTATGCAGCAATTATTGATGTACGCTGAAAAAAGGAATAAGATAAGCGATTTCATAACCAAAGCTTGGGGTCAAAAGCGTACAATCGTAACAAATGGGACACTCCGTGTCTTCCTCCTCAGCGCTGAGACCTTGAGCTTCAGCTTTGACTCGCGATTCGATTTGCGTAAGAAGTCTAAAGAAAAGATTGTCAATACAAACGGAACTAGTAATCTTTCATGACTGAATCCCCTACTTCGCTTTGACCTGTCCGAAGCAGTGATTTAGAAAGGTAGAACGGAGAGTAACAACAAAACCAAACACACCTCTTCTACGAACTTAAGACCTATTAACTTCTCTGCCCGAGCCAAGTCGTCTTTACCAACAGTTTGATCCTGAACTTTAGTATCGGCGTCATCCAAAACAGTGTTAAAACCGTCGGCATCCCCTTCGTTCTTGAGAGGAATATTAACCATTATGAAGAACAGGGTATATAATCCAATACGTACAGATGCAATTAACAGTGGATGACTATGAAATGAGGCTGTTGTCAAATATGTTCCTCATTATGAAAAGTAACTATGCCTTACTTGCATGCCTGCCTCAGTCGTAGCAACATAACCTTAGGGAGAAGGTTAGCACATATAGAGATCTTCATAACAACATGAACATATCCTTACAAGAATAACCATGTAGCTACAGAGAAGACACGGTTAACAACGGAACCAGCAGAACAAGGAAGAGGGACAGACTTTTTCAGCACGGTACCGGCTTTAAGGTACTTGGTCATCTTTTGTTGCTCACGTTTTTCGATCCTATTATATATCTGAAGGTAAAAGTGTCTTAAGCCCCACAGATACACTTCAGGAATGAAGCAACATTACCAATCGTTCTTCCGGTGAGAAATCAATTTCAACCACTTCAACTTCTTTAGGAGGAAGTTGCAGGATCGGTTTCCCTTCTAGCTTGGTATTTTTCGTTCGCCTTATTAAACAATTCTTCAACATAGCCTGTGCGCGATCACCTGGTTGATAAAAGCATTAGCGAATCCAGGCGATGTCCGCACCAAACAAATAACAACACACCGGCAAGTTTGGGGTTCTTTTGAACGCTGACCTAGATAATCACATTAAAGTTACGAAATTGTTTTTTTTTACTGAATGGTATTGCTAACTTACGATCCGATGTCTGAATTCGCGCCAATCGTCAAAAGGATGCAATCGTAAAAACCGTATCTGAGGATACAGATCTTCCCTAATTTCCGGACATTATAACGGATCCTTTAAACGCATAAAAACAATGGGTTACTTACAGAGAGTTCACTACCGGAGTACCTGAATCGTAAATCATAACTAATGAGACTTCGCGCGAAGCTGGATGAAAAGAGAGCATACCGGTTAAAATCCATCTATACGTGCTCTTCAATCGAGCTACACATTTACTTGACCTCGTTTTCCTAAACGAAAAACCGGTTAACACAGGGGTTCATATAGATATGGGATTCAATTGCCTATTACGAATGAACTGTGCTTCATCGAGGATCACCCGATACCATTCGGTCTGAGCCAACGGACCTCTTAATATGATATTAGTAATTGCAAAAGGTCGCTTCATGAAACCTCACCTCATACGTTGATTCTCCTCATCCCATGAATCATCGGAACTGTGCTGCTCCAGTTCCTCCCCGTCAGGCCCTAACTTCTTCCGCTTCGGATACTCAAGGCATAAAGTTTGATACGTTGTTATTACGAAATCATATTCTTTCACTTCGCTTAGACTGCGAAGTTTATCTCTGCCGTGATGGATGTGAACTTTAAATAATCCTTGATTTGTACGCTGAAGGATCTCAACCCTCCACTAAAGATGGGCTCTGAGATCAAAGGGACGGTAACGGCTGACAAAAAACTATTTGATTTACCTGATTCAGGAGAGCGGCGGGTGCAACTACCAATGTGGATTTATTCACTGCGCCAGGTGGTGGTTGGTTTTTCACACAGGTAGCTATACATTGCAAGGTTTTTCCAAGTCCCATATCATCACTATAATAGACTTTATGATAAGAACAATACAAAGAAAAAGAGAAAGAGACGTACGCAAGGATACCGCCTTTGGCAACTTTCTTCTCTTGTTCAACCATCCAGCTTACACCGATCAATTGGTGCGGCATGAGTTGGACCTCCAATCCCGGCAGAAAACTGCTGGTATTCCCCAAACCAAGCTCTTTAGCTGCATCCATAACTTTAGGAGCTTCTTGAAAGTCTTCCATAGCCGTCGAGAAAAAATCTTTGAATCTAAACGGGAAAGTGGTGTATTAAGGAAACCGAAACCTGATGAGCTAATGAATTGCACATACTTCTGCATGGGATCAATAATCTCTCCTTGATTGATTGGAGCTGTGAATTGTCTTCAGAAAGGATCACAAATGAAGTTGTTTTTTTAATGTACTTACCATTGATCGGAGACCCATTTTCAACTGGTGATACCTGCCAGTGACCAAGATTTGGAAAAGACGGGGGATGATAGCCCATGTTCAGCATACTTCCAGGCATACCATAGTCATATGGATTATTTACGCTTAGGTTTACGACGGAGGGGCCAACGCTGGATCGCTGCGCTGGGTATGGCTGAGGGGTGGTTGACTGCTGGGGCATTGGGAACGCTCCGGGGATGCGTATTTGGGGATAATTGTTGTGACGATAGTGTGGGGACGGAGCTGGATTTGATGCTTCGGGAGACCTGTAATATTGTGCCTTTGCTACGGTCCATGGATTCACCGAACGCTGCATGTTTTGCAAGGGGTAATTGGACGAACTCGGGACATTAATGGCGCCCATTTGAGCACGATTATTGTTATTATTGTTATTATTCCAATCCGAGAGACTGCTCCATTGAGAGACAGCGGGAACGCTTTCCTGCTTGGCCGGCATGGGAGGGGGCTGAGGGCGTGGCGGCGTTGAAGAGACTTTCGAAAAGGGGTTTATGCTACCTTGTGATTTTAACAACGCCCCCCCTAGTCTAGGTTTCTTTTCAGGACTTTGACGTGGACGTTCATCTACCGTTTCATCATCCGTAGACAGATAGAAGACTTCTCCATCTCCAAATTCATACTTCCTGATTCCACGATGAGGGCGTTTGGAGGGAACTGGAAAAGAACTTTGACTTGGGGTAGAGTTATTGGGTATAGGCGTTGGTGCAGGTGCAGGTGCTACGTTTTGCAGACGCGAGGAGGATGCCAGCTGGTTTTGAATCGCGCTGTTGCTTAGCGAAGGAGAACGTTTAGATACATCTTCGTCAGTAGAGTACTCTATAACTTCTCCATCTGAGAGAACAACGAGTCTTGTGTTCCGTTTACGTTGATTGGTGGCGTTTGTGGGTTCAGGCTGTGAGACATGAACGTGTGGGTTTGGTCTAGCGGCTTGGTTGAAGAAATACTCGTCATAATCGAAAGAGTCGACATCCATAGGATCCTCTCGTGTTCCTTGCATGTAACTCTCTTGTACGGCACTCTTGTGTTGTCGAGATTCTATATGGTTCTAAAAGATAAAAGAGCGTCAATTCCAAAACGGCATAGCCGCTGCTGAGATTAGGGCTCACCCAAAATGGCTCAAAGTCGGACAGCTTTCCATGAACACCGATTAAAATTTCCTCAAAGCAATCCAGGCATGTAATTACACCGTTGAAGCCTTCGATATCGATCAAGAAGTTGGTTTCTTTTGGGTAAATTTTTAAATGATGAAGGAGTTGTTCAAGGTATTTTGAAGGAATGGGACGCGTATCAGTTTCGTCTCGGCCTAGTGTTCTTCTGGCAATTTTGGCAACTTCATATACCGAAAGCGAATTTGTTTGGAACATGATGAAAATTGACAGCCCAAACGTAAAATCAGCCGAAGCGTTGTGTTAGGAACTTAGCGTGGAGATGAAGACGTGACGCGTGACTAATTAACGCGTCTTGAATTGGCGCCGCCTGTCCAGCATAGCAAACACAGGTAGACAACGCAGTGCGCGCCACGGTTCATGGGATCCTTTAGTTCTGGTGTTGCGATGACCACTTTTACATTGCCATTTTTTGTTGGTTTGAACAGGCTACAGATTACTCTTTTTTTTTTTCAACTTTGATAAGGACGACCCAACAAATTATCGGACATTTTTAGTAAGTTATTTGTTCGGAATTGTGATTTCAATCAGGAACTTTTGTGGGCTATAATCAACCAAGTGCCTACGGAAGTTTCGTACCGAAAACGAAACTCGAATTTAATTGATAAAAACCTACTCTTCGGGGTAAATGTGAGGTTATTGGACGGTCATCACCATCTTTTGGTAAAAATTGATCTTGTCGTGACGCCGACAGTTATCGGGATTCTCTGATCAAGAAAGACTATTGAAAGGATGGAATCTTCTTTATGGTACACAGGAGATTGCATCTATGTTGGTAAAGGTTGGTCTACCAGAACAGCTATGTTTTGCCATATCTCATATCGGAAGATTGACGGTTAACAGCCAATTATTAATGATATGCCACATATGAAAGTATGGAGGTTTCATTCAGCGGTTTCCTACAAGTCCCGACTATATAAATACACAATTGTATGTACAACCATTATTGGTATTATGGTGGAAGCATCAATATTGCTCGACATTTCAGGATATAAAATGTTCATTTGCAAAAAAAAAAACGTATTGCTCATTACCAGAATGGAAGCATTTTTTTGGTAAACGCGGGAATGTCAAGAGCGCAAGTTCAGGACGCAAGCGTCTCTTACTGAACAGAGCTTGGGAAAGACATCGCGAAATGTCAAATATCACATCTTGGACAACCTACACATGATGAACCGCACATCCGCCCATCAATCGCCGGAACTTTTGACCATTCCTGTTTTGAAGCTGTCTCGTCCCAATCATCTTCCACGGCTGTTGAGCACGTCGAGCATCTGTCATCCATATCCTCCTCTATCCATGATAAACTAAACGCTCTCTCCTCGTCTCTCGAAACCCTCAATAAATCGTCATAGGCTTGATTTGATCCAAGGATATGTCGCAACATTAAATCATGATCCTCCACCCACGCACATGGCGGTAAAGCCCTTGACCATTCTAATTCTCCCAAAACGTCTTCGCCCATCTTGCAAGTTAGTATTAACATCCCCGGCGCTATGCATTGTAACATGTAGAAGATATCTGAAAGTGGTCTTGGACCTCCAATATAGATATCCTTCAAATCCGTCGGCGATCTACGTGTTTCAATGGCAAAAATACCGTTTTCAAATTGCTTCTTCCACTCGGAATATTCCGATAAGTTGAGGAATGGATAGAATGTAGGTGGAAGAGTGAACCGGTTTATGAATCCGGCCTTCGTCATTGATAGAAGCAACTAGTAGGTAAATACATTAATCCATAAGGCTATTCACGTCAATGTTTGTTCCTAGAACAGACCTACCTGTCTACTTCCGAAATCAATTTCCTTCCACTTGTGTTCCTCCACTAGAACCTTAACCCGTTCGCTAAGGAACCTATACGCCCTTTGATACGCCTCATCTATATCTGCCTCCTCCATCTGGTGTAATGTAGTATGATGGGCCCAGAAAACGCGGTTATCCGGATTAAACTGAATATGTACGCCGTCATGTCCCATCGGTTTCGATTGATCCCAGCTCTCTGTTGAAGTGAAGCTACTAGACCGGCTTAGGTTTGACAATGGGGATAGGTAATGTGAAAATATACGATGGTTGAAATACAGTTTGAATGATTGTGGGGGGTGGTAAGGTTTTTAAAAAAGATTTTTATGAGGGTATCTCGATGGGGGAATGCAAAAGAAGTATCCTACACAATGTGATGGATTGAAGATGTGTGAAGATGAATTTTAATACTTCAGAAGGGATAGAAAAGTTAAGTAGATGGGGATTGGGTTTCGAGATGGTTCCCTTGTTCGAATGCTCTAACACTTGTTTTGCTCTCATTTAGATTCACCAGCTTTGCGTTCATAAATATCTCGTCAAAGCAAGCATCTGACCTCAAACAAGCCTGAAGGTTTTTTCGCCAGATGAGTCAGTTCTGCGGCTATTTCCCGTTAAACTGATACGCATTGAACGTGCATGTCTTTATACTTAACACGTTCAGCGCATGAGGCTCTCCCCTCTCACCCCGAAATATCGCCTAAATTCCAAAGTAAGGCTGCGGTCATTGCATGATCCGTTTGCAAAGCGAATTCACTTCATAAATATAATCGGGTGCAAAGTAAATGATTTATACCCCATTCTCTTTACGTCCTATATCCTTCAGGTCAATCATTTCGGGTATATACTACTCTAGACCAACGCTTCTTTAATATTTAACAAGGCTCTTGTTCTTCGTGTTAAAAGTAAGTATATCTTTGATTGTAACAAGTCTCCTAACAAGGACGTTGACCGCACTAGATGCAGCCCTAAACCCAGCCTTTCCGGGGTTAAATTAATATAGAAAGGAAAAAGATCCGTTCCATCTCCATCGGTCAATCGATGTCTATATTTCCTTGAATTCTTTCATAAAGCTTAAAACGTGATAGGCAATTGATATTACAACGGCGCGCGAATGAATTAAAAGACCCAACCTGCCGAAAACAATATAAAATAGGCACGGGCACGACACGACGTAGCCGCCTAATAAATGAATACCTCATTTTAAACCATGAAAATCTCGAAGATTCTAGCAATTAGTACGTCATCCAATCGCTCTAAAAGGGTCTTTCTACCATGGTGTGGCAGAGGCATCGATACATGAAACTTCACAAAGAATTGGATTACTGGAGACTGAGTGATTATTTATCACCCCGTCGTGGTGGGCTTTTTAAAAGGAAATACCTTATTTGAACTTTTGAGAGGTGGGCGAGATAAGAACACCTCAGCGTCTTCTATCATTAAGATTGTGGTTTTCCGAAGGATACGAGACACAAGCGGTTGTTGCCAGACTTCTCAGGTATATGATAATAACCAGATAAGTTGGTTTGGTCAAATTACAATACAATACAAAGTCATGAGAACGTCGAGTCATAATATTGCCGGAATATGTTCTGCACAAGTAGAATGCCTTGAGATATCTTAACTAACATAATAATGTACAAATACATACATACATAAGTAAATAATTTCTTCCTCATACTTCAATTCCCGATTGGTATTCAAAAATTTTACAACTTCGCAAACGATAACATATATTGACTGCTATTCTTCTTCGACTTGACTTTGTCAACATCTGCTTTGGTAATCGGTCGAAATTCGCATGCATGGTTATATCCCAATCTTTCCCGGCAAAAAACGGGATTAGCCAAACTACATTATTTGAGAGTTAAGGTATTACCGACCTCGCTCGCCCATCATTGCCACCTTCCTTCCAGAATTCGGGTCGTCGAAGCAACGAAACGACAACAGCACCACCAAGACCTATATTGTGCACTAAACCATATTTACTTCGTCCGTCAGTTGTATCGAAAAGCCCGGGTACTTGCATCGGACCCGCCCAGTTTCGAAGTTGGTCTAGGGGAAGAATGAGAAGAATAAAAAAAGGGGGGGTTCAGAAGTTCCCATGGAAACGTACTGGCGATATAGAAATGCATTCCAAGTCCTGTTGCACCAAGCGGATGGCCTTTAGCCTCGAGTCCACCGCTTGGGTTCACGACCCATTTCCCACCATACTGGCAAATGGCAGTATCGTTAGATTAGTTATATGAAGATGATATACAAAGACTTCATACTGTATTATCACCCTTCTCGACAATCTTGTGGGCTTCACCTGTCTTGCAGAGACCAAGAGCTTCATACGTTATAAGCTAGAAAGGTCTCAAGATCAGCGTTCAAGATACACACACACGCTAAACTCTCATTCTCAAACCTCATTTGCAGCAAAACAATCGTGTAATTCGACCACGCCTACTTGATCTCTTCCTTCGCCGGATTGAAATCCTGCTTGAGCGAACGCCTCATCAGTCGCCCGTTTGCTCATCTTGTAGCCAACCAAGTCCATCGAACTATTGTTCTCATAAGTGCTCGCTTCGTCGGTAACAAGAGTCTGAAAAACAAGAACATTAAAAAAAGGAATAATGCTCCATTTAACACTTTATACAATACCTGTGCAACAATCTCAATAGCCTGGTTTTCAAGCCCATGTTTTCTCACAAACTCCTCTGATGCAACAATACAACACGCAGCACCGTCCGAAGTTGGAGAGCACATCAACTTGGTTAGTTGTCTATTAATCTTTGGTGCAGCAAGAACCTGTTCCTCAGTCCATCCATCTCTGAATTGAGAATAAGGGTTCACAACCGAATGTTTATGATTCTTAGCGGCAATCTTGGCCAAGTGGCGTACATTCGCTTCTGGATATTTATCGAAATATTCTTGTGCTGCGTTGGCAAAATGTCGTGGTGCACCCGGACCATGGTTGACACCTATAGATGTCGTTTCTTCGAGTGTCATCGCCCTTTGGTGAAATGGACCCATTGGATTGGGACGATCGGGAAAGTTGCTTGTCAGTGAGCCTGGACGCATACGTTCAAAACCTAACGCTAGAGCACAATGCGCTGTGCCTGATTTGACCCAGATGTTGGCATTGTAAAGTGCTGTTGAGCCTGTTGAGCAGTTCTAAAGTATGTTATATGTTATATGATAAGCAACCGTACACAACATTCGAAAAGATAACATGCGTACGTTGTTCACGTTCGTAATAGGTATACCCGTCATTCCAAGGTTATACAATGCCCGTTGTCCAGAAGTAGAATCACCATAGCACTAGAATCAATCTCCATGATCAATATTCATGATAAAATAGAGAACCCGTAATGATCATACATATCCCACAAAAGCAACTTCAATGTCGTCATATGTAATTCCAGCCTCCAGTAAAGCTTTCGTGGCGGCTTCCAATCCCATCTGATAGTGGTACACAGAAGTCAACCATTTCGTTTGAAACCAGAGTAACATTTAAAAGCTTACATCTTCCGGTGCTCTTGTACCTCTTGGTTTAATGAATGCTGTGCATCCAGCACCAACGATAAATGTCCGTCTTGAATTTTGCTTTGTTGTAGTTGGTTGACTCGGAGCCATTGCTGGTATCAAGTTTGCTCTTCAAACGTAAAAAAAAAACTAGCTAACTTGAATCAGATATAAACGATAGAAAGGCAGAACATCTTAAACAGACTTACCTGGAGAATGGAGCAACAGCACAACAACCCTCTGAGGGTATCCTGCACAGTCAAATGGAACAATGAGAACTTCGATTTCTCAGACTGGAACTTGTCTTACCACGTCCACACGTTTCGTGAATTGCCGAATTGTCTGAACGAATCAATTTAGAGGAAAAGGTTCGAATTCAGCAAGACGACAATCGGAGTCCGGTAGACCGGTAAGAGTGGATCCCGATTGACGTCCGATATAATCATATTAGTAAAGTACTTGTAATACGACGACGGCCTTATTTTTTTTTTCAAACAAAAATGTATATTCAGACAAAGAAAAGTTTGATAACAATCAACAGAGCAACTAAGTATTACGTATAATACCGCACATGGACATGACGAGTGCGCAAAGAATCAACGACTAAAAGATCATAGAGTATCCATAGAGCTGAAGTGCATAGTCAAGTCAAAGCAGTAAATAAATAACAATTCATACTGGTGCCATGCCATTAAAGTTGAAAGCACCGATTCACAGAAAAGTGGGTAAAAAAAAAAAAGATAGAGAGAAGGGGTAGAATAATGTTGGAGAATACGAGATGGAGCAGGGAAGATTCAGATCAAGATATAGGCAAATTGGGAAAAAAAGGCGAGAAAGAACTGAGTAGTGGAAGAAAAATGGACCTATAAAGGTAAGAAGCGAACGAAACTCTTTATATTGAAGACGGAATATTTCAAGGGTTTCTCAATCGTCGTCACTGTCGTCTTCATCCTCGGCTTCTTCAAGCCACTACATGAAGTACCATCGTCAGTAAACAAACAGCCATTTCATATAAAAACGTTTTTGTCGCACCTTCAAAAATGGCTCGCTAGCCTTCCTAACCTTTTTGCTGACTTCCTTTTCAACATACTTTTTGGAAACATGCGTGCCCCATTGTTTGATGATGTCTTCGTCAAGGATATCGGCCTGATAGAATGCCATGAGGATCTTGGGCACCGCAGGAATAAGAAGTGCTTGTTGCACTCCAACAGCACGTTCAACACCGCCAAGCAAGGATTTCTGATGACGCTCTGAAGTCACAATCTAAGAACATTATAAACAAAACTGTATGTTAACGAAAGAAAAACTCTGGACGTACCTTCTTAAACAAGGGTGCATATTGGGGAATCTCCTTCACGATATGCTCAGTGAACAGACTCTCCACCAAGATTTGCACGGTACGATGTTTCTTTTCGATACCCAATTCTTGGGCTTTCTTATACACCTCGACAGAATTAGCTTCACCACGATGTTCTTCAGCCCAGAGCGCAAGTTGCGAATACGGACTTTCTCCGTCCTCATCTTCCCCACTATCATCGTTTCCGAGGCGTATAACAAGACTCTTCACCCCACTTTCGAGATCTTTAACTCGAGCACGGACAGCATCAGAAGAAGTATCAGCAGTCCAATTCTCTTCAGCTTGAGAACCGACGGGTGCAAGTTCAGCAGCTTCAGCTTTGATCTTCTTCGTCAACTCGTCATCGGAATCATGTTCTCTTTCTGGGGTCCCTTCACCAGATCCATTGGGATTCCCATCAGCAGCAGGGGATCCAACACCACCAGCTGCATTTCCTACATCTTTCTTCTTACTTTTCGAGCTCTTGGGAGGATTCTTCACGATAAACGTAGTAAGTTTATGTCTCATATCTACTCCACTGCGTTGTCCACATGCTTTGCAATCACGGAGGATCTCATCATTCTTGGTGAGAATAAGCTCCGTCTCAGGATTCTTGCAAGAGCCACATAGAACGAATTTGTCAATAAAGACGTCAAGCAGCTCACGCAACCTCGTGGCGTCATGTGCACCATTAACGATATAACGATCTCCTTTTTCATCAAAGGTCGTTTGTGCACCTAATTCGCAACCAAAGAATTTTGTAGGATCTACATAAACATTTTGAGTTCTTGTAATTGCCACATAAGTGAGAAAATGGACTCACATGTCGGAGGCCGACTGAGAGCGCGTGCGATGTCAGACATGTTGGGAACGACTGTTTTGATACCATTTCCTTTTCCTTCTATTTTGGTCATCAAAACGGGCATTTTGTATCGATAAAATTTATCCTGCGTATTGATTATTATAAACCCCCGTCCGCTGAGGCCTGAAGGGCCAGTGGTGGTACGGAAACTTACCTCGACATCGCGACGGATATTAACAATAGGTCCAGAAGCCATTTTGTATTGCTATTGTTGTATAATCGAAATCGTTGCGTAGATTTGAATACCGAATATTGAATAACTAGCTTTATAAAAAGCAACGGGATTTTCGAAGACGTTGAGAATTCTAATCAAGATCTTGTCGGACTAAAGTGTTGTGTAAGAGCAAAAGGTCAGTAATGATCAGTATGGAGTAAAAAATACGCCACACAACCATACTCACTGAATCTTTCTACAAACGCGGACGCGGGAACGAGTACTATCACAATCTCCAATATCGGTAGACGAACGAAGCATGAATAGGATATCTCTGCCGTGCACTCTTGTCACTTTCACTTTGTCTGATATACAATCGGTGTCTGTGGCGGTCGAGTAAAAGGTGTCGAAAAGAGTCTAGGGATTGGTAAAGGGTGTATATGTAAGTCAAAAGCTTATATATGTATGAAATATGAAACCCGATGGAGGACTCGACTTCAAGTTTCCAAGATGGAAAGGGAAGGAAGAAATGGAAGGGAGATGGAAAGTGTGAGAATGATGGATGGAATAAACAAAAGTGGTGACGTTGTGTAAAGAAAGGCCAGGCGATGGTAGTCACCCCACGTCACGAACCCTTTTTTAAAAAAAAAAAAAAACAGGTAAAGAAAACTCACTGCGAGGAAACTTCCTACCCAATGAGTAGTCGAGAGTTAACGAAGAATGCTGTTCAAAAGTTTTTCTTTCTGAAGCGATGAAAATTTGATTTCCAATTCAAGTTCCGAGAATTTTATTTTCCGAGCTGAGGGGGAAAGTAAAAACGAAATAAAATGTTAATAACAGCAACCAAACCCTAAATTTGGACAATTCATCAAGAAAAAATAATTTACCTGAGGTTGCGATTCAACGTAGAAACAGCAGGGTTGAGTGTAGGTTTTGAACAAGGAAAGAAAAAAAACCCCAAAGCCACATTCAAAGGCGTGACTTTCTTGTCAGACGCGCGTTTCAAATCACATACGTAATCAATTTTTAATATTTTAAGGTCCGACCGGGATGCCGCGGAACAGGAATGCACGTGCAAGTCTGCAGCCGGCTGAAGCGTGTTTAATTTATTCAGTCACGACTATATACGCGTCGTAGTTTTAGTGCGTTTGGGTTTGTATTATTGTCATCATACCAAGAAATGTCATGAGCGGATCCAACGAGTAAAGGTTAAGGCATTGAATCCACGCCCTGAATGACCGGTAACAGACAACGAAATTTTAACCATGTCAGAATGTGATCCTTGAATATATATTATACAAAGTTGTATGTAGTTTGATAGTCAAATGGATTTCAGTGAAAGATTGAGTGGAAAAACATCATACAACAAGGTGGGGAATGTTACGAGGTTTGGTATGAACGTGAATTTTCCTTATGAAAAGGATACATAATAAAAAAAAAAACGCTCGATAAAAGTCAAACGTGAAAAAAAAAAACCATAGCGGGAGGTAAAACGAAAGGATGAAATAAGGACAACAAAAAGGGTACACGATGAAAAATACTCTATCGTCAGCTTGTTTACATCCTTGTGAATGAACAAATGATAGAAAAAGGGGGGTAGGGGTGATGGGGAGATGAAAAAATGGAATACGACTACTGTTGGACGCATGTTATTATGTACATTATGGACAATCGTAAAATTGAAACTTGAAATAGATGGAGGATTGAGACTGTACGAGCTGAATTACATTGAAAGAGTATGTTGTTAAGGGTAGGAGGGATGAATGGGGTAACCACAATCCATGATGGAGGAGGATCTGTACGAGGGTTATGATTGAAGCTGTTCCATAATAAGGTCAAGGTGAGGTGCGTGAATACAAATGCAGAGAGCGATGTGCGCGGATCGAATCGAATCGATGTAGGAAAAGAGCCCAGCCGATTTCACAAAGGCAAAGCGAAGCGAGTTACAGATGGAGGAATGAATAAGAGATAAGAAGAGAACAAAGGAAGGAAGAAGAATGTCCGGATGATGATATAATAGCACCAATATCACCCACAGCGATAAGCACAACCCGGTACAATCCAGAAGGGGGAGGGAGGGGGGGTTACCCCTAAGTCGTAACAACTTTAGCAGGCTGGAAAGCACTTTTCGCAGCCTCAAACCCCTCATTTCCACGTTGATTGCTAATAACCCGAACACCGTCTCTCAAAAAGTCGACACATCTCTGTGTGTGACCGTACGCCCACAACTTGACTGGCTTGCCCCAGCAGGGTTGCAGACTCATCTCGGTGACGAACGCACAGCTAAGTTCAGTATTCTCTACATCCGGTTTCAGGGTCCCTTTTGTCGTCGGACCATGATGTGTGAAGACGGCAACTTGCCGATGAGGTTCGTTCTCGCGCAAGTGTCGACACGTCTCGTTTAACCATTCGACATCTTTCAGATGCGCCGCTCGATAGTCTTCCGGCGTCCACTCGTCCACTCGTCGGAAATCGTTTAGACCCGCTCGCATTATTTCAGCTGCATGTGAAGATGGAACGTATGACCATAAAGTACATCCAAGGATCGTCACCCGATCTGATATATCATACCGTGTCCGATCGAGGAAGATAAACTCGCCGAATTGTTCACCGTCGTCTCGTCTGGCTTGCACGAATCGTATGAATTCTTGAATTCGTTCACGTGCAATGTCCTAAGTATCATTAAAAACGTCATGATCAAAGGAGAACGATACTATAAAAAAAAAGCACGCACATATGTAGTGTTATACCCTTCATGATTACCCAGCACGAAAAATACCCTTTGAAATCGTTGTAATTGACGACAGAAAAAATCAAATAAACCAGCTTGTGTTGTAAGACCTATGTTGCCTAGTAATGCGAGATTTGAAGCAGCAGCTGGGAAATCAAAGACTTGATAACCCGGTCCCGAATGACCCGTTGAGGGACGAAGGTGGAATTCGAGATGTAGATCACTCATAACTTGAATATGAACGGGATTGTCACATGCACCTTCTGAGAAGTAAATACAAAAAAAAACCAATTTTTGAAGTCAAAAAAGTCAAAAAAAAGCATGTCATTCAAAAGGGATCAGCCCAAAAGCCTACGAAAAAGAGGGGTTTGTGGCCCTCGAAAAGAACACACCATTTAACTCCTCAATGTAGGCTTCTTGCGCAGCTTTAGCCTTTTCCTCAGCTATATCATCCTTTGCTTCAATGCTTGTCCATTTAATGCCTGGTTCCTTTTTGCGTAATCGTATTTCAATTCGAGTTGGAAGTACAGCAACGGTTGATTTGTCAGGAATTATCTCATGCTGCAGTCGCTCAAACCCGAAAGAACGCATTAAACCTTCATTTGTACGAAAATCAACAGAGAACTATGCATGGAGTTAGTATACTTTGTGGCATGGACGGGAAACCAGACGATGACATGGGGATGGATGACGTAGAGAGTTGCGAAAAATGATAATAAGAAGTCTTAATCAACCCGGATCACATACCGACTTTGTTTTTATAGTTGACAGCAAGTCTCTCTGTCGGACACGTTTGATAAGTAAATCGACGACGACCTCGTTTTGTGATTGGTACCAGACATGTCGGATAGGAAACATGTCAGAAGGGTGACGACGATCTACTAGTTTAGACAGTGTCGGGTATTCGCGTGGGTGACGGCGGCGGCGGCGGATGGTGGTAGATGAATTCAGTGTTTTTGGAATATAATATAAGATTATGGAAAAAAGATGAACTTTGTGGCTAGACAGAGCATGTGAAATTTCTCCTTGTTCGTAAAGGAGAAGATTTGTTATTTGGATGGCAGTAGTAGTAGTAGTATTGGCACTGGTTATTTACTGACAACGCTTGAAAGCTATTCTCGGAGAGAGAGAGAGAAGAAGAAGAACAAAAAGATAATTTGATAATGTAATCGTGTGTAATAATTCCCTGCCCGGAGCCTTTTCCATAGTGGAGCTGGGGGGGGTCTCTTTGCGCACACTTACAATTACTTAAAACAGCCCGTGCACACTAAAACATAATCGTCACAAATAAAGTGAATTTCCAAAGAAAGAAATATAATATCAAAAAAATTGTGTGTATATTAAATCACGAAAAAAGACATGCGGCATACTATTTTGTCCTATCGGTCAATTTAATCCGAATTAATGATACGAAAAAAATAAAATATTATTGTAAGATCCACTCGGTTGGGACGGTCCGCTCTTTGGAAAAAGAAAAGGGCGCCTCCTTTTTGACATAAAAGGTGACGGACAACTGACTTTTTTTCTCAACTCAGAAACTTTTAACTCAGACTACATGCAATACAAATCGTCACGGCATCGCTGTCACTTCACCTCCAGGTCTGCTCTATGCATTTTTATTACAACCGTAACGAACACTCTGGTAATGATATTGATTTCGTTCTCCCCCAATACCTGACTTTCTTGGTCAAATATCCGAATCCGATTCGCTAATTAAAATGGATCAGGGATCAACGAGGATTGCATCATAAGCTTTCGATCGCAAATCAAAGTTTGAGGGAAGTTTCATCTCGAGAACATATTCCCCGTTGCCTGTTGACGTCAGATATCAAGAAGCCGAAAGCAAACTCAAGCTTCTTTTTCTTGCTGCGCGGAGAAAGGTATCACCGCTTTTCAACATATCCATCTCAGTGCCCACTGCCAACCTCTAATAGAAAAAAGAACGACAATTTTGAACGTTCGTTATGACAGAATAACTCGTTCAAAACGTCATCTCTTTTTGCAGTGCTTTGCTCTAAATATAACACATGTCAAAGTAATGACGCATCGCGATGCTCTCTATCTCCAGTTTAGTACGTGAATTCCCCATACAATTTCATCTTCTTTTAGCAATCTGTCATACACTACACATCCTATTATAGCACAACAATCTATCTCTAGTAGATTTGAAACTGAGCATTGTCGTGGCACAGTATTCGATCACCGATTTCGTCTATTTGAAAATGGGTAAATTTCCAATCCCTGTGTCATTCTCTACCTCGTTTCCATGTCTTAAGCTTATCCAGTTTATATTCTTTTAGTCTAACAAGCACTGATAGCTGTATTTTGACGGACCACAACAGGAAACAACACTGCCGGATAAAAATCGCCCCTAACATACACCACAGCTTCAACACGATGCATGCAAACCATATTCTGACGCCCACTACAACAATCTAACCTTGTCATCTCTTTCGCCACTGATGTTCGCACTCCCCGTTTGGCAATTTATTTATTTTTCGGGATAGTCGATCAGGTTCCCTTCCCAACCGCTATCTTGCGCCCACGGAGACGTCATCTTAAGGGTTGGTAATGTCTTTTTCTTAGATCTGCGCCACACACTAAGCGTTTTGACTTCTAATCGCCGGTCTGTGTCAACTTCCTCCGAGACTACTTCAACCTCCCCTCCCTTTTGATTTATGGTAATAAAGGTCAATCAGATTTTCACAGGTGCCGCTCCTTGTAATTAATATTTCTGACCAGGTTTTTTTAGATTAGTATGAAAGGTTAATCTCAAATGAATATGACATCTCGTGATATTCATTCTTCGCTTCATCTTGTCATTCTATATACTCCGCGAAGCACTGTTTCAACCGCTACACAGCTCAAAAGTATCACTGGAGCTCCATCTCCGACCCTCTGAAAAAACATCTCGTAAACAAATAGAACGATTCATCTCGTTTATCCTCGCTGCTTATTCTGTTTCTCTCTCAAACAACCCTGACTTAATCATTACTTTCCGTACAAAGGACGCCATGCTTAAGGGAGAGATGAATTTGAATTTAATGGGGTTTGCTCCACATCAACGTCGGTTACTGCCCCTTCAAGTTAATCCAAGGCCACTTGAGATTTCCGAATCCGATGGTCGTATGTATTTAACATAATATTACAACTCTTGTCTATGCTTTTTCACGAACCTGGCTGTATTCTTGGTTTTCTTTATCTGATATCACCCCGTGACCTTTCTTTTTTTCAATTTCGGATCCATTTTTCCTATTTACTCCCGTAACGTAATTTTTCTTATATATACAAGCAAGTTTAGATCCAATCCAGGGCCTGATTGTGGTCATATGAAAATCTTAGCGGAAAAAGAAAAAAAAAGAAATTACCCCACGGAACGTGGTTATAATAATAATGATAATATTTATTTTTCTGGAAAAAATTTGGTCATACCAAGTCGGTTGTCAATTAAGATGTTGGACTTACACGTTGACGAGGGAAAATTCGGGATCTTGGAACTTTAGCTTTGACCTCCAAGCGCGTCCAACCTCGGAACTCCGAATCGAACGTCCGAACGCCCGACCCCCCGACATTTCTGCGTCCGACTCCGACCGGTTCTTCGGCTTGAGACTAAATAGTCTTCAGTCCTTTTCCGGTCTGTCTTTCCCTTTTAAAACATTTGGATCTCTGGAGAAACAGTTCGAAAATATTATGGACAAGTAGACCACATAGCACAAATAACTTGATACCCCTTCAAGTTGGCTTGAACAATAATCAAGTGCCAAGGGGCCAGAGCTCGCTCCTGCATTTCTGGACAAATGAAACATAAATGGAATGAACACCCTTCATCTCCCGAATTTGAGGGAGGTTGAAGTTGAAAAAGGGAAAGCCGCAATCCCATTGATAGAGTTTTATCTCAAAGTAAGGAGTGAGCACCGAGCTGTCATGTAATAGTCACTTCAGTCTTCGAAGGTCAGCAAATTTTTCATTTACTTACCCCTTATACAGTATCTTGCCATCGTTGGTTTTTCTCTACCGAGGGTAAATCACAAGCTATTTGAATTTGTGACTCGGACACAGTATACTTGCTTACATATCGTACAAGCATAAGCTACGGTCAGGGGGTGGAACTTGAATGCATCCGTATGACGTTTACGGTACAATGCTAAAGCCCTACTGTCGTTTAAAGAAACTGCAACAAGGAGAGACTACCTACCTGCTACATCTATATGATGGATGTACGATTCCTCGAAGCGCTGGGATGGACGCTGCTATTTCTTTACCTGTTTTTAGTTATTCTCCGAATAACCCTTGGTGGTCGGCGTCAGCGTCGATTTCGGCCATGAACGGTGAACACTTCCCCGTGAGCGGTGAAGGCTCTCCTCGGAGATTATTTTCACATATAAAAAATTAGCCTGACCCATAAACCCCCCAATTCAACTCTTTTTTCATCACCGTCTTTCTACCCAGCTCTTCTCTTCCCCTTTTCTTCTTTTTTGAATTTATCTTATATCTCTTTTTAGTTTACTTCTATATATTTTCTTATAATGCGTTTCTCAACTATTTGTTCTTTCCTTGCCATTGCTGGGTGGGCCTCTGCCGGTCCAATCCGAGCTCGTCAAAATTCTACAGATATCGATCCAGGCCTCGGTAAGCTTCTTTTGATACTCTACTCGTCATATACTCAGCTTTAACCATATTCTTTTCACAGCCTTTATCGTCGTTTTGGAAGAGATAGCTGTGTCATTTTTTGAAGAATTCCTTGAAGCCTTTACCGATGATGATTTCGAAGCCGCTGGTTTCTCTTCAGCGATCCGTGATGACATTATCACGTACGTTTGACTCCTATGAGACATGTTTGGGTCAGCAAGCTCACATTTGTCGTTTAGCACGATTGCCAGCAATGAAGACGACCATTTCACAGTGTAAGCCGTGAACATATCTAACCATTTTTCATAATATTTATCGTTTTTCAATTATATAACATACAGTTTACAAGGCGTAAGTTCGGTTTTTGTTGTTTCCCCCACTTGTTACACATAATGCTAATATTACTGTAGCTCCTAGGCGCCCCACCTCCTAACTGTACTGTGGATTTCACGCCAGCCTTCCCCGATGTTGCAACAGCACTTGAGGTTGCACGTCAACTAGATACTATTGCAGTGGGGGGCGTAAGTACTTGTACTTTTTGTTACACGAATCTCCTTTTTTGAGAAAATAACGCTCTTTTGTCAGTATATCGGTCTTATAGCCAACGACCCAGAGTCAGATAACTTGGAACTATTTGCTGAGATTCTGGCTAATGAAGCACAACACAAGTCGATGATGGACTTCTCCGTGGCGGCCCAACCTGTAGCCCATGCTTTCGAGATGGGATTAAACCCAGCTGAGATTTTGGCAATGCTTTTACCATTCAATCCCAGTTGCACCCCTGACCTTTCCATCACCCGTATGTTTTTACAATTTTTCAAAAATCACTGATAAAAAAAAAACTGAATGAATATAATTGTAGCTAACACCCCACTCGTGATTACTAACAATGGTTCCATAACGACTAACACCACCTTAACGTTCGATCTGAGCGGTACCTCCTGTGCAAACCAGCCTGTAACGTTCTTTTCCACCCGCAACTCTGGAAGCAGGTTAATTAATTAAATCTTCTTTTTTTTAGGGTCTTTCCTGTCAAATCTTGAATGGTGATGATGCAACTGCTACACCTCTCCCAATAGACCAATGCTCGATGCAAGGTCAATCAGGCGCTACATTTATCTTTGTTACCACGGACGACAACGCCATATCTGCTGACCCTCTCAATCGTCTCAGTGTTCCTAGCATTTGTGCTGGCCCAGCTTTAGCTCTCATTGATAGCTGAACACAATTAACCTTGTGAAGGTACTGGATAAGCTTGACAAGAATGTATTTGTCTTGAAAGCGCATTATATACTTCTATTTATTGCATTTTTTTTTAAAAAATATTCTATATGAATGCAGTCTTTTCTACAAAATTTGCCTTTTAGGATCTCCTAAGATGATATGGATTAGTGCCCTCAATACTCTACACGTCACTCGCAGTTTCAATCGTGCATATGCAAAGTTTCACTTCTTTAAAACATGACGCTTTGGCTCATTCATCGATAGTTTGCTAATCTCCCGTGGTACATTCTTATACTGCCTTTTAGATAACCATCATTGCGATTCAAAGAGGTTAACAAATAGAAACCATACTTTAATAATAATGGGTTTTCAATGATGACTTATTTGCTCTCGACAAATTTGAACACCTTTTCCCACTCTGATCGGGCCAATTGTTTTTAGAATCTCGGAGCGTTTCTCAAGGGTGCGAGTTGTAACTTGATCTAATCAACGCATACTGAGAGGCACTGAACGTAAAAGACCACGCGGAGCCAAAAAAAAAAAAAAGAACAATTTCATCTCGTATTCTAAGGGGAACAAATACAAAATGCTTTTTAGGATGAACATTTGCATAATCTTCAAGCCGTCTACATAGTTTTGTGAGGTAGGAGCTGGTTGCGAGGGAAGGGCATCAGTGGGGGGATTACAGCGGGATCCGGAAGGTCGCGGCAGGACCAGCATATAAGTCATGAGAGGTTTGTGCCTTTCAAGGGTGCAGTTTGCTATTGACAGCGCAGCGGTAGACATGTTAAACTAAACCTTAATACTTGTTGAGATTATTGACAGCCCCAGTATTGTTTGAAGGACAGTGTACCGGTTCAATCTTCGTTCCGGTCTCATGCCTATATTTAGAAGTTACATTCCTCTCACGTCTTTCTGAACACAAGAATATCATGTGAGCAGAAAAGATATTTGATGTAAATTGCATGCATATATACATATATGATTGATCGGCGTACCTATCTGATTATCATATATCATTGATAAGGAACCGTTCTTCTTCTCTCGACCTCACGGATCCGGATCATCCACAACCAGGGTTGCAGCAAATATGTTTAGCTGAATAACGAGGTGTCCCGAGTTGAGATGACTGGTACAAATTGCACTTTGAAAGAAAAGAAGGGAAAATAAAGTCCTTCCGAGGATCAAATATCAACAGAACACCAAGGCCCTGAAGGTGACAGTTATAACAACAATTGACACCGATTATCGTGTTCGAGAAGATTGATTTTAACAAAGGATATCCCAAAGTATCTCTCCTTCCCTAGTAGTGAGAGAATGATCGAGTAAGGACTGTATATTCGTGTGGGACAATTGACAGGAGAAGGAGGCTAAGACTAATATGCAATGTTCGAGTGATGATACACAATTTAGTAGCATCTACTTAATAAAAGGGGGTGGCAGAAGGGGGTAGGATGTGATTAATGAGGAGGAGAGTGCCGATTGTTCTGCCTCCTCCACAACACGAGGAGAATCAATACAAATGCAAGAGAGGAAAGTTATTAAACGAGAAAAACGAAAAAAATGATACAACACATCCACGTGGGACCTTCTGCGTAAAAAAAATAGATTTCAGAAACATCCCTTTTTTAATATATCTTTGTTGAGATTTTTTTTAGTTCAATGTCCTTTACCGGATGATGATGGCACCGGTCCTACTGGAAGTGGAGGCATAGTTTGCATTTGCTGTTGTTCTCTCCATGTAGGAATATACGCAGCATAAGGTGGTGGTCCTGTACGTGTACTACCAACGTCTTCGTCCAATACTCGACGTGAAGATCCTGATTGGGTCTGAGTTGAAAGTAAAGTCTGAGTTTCAGGGTCAACAGGATCAGTTCGATCTGATCTGTGGGCTGTAACGTGGGAAGACGGAGTTGGGGGAAGAGGTGGTAACGGCATGGGGGGTGGCGGTGAACTGGGTGGAAGATTCTGAATATGAAGTTGATGTTGCTTCGAGGATGGGTTCATCGTCATGGTTGCCGCTGACATTGACATTGACACTGAAGTATGTGTCGAGCGCGAGATAGAAGGGAATGGTGAATGGGTCATTGCACTACTGCTATACACGCTCTTTTCGTAACCCCCCGGATTAGTAGTAATCGTCTCTGTTGAATGACGTGGCGCTACTGAGTGAGGAACACTGGGAACACCCCGTGGTGAAGGGGGGAAACGATGACTACTCGGTGAAAGTGGTGTCAAAGGTGTTGCAAAAGGTGAGATACTACTTATTTCAGAACGAGTGTCTGAATGGGGGTCAGTAGCTGCTGGAGTTGGAGCATCTGTGAACACCCATGATCCATCTGGTCGTCGATGAGCGATACGCAAAAGGCTTGCAGTACTACTGACGGTAGACGGAGCATGATGCGAAGAGGTGGCCATGTGTTCTATATGACGGAAATCCATCGGTGTAGATGGAACGGGAATTTGACCAGGATGGAAATGATGAAGAAGATGTGGGGGGACATGTGAAGAGCTTTGACCAGTTTTAGAAGACTGACTCCGATGGTGAATTCGGAAGAATATTAACACGAATCCTTGTATGAATAATGTTCCGAATATACCGAGTACTACACCAATTAAAAGTGGTTGTGGGACGTTTGATTCGCAAGAATTGTCTCGAGGAAGTAGTGTATGTCTGTTTAAGAAGTGGTGATTTTCTTTCCTTTCTTTCTTTCTTTCTTTCTAAAGATATGAATGACGTACGGTTGAACAGACTTAGTGTCAAGACCTTTCAAACTCTCCAAACTGGGCGGCACCGGATCCATGTGCTCCAAATCTCCTCTATAATAATTTAATATTTTCGATACTTTATAAACAGAAATGTTCATTATATGATACCAACTCACGCGAACGAAGACGACGGTGAGGAAGATGAGCCAAAGGATCCGGATACACTCCTCGAACGATGGTAATGGTTCTTCAGCTGCCTTGATCTCCGTAATTGCGATTGTGACTGCGACTGCGTATGCGTATGCTCGGACAACGATACTGCCTCCAACGCCCAAATCGTAAGTAAGAATAACGAGAGGAATGATTTCATAATGAAGGTGATGTGATCCAAATGAGAGTGTGAATTGAAAATGGAAGAAATGAAGATGGAGGAGAGGGGAAGACGGAAGATGGGAGAGAGAGGGAGGGGGGAATAATGGAGGATGGAGGAGAGAAAGAAAAAAGGCGAGTCGAGACCCCTTGGAGAAGGTTGCCCGAGTACTTTCCGGAAATAGATGAATATGGGGTTAGTTAGCCGTGACAGCAAACCCTGTCACGATGAATGAACGAAGCGTCGGATCGTTGATTGTTTTTAAAAGCCGCACATGCCGTAGGTTGTGTACGAGATACGCTTAAATTTATCATTTCTAAACGTTCAAGAACTCAGTTCCCTCAATAACGTTGAAACAACTCGAAAAAGAAGGGAAGAGCGAGAAGACGACATATGTCGTTCGGCTGCTCTCGAGTCAAATGGCGCTCCCCGAAGGGTCCAATTGTATACAACTTGGTTTTAAATTGATTGATGATGTCGTGCGCTAATTTGAATACACATTCATTTCTAGAGAACTATACCTTTTTGGATAGGCATGCCCTTTAAAGGTTGGAAGGCAAGCCAATAGGGTCTAATTTTAGTTTGGAAACATTTTTCAATCGCGCCCGACTATTAAAAGGAACGCGTTTAAAGAAAAGAAAGACCCTTTTAGAAACAATTGCCACTAGAAGTGTGAAATCTACAGGGGTATATAGTCGCCAAGTGAGCCAGGACTTCTACATATTACTATGCACCGATAGTGCCTCTGGAATCCACATCCAGGAAGGTCCCGTTCCCTCTCAGTTGATCAAGAACTGGAAGATGCAAAATCAAATTTCCGGTTTTCTTTTCTTTCTTTCCACGTTTCCATCTCACCTCTTTAAAGGCTTCAAAGGAGGTCACTCGCTTGAGATCCCAAAGAAACAAACTCATTCCTGAATAACTATACACACATCACTCCTTGATCGGTCATCGCCCTTTGTTCGGATTTTCTGTATCACCCATGGACTGAGAGGATCTAAAAGGAACAGGCTGCGCGTTCAAACTGGAGTTGGCTTGTTTTCTCCGTCAAAAGATGCATCTTGAGTACTAATTCTAGATTGGATGGATAAGTATAAATATAACTTATAACTTGATCGGGATTGGTCTCAACACAGCCACTTTGAATCTATACGGGCTGTTCTCGATGTCAAGCCCATCGCAAAAAAAAGAAGTGATGACCGCCCGGCCCTCAATGGACGCGCCACTGGAGATGACTACATTATATTCTGACTCAAATACACTGAATCTCTGCCCGTTGCTGTAAACATTAGCCCAACAAAGTTCTTGATATGCGCAACCGTGCTAGGAGCTCGGAAGGTATACAGTACAGGTTCCCGTGCCGCATCGACCCGCTACTGCTCATACAACATACTCACGAGCGATTACCCGTAAATACTCATTTATGTCGTCATCCAACAGGAGAAACGCCCAGAACTCTACCAGACTCCCCTAGAACTCTCGCTTCGGCTTCGGCTCCAAGCAAAAAGGACATCAAAACCATCCCTTTAACAGCCTTTAACGGATGGAAACGGACTAGAAAACTCTAAGCGAAAAGCAATCGCCGGGCGGAACATATATACAAGGAAGTACGAAGTACACGTCTGAAGCGCTCTCCCTTCAAAAATTTTCCTTGGGCCGGGGTTTATTGAAGCGCTTGTCCTGGTGCCAGTTACAATGCTTGTGATGAAGTGGAGGTAGGCGACGGTATAGAGTATATGTATGAGTTGGTGAAAAGCACTGGGTTGGTCAGTGATCCCTCGATTCATTTATGCGGTTTCCTACCAGCAGGTCGTGAGCCCTGTTGAATGCTCGATCAAGTGAACTCTGCTTCAACGAAGTATTGTTCCTATGTGTATATTTAGGTTTAATATCGACACACTACAGGACATTCCGTTATCCCTTTTGGGCTTGTCACCATTGACATACATATTTCTAATGTTAATCTTGTCCTCATGCTCATGCTATGCCAATTACTGCCATCGACGGGATTGACGAATGACCAGGCGAACAAATCCGCGGAAGGCATCCGGCATAATTTCAATACCCTGCTCATGCAAAGGTCAGAAGAAGTTATCGTGATCAACTACATAGGTCCTGCCAACACGTTTGGAACAAGGTTCAGGCTAGCATCGCCCTTTCAAACTTGAACCCTTCCTGTCGGTCTCCAATCCTATGTTATGTTGGCCTCCTTATGTTTATTGGTTCCCTCAATTCAAGTAAAAAGGAAAAGACAGTAATCTCGTAATTTTACTATTTCGGACCTTCTATCTCGCGCCAAGGAGCTCATACTCATACTCATGCCCCTGTCATCGAGCCATGGAAATTATCTTCGGACGCGTACGGTCGATTGAGCCCGACGGTCAAAAAGGACCTGAACTTGAGTCGGAGACAAAACCCCTTTTCTTTCTCTTCTCTTCATTTTTCTCCTTTCTACCCCTCTTTATATTTTACGATAACCAGCTCTATTCCCCCATACCTATCACTACTACTATGTCAACCCTATCTTTAAACACTCAATTTACTTTAATCTCTTTATTCTTACTTATTGTTAATACTTCTAATGTTCATGCCCGTGATTGCGTTCGTGTCTCGTAAGTTTCCCCCCCCCCTTCAAACATCTCTGTCGTTTATTTAACTAACTGTGGCGGGAAAATAATTCCAGTCCTAACGAAATCGACTGTAGCGGGATATCATCCGGTGCTTCCGCGGGGATTGCCATTGGTGCATTCGTACTCTTCATGAGTCTTATTAGCATAATATTTTGGTGGCAATGGCGTAGACGTCTCTGGCGGCGCGGACAGATTTATATCACGGACCCTAACGCCAATCCAGCACCTCAACCTCAGATGTCCCAAGTTCAAATCCAACCACCTGCATTCCCACCACAGGCGTATGGTGGTCAACAGCCATATGAAGGCGTTCCTGTTGAGAATGTAAGTTGTAGCTATTATATATTAATAATAGTACACAATTTTGCCTAACTAACTCCCCTCCTCCCCCTAGAGATCGCAGTTTGCAGCGCCCGCCGGACCACCTCCAGTTTAACGAACCAATAGTTTAATGGACTTTATGAAGGACTTTTATCGAATATTTTAATTTATTGTTAATATTTATAGTGGGGGAATATAATGACTTGGATTGTTTTTTTCTTTGTACCGATAAATAATAAGGTCGGTATTCATCCCGGTGGGCCTGTAGTTAAAAGAAAAAATTGACGCCGGAATTGTGTATAATGCGAGTTATTAATATCTTGTTATGTAACGTCAATAAAATTAGATTACTTTTGAGTGCCTTTCGCCTTCATCAATGTTTCATCACATATACGAAGAGCATCCAAAGGATCATAACGGATGAATATCCCTTGCAACGCAGCCATACTAATTCGCCTTCCATGATCATCCATATGTCGCCGTACAATAGACTCTAAATTTTCACCAGCTTCTAACAAATTATTTTTTCCGTCCTCGGTACCTTCATAGAAATGGAGGAACAATTGCTTAGCTTGTGATGGATTAGCATCGTTTAGGTATTCAATCATGTCAACACGTCCTGGACGAATTAATGCAGGATCTAAAGCTTCAATATGATTGGTTGTCATGAATACGATTCGTTCTTCTCCTGAAGCTACTCCGTCAAGAGCGTTGAGGAATCCTGAGAAGGTTATAGATGACTGATAACTACCAAAATTCAGCTATTAAATCCGGGTTCAAACAAGGGAGACTATTTACCCATCTTCCGTCACTTGAACTCGTTTATTAAAGGCGGCATCTATGTCTTCAATTAAGATGATACTATTTTCTGGAACGTTTGATAATAAATGATTGATTTTATCATCTCCGAGTCCACGCTCGGACAAGTTAAGGATGCAGATATCATAGGATAAAGATCCCGCTAAAGCCTGAATAAATGAGGATTTACCGGATCCCGGTGGACCGTGTAGTAAATATCCTCTTCGGTAAGGTATACCTATAAAGCATGAAGTTATTTAGATCGTATACGGTGGCTTTCGTTACGTACCTCTATCTGCATACCATTGTCGACGTTGTAGGAAAGCCTTGATATCAAGAATAATACGATCTGCAATTCCAGATTCCAATATGACACTATTCAAAGATCGTTTTGAACGAGGTTTGCCAAATGGTTTCCATGAACCAGCCCAGGGGGTATGAATAACGATTTTACCCTCTTGATCACGTAGTGCTAATTGGCGAGCTTCGTTTAATAATGACGAAAAGAGGTTTCGATCTCTTGAAAGCGTGGTAAGAGTTACGGTCTCCCAAGGTACACCAACAGCCATTGACATTGTTTTAGTCTCACGTTCCCGTCTCACCTTTTCGAAAATAAAATATGATCAATCATTTAAAACCCACGTTTTTCACATAAAAAACAGTTACAAACCTGCATCCAAGCACCTCGATATTTTAACCAATGAATTCCAGGTCCAGCAACCAAATTAAACACCGCTTCCGAACTCCCATTCGGACGTTGTTGATAAGCCGTCTCAACGCTTAACTCATGACTAGGTATAAACCTCGAAGCGGATGATATTTTATCTTGTTTAGCTTGCCATGCCAAAAACCAATGAAACGCTTTATCCTTGTTCGGAATTTCAAGTGTAACCAGCATTCTTCGACGGGCGATGTGGGCTAGGAAAGAAACTGAACGGCGGAGAACGGCTAATCCAACGCCTACTCCCTAAAATATCTTTGGAAATTCTTTTTAAGGTATTGATTTTTTAATAGAGATACTTACCATTAATCCGAAACCGGCTGAGAAATATGGACTATAAAAAGAAAGACATTCATATTTTAAACGAAAAGAAAATGATTAACTCTTACTTTGAGCCCAGTATATCTTCCAAGACATTGGGAACAATTTTGAATGACTCTTTATGAGGATGTTGTCCCACATGTTCTACCAGAGTCGCAGAACTGGACGGATTCAAGCTGTTCATCACCCCGTCCCCGAGATTTAAAACGGAGTTTGAATTAGCCATCTAGAATACTACGACACGTAAATTTATACACAACTTCTCGCAAAAAGCGCTAACATTTTGACCCGAGAATAATAAGAACGCCGACGAAAAGCAAAAGTTTTCGTGACATAATGAAAGTGTTATGGAAAAATCTGCCAGTTCGGCAAACGCAACGTGGTCATCTATGTTTTCTATAGGAGCTTTACATTGTTAGAGCGGAGGTGTGTTTGTCTAACGGTAAGAGTATTCACAGTTTGTTTCTTGCAAGTTTCAAGTAAAACGAGGACACAACACCACTGGATTTTATTTTATTTTGGAAGGCCTCGTTCGGGCCGTCTTTAGGCGGGATTGTAATGAAAGAGAGTATCCTTTTTTCTTTCGATATTTGAGCTTTCCTACGACATTGACGATGGCACATAGAATCAACAGACATGTATTCGTTGGTCAAGTTCAATACATTGTTGGACTTTGGAGCTCGAACCATTATACAATAGATCTTTTGTGTCTGCTCCCTTGGTGTCGCGCCGTAATTTCCTACATACATAACGAGTGTTTTAGAATGTTACGATGGCGGAACGGCTATCGAAATCCCTATCCAATTCCGCTTATACATTGATGTCTGTTCACTGTGTGATCTGGGAGCACTTCGGAGCATTAGGAGAATTTTGAACGGGGGAGTTGCTGGATCACCTCAACCAGCCCACTGATGGAGGACTCAGGACTCCGGAATATTACTTACTGGATGTAAAGTTGTCGGTTAGTAAGTGACCGTGGCGATTTAACGGAGTGGGTATTGGGCTTGAGGTTGCTGGAGATTTGAGGGTTTTCAAAGAGTAAGTGTTCTAATCCTTCGTTTATTCAAAGCTAGAGAAGATAAACTGTCTACAGGATATGTTTTATATATTTTAGAGATTCAAGTTTACATAAACATGAGGTTCAAGCAAGCAGAAAGGGAGTCATATGAAGTAAACTATAAGAACAAGAGTCAGAACAGAAGAAACGAGTCAGAGTTGAATCTGTGACTCGAAGAACGAGTCAGGGTCAGTTGCGCGAACTTGAAGCATGTGCGTTGCTAGTATAAGACTACCCTTACACCGGAGCCTAAGCCTGTCTAAAAACGGCTTGAGCCGCATCGATTTGTGCTGCACTGGTGCGCAACAAGTATATAAGTATAAGAATGAGATGAGTGAATGGTATGTTCATCCTTACCTTCTACCCCTAAAATGGTGGAGACTTGCGTTGGGATTCGCGACCAAATTAATGGGCCAGTTGAAAGCTTGGCCCCCATTTCCCCCAAACGTAATCGCTCTTCCTATATGATACATTAACAAAGGTGCCTCTCGTGATATAAGTTGCTCACCATCATTGACAATAAGAGATAACGTATCAATCCTGTTTCCACTGCGTCCGTGAACGAAAATAATTCGTTCCCCCGCCGCGAGATTGATAGTGCCAGCTGCACCGTTCGCTTCACCGTGGATGTTACCCACAATGACATTACCTTGAGGGTTCACCCAAACACATTGGAGACCATTGAGTACGTTGCCGGACCAATGATTGATTGTGGTGAGGCGATAATTATTGGCAATAGCGGGGAAATCCACTAAGTCATCAAATATGTTCCCTCCCGCACCGCCCTGATTATTACTGACAATCCACTTTGAAATTTTTTAAAACCTGTTGCCTGTAACCAGTGATCATTGAGAATATTACTCACATTCGCCATTAGTTAGTTTCGCCTTGGAAAATAAAATGTGAGAATATCAATTGTAAAAAAGAAAAGCAAAAGGAGTGATGTTCGAATTGAGAACGAGGAAATTCCAAACAAAAGGGCTGGAATTTATACTCGGGTATGGTCCCAGGTTTGCATTGAGCAAAAACCGAAATTGCGAAGGATTTCCCATTCGTTTCGTACTGAAGTTGTATGTAATTTGTGTTGTATTGGATGTCGTAGTCTGCCGCGCCGTATTGTGTTCAAATGAAAAGGCCAATCTTTCCAACTGGTCTGTTATTCAATAGAAAAAAATTTCATGTAAAAAATAAAAATGCTTACTGTAATGTTGGTTTCAATCTATCATCACCTCGCCACTCAATTCATATCGCTAGAAGCTCAATTTTAGACACACAATCCAAATGTCATCCAACGTGTAAAGAATTGTTCTGCGTTATGAATCGTTTTCTTCAAAATCACAGTACTTATTCAGTGTTTAGAAGCTTGCGAAACGCATGTGAACAAACCTTATTACAATGTTTTCCTATGTTTGCGTTCAACATAATACATACGAAAAGTCTTTGAGCTGAACTATCTTGGGTCTTCCGAATGTCCGTTCCTTCTTTTGCACAAAGTTCTATTCCGAGTCAATTGCACAGCCCCATTTGAGCTAAAAACGTTCGACATTCTAGGAAACATTCACATCGCTTATCCAACAATGTTACCCTCTTCTTCAGACTGAATTCGTGTCTGCACTGCGACAGCACACCAAACACACAGTCGTTTGGCATTGAATTGGTTGTCTAAATATCAAACCAGCCAGGTTGATCATTTAAGAGAGAGTTGTCGTTGGTGGATTGCCTGCTAGAGCGTGTTTTTTTCAGTTTACTGGTTAAAGCTACTGGAGGGGGGATCTGCCAATGCCATCATTGACGACGAATGCTTGATAATTAATTTAACTTCACCTTTATCTATGCGCATATACCCGTCTCGAATGAAATTTCTTGGAGTACCAGTACCTTCGAAGCTAGCTATTCCTATGTGTTGTGCTACCTTCTGCTCCCACCTGATTTGATATTGAGACAACCAATCAAATGCCAAACGATTGTGTATTTAGTGTGTTGTGGCGGCTTGTGGTAGTGCAAACGCGAATTCAGTCTGAAGAAGAGCTCGAGGGTGACATTATTCAATGCTTCCTGGAATGTCAAACGTTTTTAGGTCAATTAGGGTTGTGTAATTGAATGGAACGTTATGTAAAAGAAGGAACGGATATTCGGAAGACCCGAGATAGTTCAGCCCAAAGACTTTTCGTATGTATTATGTTGAACGCAAACATAGGAAAACATTGTAATAAGGTTTGTTCACATGCGTTTCGCAAGCTTCTAAACCCCGAATAGTGAATACTGTGATTTCTAATAAATTCATATCGCAAAACAGTTCTTTACATGTACATCGGATGACAGTTGGATTGTGTATCTAAAGCTGAGCTTCTAGCGACATGAATTAAGCGGCGAGGTAGTAACAGAGCAAAGTCAACACGTTAGTGTAAGCGTGCTTTTTTCCAAAAAAAAAATCTATTGAATGACAAACCAGCTGGGAATATTGGCCCTTTTCATTTGAACACAATGAGGCCTGGCAGACGATCCCATGTATCTTCAATACAACCCGTCTCTGGGAGGTGCTGTTGAATCAGGGGATGTAGAAAATTCTGTAGCAGAATCCGTTCCAGAGGTGGGGGGTTGGGGGCAGCGGAGAAAGACGTTAGTCATACTAATTAGTGATCTGCGCTCCGGAGGATTCTGGGAAGATTCTGGGAGAACGTCCTATTGAATTGGGAACACCGGATCATGTGAGGGAGAGTTGTCGTTGGTAAATTGCCTGGAGCACGTCGCTTCCAGTTTTACTGATTGGTAGGTACCGGCGATACGCCGATGACCTCAACAACCCCATCAAATTCCCCACGGCTCACTAAAATCTGTATAGTAGTCTCCACTTGATTCAAAACCTTAGTGGTTTCTTTTTACCGTCCATTCCGAAACATCAAGTCTGAAGAAGCACTGGAATCTTGGATGATGCAGATTCTACAAAAACTTGTAATCTGCGATACGGACGGAATGATCACACGCTATTCCCAAAAATTCAAAAAAAAAATAAAAGATTGTTGAACTACACTAGGAAATACTAAATAAGGAGTGTGCTCGTGAGTACTAGGGTGAGACAAGCACCGCATGGGAAAATAAGACACGCTGCCGTCGGCTTCAAGTTTTGAAGTCATGACCAATGGGTATACTCATACCCGCTTTCAACCCTATTTGATTTGGCTTTGTCATTAACTCACGCAAGATATTCAGGGGGGGGAGACATAAGATTCATGGTACACGTCAATTAATACAGGCGGATGGTTACTCCTTAACCTAATCCCAATGTAAAGAATATTTACATACATAATACTGTAAAAACCCGACGTTCTGTCAATTTGCTGAGGAATCGTTGGCCTTGACTTGTAAAAAAAAAAAAAGAAACAATAGGGGAAGAAAATAAAAGTTCGTGAACATCAGACGGGCAAGTGAATGATGATGATGGAAGTAGGGAATGCGAAAGTGAAAATTTGAATTTCTTTCATACGTCTTCGATAGCGTTAGGGAAGCCTGGTCTGGCAGCATTCGCAGCCCTCTGGTGATGAGCTCTGGCAACTGCATTCGGCGAGTTGACGACACTGTCTCCTCCTACGAACAAGAAGATATCATATACAAACGCTCCGACGATAGCACCACAGAAGGGAGCGATCTATTGGGATTACTAAATATTCACGTATCATGGGAAGAACAGCAAAGCTTACCACGGGGCACCAGATCCAGTATTCATTACGGAATGTGAAAACTGAAAATATATTAGAATGATACTCCGGGTTTTCTAGACAAGGTGTTTATTACCTCCTTTCCCATATCCAGCCATAGCACTCAAGATTCTGGGGCCCAAGTCACGAGCGGGGTTGATAGCATATCCTGTTGATTGAATTTAAATTTGATTATGATATATTCAATAAGAAGGGAAATCCTATTTATTTACCTGTTTGCATCCCAAAAGCCATTCCGATACCTGTTATCAGAAGGAACAAAGCAACCGGCAAAAGACCGGGAATTGGGGCAAGATTTTTCTATCAGACCGATAAGAGAATGCAGGCGGGGATGACTCATAATCTTACCTGATCCGTGATAGCAAGGACACCGATCAAAAGGATAGCAGTTCCCAAGAATTCATCGAACCAAGCAGCCGCTGAAGCGCTCATGGTGAGTTCTTCCTTTTTCATAAAGTTAGAAGATTATTATACACACAATTCGGCATATAGTCCAACTACACAAAGAGGGGGGGAAGCTTAAGGTAAGTAAATAACCTGGGGACAGATGGGATACTCAACGTACTGCGTATGTAGAGAAGAGACCAGCAGTCCCCGCAACTGTACGTACACCTTTACCTTCAAAGGCGTCAATTGCGTGGAAGTAGTTCGCATAAACGATAGCTGCGCCAAGGAGTGCACCAAGAAGTTGAGCGAGCATGTAGACAGGTACTTTTTTCCATGGGAACCTCCGTGTAGTAGCTAGAGCTAGAGTAACCTACAAGGGCGAGATTCGGTTGTAATTCCGATTAGGTTAAATAGAAACACCTACAGCGGGATTCAGATGACCTCCGGAGATACCACCAGATATCCATACACCAATTGCGACACCTATACCCCATGCGAACGAGATAGAGATGTACTCCTAACGGACACAAATACATATATGAAAATCGGTGAATGAATGAATAAAGTACGTACCCCTTTAGGAGCAGGAGCAACTTTTGTGCTGCCACTGAGTACGACCTAAGAAGATTAAATATTGAAGCATCGGTGAAATAAAATAAGCACTCACTTGACAAACAACACCATCACCAAAAAGAATGACAAACATGGTGCCAAAGAATTCTGCGAAAAACTCTCTGAATCGATATCTGACGTGCGACCAGGCGTTGGGAAACTTTGTATAATGCTCCGTCATCTCCTCCATAGTAGGAGAATGCGTCAAAGTTGGAGGTTTGTCGTTAATAGTTCCTTCCCGGAATTCATGACTTCCCTTTTCGTTTATTTGATCGTTAGACATGACAAGTTGTCAGAGAGGGAGATAAAGGATACGGAGAACGTAAAAAAAAATTCCCAGTGAAAAATCCAGGTTTTATAAAGCTACCGAGGGCTGTTGGAAATTAGGTAAACGAGACATCATAATGTTATGTTTATAGAGGTATTAAGGGCTGCATCAGATGGTTGGCAAAAAATAGAGTAGCGGCCAGAAAGAGAAGTAAATGCCGAAGAGGAACAAAACCGATCGTTGACGAGCATCCGGGGCAGCTGGGGAACGTCCATAGCCGTACCCTCACGTGATGTCCCCGTGCGCGGCCAATGTCGCTGACTCACGGGCATCCTACTTGTACTATGCTCGCCTCCGTCCCAGACATTTCATATAATCACTCTGGGCACACAACGAATCAAAACAAACATGTACTTCTCTGATAGAAGGGTCGGTTAATTGCGCTTCTGGCAAACGAAGGTATCATGGGATACTTCTACGAATATCGTTAGGATGAGAAGAAACTATTTTACCGGCCGAGTCTCCAATTTTTGTGAATAAAAGTGAAACATACTAATATTGGACGAGGGAGGAATCGTGATATTAGCTCCTGAGACAAAAAAATAACAAGAAAGGTCCCCCACACGGGTCTTAAAAGGGATCTTGCACTGCACGATGCAAATACTAAGGGTGCCTGGTTTTATCAAGTTCCCTCCGGCTCGGCAACAGAGGTCAGTAGGTCAGTTAAGTACATAAAAAGTCGGCATTCATCGCCCGTCGGAACTCGTGGAAAGAGGTTTGAAAATATAACAATCAGGGAAAAGAGATCTTGTGTTTTGTGAATATATCGCAAAAAAAAAGGAGAACGGCTTCCTATACATCGAGATAAACCTCACCCCCTCATAATAGTTCAGCCAACCAATGGCAGGGGCAAGGGCTTCGATTTCGCAGCACCCCCCATGACTTGTGAATTATAGCTCAGCGTGCACGGTTATAAGAATTATGTAAACTTCCGATTTGCGTTCATCGCAATATTTCGTCCCACTCCGAGGAGAATTGGGAACAATGGACCAGCCGTCCACCTCGCAATAGATCTGTTACCAGAATAGCCAGCATTGTTCAAAGGAACATAACGTGATTCATATAGTCGGAACAAGGTTTGCTGACGGATGGTTCACAAATCAGGCCATTATGCCTTCTTCAATCAACTTGAAAGGCTTGAGTTTAGACATCAACTCTTCACTAAAGAAAGATTTTGGGGGCTTTCAGCCACATGAGGATTGGCGTAAATAAACCCTCAAAAACAAGAGAAAGACTTCCTACCTAGTTGTAAAGACTATAAGCTCTGCTTCTAAAGTCGAGCCGTCGTCGATTACTACAAGGTCATCGGGCGAGAGGTTGGCTACATTCCTTGTCTTGCTTTTTGTTTTCTGTCAATTATCAGCCGACTCGTTCCTACATCTGTTTCAGCGAAATATGAACCGTTATTAAATAAGTCTTAGCTTGCCTAAGTATTAACCTTCTTGGCGGGTTAAAGTTAAAAATAACCATTAAGAATTTTCATACCTGTAATCAGGCAAAACCCCCATCTCAAGGCCCTCATAAAGTTCCCCACGAAACCGGAACATTAGAAATGATTAAAAAGTAAAGTACCAAACAAATAATGTAACTAAACACCTTTTGCGATAGGACCCGCTCGCCATTGATGAAGTCTCTTCACAACGACAAGAAGTATAACAATCCGTCACAGTAATCATCAAGGCGAGCATTCGCCTCCAACTAGTATTGGTCGTTCCAAGCTTTGAGGATAGATATAAGAGATTTGTGGGTTGACATCCACTAAAACGGATTGAATCAAATCATAGTAACGTCCATTCCATTAGAACAATCATGTACGATATCGTATTTTATATGAAATGACATAAATATCCCAAATAATTCAGTTTACCATTCTTACCTGCAATTACCTTCCCCATAACTATAACGTTTACTTTCTCAGCCGGATGATCTCAGGCTTTAGTGATTGCACAAAAAGTGCTCGATTCCCCCCCCCCCCCCGGATTGTCATTATCATGCTTTCCAGAAACTATGGGTCACCTTACACTGAATCCAATCGCAGCTACCAAATATTTGAGTCTCAAAGCACTGCGTTGGGTGTTGTCCCCAATACTACCCATTCTTTCTAGTCTATCAAGCCTGATTTCTGACATAGAAGGTTCAGACGTTCAGTTTTATTAAATGACTCCAGCCAATATTTAAACTAGAGAACAGTTATTAATATTAGATAGACGGGGAAGTAACAACAGTCATACGGCATAAACCTTTGTTTTTGGTAAGACTTTTCCATCCGGGGAGAAGACAAACTCTAAAAGTTATTCCCTATTTATATCTCTGTCAAATTTCCTTAAAAAGAAAGAAATAAAAGAGGAATCAGGTAGACATAACGCCCTATATCGATCTCTCCAGTTGTCTCCCACCCGTAAGTATCATCCAACCCAAATAAAAGTTCCTTGAACATTCGATGTAGCTTAATATAAGTTGCTTCTAAGCGGCGCCGATGAAAAGAACCATTGGTTCTCTATCCACGAACGTTTGTCTTCTAGCCCGTTCGCGAGTCCATTAACTGTGGTTTGATTTAGGATCACGATTAAAATCAATCCGATCTGAATGGACTTTCAAAGATTTTGTATTTCCAAAAAAAAAAAAACACAAACGCCTTCCATTGCTGATCTGGGTCCGGGAAAGGTGCTAAATGAAACCATTCCAGTAAGTACACAATCCAACCATGGCTTCGAAATCGTTGATAATTGGATCTGAAACACCCGATGAGATACCGTATTCTTTTTTTCTGCAGTGGAAGGTTGGACTGGACGCAAATGGATAGTTGGTTAACGTTGGCAGTCAGGTCACACGGTCACTCGGAAATTGCCTTCAACTTTGGTTCATCATTTTCCAAGTATTACATCCATAGTAACGTTATCAGCTATTCCAGCCAGAGTGGCTCTGGTGAAACTGTGATAACTAGCGAGGTGCCCAGACCATTCTTCGTACTTGTTGTCGTAACCTTCACGTCTCAGTTATATCTGAAACCTATAACCTAGCAAAGGGAATGAACGAAAAATCGCTCAATTTTGGGGTATCCATGGAATAAATTATGTAGGCATATGGTATGCCTATTAGAAAAGAGCTCTCGCACCCGACCCGCCGAGTATACATATTTCCATAACGGCTCTCGGGAAAGATTTATCACAAGTGAAAGAATGTTGAACCATTGAACTAGAAAAGAGATTTCCAAAAGTTCAATTTATGCCATCCGAGTCCTCCGATTAATGGGGTATAAATTTTTTTACAACAAGGTCCTAGGATTGCACGCCAATTCGACAACCGCCCCTTCCTAACACTCGCCTTTATCCAGAATGCCTAGCGTAACGTCAGGAAAAGTCTTGATTACCGGTGCTAATGGTTTCATCTCCAGATGGATTATAAAGACCTTCCTTGATGCAGGATTCACAGTTCGCGGAACGGTTAGATCAACGAGCAAGGGAGAAGCTCTGAAAGAACTCTTCAAAACGGAAAAATTTGAATATGTTATTGTTGAAGATATTTCAAACCTGGTGAGTGAGACCAATTTATACTTGACCTTCACACTTCTTCTTCTAAACCGGGCTCAGGATTCTTTCGACCAGTATTTGAAAGATGTCGACGTTGTTATTCATGCTGCTTTTCTCATGCTAGACCCTACTATCGATCCTCAGGCTGATCCAGATGGTAAATTACCTTTTCTTAACTCTTGGAATTAATAGCTCATTTGATTTTCAGTATTCATCAAACCGGCGGTCGATGGAACAGTTAAAGTGCTTGAAAGCATCCTTCGAGCAGGGCACGTCATGTCTATTATTGACCCATTTATATTCAGGACTTACCTTGATTTAAACTAGGGATACCGTCAAACGCGTTGTTATTCTTTCTTCGCTTGCGACCATTGCAGATTCATCACAAAACCCGGAGGCTGTCGTTTATGACGAAGAGCACTGGGCTTCATTGCCTTTGAAAGTCGTGCAGGAAGAAGGGAAAGCGGCCGATAATTTGATGAAGTATGCCGCTAGTAAAATCTTAGCTGAAAGGGGTATACCTTGTCTCATTTTTTCTTTTTTTTATCTACCTTACTTTTTTATGCCTGAACAGCGGCGTGGGACTTGTATGATCTGGTAAAACATACAGCTAAATGGGACCTTGTGACTCTTAACCCTGTCTATGTACCTCTCATTCTTTTTAAAACTCAGTAATTTCCACTTACAGTAACACTAGGTTTTCGGTGTAAGCATCTTTTCCAAACACGCCAGCAAATTATTGATTCAATATAGCCCATCCTCGAACCCTTTCCAACAACAGACTTGTCTAAATTATCTGGTTCAAACCTTTATCTATGGTCTATCATTCATGGAGAACCTACGTCGCATGATTGTTCTATATATTTTCTAGCTTGGGTTGACGTTCGAGACGTTGCTGAAGCAAGTTTGAAAGCCGTCACTGTGGAAGAAGCAGCCAACAACCGGTTCATTATTTTATCTGGTACGTATCATTGACTTTGTCAGATTTTGATACTCATATGTAACTTCCGCTTTGAATAGATCATTTTATTATTCAAGAGCTTCTCGATGCGATACACACAGATGATCCTAATGGCGAATTCGATTCTTTGGGTAAAGGCACCCCTAGATCTGGAAGGGACGAAAACCCATTTTCTGTCGTATATTCAAATAAGAAGAGTCAGGAAATACTTGGTATCAAATATAGAACCATTCGTGATTCTGCCAAAGACCTGGCTAGAACTGTAGTGAGTAGGGTATGAGATTTTCAAAATTCTATGTTTGACCGTTGTGTGGTTCGTTGATGTGGAATAATAAGAGTGTGTTGGCAACAAAACCTGGCTCTAAGGCACTCAGTTTAAGGTTCATGTGCTTGGGTAAAAAACGGTATAAATCTGGCGTTTGTGAAGAGAGCTCGAGGTGGAGGGTATTAAATTCACGTAATGATACGTTATATGATCGCGTCTCTCCGCAATTATCTAGCTATTTTGACCTTTATCCCCTTCGATCAGTATTGTAAGTGTCACAAACAGACGGGGTTTAGTATAAATATATACTTCTTTCTTTTCAAATACCAACTTCTGCCACCATCAACTATAAAAACATTCCAGAATGCTCTGGTAGACGATCAATCGTCTCCTAACATGATAGCTTTAAATTTATTGGCAATGTTCTGGGGCGTCTCTCCACTAAATATCAAATTGAGATTATCCAATGTCAACTGAGCCGATTTCGTAGATCGTTCATACATCGTGATTTCGTATTGTTCAATCGCTGCTAAAAGGGAGATCTCATTGCAAGCAGCGGAGATTATCGTTTTGGAAAGATCAAGCGCATCAGTCATGGCAACATTGACACAACTCCGGCGAAAGGGGTCATCAGATGGGCTGCATCTCCAACCAGAGTTACACTAACAAAATTTGTCAGGGGTTTGTGAATTGGCACCCCAATTGATTTCCCGAAGAAACACCCCAATCCTCAGGAACGCGAAGCATTGCATATATTCTGGCTGAACGGTCGCCATTGCGTTGAGCCATCAGAGTCTTTCCTTCACCAATGTAAAAGCACCCTCCAGGTCCAATCATCTCACCCGTCTTGGGGAATCGGCTGTTAACATCCTCGATACGCGTCTCAACGCAGAAAATGCCAGAATAAAAGGGTTTGTCTTCAGTTAAGAGTTTACGAACTCTACTCCATGCCCCATCTGCACCAATGACCAAGTCATATTCTTCTTCCATTTTTCCATCGGCAAAGTGGAGATTGAATTTCCCATTCGGTTTAGATTCAACATCGATGAGTTTTTTCTCCCAATGGAGAGTTCCAGGTTTCAAGGAATTTATAAGTATATCTCGAAGTTCACGACGGTCAATTTCGGGTCGGGTCTCAGCGTGGAGTCCTTCTCCTTTGGTATCGAGAAGGATGCTTCCTGCAGGTTCGACGAATCGCAATGCTGAACCTTCAAGACGCATGTACTTGGTAAATTCACCGAACAGACCAGCTTCTTTCAAAGCTAACTGTCCCGATTCAGGATGAAGATCGAAACTTCCCCCCTGAGAGCGAGATATAGCAGGATTGTCAAGGTCGAAGACAGTGCATGGTACATCATTGGACTGCAAAAGGCGGGCAAGAGTGGCACCACCAGGTCCGGCTAAAAGAATTTGTTAGATATAGATATAGAGACATGATAGTGGAGATGCGCTTACCTCCGATAATGGCAATACGAAGAGACATTTGTTTGTGGATGATTTAGGTTCAAGAAGGTTGAAACTTTGGGTTTGTTGAAAAACTGGAATACTCGACAGAATTTATACAAAAATGAGCAAAAGTTTGAATGTCCATATGGAGAATTTATACACGTTTAGACTAAACTGTGCAAAATGACAACAACTGAGTTCATTCCGCTCCTGAGGTACAAGACAACGTGTCCAAAGCTAGAATGCGTGATGAACCCAACAGAAGTGCAACCGACCTCTTCGGCCGATGCGTGACGCGTTATGGTTTACATCACACGGCATGTATCCTATTAGCGCTTTAAATTTTTGTTGCTCCCGCTCCTCCAGGACATTTCCGCTTTACTATGGCGCGTCGCTCGGCTCCACCGCATTCAGGACCTTCTTACTTGCCACCAATCTACGCAACACCAGGCCGAGCACCTGTCGATCCAAATGAATCCAAGTTCCAACGTTTTTTGCGAGAACAGGTTAGCAATCCTGTTGGATATACCCTCTTAGATTTTCTAACTCTAACCGCATTTCTTTTTAGGTTTTTTCTCCTGATAAATTACCTGGAAATTTGAATATTATAACTAGCTCTTTGTTATTCCTTGGTGGAATTGTCGTAATGAGATCGTTTGGAGAAGCCATCGTTGCTGATATCTAGTTTGGTATATGATGAAGCAAACTGTGTCTTCCTGTACGAATGTTTCTAATAACCGAAATACTCTTTCATGACTAATCCTATGTTTAGATCTTACAAAAAGTTGTCAAGATGCCTATGGGTCGCATCTAATGGCCACTCATTCTGTCTTTTGAAAGAAACATGGACAATCTCTTTTGCTTACAACCATTGTTCTAACACTCGCATTCTCATGTATGATCAAATCCATCCCCCAACTCTTATATAACCTATACGAAACACATGCATCGTCCCCCATGACCCGTTTCGTTTTTACCTTGAAACTTCTCGCTTTGTATCAGAGTTTGTTTTTGCCACCACCTGGTTATGCACCAGCAGGGGTTCAGACGCTCGAGATATCTCGACATTGAACCTAAAATGGCTGTTTGGACGTGACTCTTTCCTTACTTGGCAATTCTAGTGTGAACGGAGATTTTAGACAGCTTCCAAACTCCCCGATATTATGCGCGCTAGGCTCAGACATCCCGTTTTGATACGATATACTGATTTATTATCGTAAAAACAACCTTCTATCAAGTGTTATTGTATGACTTAATAATCGAACCCATACTATGGTGAACGATCGCGGCTTGACTGCCTGAGCATGTCAGTGTAGAACGTAAAACGCGTTCAACGGCCTTCTGACAATCGGTCGTCGCGCTTTTCGATATGGCTACCACGCTCCAATTGTGTTGGTGGGGATGATGGAGCCACGGTAGGTAAAGAACCCAATGGCATGGACCGTAGTGGTAAATATGGTGTCGCTTTCACTTGTGAATTACGACCAGGCTGGTCATCGTACCTCTCGTACTTGGGGTTAGGAACCTCTTTGATTTGGAAATCAGAAGCCTTAGAACGAGGTGAACTTGAGCGCGTCTTCAAATTCCAAAAGATACGTCAGATTACTTGGAGTGAGATAAGTATTTTGAAATTTACACACCGACTTATGTCGTTTATTACTCGTCCTCGAATCTCGGTGTTCGTCACGACTCCGTTTGCCTAACGATGTACGCGGTTCGAGACGGGCCTCGAGCTCAGCTTTCCACCTAGCCTCGCTACGACGTCGGATAGCCAAGTAGCCCGGACACTTGTTTCGGTGGGCACTCAAATTGGATGATCTTTGATAAAACTTCTCGCACCCATAACATTGGAATGGCAACATTATGAATGAGGATTTTGGGACGACGTTTGAGGATATTAGTCAACTCGAATAAGGACGGTCAGGGACTAAAAAAAAAGCCGGCTTTATTAAGCCTTGAAAATAAATCCGACATAACCAGCACCACAAACTCAGAACAACCCCTGCGCATCCAACGACGGCGGTCTGTCCGGCAACAAGCTAAGGACTTTGGAAATTGAATGTAGTACTCTTTGTATTATCGAAAATCACACGTTTCTTGTGTCTTTTGACAAAAAGTACTAACACTTAAATACCAGATGACGTTCTAGGGAAGGATGCAATTCAAACGTACTGACTACTTTATAAAATCCCACCCTCCTGATACCATTCTTCCGTCATATCAAGAGATACCTTAATCAATCGGGTTGAAACGAGATGAGAGGGCATACTACTGAAGAATTGTAAAAAGACGCTGCAAGATAAATATGTTGGAATGTTGGGATTGGGAATCGTGACAGCGTGTCACATGTCACGAGCGCAGACGACATATTTCGGTTTTGCCAGCCAATTGTTAGTCATGGTCAGGTCGAAGGGTTGTCCTCTCTAGCGAGACGGATATATATTTTTGATAAAAGCACTCCCTCTTCATGTACTGCAGCATTGAAGGTCTCCAGAAGCCCATACTTAGTCCAGGTTGATGGGAAAGCTGGACCTCTGATGACTAGCTATTTAAGTGGATCAATGTTGGGAAAGGATTTTGTCCCCAGAACCCAGGGTTTATCGATGATTGAAATTAGATAGGACTTGCGCATCGTCGTGCGATCCCAATTTAAATTGATTTGCCAGCTTAAATGGAATAGTAACGCACTATGCACATGTTCATGGGCGATACGTAGCTCCTTAATAAGCTTACGATTATTGACTTCCTTTTTTGAGTCCACGCAGAGATTTTAAGCCTAAATTATCGAGTGGCTCATATTTGAATTTAGTGGACAGAACGACCTGTGCAGGGTCGGACTCGTGGGAGCCTAAAGTGGATCACAACAAAGGCAAAGGTTGGATGGCCGTAAACTTGCGTACACAATCGAAAGTTAAGATGAAATTAAACAAACCTCTGAAGGTAACGGTAACTGTGGTTAACGTCCAATGTCCCGTATCGTACTCATGAATTGTTTTGTCCTCCATCCCAAAGGCTTTGCATGGTGTCCTTCCCTTTGTCTCTCCAAAAACAAGAGTCTCAGCGGTCCACCGGACTCGTCTTTTGTGTTATTAAATAAATTGCAGAGAAGGTTTTCGTCACTCCCGTTCAAATTTTATCTCAAATTTTATCCACTTAATACTCCTTTTCGTCTATAATGCTTTCATACACACTTGCCAAAGGGCCAGAGCCTGCTGATGCTCGGGAAGCACTGCTAAAGTATTACTTGGCTAAAAAATGTAAAACCACACAACCAAAGCCGAACCCGAATTATCTTATGCGATCGAAAACAAAGCTACCATCTCTAGCATCATCGACTTCCTCATCATCATCATCAGTTTCATCGGTTTTCTCCTCATGTTCATCCCCGTCGTCTATCTCTTCGCCAGACACTTCACCTTGTAGCTCACCTCGACCATCGACTGTCAGCGACTCAGAAGATAGGGAGGAGAAACCATTTGGGGAGATGTACATCGATGCGAACAACGAAGATATTTGGCAACTTTCGATATATGATTATGCCCCAATCCGTCCTACACATCTTGAATACAATATTTTATGGCTCGGAGTGGAAGCGGATGTAGAGTTTGTCTTCTCTTCTTGGGAAAGTGGATTAGGATACATTCCAGATGCATGCGTACATGACGCCATAAGAACATTCGAAGCTGGGGCAGTCCTTACCGAGATGGATTCTGAACTCCGTGCCGGACTCATCCACATCATTTCAGTAGCAATGATGAACGGAAGACTACGCCCTATCACATCAACGGCTGGTCAAGTGGAATATTTTCTTTTGGAAATGTATGGAAAAGTAAAGGAAGAATCGGGAAATTCGTGGATAACTCGCCCGAAGAGGGAACACTGGCTTTGCGGGACATTGCGAGACCGACAGGGGGAGTTGAGATGGTTGAAATATCAGGCCGAGAGGCGTTGCTGGGTTTGTCAGAAAAAAAGATTGCTCCAAGATCCGGTTGAACCGTTTGAAAATGAATTTAAGAATTTATTCGACACATATATTCAATTATAGACTTGAAGTTTCTCTGTTGTTGCTGTGGAAAGGTTGTAGCATTTGATTTTTACGTTGTATCCTTACTTTTTAATTTTACTTCCATCAATATTGTAATACCTCGCATTAATACCATCAAATACACTCACTATACTTGAAGCAATATGATATGATGTCTTCTGATCTCGTTTATTTTTGGCGATCATGCATGGGATTCATCAAAGATAGTGAGTTTCGCACACGGGTATCTAGAACAAAAAATAAATTAATCTTGATCTTGCTTTATAAATGTATTAAAGATAAATGAATCTCTATTTAACCGACCGACATGATCAATGACACATGTGCTCTGGGATCTGCGAGTGATCCACATCCTGGTATTTTTGCGTCGGGGACGATTTTTTAAATACCAAGTGTACTAACCTATGGGGTGAGGGGATGAGTCGAAAACAGAAAAAACGTTCTGACCATTATTATCCAATGCGCAAAGCATATATGTAGATAATCAAAAAACGCGGAACCCACGTTTTCATCTCAGGGACGATCGCCGAAATATGATGGTACTTTTGCTGAAGGCACCAAATACTTCCTAATTAATAATGTCCCTGAGGTGCAAGTTCGTAGTCCAAGCCGGTAGTTTGCTTATATACATGTAGGACGTGCTAGTATGGTGTCTTGCAACCGTAAGCCTCGATGCATAGATTTATTTGGGCAGAACGAAAAATAGGAGCGAACTCTAATTGAATTAAATATAGCCCAATTCTTGGTGACGAAACCCATCAAACAATATAAAGAACACGATGGGTGGCAGCGTGGCTGCGATCGTTTAAAAGACCAAGGTTTTATGGGAAATCACATATCCCGTAATCGGGGTGATTCGGATTGGTTGCAGTTGGCTGAGATATATAGAATTGTGACAATGAATACGAGTGCCAGGGAAATTTTACAATGTCCATAGTATTAGAGTGTAAAATTGATTCCTGTGATAGGAGATGTCGATGGCGTCAGGCTATGTTCTCGAAGAGTTGATGTCGGAGGAAGACCAAGAAGCTGTACAAAAAATGTCAAAATAAGACGAGAAGGCAGACAAATACGCAATAGATATATAAAAAAACGGAGTTCTATTCCATTTTCGCCGGAAATGTTGGGGTGTCTGACTTCTGCATTTTCACATTTCACTTAAATTTTTTTTGTGAAAATTGGTCTTAGGGCAAAAAGGAAGAGCACTTACTTGCAAGCAGCTGCGGCCTCACCTCAAATTGTAAAACAAGGCTCCCCAACAAAACCTGGTTATTTATCAGTTTTAGGCACAACAGATTTTGATTCCAACGGTCCAGCAAGTGGTCAAAACGTCGGAGTTCAAGTTGCGTGGGTGAACCCAAGCCCAAGAAGCGGTAGACGCTCAATTCAATTATTTTTTTCGACTTTTAGACTTGTTCCCTTACGTTTCTCTTTCCATTATTACGCTCTTTCTCTCTTTTCATCAGTCAAAATAGCTCCATTCCCATACAACGAAAATTTCTTGGCCTCTTATTTCCTTTTGGAACTTCCTTTGGCTTATCAAGCGCGTCAACTTGTCTTCAGCCGGACATAGTGAAAGGAATTCTTGATTACGCATGGATGCGACCGACTTAGCTCGCTGGACCAGATTTGCCGCAAAAGGTGGCATTGGAAAATGTACAGCGATTCAGGACTGTGTCGCTGAACGTCTTGAAGATCTCATGTTCTTGAAGGTAAGTTGTTTCAATATCGCTTATTTGTCGTGCTGGTTTTAGACCACCTTTCTCGTCTGTTTATAGGATGATGGAATTATTGTATTGTTGCAATTACCGGAAGAAAATCAATATCTTGTGTGTTTTCCAGTTTCAAATTCCTTTTGTGCATCGTTGACCTTTCTCCAGGGTTTCTGTGAGGGTGTTGTTGGTCGATTTAGCGGATCTGCGGTGCAGTTTCATGGTAAACTGAAAAGACCAGTATTTGCAAAACGTCAATCTGGAGTTGCTACGTCCACCTCTCGTCCAGCTTCTTTATCATCTCGCTCTCCTCCCAGTGATGTCCAGAGCCCCGTCATCAGTGTTTCACGACAAGTCTTGTCTCCGTCTCCCATGGAACCTTCACCATCTACCCCTACTCGAACAGATTCTCGGAACGGCAGTTTTGCCTCTGCCAAACGCAGTTCCACCTCCCCACTCACGATCACCAGTTCTCATGCTACAAATCATAATCGCGTTCCTTCCTCCTCGTCGTCTGTATCATACTATAGCAACCATTCTCATAATCGGAAGCCATCTCAATCAACTACCCAAGACAGAGTGCCGTCTCGTACAGCAATACCACCACATCTGCTCCACGGTCGGAACGTTAGTGTGACATCGTCGCAATCGGCCTATTCTTATCCATCAAGTCGTACCTCATCTCGAGCAGAGTCATATCAGGGATCAGGCTCTGAAGAAACGTTCACACACCATATAGATGCAGTTTCTTCATCCATACTGTCATCATTGGGTTCGCCGCCACCGCCGCTCTCTAATGGGTCATCTCCGCAATCTTCATTTCTATCCTCTCCGCCAAACAACACACGTTATTCGCCTCAGACAACTACGAACGGCAATGTTCCCCCACTCTTTGCTTCCAGGAGTAGAAATGGTTCAGAAAGACCACTTCCTCAGACGGAGCCATTAGAGATCCGACACCGCATGGCAACTGAACCTCATGCTCAGCAAACCTCTAATACTTGGGATTCAACCGAGTTTAATAAATCCAAGGATCTCGACAGGGCTGTTCGTGACTCAGCGCCAATTATTGACACGTTCGAAACAAGTCTTGCCAGTATTTATTCGCAGCCCAGCGGCGAGATTCATGAAACTGAAATACCACCCTCGAGGCAATCTCAGTCCCAAATTGGCCGTTCAATTCTTATAGAAGATGATAGTGATGTTGATTTTTCTTCTCGTAAAGCTCTTGCTACAAGCCCCGCCAACCTGTCATATGATATTGGCATGCAATTGCTTCAAGAGGATACTGATTCGGACGATCAAGAAGAGACCATCAATACTAGTTTTCCAAGTGCGATAGTAGAGGATGACAAGAATGATACTTATCAGGGGACTGCTAGACAACAAACCTTGATCAGAGTCTTGAACGCTGATGACAGCAGTTCTAGTGATGAGGACGTCCTTGAGGAAGACAGCAACGTAGAGGAGCTTACCGCAGTAAATTCATCATCGCTTGCTGTTCCTAAATCACCTAATGGATCGATCACTTCTGGAATGATTTTGGATAGGTCGTACGTTTTCCCTCGTCCCCCAACCAGCACTCATGATGAACTACGACGGAGTAGAGCTTCTTCTGTTGCACACACTGACGATGATAATTGGGAATCAGATGCGGACATTTATGATGATTATCGTTATTCACGGTACTCCTCGTATTCTTCATCACCCGCTCAATACAACTCGAGACGTGCTAGTAAAGCGAGTAACAAGAGCGGCTGGTCTAAATCAAATGACCCTCCGCCAATGCCGGATGAAGATTCATGGAAGAAAGCATTATCAAATGCCGAAGCAGATGAAGAGTCTCTATTTAATAAGTATTTGTCGGATCGAGGAGCTTCTACCTCTGCGAGCGGAAGTCAGAGAGCCGCGTCACCCTCCCCGTTACCATCTAGCAAGGACATCTCAGGCTCCTCGTCGATACCATTGGTTACAACAACTGGAAAGGAGATAAAAACCCGCACACCGTCTCCGGTCCAGGTCATATCGTTGACGAGCTCGGCTAATACGCAAAGCGTGATATCTCCATTGACCCGGGCCTTCCGTAAAAGTATGGAATCGAGGTATTCGGATGACAACGATAGTGGTGACGAAAGGGAAAGTCGCAGGGACACTTTGACTAGAAGAAATCTTCCATCACAGGCCGAGTCTGTGGAAGCGGGTATTTCGAGGTCCAAGTCGCCGCAGTTTGTTGTTTCGTCTGTTCGTGAGAAGATTCATAGTGAAGGTCAATTCAAGAACCCACATCCCGAGAACCCGACACGTGTTACACCTCCAACTTTCCGTGTCGATGTGACCGGACATCGGGATGATATGAATCCAACTAGTCAAGAAGATGGTCATTCATCTGGCGACTTGGCACAATCTCCGTCTCCCAATGTGGATAGTCATCTTCGCGTTGACACACCGATCAGTCATACAAGTTCCGCCCCTCCCTCACCACTCCAACCAGGTTTTCCGCCTTCACCTTCTGCTATGACATTCGGTAGTTCATCCCCACTCAATGTTTCCAAACCTCCCTCTCCTTCAGTTATTCCTGTTTCATTATTGCCTGCGTCCAACACTCTCCCATCATCATCATCATCTCGTACCCCTCCTGCACAACCCGCTATACCCTTTGTGGGTCGTCTACCCCCGGGTTTACCTCCTGCGCACATGCAACAGTTTCAGCAAGGTGGTCAGCTCCCCCAACAATTTCAACAGCCGTATAGACATGAAGTACCTCCGCCGGATTCAATTCCCTCGGTGATACGAATGGCAATTCAACAACACGCTCCCACTATCTATGGTCACACACGAATAGATTTGGCGAGTTCGACGGGACCTGTACCTATTTCATTCATTTTGTATCCTCCACCCTCTCTTACGTCCACGTTGCCGCGCGTTCAGCCTGCTGGCCGACCTGGTACCTACGGTCACATTGCAGTTCAGGACCCTCGATCTTTAGCCTCCCAAAATGTCGATGTACCTGTGAAACCTTCTGAAACCCCCTTTTCTGTACCATTGCCTTCACAACCGTCCCTTGGGCTTGGACAACCTCCTAATCGACCAAATATCGCCACGCGTTCCAATTCAGTGCAGGTCAGTTCCAAACCGGAGCAGCAGCAGCAAGACGGTTCCAACGCTGCTTCACAACCTTTACCTCGTGCCAATTTTTTCCCCAAGGTCGGACAACCCAGGCCTCGTTCGAGATCATTTTCAGATTTCAGCTCCTCGGAAATTACAGATCGGATTACACGAACAATAGAAAAGCCTCGCAGGTAAGTTCAGCAGAAAAAGTTTGTGTTAGAATGTCCTTCCGTTACTTATTGTCGTTTATCAGTCAAGATGAGGGAAGTTCTATAATTGGCAATGCGATGGACAATCTTCATCGTTCCAATTCGCCAGCATCGATGCTTGGTACCATTCGGGGTAAACTGCGACCGTCGCATGGACCATCTCCTCTTTCACTGCCCCCTACTACTAGTACCGTTCAGTCAGCGCCTAGTTCGCCTATACCGTTGTCACCATTCTCTAATCAGTTTTCGCGAATCAATCCCTTTGGAGCAAAAGCGTCACCGTCTCCTCCATCAGATGCACAGGAACCGCAGTCAAAGCGTGGTACCCGACGAGAGTCACCGTTAGCAACCCGAGGTCCTCAATCTCCCATTGCGCTGTCCCCTTCCTCTATAAGTTTCCCCATCCAAAGAAGTGATCATAATCATCAAGGAAACCTAGGACAAACTTCTGAAGAGGATTCTAGCCCGACTGGACCTTCTTCTCTTAGACCGCCGGTTTTGAGGCCTTCGAATGAAAGTGAACGAACAGGGTCTGGTTCTGATGCTATGTCCCCACCTTCATTAACGAACAACAGTCCGACCTCATCTCTGAATCGTCACACTTCTCTTCGACCGAAAGTGTCTATACCCACGCTTCGACCTAACAAGTCCCGTCACCGTGACGAAGGTAACGGCACCCCTATGACTCCCACGACAGGTGGAGAAGAAGATACGGTGCAGATTAAAGATATGGAATTCGAATTGGTCAAACCTATTTCGAATTTTGCTTCTGAGTTCCACTATGCCGATGAAAGCGCTAGTTCCAAGGACGCCCTTTCTTTGGTTACTGATGGTATTCGGTCTGATACGAACGGAGAAAGGCATCCAGGGTTGTTAACTCCCTCAAGTGACCGGTACGGTGGCATGGCTTCTTCCCTTTCTCTTGAATCATCGTCGAAAAGAAATAAGGCGCAGGACCCTAACATCACTGTTCAAGCCCATAGAGATCGAGAGTTGAAATGGGTTGCCCTAATCAGCTCTACTGACGCGGCTCAAGCAAGAAAGTCTAAAAAGATCAAGAAGTTGTTGTTGGAAGGTGTCCCTTCGAGTGTTCGGTATCTCGTTTGGGCGCACATTATCAATAGTGGTTCCAAAAAGATTGCTAATGTGTACGCCCAATTGAGCAAACGTCGTCCGCTAGTTGCAGATCAGATTGTGAGGGATGTCCAACAGTACGTACCGTAAACCACTTCTTTGTCTGGTATTGGTTTCTTATAACATACTAATACTAACTTTTAGATTGTACCCCGATAAGGATCGATTGCCTGACATGAACGAAAGCTTGGTATCGGTTCTGTTTGCGTTCATTGCGATGGTCCCTGACTTGAGATACCATCGGGGTATGTATACGGCCTTTGTTTCAAGTCCTATTTGTGATTTATCTTTTTCAGGTTTGACAATTGTTGCGGGTCATTTATTAATGCAATCTCCTGAGGAAGATGCATTCTGGATCTTTTTGGCTATGATGGACACGTATCTGCGTCCCTACTTCATGCCGGCCTCTCATCAGATGAACGTAGATGCTCAGCTGTTTGCCAAGGCGGTGGAATCAATGGATAACCATTTGGCCACACGTTTGTTCAACGAGTTACAAGTTCAGCCTTTGGAACTTTGTGGTGTCTGGTGTGTTATGATCTTTTCTTTTTCGTGTCACAATTCCCGGACTAAGATCCTTTTAGGTTCTCATCTGTATTCGCCGGATCACTTCCGTTATCACATTTGCATCGTGTTTGGGATGTATTCTTTTATGAAGGTACGAATAATTAATATTGGTATAAGGTATAACGACACCCGTAATTCTAAATTCTCGTTTTAGGCATTCCATTCTTATTTAGGGTTGGACTGGCCATTCTCTCTTTATCGCGGCGACATTTAATGGAAGCTCCCAATGGCAATTCTGCTTTGCAATATCTTTTACGGCCTGTACCAGAAGACTTACTAGCTGATCCCGAACAATTTATTGCAATGGCATTTAATATGAAGCTCAAGGACGATGACATACGTAAATCGCGTGTCAGAATGGAAGCTTCGGCTAAGCTGCAACAGCGAAACAGATTACCCTCGACTCAAACACCTGTGCACCCTCATTTACAGGGTGGTCCTGTTAAATTTACGTGATCCATGAAATTAAACTCCCCTGCAATTCGATTTTTCTTATATTTCAAAACTTTTGCTTTTTTTTTATTTCATTCAAGGCATCACTGGTGGATGATGTTTTTGCTCTTTGGTGCGCAATTCGGATTCACAATTTCCCATTGGGATTTATGGACTTCTTGTTTATATATCTTCAATTTTTTTTCTCTCTTTTTCTTAATTTCATGCGGTATTTCGCCCACAATTCATTGAACAACTCATGTGTATTCTAGAAGCCAATTTTTTCTTTTCTTTCGTCCCTCATTTTTATGTTTGGAAAGTATGATTACCTGCATGCATTTTCTTTCACACTTTCTTTTGTTTGTTAAATGAGCATGCATGTATAGCTGCTGTGTAGGGTAAAATAACATCAAATTTAATGAAATTAAAGGCTTTTTGTTTTTCATTTGTTTGGATAAAGGATAAAGATTAAATAGTTAAAAGGGGCTGGTAATATTTAAGCAGATCGTCATAAACAAAAGAGCATGACAAGAGCATAATTCAATGATTAACTAGTTCCTTTCCAAAACGACCGTTCCCCCAACTCCACCATCGTTTCAAATCTAGGAGATAAAATTAGTAGCATCAATCCTCGGGGATTATATATGTAGGCTCACTCATGTCATCGATGGGCGCTGGTTCCCTGGGTAATAGTGGAGACTCATGAGGAAAATCTGGATACCATGTCAACGGGCGGACGCCGAAACAATGAGGCATAGTTGATTGAACTTACGTCTGGCTTCGACAGAATATTCAGGAGAAATTGGGTGCGCAACAGCGGTCGAGAACAAGATAAATAGAACTGAGATCGTCGTGAAAAGTTTCTGCATCTTTGTGACGTCAAAAAGGGAAGTTTGAAGAAAGTTAAGAATAAGTATTATAAAGGAGTCGTAGAGTTAAGGAAGATGGGGGGCTCGATTTCACGACGATGGGTTTATATACGAACCGCTTGATAATGACTCATTGATGATGTTTGAATAGTATTCAGTTTTCCATAAGGCGCCCTTGAACGCGAAGCAGGTGGGATGAGCCGTATCTATTAAATGTCATGTGCCAGAAGTTAGGGCCAGGGACCAAGTAAAATGTGTCAGATGGGCTTAAGTCCTCGAAGGTATGCAAATGGAGGAATTATACTGACTGTTCAGCTTATTGTTACAAGGTCAAACGGACCCTCAAGGCCCCAATCCATAGAGTGCATCCTGAAAGGCTTCAATTCTGCTACGAACAATCCCAGACGCAAAATACATCTCGGTAAAATTTGATTTATCAACAAAAGTGGTTATCGTTGATTATTAAAATCAAATTGGACGATTCGCGATCCCGTGAAGTAAGGGTACCTTCATTGACCCTTTCGTAGAACGTCTAGAAAGAATACAGAAAAGGTATCACCATTGATGAAGATTGTAAACTTTTGACCTCAATCATTCCAAATGATTTTTGAGGGAGGACTCGGTGGATCAACTACTAGTAAAAGGACCTTCGTGGACAAGCGAGTTATTGACCAATCATTTCCGCCTGAAAAGCTGCTAAATTCTGATGTTAAAATGAGCTGGGGGTCAACATTGTAAGCATTCAAACTAGTGCTTTATCATAAAATGGTGATCGATGCTGAATAAAACTTTTGGATCAGAACCAGAGAAACCATTCCCTTAACTTGAAGTCAGTGAATCAGCGGCACTTCACTGAGATAGCTCGAACAGTTTTAGAGTTATAACCTAATAAATTAGATAGTCAATGGAAAGGTATAACATTATATAGTGTAAAAAACACTTGCAGAAGCATATTGATAATTCAAGATTCCATTATTGAAGACCTAGTTTACCCACGTGAAGAGTCGCGGGACATACGTCACATAACGCGTTACGCCGAAACCCGTTCCTTTCCATCGTCCTTCAACGATGGCCACCTCTAGTGCACCAAGAACACCAAGGTCTACGACCCGAGCTCTATCGCATAGCACACCCATCACAACTACTTCATCATCATTACCTCAATCCTCAGGTCAAACACAGCACGAGTTGAAGCAAAAGGTTAAAACGGAATACTCCGGTCAAATCTTCGGCAGTCAAAAACTATTCAGCAACATTTTTCGCAATACGATTTCAGAGAAGGACATAAATATTGTCACCGACGACTGTCTCAAAAGATTTACAAAGTTGTCACGTCTTCCTCCGGTAACAGTCTCCGAAGAAGAGGAGCACTACCAGCCCTTCGTAGAAAGACTCAATGCTATAAAGGATTCGCTGGCGGATCGGGGTTACATGAAGAACAGTATTTATCATAGAGTTAAATTTGAGGTATACGATAGACTTATGGCTGGGGGCGTTGGAAACGATGCTCCTCTGAGGCCCGATGCTTTGGCCAGAATACCATCCGGAATTCATGATGATAAAGTGTTTTGGGAAGATGTTGAACTCTGCGTGGAGGTGAAGAATAAATATGGAGATATGGTAGCCCAAGGCGCAACATATGCCCGAAGCATATTTTATGCTCAAAGAAGTCGGCGGTTTGTTCTTATGATTTTTTTTAACCAGAGACTGGGTCGTGCTTCCTTCGGGCTATTTTCGCCGGCATGGTTATGTCTGTCCACAAACCATCATGATCTCCACACCGTGGGTGGACAACGGAGTTTCATTCAAGACATGGCACAAATATGGAGTTGCACGGATAGGTGGAGTGCTGGATTCGAAGACAAATGCAATAACGTACGGTGTTTCCTGGAGGGGTTTGGCACATTTTCATACCGCAGAAATATTTGTTTACGAACCTCACTAAGAGGCCGACGGACCCGGGTCGATATTATAGATGACGGTGATATTTGGACGAGTATGTTTCGTTTTATTGTCGTTTTACTATCGTTCGATTTTTAATTGGGTCCTTCCTATTATTACAACATGTAGACAAACTGCCGGTGCAGAACGAATATGTATTGCGCACAATCCAAGGTCAAGATGAATACTACATATCAGAAGAACTGTCGAAGCAAAAAGAGGCTTTTTTAAACCCAAATTCCAAAAGCTCTGGCACCTCTTTTAAAAAATCAGCCGCTGAAGCATCACAACCGGAAAAATCCAAACCACGAAGATCTCCTCGTATTGCCGAAAAGCGTCTGGCCCTCTCAAAAGGTTGTGGGATAGATTCCCCCTCAGATTTACCCGTTAAAGTTGTACTGCCCGACCCTAAATACAAAACGTTAATCTTGAAGGATTCTTGGCCCATACGTTCGCGAGAAACTCGGGAGGCCGACGTTTTTGGTACCGTCAACGAACAGGACGAAAATGATGATGACGGAGACGAGCATGAAGATGAGGAACATCAAGAATTCGGCATACCCGTAGTCTTGGGCTGCTCTTTGGTAACAAATTTAGAAGGCGAAGTGTCTGACACTGCTTCATCGTTTCCGTGTGAGGGAAAAGCGCTTCTGACCTTGTGGGACGACGATGGACCAAAAGAGAGCAGTAGCAGTAGTTCACAAACTGCCGAACCAGAAGTGCCTGAGGAACGAGTTCACGTTCGTCTGTTTATAAGTACACAAGGTGTTCCTTTAGAACACGCTCGTGGACCTCGACAATTGCTTCAGGCAATTTTACATGCCATGATAGGTCGGTCACATTCATTTCAACTTAATGCTAATAATCATGCTAATATCTATCTTTGATCTGAAGGTTACTCAGTGATATTTAAGAGGCGTTGGCTTCATCGTGATGTCAGCATTGGGAATGTGCTACTTATGAAAACGGCCAAAAAACGTAAAAGGATTAGGGGGTGCGCTTGTCGATATATGTATTTATTGAGTCGCCTATTCAATCTAACTGATTCTGTCCGCGTCATTTTAGATTTGAGGATATCTTGACCAAGGATATTCTTGAAAAGTACTTTGAGAAATGTGTTGGATTTATCACTGATGGGGATTTAGCGGTGAACTGGGACATACCTGACCGGGAGCATGCAAAGCAGCGTTCGGTATGTATCTTAGGTCAAAAGTACAATCACCGTCTCATTTTATTAGGGCACCCCTCCATTCATGTCTTGCCGATTGTTGAGATCCATGAATCGAGAGGTTTTTCATTCAGCCATTGATGACTTAGAGTCCTTCGTATGGGTACTGTTTTGGGCCATACTATCCGTTATGAGTCTTCGTGACGCGAAGTTCAGTAAGGATGAAGAGCAATACTGGACCTCTCTCAGATCGCGTGACTTATCTACACTTCAACGGAAGCAAGGCTTCCCTGCTCAGCTCTTTGAGCAACAAATTGCTCTGTTGGAACAGGAAGGACAAGAGCCAGGTGATCCAGAACCGCATAATGCACCTTCTCCTGCTTTCGCACCATTTGTCGGAATACTCGGGGAATGGTTGACATTAGCCTTCTCTAAAGAGGCAATCCTGAGCAACCACCACTTACAACGTGCCTCCATTGAAAAACATGAACAAATTGTGCAAGAGTGGACTGGGAAGTATCTTTCAATAGGAATTCAGCATTTGGATACATTGCCAGATACATGGGATTATATACCACAGTAATCGCGCGTATAATTAGACATGGGCCCAAGTTCTTATACGTGTATATACCGCATACCACCATAATTATTTAATATTTATTTTACGAGAGAGATTTATTCTTTGCTTGGCTGCCTTTTTCTTTAGTATATTAGCAAAGGAGCATCATCGAAGATCTACAAAACCTATTGATTCCCGCCAGAAAATTCGCTGTTCTACGTAAAAATCGGCAGAGCGCTTGAGAGACTTTTTACAATTTGAATGATGATTTGCCATATGTCGTTGGAATTATCCGCCCATCATATGTCCTGAGCGTCGAAGATGAACTCCTTTTAAAATCAGCATTTGCTTATTTGAATCTGGGCTCCATATAATTACATGTTAATTTATCCTTAACATATCCTACATATATAATAGAGAGGGGTCACGAGCTCTTCAGTCAACCAGATTTTTGAAAATAATACTCTCAACTTGATCTCGAAGTTCAATTATGTCGGGATCGTTAAATGGGAACGTTTGTGTACCAAGAACTGAACCGAGGCCTGTGACGGGATCCACAAAATAATAGATATTCGGCGCTCCTGCCCAACCAAACGACCCAACAGGGCGACCTGATAATGTCTGGAAGAAAGTTATTTTTAATTTATATCGGAGGAAAACAAATTCCAGGTCTTACGGGAACAAGTGCGACTTTACACTGTAGCAAATTCATTCCAGTGCCGTTGTCTGAGTTTGTCTTCGCAAATTCCACAACGCTATGATATATTTTAACTCTTTTTGATTTTTTCAGAAGAGTAATAGGGATTGATACGTACTCATACATTCTCTCGTTCATGGATTTGATATCCGGACGTGTTACCTTTACACCTCTGGGACCAAAATCGTCTCTCATAGCAAGTTCCCAAGTAGCGGGACTCATGATCTTTGGATCCTTATTGACGACAGCCTGCAGAATTCGTGCGTATGCCTGCAAACTGGCATTTAAACCTGCTTCAGCTATATATGCCATGCCTTCTTCGGGACCATCCTCAGCGGAATAAAGATCAAATGGAATCTTTTCAAATTTATAGGGAGAGTCCTTGTTCCGAATGTGCATATCAGCTTTATGAGTCAACAACTCGGGAGAGAGCCAAAGATCTGCCGGTGAGATGTCGAGAGGTTCAAAAAGAATTTCTTGGAAGAGTCGTCGAAGATGTTTTCCTGTTCCTCTTATGACGAACTGGCCTAACCAATCTGTTGAAAAACCGTAACTAATCATAAGCTGGGATAAGTCACGGTATTGAAATTCGTTTCTGAGAATAAATTATACTCCACTGGTATTCTGTTCCAGGTTCAAAAAGAAGGGGCAAGCTAAAGTCGCGAATATAACCGTTGATAGAACGGTTAAAATGAGGGATGCTCTTGTCTGAAGGGCTGACCTAGTACGTAGATGATCATAATCAGAGATAAGATCGAATTAAAATTTTTAACTCACCAGCTCCCACAAAAGAGGATCATCAATGGGAAAACCCATTCCAGAAGAATGTGTCAATAGATGTCTAAGTGTAACTCTATTCTTTGCATCTCTTAATTTCATGATTTTTTTGCCATCCGGACCCAGTCCATCCTCGAATCCTTCAATAATTTTTGTAATTAACGACCCTGATTCTGGTGAGAACTCTGGTACAATCCTCGCTAACGCATCGGGATTATCCAAATCTGCAATTGATATTCCATCAACCAGCCCTTTATCTAATACGTGTAAAACGACCAGCGAGACGACGAGCTTTGTACAACTCGCGAGCCAAAGAATAGTCAATTGTGTCATCGGTTTTCCGGCGGGATTTTCTTCAGATGGTAGAGCTGAAAATCCGGAAACACCATTGAATATAATGTGATTCCTGTTAAAAACTACACATTGTAGACCAGGTACTACGCCGTCTTTGACTGCGTTATCTATCAGAGTCTGAAGGGTGGTCTCTATGTCAGACATATGTATGAATAGACACTGGAAGGACGAATGTAAGTGTTCGTGGGTAATATGACTTGGATAAATACCCACTTCCAATTTCTAAGCAATTTCTAAGCCAAACCTTCCAATTCGTTGGGCTGAGAGAAATTTCAAATCCGTAGTGGGAATCCCGAGGTTGGTCTCCGATATTATCACTATCGAGTATAGAGTGAAGCCATTAGTAACGAGTATTGGGCTGTCTTTCTTTCCTGACATGTGTTGGGGCTTTGCGGTGGCTGACGCAGTACGAATTGGGGACGAATGTCATCAAAGGTATGTAATAGAAGAACTATGACAATGAGCGTTCATACAAGGTCAAACGGACTCTGAATCATTGATAGGCTGTTGAGTATTAGGGCTTTGAATCAATAACATTTCATATTGAGAGGAAAAGGAAAAGCCGGTGACGTACATAATACCTACATTTTCAATCAATGGAACTGAATAAGGAGGAAGCTGAAGGGACATATACATTTTTTCCATGATTGACGGACCTGGGGCAATTATTTGTACGATGAGCGGACTCGGAGTCTCGGATGTGATTAATTGATTGATGAAGAGCATCTTTTGAGCCATGAGGATTTATGACGTGAGGGATGCTAGAATTCAAAAAAAGCATGCAAATTATTATTTCGAAAACAAGTTCATGTGGATGTCTAATTTGCCTCGTCAAGTCGTAGTCGTAGCAATGAAAAAGGGGTTGGGATGAGCGCCCAACCCCCTAATTGATAATTGACGCGAAAAACGATGGATACAGGCAGATACAATACACAACGGGTAGTGGGAGGGAGGGTAGCAAAAAAAAACGAAAGTAAGAATTTACAACGAAAAACGAGGTAATGAATTAAAGAAAAATACTCAGAAATAGGGAGAGCTAAATAGCCGGTGTGAGTGAGACACCAGGGAAAAAGGGACCAGCCAACAGAGGTGGTGGTGGTGCGACAGGGCCCCGTGATAGCTTTGCAAGAACAAGGCCGAGGCCATAGCACAAGCTGGGGTGTCGAGAAAGAAGCCGATTCGGCGAGACTGGACTGACTAGACGGGCTCATTAGACCGTAGTAAACTCATGTTTAAAAACTGATTCAAATTACACAAGTCACAACTTTGCTCCTGAGTGTACGAGTATCTGCCTCCGAATAGATCACGTGGTTTGAAATTACACAAACAGCTACAAACACCTGTCAGTCCTGGATAACAAGGCATTCGTCTCCAACTACTTACTTCTATATCAGGTGTTTAGGAGACCTTTGAAAACGTAATCAAAGCTATCTGGCTCTCAACTATGATACGAAATCTAGCTAAAAGAAAGGCCAATGACCGAAACTTTACTAGCATCATTAGGGGGTGTCACATTGATAAATTCCAACCTAAATTCCCGCTGAGTTCGGTGTCAAACTTGGTCTTGAACTTGTCCTCGGAATTTTCCGAAATTCTGTGTTGGAGTTCAGCTTCGAGTTCAGTGCGAAAGCAGCTCAGAGCTGCTTGTTGTTATATTATGTAAACGCGCAGCGTCGACACTATAATAAAATAGTACTAGTATAGTTTTATCTATTAGCATACATGTAGCAACTATACAGCTGCAACTCGGAGTATAAATATTTTAGCTATATTTTCCATAATGAATAACTTTTATCCACTACTAATATGTCTACACCGGTACAACAACAACACTGCTTTCACACTTTGATCAAAAACTTTGCTTGGAAAACTCTCACTGTATTTCGCTTAAATTTAAAAATATAATTTATTTTTTCAAAAGAAGTTATTTTTTTATTGGTCATCCCAAAAAGTGACAAAACTGGTTCACCAGTGGTCTTTTTTGGTTGCAAAGGGTGTAGTTCGATTATCCTCAGTTTATTAGTTTTTGTCAGTTATTGTATGAAGGAGCTATTGCTCAGAATAATGAAGCAAAGTATGAACTTGTAATGTGACTAAGGATTTATAAGAATGTTTAAGGCATAACTACAGTTATATTATCTCTATCTAATCTTGTAAACTGACACTGCAAGTTCAAAGTGGAATTGCCAAGGGGGGGGGGGGTTCATATTAGCCAAACTCAGTCTGAACTTGGTCTGAACTCACTGATTAACTCCAAAAATTCAGGAAGGAGTTATTGATGGAATTCAATACAAATTCAGAGCAAATTTACTAGTGTGAAACCCCTATTGTTCAGGTCCATGAGAATCAATGACTGTACAAGGAATAGTTCCACCCATGACTATAAATGATATGAGATCACCACTCTGATCTGTTTGATACATTGGAGGTATTAACCTCCATACTAAACTGGCTTTCCTTGTGGCAGGAAAAATAGGTCTCAGTTGTTATGACATAATCTGGAAAGATTTTAACTTGGTGAGACATAAGTACTGTTGACTTCTTTTTTCACAACCTTTCTTCAGAATGCTGCCTTGTTTAAAGGGTATTAGTTTGGCAATCCCCATGGTTGTTTGCAAAAATTTTATTCCCAGTCAACCAATATAGTCCAATTCTTAATATTGTGTTCACGAATGTAGATATACAGACAATTACTTGTCATTACTGCTCTGTATTTACTTTCTGTAGCACTGCCAGCTTCTCAGATTGAGGTGAAAAAAAATACTTCGGCTTCTTCCTCTAACAAGGCATTGGCATTTTGAAAGCACTGCAGAAAATTCAGTCATATGGCAGGATGTGAGTGAGCATCTAAAATCTATCCATTTCTTTTATTCATCCACCCCCCTTTATAAGGTTTGCCCTAATGGAGGATAGCATGGTCAGAAAGTATGATAACATTTCCATACTGTTCATGTTGATAGACCCACTGATTGTATTTGTATTTTCAAGGCTCTTCTACTTCTGAGGATGTGGGCTTTAATGGGTGCAACTCATTATATGCTCATAATTTTACTTGCTCTCCTGAGAGGGATGATTGTAATTGACAATATATCTGAAGTATTGAAGGTTTTAAAATCCTTCCATGTCAAAACTTATTTAATAGAAACTAGATAGACAACTTACTAACTTTAACCATACTAACTTATCTATAATATTAAGGTTTAATAAATTTATTACAACTAGTCTAAATTATTCCAATTCTCATAACTTGAAAATTTTACTGTTTTTAAATGTTTAGTTAATTTCATATAAAATGTCAAAAGTAGTTATTTATCTATGAGCCCGTAGAATAGACTATAACCTGTCTGAGAGGGTCTAATCATTAAATATAGAGTAAACAATCTGTTAATGTCACCCACATTAATCTTCACATAAGTTCTGAGACTGCATACACTTTAGATAAGATATTACCCACACTAATTCCTATGTAAGTTCTGAGACTGTATATACTTTAGATGTGATAGCATCCATGTGTATCTATTTGTAAGTTCCAAGATCGCATATACTTTAGGTATGATATCACCCGCACTCATCTTATCTGTAAGTTCCAAGATCACATACACTTTGGATATAATATCACCCACACTTACCTTATCTATAACTTCTGAGATTACGTACACTTTAAATATGGTAGTACCTGCACTCACCTTATCTGTAAGCTCCGAGATCGCATATACTTTAGATATGGTAGTATCCACATCAACCTCTATGTAAGTTCTGAGGTTACGTACACTCTAAATGTGGTAGTACCCACACTCACCTTATCTGTATGTTCCGAGATAGCTTAAACATTGAAGCATATATCCTTTTCCAATGTAACCAAGTGTGATGAAATCTCTAGTTCTGTTACAATTTACCTTATCAAATAAATCTAATTTAATTTTCTAAAACCCATATTTAAGCTTGGGATTTGAAATGTATTTTAAAATTAAACTCTATATTCCAACATTGATGGAACATTCCAAATTAGAAGTTTTGGTCGGAATTTGGTAGTAATTCCAAACTGAGAAATTCCTGTGATGGTAACATAATCCCCTAAATCTTGAAAGAATATAATCCCTGATAAGGTTTTATTGAGAAATACAGTCAACTAAATAGTTTACTTTATATGTCTTTTTATATTTGTTTAATAATCACTGAAATTCTGAAATGGGTACGTGGCTAGATAGTTACACAGCTATTAGTATTAGATAACAATAACCATTTGAGAAACGTGATAGGAGATTTACTGATATCTTATAAACAATCTATATTTGCAAAGTTATGATCATCCCTCATAGGATCTCATTAAATAGCACATCATCCACTTTCTAACATTTGAGTACTGGGTACACTATCCCCAGTCTCACATTCTCCCCTGAGTGGGAAAAAAATTTGAAGTCATTCTATAATTATGATGTAAGTGTTAATTGTGATAAACTAGGGAGATTACTAACAATAATTTCCGAAGAGGGTACTTGGTCCAAGACAACCAGACCTGGCAAGCTGTGGTCTATTCGTCATCATAAATGCCAAGTCTCTATGCATGGGAGTTATCCCCGATGACTCAAGAGTGTACTCCTCAATTGAAATCCAAAATGTGAGACAAAAAATCACATTGCAACTTAGTTGTGAAGACCAATTGTTTCCAGAGATCCTGTATAGTCCTGAGCCCCCTCTAATGGCAGAAGATGGGAAACAGATGTCCATAGAACCTGGAACTATGGTTTTCCCTACTTCTGCTCTGCTCCCAGACCCAGAGCTTGCCCCAGATGCATCTACTGCTGTTGACAACCCCAACCTGATGGCTCTAATGCTACTGAATGAGTGGGAACTTTACTTGAATCTGAATGACAACAAGTATTGGCCAGGTCAAGTTGTCAAAGTGGACATCCAAAGGAAAGAATGTCTAGTAATTATTCCTCGCAAAATAATTCCTAATGGTGAAAAAGGTCACTCACTGGTCAAGACTGGTGCCAGTATCATTTACGACCTCGTTCATGTGCCTTCTGCACCTCCTGAGCGGGTATGTGCTGACTTCTTTTTCTATTTAACTTCAATTTTATGCCACCTACTAGATTGCACCAATAAGATGGCTTATCTTAATGAGGACTTTGTCCCTGAAGAAATTAGAGAATACCCCAAAATCACCCCTCCAAAACACTGTTGCCAGTTCAATTGCCTGCTGTCCAAGAAATCTTTGCTAAGATGCCATGTTGCCAGGTGATCAATTATCATTCTATCATAGATGACGAGTAAGTATAAATGGGTGGCAGAAAAATTATGACTGTCCTGGGCATTCACTCAACCATGTTTCAGTTCGCTCATAGCTTCTTCTCTTAACTCTGGTAATAACGTCATGAGTTCTTCCATAGCAGAAGTCACCTCGGCCAAACAGGTTCAAAGATAATTGATTAATGGTTTCTTGGCAGGTGTAATCAGTTTTTCCCAATCAAACAGAATGCCTTGAATGTATATTGCAATGGGATGGTATTTAAACCTTTCAGAACAGCAAGTCTATGATTTAAAAATCAACGACCGACTGATATTACTGAAATTGTTAGCTGAACTAGCTTGGGAGCCAATTCACCGAGCATGGTGCAAGCAGAGGCCTAAAGAAACTCTCAATTTTCAAGAATTAATCAAAAAGATAACCTGGGAAATATCACATAGGGTCATTGATGGTAATATACTGTTGCCTCATGTTATAATCTCCACAGAACAGCAGGTGAGGAATTCATTTCTACATTGTACATAGTAGGTGACTCAAGAGACACTGTAAAATCAGGAGTCCCAAACAGTAGGTTTTGTTTTTCTTTGTCACATCTACTTCAGAGGTATTTTAGTTACTCAAGGAGGCTTCCGTGGCAACTCAAGTGGTCAATGAACAGAGCTCAACTCCCATTACCTCCAATGAGGTTGAAACCAATCAGGCCCCTAAAATAGTAAGTATTATTCTCTTTTAAATACAACCTTGTGAATATGATTGGTCTAGGTAGTGGCCAAAGCTCCAGCTGCAACCGGTAATGCCATAGAAGTGGCATTAACATTTGAAATTGTTTCTCCACCCCAAAATTCCCTTTCAATTCAACTGGAGAGTTCGAAATCACTGCCTTCTACAAACATGCAAGGAACCTCCTTTAAAATCCTAGTTCCCAGAGGAAAGGTGAAGCAGAAGGCAACCATGGACTTGGAGCCTGTTAAGTCTTCATTACACCCGGTGTCGTATACTAAACTAAATAAAGTCGTAGTCCAGTATTTACAATAAGATATTTAATTATAGAGATCTTGGTTCCAAAATAAGTCGAGCTTTGCCACAGAAAATTCTTGTTGAAAGGGATAGGTGGTGAAGGGGAAAGTTTGTGAAAACAAAAGGGTGATAATATTGGACATGAAGAGGGTGATGAAACATCAAGCTGAAAATGTTGGGTGTAACTTGACAAGCAGTCAGGGTTTCATGTACTTGCTTAGTGTGTTTGTCAACAAGAAGATGTTGTAAGAGATGCTTTAGGACGAGACAACATAGGGGTTATTTAGGGGTAAATCAGGAGGTTTATGCTACAACTGATCGCAGTGAATGAGGAGGCTTTGATGTTGAAATTGTCAAAGGACTTGTTGGAGTTGAGGAAGAAAGAAACTGGCAATGTTAAACCAATTAACACTGTAGAAGAAAGACCAACTGCAAGCACTTCGATATACAGTGGAAAAAGACTTTAGACATGAGGACTTGACTTGAACTCTTCAGAGCACCAAACTCTTTAGAGCCACTTAACTTGGGGACTTAAACTTAAAGATGTAACTTGTTTTTTTTTTATTCCTTGCCATGGGGGGGTTTATATACATGAAAGATTAGTCATACATTGTCCATCAAAGGGATGAGGAACATGATGGAACATGGCAGAACGTTATAGAATGTGAGAGAAACAGATAGAAAGTGTGAGAAACAGATAGAAAGTGTGAGAAACAGATAGAAAGTGTGAGAAACAGATAGAAAGTGTGAGAAACAGATAGAAAGTGTGAGAAACAGATAGAAAGTGTGAGAAATATGGTGAAGGGAATGGTGATATAAAAGGAAATAATGTCCATAAGAGGAAATAAAATAAATATAACTACTACTGAAGCTTCCGGAGCTTTCTATGGTGTTCTGCTTCCATGTGGACACTTCCATCTCCAGAATCTTCTATTCCACAAACTTCTGATGCACTCCTTTTCTTCCAGGCTTTTCTCTTCTGTGGGAGACATTCTGAGTTGCTTTTTGGGGAGTCAGGTGGTTCCTTAAGATGTGTGGGAGAGGGTGGAGGACTGTGGGGAGGGGAATTGGGAAGTTCAGGAACATACAGCCATTCAGGTCAGATATCAAATAGAGTGTGGCTGTAGATTGTTCCTATCTCTGTTGAAGCGATGATACGTACTACTGGCTCTATATCATGCATGTGGTAACTGGAGCATCTGACAGAAAAGAAATTGTTGATCTTGTATGTGTAAGGGTGACAGGGAATCTTGATTTCTTGTCCATATTCAAGTGGGAACTTTGCTTCGAACTGTGGCATGTTCACGAGGTGAAGGACGTGTGGGGCAGGGTATTTGAGCCATAAGGTTTTCTTATCAATTGGCAGGGCTTTTGTGGAGCTATAATAAACCTTGAGTAGCATAGTATCATCTGTAAGATAGGGAGTGTCAGAGGAAGGGAGGTCAATGTCATCAGGAAGGGGACTGTCAGTAGTAGTATCATTGTCATTGTCATAAATATTATATGTTTCATCGTCAGATAGAATTGGGGAGTTAGACGAATTCTTGAGCTGAGGAGTATCTTTACAGTGCATGATGGGGATTGATGTGGCGTGTTGTAGGATTTTTGATTCTCCGACACTAATCCCATACATACCCTTTATAGATGTCTTCTAGAGTCCAGAATGTGGATGACGGAACATCAAATATCACGTGGACATCTTCTAATCCACTATGTTGATAACCTATAACTTGTATGACTCCTATTGGCACATATGGGCAGCTGATGGGGAGAGTGTGAGTTCTATCAACCCGAAAAGTGCCTCGAAATCCTTTAAGCTGGAATCGTTTTCCTTGTTGTAATCTGGCTGGGACTTCGATGTCAGAAAGAGTAACTGAATATTTCTGAGTAAAAGGGGAGGTAGGCCATAATGTAGTTTTGTCAATTGGTAGTCTAGCTCCTTGATTGAGGTACAATTGTAACTTGGTTCTGAAGGGATGAAACGTGGGAAAAGATGGGGAGGGGATTATCGGGATAAGGGAAAAGGGGGTGGGAATCGGATAAGTTAACTCGTAATCTTCTTCTATCACCCAATATTCTTCATCATAGAAAGGGGTGGGTTTGTCATCTGTGGCATGTGGAGACATTGAATGGATGGGAGTGTGAACAGGTAGATAATACATCCAATAGCCGACATTATATGTTGCCAGATGGAGCATGGAATTATTCAGGACGCCTTGATGTTTCTGTGTCAGATGACAATTTGCTTTCGGGTGAAGTTGATGGAATGTGAGATAAGAAGTTGAGATAAAGTGGTTCCGATAGGTGGGGGGTCAGCTGGGTGCATTCGTTGGATCCAACACCATGGGGGTAAAGAAGTTGAAGGAGGTAATAGGGGTGAATGTATTTGCATGGGATGTCAAAGAGATAATGGTGAAAGTAGTATTGGCTATTTGATGTAACCCACACTCGCACTACCATCTCTTGTTGAGTTCCTCGATATACTGATATGAATCATTGAACCTCATGTGCTTCTTGAAATTCTGTGAACCATAATCGTTGTCCTAGGTAGAATGGTTCTTCTGGTAGTAACCGAATAGTGGCTACAGGAAAAACCTGTCCAGGATAATCAGGCCAGTTGAGTGTGTAGTCAAATGGTAGACTTTGATTGGAACTGTAATATGATCGTACTTCAGTTAGGAAGTAGATCAGATCGGGATTGTTGAATTGTTGGGACATAAGAGAGTTGGTCGTAGGTGATGAGGTGATAGCGTGGTAGGGGATATTCAAAGTCCGACAGCATGGTGTTAGCTTTTAGTATGAAAATAGTGCAATAAAAATTAAAATTTTTCAAAGGTGTTATACCGGGTTTACGACCCAGAACCAAATAAATGTTTGTTAGGGTTTAAATTGTAATACTGAACATTTTTTGAGATTGTAAATCATAAATATTTTATTTAAATTAAATTATGCCTGATAATAAGGCAATTTGTTAAAGTCCAATGGCGACCCATCGCATGTCGAGTGTGATTAGTTTTCATAAGCCCCCAGAGCCAAAGTGTATTATTTATTAAAAGTTAGATATTACTTTACAAGCACTATAACTACATGAACTATATCGTCTTGGTAAATACATTTCAACGAAACTTCGGACCGTCTCCGAGTCAGGCTCCTCTCCCTTAATCTGCCCAATTATGCTGGAAGTGTGAGTAGATCTTCCTGAGTGTAATTTCTCTAGAATCTAATAAGTCAAATACGAGACCAGAAAGTCAGAATTAACCACATAATGTTTCCAGGGAGAAGTCCACGAAAATAGGGACCAGCACGACCACAGATGCTTGGGAATATTCCACATTCTCCCATTCGGAGGACTGGAAGAGTAGCACCTATTTGCATTAATTTGATCAGTTATTAGACATTAGAAGTGGTTGAAATTAAATTGACTAACTGTGTGGGTAAACATTGTAACCAAACGACTACTGCTCCCCCTTGGATGACCGTGATTTGATAGAAACGCCGTATATATGCGGTCAAATGTTTCGGTGATAGTTGTGAAAAGAATGTCAACAATACTCTTGGAATAAACAAAACAATTCAAGGCGATTCCGAGAAAAGAAACACGGTATAGTAAACATCACAGGCAAGCAAACGTCTAGGACAACGTTGATACACATCACTCATGACCGTCAAACGTATCTATCAACGACATTCTAGAAGGAATAAACACAATAATATGGATAGACACAATGTCAAACCTACATATGCTCAACAAATGCAGATAAGACTTCCAACCCAGCCGAAACATATCGTTCAACTTGAAAGTTGAAAACACCGGTGATACTTGCAGAAAAATCGATTGTTAGAATGACAAAAGAAAAAATCAAACGTTCCGTTGTTTGATTCTTTAATAGACAAGCCCTTCGATGATCAGTGTGGAAGGTGAATTAAGGCATAAATAATATTAAAGCTTACCATCCCCAGAGAAAAATAGAGCCACAATCCAAGAAAAACGGCAAAAAAATAAAGGAAGAGATATTTAAAATTGCAAGAACGCATGACGTTATAGAGAAGATTGTGGCCAGCGATTTAAATATGACTAAATATGCCTGTAAAATAACAGAGCTCACTTCAGCGGGCGGGAAACTTGAACTAAAAATTAGATACGTACATATTCATATTTGAAACAATCTTCCTTAATTGATATAATTAAGAATAGACTAAAATATTACCGTTTGAATTTTTGAGTATGTGTATAAGAAGAAAAACTTACCCAAAGTCCAAAGTCAATTTTCCAATAGAAAAACATTTCCCAGCGGTGTAGGCAGCTGGAAGACTGGCCAATATACTTCCTATAACTGAGATAACCAAGACAAATGCATGGCAAATAGGTAAAGTGTAATTGTGAGTCATTGTAGCCGGTGGTGTTGAGATGAATGAGATGGGGAGAAGAACACACTAATTAATCAATCCCATGCCATGAATGCGTCTAAACAGGCTTTAGAACAACACAAGAACAACACACGAGAGACTATCAGATATCTAAATTACAGGAGGTATATAAGATATACAAATTGTTGTAAATATATTTAGTAGTAAATACATTAACTCAAAGCTTTATAACAGACATACCGGACTATGTAACAAATCCCTGGTCTTGGTAGTAATTTTATAAATATCTTAAAGATAATACCTCTGATGTGTTTTAATAATGTGTCAAAAACTTTATTTGTTGAGGAGATACGAAAGTATCTCCAGGACTTGGATCTACACTAGCGGGAGTACTACTATTTAAAGACGAGAAGCCATTTTACCGGGCGCGGCAGCAAATTCAAAATGGGACAGATTTTTCAAATGGCACTATTATGTCACGCATATCCCTAGGGCCTGGACAGGACTTACGACACACTCCCACTTTCCCGTTGTTGGTATCTCCACAGCTACTTTATCTTTATCTTCGTCTTTTTTTATCTCTTCTCGACATTACATCCTCATCAACTGCCCGGTGCTATTGGGCGCCCCGTAGACAGCGTTGACCACTTGACACGGGTGGACTCAGCCTAGTCGTCAATGGTGTTTCCCACAATGGTGCTGATCGTGGTTCTGGAGGACAGGTACAAGGAGAAGAAGAACTTTCAGGATCAATCTGTTTCGGGATATTCGTGGGACCGATCATGCTCCATGATGGAATTCAACAGTGCGTGTTCCGTGTTCGGCCAGAACAACAAGTTCAGTGGATCACTGAATTCAATGTCTAGAACTCGACGCTAAAATATCGTCAATGTATATATCATATGGAGAAATAAATTTTCACGCCGCCCAAATTGACACTGTCGCACCATTATTCCGTAGCACCAGTATTTCAAACGCTAGCTATAGTCGGACTTATGGATCCGATGGTAGTGGAATCCGAGCACATTTATAGTGGATGCTTTGTTAGGTTCTATTAGGCTACACACCTCTGTTTTAAAGCAACGATAGTCGGATTCCAACACTTTTCCGAAGACCAGCTATCGTTGATGAAACGGAATCTCTAAACGGTTGTTAGTTATCCCAATTGCTTGCATCATGTCCCTCCCAGTTCCTTACTTCGCCGATATTCCGTTGTCGTACTTGGTCGCAGTGAAAACAATTCAAGTCAGTCCGCTTTCATCTCGAAATTATCTAAAGCATTAATTCAATAGCTTTTCTTCGTCCATAGTATGTGTCCGGTGAGCTCACTAATTTTTATTGATACCCGCTGGACCTGTATCTGAGCTGACTGACTATCAACAGTGAGCTGTGCGGCGCTCTGGGTAAGTTCTTTTCATCATGATATTTGTCTAATTTATGTCTATGTTCTATTCCTAGATTCATGATTACTTACTTACTCTAGAGCGGGAGGTTCGTGTTGTATCTTCTTTTTCAAAATCTTTCTCTAGAATGCTGTTTCGTGTAGAGAGCATTAGTTTGGCGATCACCATGGTCGTTGGCAAAAATTTTATTCCTAGTCAACCGATATAGCCAAATATTTGATATCGTGCTCATGAATGTAGGTATGTATATAATTACTTGTCATTACTGTTCCATATTCACTTTCTGTACTCGTAGTGCTGTCGGCTGCTCAAAATGAGGTGAACCTTTAAAACACTATTTCTTTAGATTGTCTTTAACAAAGAATTTCAAAAGAACTGCAAAAGACTTGTTCCTATGGCAGGGTGTGAGTGAACATATTTAATTTACAGGTTTCTTTTGTTCATAGGGTGCATTATAACAGGGACGGCATCGTCGGAAGGTGTGAAAACATTTATATACTATTTATGCCGATGGACCTACTGACTGCACCTTCAAAGCCCTTTTACTTCTGAGGACATGGGCTATGGCCGGCACCACGCGTCACACGCCTACAATCTCACCCGCCCTCACAGTTGTATGAGAACATGAACTCCCCATTTACGTTTAATTCGCTTACTCACACAACCAGGTTACATTTTCTCTTGGATATGTTTTCCTGGATGAATTAATCGAATCCATCATATGTAGGTGATTTGTCATTTTTTCATACCGTATCTTGATGATCAAACGGCAATGTATTATATCATAGACCTTCATATTCCTCCATATCTCATGTCCACCCTCAATTTCGGCTGTGCGCCGGCACCAGTGGGAACCAACACGGCCTGGCGCATATATCTTGTATCTTTAATCTATAACACTGGTATGACTTTCTTTTCGTTTCAAAATCTCGTTTAAACACGAAATTTCCAGTTGATACAGCTATTGCTTTCATTGGAGGCTTTCGAAAATATCGTGTAATTGACAACCCCTTATTGGCAACTATGTTTTATGATGGTATGTGTTTATATGTATACGTTTGAGACATTAATCTGACTTCATTCGGAAAATTTCAATGTATTAAAGGACTGCTAAAATATATCTTTATATTTTGTACCGCCTTGAGATCTTTCTACATCAAGAAATAGTCTTACTAATTTTGAGTCTAGTGCTTTCTAATGCAGGCCTACTCGTTGCACTTTTCGCACCGGTACGTTTTTTAGAAGTGTCAAAAAGCATATCTCGTCTTATATAACCATTTACAAAGGGAGAATGGAGCTTTACCATAGACCTGTAAGAACTCTTTTTGATATTTTTGTTCATTTTGATAGTGGTACTCGTAAACAGACCGTTACGAACGCTATTGAGCATACTCTGCACACGTATCCTCCTTAACATCAAGGGGGTATGCTCTAAGGAATTTACTACACTTTGGACTAGCAGTGTTATATTATTTCAGCGCGAAATAATTTCTCAGACCACTGACGATTCAGTCTAACAACGAAGATATGATTGACAAGCACGAGAATGAACATGGAGCAATCCGAGTTTGAATCGAGGGTTATTACGAAGCTTTTATTTGAAAATGGTCTCCTTCAACTATCTACCGACTAATTTCCCCCTCACCAATGCTGTATATACTCACTATCATACTATGTTCACAGTCACTCGATTCGAACGTTTCACCTAGGTTGAACTGAAAACACATCCTATCCCTTATCACCCTTGCTTTGACTATCTGCTCCGCTGTCGTTGATCTCTCCACACCCTACATAGACAATGATACCGACTTTTTATAGGTAATTAATAGGCTAATCGGTTCGGTCTGAGAAATGTATTCCTGTTTATAGGGACAATTTTGCCTTGTGTAATCATAAAGTCCCTATGATGCCATTGATTTGAGAAGGTAAAGCGTTAAATCGCGTGATTGCCTTAATTCAGAATCAGATACTCCAGATCATACTAGCGCCACGTCAATCATGATGGTACCAATGGTTTTCGAACACTTACACTGAGACAACTCATTCTTGATCACCTTGGCATCTCCGATCGCGTACAACCATGTGGATGACGATGCCGGCGCCTTGTCTTTTCTTTCCATTAACAATAAATAGTACATGGACAAAAATCATTTGGACCATAGATATTGTAAGATTAAGTTAGCATATGATTACTGAACTCTATCTAAGGAACCTAGCGATATATTGATTGGCTATGGACGTTAACGTCCTTGCTAAACATGTGGACCAATATGAAGAATCAACATCTACCATTTTGCGGCTATCATTATAATTCAACACTGCGGGTAAATGAATTTGCCATATTTTTGATGCTCGCACGTAGTTTACAGGACACTGATAGTGAAAGCTGGGTATAATTTGTTGACGCTGTGGTTACACGTACCTTATATAAATGCGAGTACGAACTCCATGATACTACACGGTTTTACTAACTGTTTTTGACCACTCTCTAAGGGTGCCAAGGAAGCTTTGGATCCAGCGCAAAACCAACTTCGCCGTGTTCTCGTATGCCTCATGTCTTTTTCAGACGATATTACACCAACATACTTTGTCGGATTAAAAGCAACTGAGGTTTGTCCACCTTTGTCCCGGACAGGTTGTCCAGAGCTCTGATCCAACTGCTCATCTTCGGCTATAGTATATGTTCCGTGAGCATGGTTCTTATTTACATATGATACCTCGAGAATTAATTATCATCATTGCAATGTTCTGTACAACAGTGTGCTGTGCGACACTTTGGGTATATGCTTTTACTATCTGTTCATATGCTGCATCTCACGTGGTTCAAGGTTTACGACTATTTCCTTACTTTGGATCGTGAGGTTCGTCTCGTGACTTTTCTCTCATAACCTTCCTTTACATTGTGCTGTTTCTAGAGGATGCTAGTTTGGCGGTCACCTTGGTCATTTAGCAAGCTTCTATTCCTACTCAATCGGTATAGTCCAATCCTTGATATCGTGGTCATGAACATCAGTACGCAAACGATCGCTTGTTGTTTTTATTAATATTCACTGTTCATAGTCTTGCCTGTTGTTCGGAATCAGGAGGTAGACCTTATATAGTATTATCACTCTTGAAACCCTTTCTCTGAATGTCGAGTTTCAAGACTTGTCATAAACTTGTTCGTGTAGAGGGGTGTAAGTGGCTATGGTGAAACTCCTTCGTCTTTCTTGCTGATCATGTTTTCTTAGGGCTTTTCCTAACTGGAGCGGCTCTTTCAGAAAGTATCGCAACATTTTTATATACTTTAGACTGTAACGCTGACTATGTTTTTGAAGTTCCTATACTCTTAAGGACATGGGCAGTTCTAGGTGCTGCCCGTTATATGCTTATCATTCTAGTGGTTTCCGTGATGGTATGAGAAACCAATCTATTTAAAGTAATATTAATATCCGTTTATTAAGGCCTCATTTTCTGTCGCTTATTTCTTTCTGCAAAAGTTTCTAGAAACGTTCATATGTCCGTAGTTTGCACTTTCGCGATGGCAGTCTGTGATGCACCGATGACACCCTATTTAGACCTTCATATTCCATCGTTTCTTGTATCGACGATAAGACTCAGTTGTGCTCCGGTATCAGAGAATGGCAGAACTTGGCATCTCTATCTTTTCCTTATGATAAGTCAAACTCGTACTCAACCTCTCTTTTAGTTTCGACTAAAAATCTTGTGTATTGATTTTTTTTTCCAGTTTATATAGTTATTGCATTTATTGGGGGCTTCCGAAAATATCGTATAATTGACAATCCCTTGTTGGCAACTATGGTCTATGATGGTATGTGTATTTTTCGATATTAAACTGCTTTACCTTGGTCTCATTTGGAAATGTCAATATGATCAGGACTTCTCAATTACATTGTTACATTGGGTATGACCCCTCATTCTAATGTTTTAAGAGGGAATTTTCTTCTTAATCGTAATATAGCCTTTACCGCTGCGAATCTAGCCATCACATTTATCGCTCCGGTACGCTCTGTTTTTCCTTTCCAAACTTATTCCCTTGTCTTTATCTCAACGTAAACAAAGGTTCAATGGAGACTTCTTTTTGCTTTGTAAGAATTATTCATTTTTTTCTTCTCATAAAGAAATTAATCATACTACTTAAATATGACAGACCGCTACGGATAATGAGGAGCATATTCTGCACGCGTTTTCTCCTCAATATCAAAAGGATATATTTTATAAATTCCAATGTTCCTTGGACTGGCAGTGTTGGTTTCCAACCGCAAGTACTTAATCAGGAAGCTGATATAATCTGGCAGGATGGGTGAAGAACTATACTTCCCACCTATGTATATTGTGTCGAAGGGCAGTTAGATAAACATATGTCATAGAGTGAGCCCAGACTTCTAGTTCAGGTTTGAAATCTGGATTGAAGAATTTTGTGGTGGCAGTTTCGCAACTATTTAATCTGTTTTGAGTATTTCATTTTTAAGAATAAGAGAAAATAGGAGAAGAGATCTTCCACATAATACAGATCATTGTCTCAAGAGTTCTTTGGGTCAAAACACATCCAGCAACAAATATAACCTGGAAAATAAATATGGTATTGCTTTATATTAATATAAATGGCGTTCATCCCGCTATGAAGATGGTCAAAAAAATAAACATATAACGAGTTGCACCCCAGATAGCCCACGCCCTCATAGTCAGAATAACTTGAAACCATTCCAATTACCTGCATTCAAGAGCAAAATGTCTACAATCGGTGTATATCGATTAATGAAGAATATAACCTTGCCAAATGACCATGGTGATTGCCGAACTAATGCTACCTAAAAAAAACAACAGAAGTATAAAAGTGGTGAAGAAGAAGAAAAGATGTAGACCCGACCTCACGATCCAGTGTAAGAAGGTATTCATGAACCTAAAACAATGTGCACGCCATTATAGACACAGGAATGCTCATTGGAAGCATTACCACATACCCACAGTGTAGCGCACACGGCTGGTTGCGATTATAATGGCGTCAACAGCAAGTACCTAACTCCTCAAAAAAGAGTAAGCTTACCCAGCGTATACTATAATTGGGAAATGGTTGGATTAACATCCGAAAATCGAAGATAAACAACTACAAACTTCAGTGACCCTTAATGCAACCACTAATGGCGCGATATCACTACAAGAAGACCCAAGAGAGACATGGTGTATAATAAGAGATAAGACAGATCTTTCTTTGAACCGAATGACCCAAGCCAGAGCTCTAGTCTTAATTTTAATAAGACTAAGCCACCGAAGAGGCATCGTCTGTGCTTGATGCTGAGTACTTTGAGTTCTTGACATCTTAACTGTCAATGTCCAGATTCGGGAGCTGTAATTAAGTAGCATCGATGTTCAACTTGCAGGTTTTCACGAGCACCCAAGTTTACGATCTATCCGAATATTAGATCTTTTTTATCCGTTGGACAATGAACATTGGATGAATTTGGTGGAGAGAAGGATGGGTATCCAAACAGCAACCGTCACCATCCTCCGGCTGATCCGTGCATTGTTACGACCGTAATGCTGGGCAACTGAGGGGCTACCATGTCTCGACTCTTGAGCACTTGGACGAACCGAGTCGATATCTATCCTATTAATAGAATGACTCGGATGGTTTATATGCGTAATCTAGAAAAGTGATGAAAGCCCCAATTCAACAGGGAAAATTAGAATTTTGAAAAGACAGATAGAATTCCCAAAGGAATCAATTGTTATGTCCCTCCTCGTCATTTGTGTGTGGAATGAAGTACAGGAGTCACCGTCAACCTGAATCTTGTCAATAGAAAGGATTGAAACAGAATGGGCCACTCAAACCTTCATGTCTCGTATAAACCTAGGGGGAGAGTTAAGACTTTGATCAAACAAATTGATATAGCTATTTGTTTAAGGGTAAGCGTCGGTCCAGGATTTCATGACTTCTGCACACGAGTTTCTGATTTTTTTCTTCTACAAAATAGGTCACAATGAGACATCTATGGCACATGGCAGAATAAGTACATACTCAAGATGCAATATAGCTCACTGCTATGAAGTTGTCAAAGAGCTGTTTGATCGATAATTTGGGGACAACCCGTCCGAGACGAAGGTAGGCCAACCTCAGTTGCTTTTGACCCGGATCAGATGATTCAGATCCGAATGGCGAAGAAGCATGAACAGGCAGTTTCATACCATATTTATGATTTGACAAGGAATCAGTTTGATTCGTATATTTGTAAAGATAAAAGAAATTAAATAAGTTAACGGTGACCTCAAAATACAGATTACAAATAACCATCCTTCAACATATAGGTTAAACTTGGAAGTACACTTCTTCATTCATCCCGCCATGGTCCGATTATATCGGTAGATACCCACCGTTGAAAAACGACACTACCAGTCCAATGAGTATCATAATTTACAAAGCATATACCCTTGATATTGAGGAGAAATCGGGTGCAGAACATGCTCCTCATGATCCGTAGCAGTCTATTACAAGTAGCATGAATGATAGCTTTACAAGGAAAGAAAGGAATCAAAATTCTTACAAGAGGAAAAGAAGCCATTGAACCTTTGTTTGCGTTGTGATCGAGACAAGGTTGAGTGTAAAAAAGGGGGACGTACTGGAGCAACAAGTGTAACAACTAGGTTCGCAGCGGTGAGCCCTATATTATGACTATTAAGAAAACTCCCTTTTAAAAACTCTCAAATGAGGGGGCCATACCCAATGTAACAATGTAACTGAAAAGTCCTGATAATATCGACATATGGAATCCAAATGAGGTCAAGATAAAACGATCCAGTGTATCTAAACACACGTACCATCATAAAACATCGTTGACAATAAGGGATTGTCAATTACACAATATTTTCGGAGGCCCCCGATAAATACCACAACTATATGAACTGGAAACAGAATTATCGACACACAAGATGCTCAAAAACAAAAAGAAAGGAAAGGTTAAGTACGTGTTTGATTTATCATGAGATAAAGATAGAGATGCCAGATTCTGCTATTCTCTGGCACTGGAGCACAACCGAATCTTATCGTTGGTACGAGAAACGATGGAATATGGTGGTCTAAATATAGGGTCATCAGCCGTCATCGCGTCATCGTTCAGAATGCATTTATGAAAGTGCAGACTACTGACATGTGAAACTTTCTAGAAACCTTTGCAGAAAAGAAAAATATGCGACAAAAAAAGAGACCTAAAACAGTGTGTTAGATTTTAATATCACTCTAAAAAAATAGATTGGTTTCTCATACCATCATGAAAACCACTAGAACGATAAGCATGTAACGGGAGGCACCTAGAACTGCCCATGTCCTTAACAGTATAGGAACTTTGAAAACATAGTCAACATTACCGTCTATGTCGCAAAAATCGAAATTGGTTAATTAACCTCCAAAGCTTTATAAACCTTCCGATGCTCTAGTTTTGCTTTAATAATTATCTTAATCACCTTATTTTGATCTACTGATGGGCGGTAATGAGTTCTACTCGCCATTTGCTCGAGAGTCAATTCATCGGTTAACTGCCAGTTTTTGATCGTTCAAGTGATTACCACAAAGAGGAAAAGGTCTGTGCGCGCGCTGTTCATTTTCTATATAAACTCAAGAGTCGGTTGCTCTTCGTGGGCGAGGGCCCCAATTCGTAAGTGCGTACTTGAGTGCCAAAGTTGAAGTTGAGTGACGACAAGTTAGATTTACTTATTCCTAAGTCCATTTCCATAAGTACAGATTTATAATAGATAATTAGTTAAAAATATTTACTTTTAAAAGTACCATAATTCATGTAAATACTTGATATTAATCACAAAAATATAATTATGATTATGTTCTTTAAAACTACTTTTATCGTTCTGTGAAAAAATTGAAATGTTTGAAATTCTAAAAAAAGAGAAGAAAAGTAATGAGGCAGACCTTTTATAAATATACAAACTGGTTAATAAACTCATGTCGGAAATTATCTGGACTTTGAACAGTTAATAAACTGCGTTTGCGCTTACTAACGTTTTTTGGTTTATTAAGGGTTAATAAACTGATTTCGATTTTTGCGACATATAAATATTACGGAAATGTTACAATACTCTCTACCAAAGCCGTCCCTGTTAAGAAAAGCCCTACAGGAACATAATGATCAAGAAAGATGAATGAACTTCCATAGTCACTCACATCCTTCTACATGAATAAGTTTACGACAAGCCTTGAAAGTTAACTTGTCATGAAAGAGCTTCAAGAATGACAATACTTAACAAGGCCCACCTCCTGGGTCTGGACAACGGGTAAGACTATGAACAGTGAATATTAACAAACAATAACAAGCGATCATTTCTGTACCGATGATGTTCATGACCATGATGTCAAATATTGGACTATATCAATTAAGTAGGAATAAAAGCTTGCTAAATGACCAAGATAACCGCCAAACTAACACCCTCTAAAAACAGCAGTGTCAGTATAAAGGAGGTTATGAGAGAAAAAACCAGGACAAACCTCACGATCCAAAGTAAGGAAGTAGTCATAAATCTATTAGGATCACATAAGATGGGATATTATGAGCAGGTAGCAAAAGGATATACCCAGAGCATTGAACAGCACACTGTTGTACAAAATATTGTGATAATGATGATTAGTTCTCGAAGTACCATATGTGAATAAGATTCATGCTCACCAAACATATACTATGGCCGAAGATGAGCAATTGTATTAAAGCTTTGGACAACCCGTCGAGGATGGTAAAGCTCAGTTGCTCTTAAACCGACAAAGTATGAGCATGTTGATGCAATGTCGCCCGAGAAAGACATGAAACGAACGAGAAAAGGGCGAAGTTGATTTTCCACTGGGTTTCCAATTCAACCTCAGACTCTTGTACCCGTCCTGAGAGTAGTCAAAAACGTTAGTAAAACCCGCATTTTATCATGGAATTTGTACTCGTACTTGTATGGTCTGATTATGAGCCAACAAGAAGATATGCTCACCAAGCGCTCACTATCGGCGTGTCTTGTAATTTACCGCCGAGCATCGAGAATACGACAAAATCGCTTACTCACTACTAGTATTGGGTAGGGTGCAGTGTCGAATTCTAATGATAGCCACAATAATAGATTTTGATTCCTCGTATTAATCAACGGACTGTAGGGGACGATCGCGTTTATTTGGGCGTAAAATTTTAAAGCTCCATAACCAATCAATATATTTCACTACCAAAAGTGAGGTTCCATAGATAGAGTCTGGTAATCACATATCAGTTTGACCTTACAATGTCTATTATCCGAATAATTCCTGCCAATAGAGTACTATTTATTACTGGATGGAAAGAGAAGACAAGACATCGTCACTCACATGGTTGTTCACATCGGAAACGAGATGATCTAGAATGTCTCGGAGTTGTCTCGGTCACGGTATAGATTTCCTTTCGAAGACTTGCAGCCCATGCGGCGCTATGGCAGGGAGGTTCCTATTATGGTAATAACAATACCAAAACTGAATAGGCTTCCTCCTATATATCAGGAATACATTCCTCAGACCTGACCGAGTAGCCTAGTACTATTTATGTATAAATGTTCATATCAATGTTACGAAATGGCAGGGTATGGACAGACCGACGACACCGGAGCAGAAGTTTGTAGATTATGGGTCATTGTTAAAGAAAAAGTTGAGAAGAGATGAGATGTGTTCTCAGTTGCAATGAAAACTAACAATGTTCGAATCGAGTGTGAACTGTGAGCATAACATAATAGTCAGTATATACAGCATACGTATGCTTGGCTTTAATTGTGAGAAAGAACCAATAGTTAGATCTTCAAGTAAATTATTTTCAAAATAGCAACCTCGTAGTAACCCTCGATCCAAACTCGAATTGCTTTATGTTCATTCTCGTGCTTGATCTCTTCGTCATCATGTCAGATCGCATCGTCAGTAGTCCGAGAGATTATTTCGTGCCAAAATACGACACTACCGGTCAGAAGTGTAGTAGATTCCTTGGAGCATGTCCCCTTGATGTTAAGAAGAATACGTGTGGAGAGTACGCTCATTAGCGTTCGTGTCGGTCTTTATAAAAACCACTATCATTAAGACGAACAAAAATCTTGAAGAGTTCCTTACAAGTCTATGGAAAAGCTCCATTCTCCCTTTGTGTATGGTTAAATAAGACAAGGGATACTTTTCAAGAAACGTACCGGTGCGAAAAGCGCAACGAGAAGGCCCGCAGTGGTAAGCACTAGATTAAAATTAATAAAAGCGTTTTTGATGTAGAAAAATCTGAGGGCTATACAAACTATAAAAACGTAATTAAGTAGTCCTTTAATACATTGAAAATTTCGGAACATGGTCAGACCAGTATCTCAAATATACATAAATATATAACCACATACCATCATGAAACATAGTTGCTAACAAGGGATTGTCAATCACACGATATCTTCGGAAGCCTCCAATAAAAGCAAAAGTTGTATCAGCTGGAAATTTCGTCTTTAAAGAACGAGACTTTGAAACGAAAAAGAGAGTACTAACCAGTGTGATGGATTAAAATTACAAGATATATGCACCAGATTTTGCTGGTCCCGACTGGCGTTGGTGCACAACTGAAATTGAGAGTAGACATAAGATGCGAGGGAACCTGAAGGTCTACAATGTTGCGATTTCATCATTATGACATATATAATATAATATGAAAGATGACAGACCACATACATATGATTGATTCGATAAATTCATCCAGGAAAACATATGCAAGAGAAAATGTAGTCTGGTTGGGTTGTGTAAGCAAATTAAACATAAATGGACGTGTCAGGTTCTCATACAACAGTGAGGACAAGTAGAATTATGAGCATATAACGAGTCGCACCCATGATAGCCCACGTCCTCAGAAGTAGAAGAACTTTAATGATTCAATTAGTAGGTCTATCCGCATGAACGGTATGTAAATACTGTTGTATTTTCTGACCATGCTGTTCCCGTTAGAACAAACCCTACCAGGGGATTGATGAATAAAAGAAACGAACAAAATTTAGATAATCACTCACATCCCTCCATAGAAATGAATCTTTGGCAGTCCTTTTATAAGGATATGCCTTGTTAGAGATTAAATGCGCAATAGTAGCATTTTAACTGTTCACCTCATTTTGAACAACTGACAGTGCTGCAGGAAGTGAATATGGAACAGTAATAACAAGTAATTACTTGCATACCTATATTCATGAACACAATATCAAGAATTGGGCTATATCGGTTGATTAGGAATAGAATTTTTCCAAACGACCATGGCGATTGCCAGACTAAAACTCTCTAAATGAAGCAGCATTCCGAAGAAAGGTTGTGAAGAAGAAGATACAAAACGGACCTCACGCTCAAAACTAAGCAAGTAATCGTGAATCTAGGGATAGTACATGAATTAGACAATTATCGATGATGAGGAGAACTTACCCAGAGTGTTGCGCAGCTCACTGTTGATATTAGTCAGTCGGCTCAGATACGAGTTCACCAGATATCAATAAGGATTATGCTCACCAAACACATACTATGGACGAGGAAAAGTTATTGAATTAGGGATTTAAATAATTCAGAGATAAAGGCGGACTAACTTCAGTTAGTTTTACGGCGGCCAAGTACGACAGCGTAATATCGCTTAAGTGAAGATTCTGAGGAACTGAAAGGGACATGATGATGCGAGCAAACCGAGAGATATCTAGCAACCGTTTAAAAGAGACCCCTTTACCAATGATGGCTGGTCTTGACTCCTCAGGAAAAAAGGATCGCATATTGCCTGTTCGAACTTATAAGTAAGACATTCACCCTAACCAGTCCAAAACATTGGACTCCGAAGATCGGCTTCAAGCAGAGGTGATTCAATCGAAGCTAACAAATGATCCACAATAGACGTGCTCGAACGTAACTATCATTTCTTATACATTACGTGTGAAATCGAAGGTATGGTAAACTTACTTACCCATTGTTAGATATGCATATTCAATGTCATAGGTCCGACCGTTTGAAGTAGGGGCACTACGGAGCGATGGCATTGATTAGGGTGGAATAAAAACTTATTTGTTCATATCTGATAATATACACATTAGCAATACTTTAGCATCAAAAGGAGTTCTAGACATCGAATTCAGTACTCCACTGAACTTGTTTTTCTCACTGGGCACGGAACACGTACTATTGAAATACATCATGGACCAAGATGGGTCGCCTGTGATCCATAAGGTATTGTTTAACTTCCGTCTGGTTCAATATGATTATCCTCCATATCCAACAAAGAGTATAACCGATGTTCAAACCTCAAGGTCCGTAATCTTAGGGATTTGACGCTCTGAAGCGACCGATTACAGGGAGTACTGTCAATTGAGCTGATCATTCACTTATAAAAGTTTGTATAAGTAAGGCATGGAGGGACCGATGAGAGCGGAGTAAACATTTATAGATCATGGTTATTATCAAATCGAAAGGTTTCTTTTTAGTGGGTCCAATAGCGCTCAGGCTGAATACATTTCTCTTAGAAAACGACACTCAACGAAGGGAAAAGCATAATGGGGAGAACTTGCCATAAAAGCATTGCTCAAACGAGGATGTCTAACATCATCCATCGCCGTGATCAACAGTACAAATACATCAAAATTAAGTGGAAGATGTTTTCAAAGGTCTCCGACTATCTAATACTCGATGTGGAGGTAGTTGAAAGACAAATTTCTCGTAAGTGTTTGTACCTATTTGTATATTTTCAGATCACGTGATTTTAAGCGGGATACACCATACGGCTTTTGAAATATGAAGTAAATGGGCGTTCGTCCTCGTTCCGTTATTTCGTTAATGTTTCTGCTTATATTATTAAATATCGTATGTCCCCATTTTTTCTGTCTAATTCTGCCCACCTTTCCTTCCCTTCACGTCCATGTTTTCTCTAAATGTACGTATAAAAACTCTTACCTCTGAAGGCAGATTCTACTATCTCTGAAATTATAACTGTGGTACTGTTGCCACTTCTAACAACAACAGCACTACATCAACCGCAAGGAACGCTTGAACAAGTACAAGGTTTTGATCGAGTGAACATAATAGGGTAAAAAGCATACATCATACTTCTATTCTAATGACTTCTTATCATTACATCATGAAAACAATAACCTTCCATCCAAACTCGGATTGCTTCATGTTTATTCTCGTGCTTGATACCTTCGTCGTCAGACTGAAACTTCAATGTCCGGAATATTTCTTCTGTGCGAAAGTATGAGAGAACTAGCTTCCTTTGAGCATCCCTTGATAGTAAGGAGAACATGTGCAGAGGATGCTCAACAATATTCGTGTCGGTCTGTTTATAAGTATCACTATCAAGAGGAACGAGGAAATATTGAAAATAAGTCTCATAAGTATATGGAAAAATTCCATTTTTCCTTCGTAAATGATTGTATAAGACGAGGGATGATTTTTTAACAATTGTAAAAGAAACGAACCGGTGCGAGAAGTGCAACGAGTACAGTTACAATGGAAAGCACTAAATTCAAAATTAATTAATAAAATCATCTCTTCATGTAGAAAAGTTTCAAGGCTGTACAAAATATAAAAATGCAATTAAGTAGTCCGAACGAGGTCAGACCAATATCCCACACGTAGAACATAGTTGCTAAATTGGGATTGTCGATTACGCGACATTTTTTAAAACTTCCAATACAAGCGATAGCTGTATCTACTAAAGACTTCGTCTTTATGGGAGATGTTGAAACGAAAAAGAAGTACTAACCGGTGTTATATATTAAAGCTACGAGAGGTACTTATGTGCCAGGCTTTGCTAGTCCCTACTAGCGCCAGCGCGCAACCAAACTTGAGAGTAGACGTGCTATTCTGTTTTAACCGCTGGCCTCCCTCGCCCCATCAAGCCATGTGGCTCCAAAGATACTTCAATCACATCCGAGTCCGGATCGACGATCGCTCATCGTACAACATCGATCGGACAACAATGGCTGGTCAATTAACGTATGCGCATGTTCCCGGTGGAGCTCGCCGTTTGTTCAGTTCCATTGACTGTATTCTTGAGGTGTATGGAAATACAATCAACAATTTCGGCGTCCGTCTGACCTTGTATGAACGCTCGCGGTTGTTATAGCTGTTCTACTACATACCTTCAAATGACATTTGATCCACTCCATCTCAACCAATTTATACTAGATCAGTCACCGCAGAGCCCCAATGCACTGACAGAGACGAAAAACAGTGCAATACTAGTTAATTCATTCACTTCAGTTGTCCAGCGCTATGATCTCAACAATTGCCAGGCCACGATTGTTGCGGTGAATGTCGGCAATCCCTGACGTTCAATGACCAACAGATGACCTTGTGAGATACGATATTCGGACATCAATAAACCAACGAACAGTAACTGACAACTCGGAAATAATGCGTAATTTGAATTCATTCATATTATACCACTATCTCTCAAAGCGTTAAAAAGAACGGTTTTACGAACTAAAAGAAAAGACCACCATATATGAATATGATAACACATTCTTCAAAAAAAAAAACCAACTAACCATTATGTATGATTGAGGAAGTTTGACTCATGTCTGTTACCTCTGTTTGATAACCTTAGGAAAGGCTAGACTCAATTTGGCTTCTGATATGGGAAGAAAAACAAACGAACAGAAGCTTTGATGATGGCTGGCGTTTGGTGAATGCGATCGGTATAGTGTGAGGAATGTAGTCCTGAAGTCTATGTGAGAGGATTAATATTGAGTACCTGGCACTAACGTAACCTTACATTGAACGGAATGATAATAATTTGGACGGTCCCCGTAAGACAATATGTATTTATTAACAGGGACACCTCTGCTGAGTTTCGCCTTGGTCAATGATACGATAGGGTCAGCGTGTAATAACACCTCAAATTTAACCAAACATACCTTAAATCACAATTGTTCAAGAATAACATAATGTTGACTCTGGTCAAGAGTTTTTTTCGACGCAATGGACTGCCATAATGGGAATGAATCTTCAAGACAGCTGACTCTCGGATCCTGGGGGCCGATGTCAGATCGTATTACAAACTATGCTAGTAAGCAAGAACTAACTTCTACCAAATTTTCGTCGAAAGCTGATACTGGAGCAAGGAAGATTAAAATGCCGACTATATTAAGTATAAGTTTTTCGAACAACGTTGGGTTTTGAAATAGACTTACTGTGTTCAAAATATGGAACCCATGTTTGACGCTTGTATATATTATTCTCTAATGATGGAAAGTCATACCCGGCTGATTGCACTAAAGAAAAAGAGGAATTAAAAAATATCATAGTGGATATGAAATAACATACCCGGAAACATCATATATCTTCCAATCGATTGTTTCTTTACTCGCCTTGTCCTACAATACCAATGGTTCTCAAATTGGATTTCAGAACATCGTTATCGGATGGAATGTATAGAGCGTCTGTTATCCGGGACAGTGCATCAAGATAGCTAGGTGTGGTAAAGTTGGTGAAATAGGGGGAGGGTCCCACTATGACTCACAAGCCTGGCCTTTCTTCAAGGTATACATTCTTCCTAGCTAGCTCCGATCTGACAGCTGGATCGTTCCATAGTTGTTCGATATACGGTTTTACAACGGTTCAATACATGACATGGATCAGAAGGATCATTCTACCAGCCGTCAGGGGTTTTGTTGATGAGATTGTCTGTTCAGAATACGACGAAATAAGTGATGTTGAGTAATTAAAATAAAAACGAAACGGAATACCACTCCTATTCTTAAAGCGATTCAACACCTTCCAGGCGCCGGTGGCAGCTTCTTTCTCGACATTCCGTCATACAAACAGACTTGCTGAAGTAGACTCGTATTCTTGGCTGTTTAGTAAACGCCTGGTTAAGTCTAACTCAAGTTCGAGAAGTGGATGTAGTCGAGCTCGGATCTCCGTATACTTGGGAGAGGCAAAGACAGTACTAGATGCAGTAGTAAGTTCTAATTCTGGACTGGAGCGTTTAACAAGGACTGTCTCCTCTGGGAATGAAAGCGTATCAAAGATGTGTCTGATTGAGTGTACAATATTCAAGCCACGCCAGACGCTCCTGTCGAAAAGAATCGGGTGCATAGGCTAATTGGAAGTCTTAATCAGACAAGTAACAGCAAAAGATCAGATCTTTCAACATTAAGCTGGGAAAAAAGCCCTTGCTTAACTGACGTTTAAAAACCGTACTCTTACCACTCTCGCTTTGTCCCACCAACAGAATCCTTATCTCCCGACTAGGCTTATTCTCTTCTTCCTCTTCGTGTGACTGTTTGTCAATCATCTGACTCCTTTGTCTTTGTATTCTAGGATAGAGCGTGTTTTTGCTTATTCACGTTAGATGAAGGACGATGTCAGTGATGCGGGTGGGTAGCGAAGTGTCTTAAAAAAAGGTGATTGTGGTCGGTGTGTCGAGAGGAAAGATTATGATTATTGATAACGCGAAGAAATCTGATGAAAGAGACCATATTGAAGGTAGACATATTTGTTATATAGCGTCATGGCCACACGCGTCACCCTGGAGCTTGGTTGTGAGCTCTGCCACTAGCAACCGATATACGGTGCCCACAATATCCGAGTCACTGCCCGTTGGTCGCTGATTTCGCTGTTTCGGCCAATGGGACGATAGTTATCGTTATGAGTCCAACTAGTCATCATTTGATTTCAATCGGCGCACAAACCCATACAGGGCCAACCATACTGTGATTATTCCGGTCATACCACTGCGCACTTACTGCCATTCTCTCAGCAAACCCATATTCTTGAGATCTGAAATTTAAATTTATTTTTCATTTCCTGTTTCGCGATTTATACTTGGAGAGTAGGTAACCAGTTTGTACTGTCTGTATGCGCGCTTCCAAGAATCGAGACCCCTTCTCCAGGCCCGTCCCCTTGTTTCGTTCATCGGGGTATTCATCACGACGCATGACGTATCATCACAGATGTGGTTTTTGGGCACGACAGAATCAAAAGCTTTTGATCTATACCATCCAACGTATAGATAGCCTGAAGCCTTATAAATAAGAATAAATAAACAAATGGCGCAGGCTAAATGGTATTCTTTCCAAAATGACTGTCTCCCGCTTCCCACCAACCTCGTCTTACAGCTGGTTGAAGGTCAAAACATGATATATATCAAATTCGTATTTCAAGGACTCACCCATATCGAAGGACAATTGTTCAGCTTCAGCCTTTCTCGGTAGTACTGGTTCACTTGCAGACGGAGACTCGTAAAAATCTAATCAATGTCCGTGAGTTAATATAAAGCCTACTCTAGGAATACTCTAAAGCTTACATCCGATTTGAAGTGACTTCCTATCATAAAGTGGCTGCGTGAGACCCGTTGAGAACAGTATGAACAGTACTGAAATTGAAGTTAAGGGTTTCTGCATCACGATCGAATTAGAGAAGTCTTAAAGTAGTTGAAATTATAAGGGAGAAGGAAATGGAATTGGGTTTTGTAAAAGGTGATAATTTATACAAGCTACGTTGACGATATCCGATGCCAATTAGTTTCATCAGTCTCGTCGGTTAAATGTGATCAACTAAATTTTGAAAGTAACCATCCGATTAATGAGCTGATTGCTGCAAATAGGGATTCAACAATTATTCTGATGGCGAGGAAGGAACGGTTGGAACGGACATATATATAGGGTATGTATAAGCTGCCATCAACGTCCCATTGTTAATTCGTGTCAAGGCAAGAACTTCTAGGGTTAATTGCCCTTTGAACTCATAAGCCATTTTACCTTACCCCATCATGAACTTCCCAAACCATTCAAACTCTCTCATTCATCTAGCAAATTGTCCTAAACCCTCAAACCGTGGGCCCCAATTCTCTTGGAAAACTTCCACGGTACGTGTGAATGAAGTATTTGATTTGTTTGGGCTTCGTATAAACTCATGATTGGTGACTCTTCCTTGCGCATATGAGATGAGATGTCTGAGTCGTTAAGTCGGTTTTTTCATGGACTACTTGACCGGCTCCAGCACGTTGCTTTTATAAATAGTAAGGACCCTACTTAACCATCATGATCTTTTGAAGGCCATTACTGCCGACATCCAGATCAGTTGTCAGGACATGAAAGTCGCCGTTGCTTTGTATCGATATTTATTATATTTGGTGGGATGACACGACTCAGTGATACTCAGTAATCAGCAACAAGAGAATTACAACAGAAACCCAATTATAACGTTAAGTATAAGCAACCTCTCTTACCAATATTGAACCTCATCAGATCTCTACCAAGTTCAGGTGATGGGTTAGCTCCTATGATTCTATTCCCTATAATTAACCATTCAATTACCAGGCCGACACTCCCATTCGAATATCAGTAACGATATTAAACTGTCAGATTATAACGCAACAGTGTTTAGGCTCATGCAAAAGCTCGTAATATTTACAGCAGTGAGCTGACTTAACTGAGAAATGAGATAAGCACTTATAGTTTTTAATTGGGGAACTTCAGCCACCGGTAACGATCAATCAGCGTTGAATCCGGTCAACTGAGATATCATACCACCTGGCATCATGTGGCCTATTTACCCGGGGGAAAAGGTCACACACGATCGACTCAGGAAGTGGAGGCATTTTAATTGGTTTACATTGTTATGAATATGAATAGATTTTGGTGTTCTTTTGGGGACCATTTCACAGAGCGACAACTCCTTATAACCTGCGTCGATCTTTTTGTGAAAGTCATTCAATTTCCTTCCTTCAAATATTCACGCCATGTCTTTAATAGGCGCTCTGTTGGGCGAGGTTACCCCGATTATCGTTGGACTAAGGGCAACTGAGGTTAGTTGTTGTCTTTATAATGAGGTTTTCCCGTGTTGATTCAACCGCTCCTGCTTGTTTATAGTATATGTTCGGTGAGTATACTACCGCTTATCATCTAGAGAATTATGGATCTGAGCTGTTTACGCCGCCACTTATTGTCAACATCAGCGGCTTGCGCAGCGCTTTGGGTACGTTTGGGTCCCACTTCTTGCCAGTCGTCATTGACATTTACGTATATCATCCTAGGTCCATGAGTATCTGCTTACGCTGGATCGCGAGGTCTGCTTGGATCTCTCTTCTTCCTATTCTTCGTCTTAGCACATATACTTAAACTTTTCTAGGTGGCTTTAGTCTGGAAAGCACCATGGTCGTTTGGGAAGGTTATATTTTTTCTTAACAGATATAGCCCCATCGCCGACATCATGCTGGCCAATGTCGGTAAGTCTGAAATACTCAATATAAAGGTTGTCCTTTATGTACGCTTTCTTGTAGCTTTTTTGAAAAGAGGGAATCAATCGGTAATCTTTCAAGTACTATCATTTATAAGTTCTCTTCTTAATTGGGGGCTTTAAGGATTGTCATAAAATCGCTGCGGCGCTATCGGGTAAGTCCTCAGACGGTCACCTCAGCCTTTTTTTACAACTCGAGTTTAACAATCGTTTCCAGCTTTCACAGAAACTGGATTACTTTGGTCAGAGAGTAAGATCTCATCATAAGACTCCGACAATTGCATATCAATTAACATACTACGTTTTGAAGTTATTCTAGCCATGAGGACATGGGCGATTTGGGGTGCGACTCGTCCTATGCTTATATTCTTGATCCTTTGGGTGACGGTAAAGAGGTTAACCTCATGTACAGTATCAACCTATCCTAATCCCTAGTTTTTTTAGGCCAATTTTATCGTTTCAACCATTTTGGCACAACGGTTTTTTGACTTGGTAAAATGTAGGACATCTGTCTTTTTGGGTGATGCATTGTTGATAAAGGTTTTGCCCTATAGACATCGACGTTCCCTCATTCCTTGTACCAGCACTACATATAACTTGTGCACCGCTACCCGGACACGATGCTATTTGGCCGGAACTACTTGTGTATGCGATTAACGAGGCTGGTACGTCATTCTTTAAAATTCTGCAGACGGCCATAATCCATTGGGGCAGGCATTGCAATACTGGCTCTTGTTCGAGGTTTCCGACAATATCGTTCGATTAAAAATCCCTTATTGGCGACAATGTTTCATGATGGTAAGTAATAGAACTTAAAAAAAATAAGTTCTTTTTCTATCTCACTGAAACGTTTGTCAAATAGGACTTCTCTATTACTTTTATACGATAAGTACGCCCGTCCTTACAGTCCGGTGTTCATGACAGCGGTTTAACTGATTGGGATATAGTCCTTGTAACTTCTACCATAATCGTTTCGGTTGCAGCTCCGGTCTGTCTATTTTTTTTCTTACTCGATTTCGCCTCAATCTAACCCTAAACTGAAGCTTCAATGGAGTATTTTCCTCGACTTGTAAGAACTTGTTCCTTTCTCGTAAAATATTTAATCAAGGGCACATTCCTGGCAGAATTTCAAGGGTATTAACCAGCATTTTCTGCACACGTATTCTCCTCAACATCAGAGGGACTTATTTCAAACCTAATTCTAATCAAACTACTCTCATCTCAGATTTTCAACCTCGACCCCATGGCGCCGGAATTCCTGGTCAATTGGACGGCGGTAGCACGACGTTACCCACGATACAGTTTGATGAGAGGGATAATGTATTTGACGATGATTCAGAAGATGGGCCTTCGCGACCTGAAGGACAAGGCTGGACATGGTCACGTTGAAGTCCCGAACGCTTCACATGATCCTACTGATTAACTCGTTTCACCATCTGCCATCTGCCATCTCTCAACTTTCGCATCAATAATTTAAACCTACGTCCTCGCCTTGTTACTGTCCTATTTATTACACAACGTTGCATTCCAGACACTTTCGCCCTTCTTTTGTGTGATAGTTATTAAACAACTTTATTGCAATCTTATATCGATCTACGGAAAAGTTGATACAGCATCTGGAACTCGAACGAAATTTTAACTGATCTCTTTCGAAGGAGAACTTCATATAATAAATATAATGGAGTATAAACCAAATGAATAAGAGAAATTCAATATAGAATTCCCTTTAACTAATGGCCTTTGGCAAATCTAGCCCCAGCCGTATCATTCTCATGCGCTTCGTTGGGTCGACGTCTCGTCGCTAAGCGCAACCACCGTCTATATTGCAATTAACAGCGCAACAAACAGACGCATAGATTCAACAGCGAAAAAATTGAGTTTGTTGTATTTGAAAAACTTGTTAACTCATGTAACATTTCGTCTATGCTACGTGTCTAAATGCTGAGTGCTGAAAGATCAAGTTGTCCTGTCGAGTGAATACTTGTAACGGTACCTCCGAGGTTAGTCTGTTAGTACACGAGGTGACAGCCCTGGTTCAATCGCCTTGCACAAATGGCTTCTTGAGCAAGGGAAAGAGGGATACATCCAATTGTCAATGAAGTTCAATTGAAACGGAAAAGTGACTTGAATCCGACTGGGCCGCGAAAGCAAAATTTTCAAAGGATAAACAGGTTTATATAATAAATATTATCGAACAGAGTACAAATTAAATGAACTTCGGCATTTTAGCTAGCCTTTGATGATCAAACGCAAACACCACCGAAACAGCCATGAATCGGCTCCAAAGCTAATAACAAAGGTATTTTTCAACCTCGGAATAAATACAACCTGAACCAGTATTACATACCTTCTTCAAGGCCTGAACCTAAAGTAATAAGTGAGTATGGGGTATTAGGATCATTACACGAATCAATAAGGGCTAACCGGCGGTGTCCTTGGTGTCCTTGGTGGTGTCTTTCTCAACGGGGTCTCAGAATTAGAGATTATTAGACCAAACAACACAAGAGAGAGAATATCGTGAAACCCACTGAGCTCTCGCTTGAATGACTGGGCTAGAGTAATAGTGAAAGGGTCGGTGAATAGTACTCAATCATCTAACATGTTAGACTAACTCGAATCAACTTAATAAAAAAGGTGATTAGATGGAACAATACAAGAGAACATTATAGAACTCACCGCGTCCTCGCTTGAGCATCTGGGCTAGAGTAGCCATAAGAAGGTCAGTGAGTAACAAACATCTAACATGTCGGACTAACCCGAATCAACTTAAAAAAACAAGGATTAGATAGATTAATACAAGAAGACATTGTAGAACTCACCGAGTCCTCGTTTGAACGACTGAACTAGAGAAAAGGTCAATGAACAACAATACTTAAACATTATATATGTTAGACTAACTCCATTCCTCTGTAAAGAGTGGTAATTAGATCGAACAATACAAGAAGACATCGACAGCTTAGAACTCACGGGGTTCTCACTTAAATGATCGTCCGAATCCGTCCGAATCCGTCCGAAATGGTTCGATAGGGTCAAGTTATAATGTATGGGTGAGGACCAACCGCTAGTGACCCCCGCTAAATCAAAGAGTCGTTGAGACTGAATAGTCATGGGTTGATATCTCTTACTCACCACTTTTAGTGAGAGGATTCACTAGAAATATAGCATGAAACACAGAATCGATACGGGGTGATAAATACAGTACTTACGATTCTAATGATTAACGGCTGAGGCCATCGTTTAGTTATTGTTTGAACGCTCATAAAGAGTACATATGACTGTTGGAATATTTACGTAAGAACGTCATCACGTGACATTCAGCCATTCCGTCGTCCTCATACCTATTTTCGTTATATGCGCTCGTTATTTTAAAACGAGCACCTTATATACAGTTTTATTTCTGAGTATGAACTCTCAGTTGTCTAACTACAACTGAGGGTAAGCTATATACATTTTTTCCCTACTTAGTTTTAGTACTTATCTTCGTTTACAGTTTATTATATAGGTACTAAATATATTTATAGTTGTCTAACTACAACTGAGGTTTATTATATAGTCTATATAAATGTCCGGAATACAACAATGACATGGTGCTTACCAGGAGCAGCCGTAACGTATAGCACCGGGAAAAACTGACCTCAGCGGTATTAAGATGTTGCGGACTGTACAAGACAAAATGTTTGAACGGCTGACAGCACTGCAGTTAAGGGATCGCCGGCCAAAACTCTGACTGCAAAATTTGATTTTGATGGTCACGTTAAGAAGACATTTGGACAAAATTAGAACTCGCGCGTTCCCATGTTCCATAAGGAAGAAACTCAAATTACATTAGTGAAAGGTATATTTGCATTTGCACTTTTAACAATAGTGATTCAGAGAATACCGTCGGTTGTTCCTTGATCCTCCTACACCTAATATTTTTGTAATCGCAATATTACGTCTTGTTTGCGAGTAGCCCAAAAGGGAGTATCACTCGGTCATATGAATTTTAATAGGACCGGACGGGCAGAAAGTATAAGGTAGGAGACTCGAAGCTCCAATGGTTGCTGCCTGGTTGCCAACAGCTAAGGTGGTGCATAGTGAAGGGGAATAGACGCTTTGATCAACTTTGTATTGTGATTATTTTCGGACGTCATATGGGTTGATATGTATCGCTTACTATAATGGTGCAATGTCGGTTCACTAGCACTCGTGGACGGTGTAAAATAAGTACATAGGTAAAAAATGCTGTGATTCACGTAAGCAAGTAATGTAAACGGTGATAATATAAACCTTAGTACTTGCCAGTATTATTATACGGTGGTGCTTAAAACAATAGGAAACGCTTAATTCGCCTTTATCTAACGGCCCTGCTATAGTACAACTCCGGGGGGTACTTGACGCCTGTTGAACCAAAAACAAGTGGAAGGTTTGATGTACAATCCGATCGTACTCTTGAAGCGAGTTGGAGAAAAATTGTTACGCGTTGGCGCGGGAATTACCCTTGAAGGTCATGCAAAGCCGGTGCTGTGTGTTTTTTGTTCTCCTTTACATTGGGCGTGGAGGTAAAAGGGATATCTCCTTATTGTTAATATGAAAGCATATGGGAATAGATGATACCAAACGACTGTTGCTTGTTGACAAAGACAGCAATATTGGGCGTGGCTGATTTTTTTTGGAGATCCTGATATACATTGGAGAGAGTGATAATTTAAAGATTTCTGACGTTTATGAACTGAAATAGGGCTGTTTGAGGAAAAAGATTTCATAAATTGCTTCGTTTTTCAATAAAAGGGATAGTGTATAAAGCCTTTGTCGCGGAAGGGGAACGTTAGTGCGATGCAGCTCGGCTGCTCCAAAAACTTATGTAACGCGGCCGGCACATTCCGAGCTAAGACAAAATCTGAATAATCAGTTGATTCAACCACACTTTAGTTCTTTTAATTCAGACTCGGATGTTTTTTCTGTTTTCCCATTAAAGAGCCTCGGAAAAGGAATTGCAGAAAAACAAAAATGTAGATTGGAATTATAATTATTACATAAGGACAAAAAAAGAATGATAATATAGTCAGCAGAAATTGAAAAGAAATCGTATCAGAATGAATATTCTATTAAAAGATACTGTAACCATCAGCATTTAACATTCAAGGTCAGTCGGAAATGGGACAGAGTTTGGGGTTCGGGAAAGGACAACGCGTGACTTCTCGCGGAATATCTAAAATGTGAGCATGAGGGTTTATGCGTATGACTATTATATACATATAATACTCACTGTGATCTCCCTTGAAAGCTGAAAGAAGATAATGAGTGAGTAGATTTAGGATTTTTGAGTACAATGTAACAAACAGGGTTCAGAATCCAAATTCTCTGTAAAATCAAAATGAATTGTTGAGATCACGTACTACAGATGATACACCGTACTCACGAGGTTCTCCATTGTTCAAATTTTCAGAAACAGGGATGATTCTTGGAGCTGGAATACGAATTAAGGATACGACGGCACAAACATATACGTACATATACTTACTGTAGTGAGGATGAGCCGCGACAGAGACCAAAAGGGTAGCGACAACGGCAGCGAAGAAAGTGAAACGCATGTTTAGAACACTTATAAGATAGGTGGGTAAGCTTTAGTGCTTGGATTCAATCTCTATTTTGTTGAGATTTAAGTATGTTTTAAGAATCGCAGCACCCGGAGCCAGCCATCGGTATTTCAGACATTCCGAATCCGCCAAGGATGTGGCATGCCCGACAACACTGCAACTAAAAAGAATTGGGGATTGTTTTAAACTTGATTAGAAGAATTATCTCGATCCTTAGGGACGAATTTGGGCGAACCCATAATATATTTTTGGAGAGTTTGGCTTGTGCTTTAGTAGAAGCGAAAGAAATGTCAGCTTTCGCAAAGAAAATAATGTAGGCTCGGAACCGAAATACGTGATAAATATTGAATATTGTAAATTAGTGAACTGAATGTGTTCAAAAAAAGTGTTCGATACCGGATTTTCTTCCAAGCCGAATTATGTAACAAAGCCCTTTGTTTGTTGACGGGGAGATCTTTTCCAACCATACAATTCGCTCCGAACAGCGTGTTAGTTGAGTACCTGGAAGTCGATACTGTGACCTTATGTATTGTGATTCTGGCTACAACCCGTCGAAGCCACCTTAAAATAGATAAGCTGTACGGTGACGACGATAACATATGTAGAATTTTCTAGGTGCCCATCAATAACGAAGTGGACCTTCGGATTTGGCTAGCCCTGTTACAACCCCGAGGACGTTGAGTTTTATAAACCCCGAAAAGGCTTGACTGCTGATACAACGAGGTTGTGCTTTGACCCCCATTCATGGCCAATTAGAGACAGCGTATGCACTGGCGCAGGATGCGGCATGACGTGATACCAATGTATACTTCAACACTACATGGTGATACAACATACAGAACCTGTTTCACATGACCTTTTCGTTTTTAAAAGAGGGAAGTGCCGGTGCAATTGCTTGTTTTGTACTTTCTGAGGTGAAGTATACGCGTAAAATCCTAGAGCATTACCTAATCATCGCGTCCGTCGCCATTGTAATGGGATCACAGATGAGGTTTCGATAGAGTAATTGTCATACAGAACCGAAGGTAGGTTGAATTGAGGAAGAAAACGATGAATTGTGTGTCCATCAACGCAACATAGTCCATATACTGTACTTACTTGAAGTGATCATGATTCAATCATGATTCAAACACCCATATTCTGATATTCACCATCGACTCATATTTAGAGAGATTGAACCACGGTATTTAAGGCGATGGCACCGTGAAAAACAGATAGCACAGTGTCGCTTTCATAACATCGGCATAACCAGCCGGTGTCGGGTTTTAGATTTTCCAAATCCGACTCGGATTTGTCCGAGTCCTTGACTAACTTGACTCTCACCTTATATCGACACAGGATTATCGACCAACGTCGGAAATAAAACAACGAAGAGGACATTGTGGGCCGCAACTTGATATTTTCTCCATGCTTTCATCTCATCTTGGAACTGTTAGAAACTCTGTCTCGTGTTTTTATTGGTAAACGGCTGTGATCATATTAAGTGTGTTATAATATCCTCCGATCTCTTGAGTCCTGCTGAAAGTATTCCTAACTCCCTGTTCAGTATTACAGGGGCTTATTTGGATTTCGACAATACCACACTCCAAAAACAATTTCAATACAGCCTTATGCAAATTGGAGTTAGAGATTCAGGAAGGGTTTAAAAACCATGAAACTTTCATTGATTTCAAACCTAGCCATAATAATAATCAAGAGGAATACGAATATATAAAACAGGAACACTTGCTAGAATGTCTTCACTGTAACTGACCTTAATCAAACAGGCTGCGACCCTTGTATGTAACAAAGGTATTTTCAACCTCAAAATGAAGTCTGATGTTGAAGAGCACACACCTAGTATTCAACCGTCACACTCAACTGGTAGACCGGAAAACCAATTCCAGCAAGTGTCTTTTTCTTCCAACTCACTTGGGCTGAGATCTTGTAACAAGAAAGTTCACGACCTCTATCTATCCTTCTTTATGAATTGGTGTGGGGGTGTCTGTGTGGGTGGCTTATGTCAAAATTTATGTAATAATGTTATATAAGCCTTCCCTGCTCAACAGTGGTCGTGGTGGGTTGTGGGTGCTTTCCAGCAATAAACCGATTCACCAGTGGTTGATGTGGCCTCACTCATTGGTGAGAAGGGGTTTTGATCAATTGATGGAGACACTTAATAAAATGGTCCGGTAGTGCAATGGTAGCATCTTTGGTGGGCTCTGGGATTGCTCATGGGTTCAACTCATGGGTTTGATTCCTGGCCAGTCCAAGTTTGCAACTGGGGGTATCTACTGTGACAAATGAAACAATGTATGTACAACCTTGACTAATAAATTTATTATACCTTATGAAACTGTAAATTGTAAATTAAAACTAACTGTGAACTGTTGTGAACAAAAATCAATCTGTAAATTCTAATTTGCAAAATTCACTTTAACTTGGTTTCAAAATAATTATTAAACTTTGAAGTCTAATTCTTGAGTTCTGAATCAATTTTTATAACCTTGAAAAAATAAATTCCAACTTTGACCTTTCTGAAAATTCCACACTTTCAAATGTAAATTATAACCAAGTACAATGGGTGCACATCTTCTATTGATGTTTTTTAAAAGTGGAAACTAAGTATAACAAGAAATATAACAAACATGGAACATGAAAATAGAAAATAAAAAAATAAGATATAGAATAGAATGTAAATTTGAAAACAGAGAATAAAAAATGGAAAACAGAAAATAGAACACTATAAATTCTGAACTATTTAAAAACCTGTAAAACTGTCAACATTGGTAATCTATGAAGGGTATGAGTCACTATGAAAGTAGTATGGGTGAGTATGACTGAGTATTGGAGTTAGACAATGACCTATACAAATTCAGATATTTGTCTGAGTCTGAGAATACTTAACTTGCAGTTCTCTACAATGACTATGGGAATAAAATGAGATAGAGGTTGGTAACAGAGACATGAGGAGAGTTTCTATCAATTGAAATATGATTGTAAGGATATATTCATTCAATTTCAGACTAAAGAAAATTGCATATATAATTTTAACTAAATGAAATAATGGATTAAGAACAAAGGGGAAATGATTATTGGTAATGGTGTCAAGATTGGGAGTTTACATTGACTACAGATGACTATGAAAGTACTACATCTGAGTATGAGTGGGATTATGGGGTAGGACTTTAGCCTCAGCTAATACACTGTGCTTACAAAGTCAGATGTGTGTCCTAACTATGAGTATGGATACATAGACATTACAGAGACTACAAGTGGATATGACAAGGTTAGTGTAAGAGACAAAGCTCTCACTTAGAATAGGTTGCAGATGAGGAGTTAATTCAATAAAGGAAACTTGATAGTAAATGATTTATTTATCTAAGTTGATTTCAGACTTATATAATTTGAACTAAATAGAAAGGATGGATTGAGAACAGAGGGAAACTGAAATATTGTCACCAGTAACAGGAAGAATGGTTCAGATGAAATGTGAAATGGAATTGAATGGATGGCAAGGGTTATCCTTACATGAATATATGTGAACAGGGTTTGTCATATATCAGGAAATCAGGGTTTATAGGAATTACAGGGTGATATGGATTTTGCTGTCTATGAGTGGGAGGTATGAGAGTATCGGAAATATGAATATACTTTACATATATCATGCTTACAGTTCAAATACAGGTGTTTATGATGGTATGTCATGAGTTGTGACAAATGGGAAGAATGATTTAGGCAGGATGTGAAATATAATTAAATAGATGGTTGTGATTATGTTTATGTGAGAATATGCAAATGGGATTTGTCACAGATTGGGGAATCAGGGTCTATGAATGTTTATAGGGTAGTACAGGTGTTATTATTCATATACGGGAGAGAAATATGCTCTACATAAAACATGTTTATGGTTGTGTGTCATGGATCATGACAAGAACATGAAAAAACAAAAATATAAAATATGACTAAATGTAAAAAAACTAATATAACTAAATATAAAATGGAATATTGGAACTATTGTAATTGAATGAATGATTCATGGACAGATTCAAGATTGTAGAAAATATAAAACATAAAACCAAACCAAACATAAAATGAAACTGAATGTAAAATACTAATGTAAAATACTACAAAGCATAAAAATATAACTGAGCAAAAATATATTTGAATTGTGAAAATCAAACTGAAAAAATCAAGATTATGACTTCAAACTACTGTGTGGGATTAAACTTGAATCGAGTGGGCAGCTTGCTTGTCTATATATTAAAGTACATCATTAGTTTACATAAGTAATTTACATAATATAAAAGTGAGGTGCAGCCGAACCAGGTGGTGTGAGGCAAAGCTGAACATAAAAAATGAATTTTAAATGATGAAATGCTTCCCTAAAGTGGCAGTTCAGTGTAAAATAATAAAATTAAGAAAAATCTAACTTCTGACCACCAGGAGCAGTAAAAAAAACTAGGAAAACCACCTGCAATGGTCTTGCATGCAGCATTATTACCATCCAAGCTGCTCACATATGCATACAATTTCTAACAACATTAGATTACAACAACAAAAGACAATAAAAAAAGTTCTAAAGGAAAAGATTTTGTATTATTAGCAATTATTAGTATGTGTATAATAATGTAGCTATGGAATATTGCTCACTGAAGTTCAAAAGAAAATAATTGAACTTCAGATGCAATGGTAAGAAACTTTATAGTTTTGAGTGCATCAGGTCATGCTGTTAACTACTGTCCTTAACAATCTCTTGCATACCAACTATTGCAAGGGGCAGTACCTGTTTTCAGGTAACCAATGCATATATCCTGACATGGCCTGCAAGTTGTTTACTACATGGGCTCAAGCTCAGGGAGTATTATGCATATATGTAAAGGTTGTTACACAACTGTTAGGGCGACTGCTCAGAGTAGATAGTGCTAGCAGGAGGTTTTCCTAAGAGATCAAGCTTAGGGAAACTCTGCTAGGTGCCACAAGGTTATATATTCATCAATAGGCTCATTGCCATATTGAGTCTTATCACCGAAACTCTTGGGGCTCTAGCCCAAGGTTGCCCAAGAGGTTAGCACCTGGGATCAGATGAATCAAGAAGATGCATATTGAAATAAGAAGGAATGGGGAGGGGGGAACAAGGAAATAAATAGCGATCATATGTAAAATGATGAAAAGGAGTTAGAACTGAGGGTAACGAGTGTGAATAAAGAAATAAGTGAAATAGTGACCATGACTGGGTCGACATATACCTGGATCACAAGGAAGGGTGTGGAAAGGAAGGAAATGGGTTTAGGTTCTAAAGGGAAGTGTAAAATAACATAGAAACCAAGACAAACGAGTGTGAATAATATGGAAAATAAATAAAAGGAAGGATAACCTGGGAGTAAACCCTGACAACAACTATATATGCATCGGTGTTATCACTGATATCCCGTGGGAATAAAGACCAAGCTAAGCCGAAGGCTTAGCACCAGTGTCAAACAGATCAACACAGTTGATCATGTCAATGATGGAATAAATGGGAAAGAGAGTGAAGTATGAAAATAAGAAACACCAACTATGGAATTGAATATAGAATAAATGGGTAGTCGGTGGTAACGAGCATGGGATAATAAGAATTGAAGAAATGGAAGTAAAGGAATAGGGGCATATAGGGGGTAAATAGGAAAAAGCAAAAACAAACCCTGACAATGACTACAAGAGTACAATGTCTGAGTACGAGTGAGATTATGGGATAGGACTTTGGTCTCAGCTAATGTGCTGTGCTTACAAAGTCAGATGTATGTCCTAATTTTGAATATGATTACAAGGATGTTATGAAGAGTACGAATGTATACAGTGAGATCAATGTGAGAGACAACACGAGTGAATAACATTTTTTCCAAAAAAAAATTGACTGAAAAAATCAAATTTTCTCACTGAAGTAATGAAAAATTAGTCTGAGCCTCTAACTTGGTGCATAACACTGTGAAAATCTCCTGAGCCATCAAGCCAACCATGCATAACATGTAATGCTGAACCTTCTTGAGCCTCTGGTCGAAACACTACAGTAGGATAATATACCTGAAACAGATAGTGTGTTATTCAACACTCAAATGCTAATATCATTCTAATAATATATTTTACTAAACATAATTCAAAATTGTATAAATTTGTATTTTATTCAGATACAACCTGAACTAACACGTGGCTTGCCACGGGCACTGATACTTGTATCTATAAAATTAAGTATGACGATAACTTACCAGATCCGGGAGCTGCCGTAACCGAAACCAGGATGACAGAGAAGACAACGGCGTAGAGCGTGGATGAGATGTTAAAACGCATTTTTAAGAATTTGTTAGAGACTGTAAGGCTGATAAAAAGTAAGCTGGTTATTGCTTGACTTGGGGTGGTATTCCGTTGGGTTTAAATATGAGAGAGAGTATATAATACATTGGACATAACTGCCTTTGTCCGTGTCAAGACGTTATGGAGTGTTGAAGAAAAAATGTATTTGCAATGGTAGTACCACAGTTGACAGAACTGGAGGTTACTGGAGGCCATTGAAGCTCCAGCGGCAAAATTCGGTCATACAGAAAGGAACGGGTAGAAGTATAAGATCGAAGCTTTTTTAAGGGTCGTACTGTGGGGCTCCCAAACCCTTTCTTTATAACGGAGTCTTTACTGGAAATGGGCACATGGACAAATTTTTTGAAATAGATAAAAATGACAATAAGGAAGTATGTACCAGTTCGTACATGTGACTCCTGACTGGTACAAAGTGTCATGATTATGGTTGTGGAAGAGAGTATTAGTATTGGCGTATCTTTGGTCAATAATGGTATCCAATTTAATATCAGATTTACATGCTCAGTTAATGACTCATAACATGAAAACAGAGAAAACTTGAATCTTACATGCTTTGGAGACTCTGTTACAGCACAACTCCGGGATGCACCACTACTTTTGAATTACGCAATATTTAGAATTTGATGTGTGGACACAACCCTTTTCTACAACCGGTTCATTTTGCAGACAAAGTTTTAGAGGACACCCTTTGGAGGCCACGGGATGCCGGTGCTGTGTTCTCGTCCTCTAGTTGTAACTGAGTGGGGTTGGAATACATTTCTTGTTCTGGTCGATGATTTATCGCGATACGACGCATGACCTTATGTAACCCAGACGCATCCTTCAGAAGCGAAGGAGCAAAAATCATCGTACCCAAAAAACATAATAAAAAAAACCCGATGGGAAATGCCAATAATTTTGTCGTGAGTTATGTATGCTTGATAGGTAAATCTGGTGCGTAGCAATATAAATGTTAACGTTTTGCTTCCATCTTCGGATTATTTTACAGTCAACTTTTATAAATTATAATTAATTCCAACCAGTACCGAAAGGGGAAACGCGAAAGAAATGCATACAACATGAAAATAATAAGAAAGACATCGCGAGGGCAAAGCATGAGTGCTTGAGCCCCAAACTTGAATCTAAGCCTTTTCACCATTAATCGGTTGTTCTGAATTTCCCTCTTCTTTCATTCCCCACCGCTCATCCTTTTCATCATGCAGCTCAATCTCCTTCATCAACAACGAGCCGAGTAAACCTATTGCTGAAATACCCAACAAAACAAACCATAAGATTTTAAGAGATTCAGCAAAAGCATTCTGTACAGTTAGTTTGAGATCGGCCGGTAAAGATGCAATTTGAGTTATGGAAGAATATGCAAGGTCGATACCCGTTGCAAGGCTTTCAAGGAATTGTTGTGGAAGACGTGACTTGAGCTGGTTTTGCAGGACTGTAGCACCGATGGTTATACCCCATGCCTGAATGAGTTCCATCCATAAAATCAAGAAAAATGGTAATGGTTGACGAGAAAGACATACCTGAAAAAATGATCTGATGAAGATGAAAAGTGCAAGCGCAGTACCATTGTCTGTAACAGGTAAGGGTGAAAGGATAGGGAATGTAGTAGCGGTGAACTTAAAAAAAAAAAAGAATAAGTGTTCTATTTTTTTAATAGTCATTCTGACTTACCAAAAGACCAAAACCTATACCTGCAATTATTTCAAAACCAACCCAGTTTCTCGTCGCACTCGTAACATGCAAGGTGCTCTGTAGCCCTAAACCAACCATGATAAAACCCCAGGCTACAATATTTTGAACTCGATATTTCTTCGTTGCAGAAGCAGCTGCTCCGGCTACGATAGCAAAAGGTGCAATAGAGAAACTGTAAGGAAGAAGGTCAACACCACTTCGAATAGGCGAATCTCCTTTGCAGGCTTGGAAATAAACAGGAAGGTAGACTAGGAATCTTTGTAAGTAAAAATCTACAGGTGAATATATATAACCTACATAAAGCAGCTGATACGAGTAATCCGTGGATTGCTGTTCCAATGTATCTTAAAAAAAGGAATCAAGTTCAGGGCAGAAACGTACGGATAAAATTTCAAACACTTACCCACTGACCGTAGTTCGATTGCTAAATAGCCGGATTGTTAAGAATGGTTCTTTAGCCACGAGGGATTCGTATAAGATCCAAACGAAGATTCCGAAAATTCCAAGGATGAGGGGAACCAGGACGCGTGCAGAAGACCAAGGGAACTGTACGCCACCCCAAGTCAACCCTATCAGTGTGGAAGTTGTGGCGGCCGTAATGATTGCATTTCCACTGCGATTATTATTAAGCCAAACATAACTGTAAAATAGAAATAGAATAACATACATCCAATCAATTCGTCGAAGTTTTTGTGCCAAACTTTGCTCGGGAATTTTCAAGCTCAAGCAGAAGACGCAAAAGATTAACGCTATGCCAGTTAATGGCAGATTAAGGTCTAGTGGTTATGGATGTCAACACACTTTTGGAAAGGGATGTCGGAATGGACCTTACAGAATAATCCACGCCATGTCCAATCTTTTCTGGACGCGAAAGCGCCACCCTAAAAATATAATAGGTTTTAGTTGCTGCATATTCGCAAGTGGATACGTGAACTTACAACAGGTGGACCAATGCAAGAAGCCAGCGACCAAACGAGACCAATCATTCCCTGATAGGCTCCCCTTTCTCGAAGCGGAACCAGATCTGCTAGTATGATTTCCGTTAAAGCTATAATACCTCCTGACCCTGCACCTTGAACGGCTAGCGCAATCATTTCAATCAATCATCTAGCTCAAAAAAAAGAGATGACAACACTAACTTCTACCAGCAATAAGCATTGACAGCGACTGTGCCGCGCCACTGACCGCACTGCCGACAGCAAAGATAATCAGTGAGACTAGCAGAACTGAACGGCGACCGAAGAGATTGGCTAAATTTCCAGAAAGTGGGATGGTTGCTACAGATGCTAAAGTATACGCTGAGCCGACCCAAACGAATTGTTCACCATGTAATGCTTCAACTATGGTAGGTAAGGCTGTCGCAACTGACGTCTTTGGAGTATTTTTGTTGAGAAAAATACAGATTAAAGATGTTGAGGGTAGAACATACAGTATCAAGAGCAGCCAAAAATGTGCTCAACATTATGCATACCATCGCCATCCAAAATCGAATTCCCCGATCTGGTTGGGCGGGCACAGGAGTGTCCGACCCCCGTTTTGTCATGTCAATGGCCGACGAGCTTTCCTCTATGGGCATTAGTTCAAGTGCTTCAGAAATACTTCTTTTGAAGGTAAGGTTGCTAAAGACGAGGGCGAATACCTTTAACAAAAGGCCACACCTATGCAACGTTCTTGATTGGGGATGTGACCTCGACTTCGAAAGAATCGAAACTCAGCTGAGGAAAGTTTTTTTTAGAATTACTATTATGTATCCATCTTTGATATCATGCGAATCGCGCATCAAAACCAGACTTCCAAAAATGTGAATGTGAGAAGCATAAAGAAGAGAGATTGAACGTCTGGTTGTGCCAAATTTTGGGTTCGCCATTTAGTGCTGCGGGGTCCTCGAGAGACGCCCTGGCGGTTTTGCGGAGGAGCCATAGTTAGGACACCGAACCCATGATATCAATTAATTTGTGATTATCGTTTCAAGCCTGTGTGGCTTGTTATCATTCAAAATTTTAAAAATATGAATATGATATGTTGCTACCAAAGCAGATATGTGGATTAAATAAATAAGTGAGTATAGCCATATATGCTTCGAATTCCTTGCTTTCAACTAAGGAAAAGTCATTCTTGCGCCCTCATCATAATATGTCTGTATCAGCATCCTTTGCGCCAAATGAACCAGAGGCTCTCATCCAAGCAGAAAGGGCTATTTTTGTTGAAGTAGCCTTTGAGGCCATAGGATATGGTAAACTCTTTCATTCCTAGATCCTTCCCCTAGTCACCTATAATTGACTCCTCTTCTCGTAGGCTTTACATTATGCTTATACCTTATGACTGTTAACAATCTGCTGAAAAAAGATGGATTCAAATCTTCCTGGAAACTTATCACGTTTCTATCCATGCAACAAATTGCAGTTTTTCTTGGTGTAGCAGGGAACATCAACTTTGCCCAGTTGGCTTTTGTCGATAATCGAAATATTCCGGGGGGACCTTTGGCTTACCAACAACAATTTTCAAACCGTCCATTTGCTTTGGCGGCCTTATCTGGATTTACTATTTCAACATGGCTGCAAGATGTGTTACTTGTGAGCTTTTCAATTATAAATACTTGTTTTTTCTTTCCTTTAAACCGATGTTCAGTTATATCGTTTCTTTATCATCTGGAATGGTTACTATTACCTATTCATCGTTCCGTGTCTGATCTTCCTAACATCCGTTGGTAAGGTGTCGCCTCTTCAAAACATTCTTAATGACCAATCCTCCCCTTCAAGCTTTCTCCCTTATTTTATTAGTTCAGACAGGAATGCGTGCAGATTTGTTAGCAGATCCAGGTAGAATCCCGGCCCCGGTCATATTTTTCTCCCTTTCTGTGGGATTAAACGTAATTCTCACCTCATTGATCGTTGGCCGTTTAATTGCGTATCGTCGAAAGCTCAATCGTACACTTGGGGGCCGTCAGGGTCAACCATACGTTACAATCATGGCTATAATCATTGAATCTGCTGCGCTATATACCTGCGTCGGTATAGTTCAGGTGGTTTCTTTAGAAACAAATACACCCGTGTCTCTTGCAATAGAAGGTTTATACGGGATCATGACCGTAAGTTTGAATTTAAACATAAATAAATATACTATATGACTAATTGTTACAGGCCCTGGCCCCTCACCTTATTGCATTTCGTGTTTCACAAGGTCGCGCATTCACTCGTGAATCCTCCAGTAGGTCGACCGTCAACTTTGTTCCAAGATCTGGTCCAACGAGCCGCATTACAGAATCTGCAACGGCCTATGGTAGTACCATCAGTAAGGACGATATTTTACTGTCACAACGAGGCGAGTCTACCACTGTCTTGGGACAAATCCGGGTCGAAAAGTATACGACCAGTGATCGCAGCGATGATGTAGTATAGGATCCATCGTTACATATCAGTATTAGTTTACATGTTTGGGAGTTTCAGGTTATTTTTATCGAGTTATATTATGGTTTTGTACTATGTTCTTTACAGACAGCATATTAGTATTGATGCAGGCGGCTTTGTCTGCTGCGGGTATATTCCCTAGAAACATATCTCCATGTGGTACCTGAAGTTACATGGTATTTTAGTCCCAAAGACGGTTTATTATACGGCGCGAGACGAAGGGAGCAGATACAAAGACTTAATGGTTAATAAACCTCAATATTATAAATAGGACTTTTATCGATTTCTATTCTTGTGACATGGCGGCCCTCGTACGAGCGCCTCGGACCGAATAGAGTAAACAGAACTATCATTATCATAGCGGGAACCATATAATACATTGTAATTGTATCATGTTTTCCCATCAGTAGCACTGGCCACCCCAAGAGCCGTGAAGGTGTCTGGGGGTTTGTGCATTCACTGATGACAAGCTTCGAAAACTAGAGCCACATAATTTAAGTTCAATGTTATATAAATCTCAATCACAATAAGGTTTCTACTAGTAACTAAAACCTTTTTTGAGATGCGTTCCGAGGGAAAATCGGCTAAGTCACAGAGTTTGGCTTTTGTGTCAGTAATATGGTTATCTGAATTCAAATCAATCTCTCTAGGAAACAACGTTACCTTTTGGAGATTATCCGGTTTAGATTCTATCCCAAACGTACCTGTTTTTTCCGATAGACAGGTTCTTCTTAGATATCGCCCATTCCGAAAGTCCCCATTAGCATAATAATACTGTTCCGCCGCGCATATAACTTTCCAATTTAATCGCAAAGGTTCTTTTTTTTACTATCTCATACCAGGTGTGCTTTCCCAATGTCTATTTCTCCAGCTTTCGCTCCTAAAGAACCAAAGGTACTGATCGATACGGAACATGCATTCTTTGTCGAGATAGCTTTCGAAGCAATACTATATGGTATGTATGAAACGCTTCCTCGTTTTTTGGAAAAAAGATATCAACAGTAACGAAATCTCATAGGTTTCACCTTATGTCTCTATATTATGACCATCAATAACTTTATCAACAAAAGACGATTTGGGGCTTCTTGGAAATTGATTGTATTTCTGACGATGCAACAAGTTGCGGTGTTTTTGGGGGTAGCAGGGAATATTAATTTTCAAATGTTGAGTTTCGTTGATAATAGGAATATCCCTGGTGGACCTGTGGCATATCAACAAGAATTTAGTAATCGACCATTCGCGTTCGCAGCATTAGCTGGATTTACCATTTCGACTTGGCTACAAGATGTAATGATGGTACGTATTCAACGCCATGTAACATGATCTGGGCGGTCGGTTCCCAGGAGTTTCAAATTTGAATCCTGAATTGAGATCCCAGCTTTACAGGTTTCTTGTCATATGGAACGGACATTATCTTCTTCTCATATGTCCCATTATGATATTTTTGGCGTCTATAGGTGTGTAAAACGATCCTGGTCTTCGAGAAATTGAAATTTTAGCTTCTAAACCATATATTTAGCATTCGGTTTGATCCTACTGATACAAACCGGCCAATCGGCGGGACTCCTCTCCAGTATAAAAAAAATACCTGCTCCCATTATATTCTTCTCCTTATCAGTGGGGTTAAATGCCGTATTGACAATCTTCATTATCGGTCGCTTATTAATTATTCGAAGGAGGAATAAGTTACCTGGTTATCAACATGTCAATTCGTATGTATCAGGATTGGCCATCATCATTGAGTCCGCAGCATTGTATACGGTTGTTGGTCTTGCACAAGTCATCTCCCTCCGCGTCAATCCAACGGTGGCAATAGGCATTGAGGGGATGTATGGCATGATGACGGTATGTGAAGTTTGGTGAAATTGATTTCCCCTCTCTGATCAAGAGATTTTACATTTGGGGACCCCCTATACTCTTGAAATGAATAATAATAAAAATACAATAGGCACTCGCACCGCATCTCATTGTGTTCCGAATGTCACAGGAAAAGGCGTGGACGCGCCTTATATCAACGCAAGTCTCGGCCGGCGACTTTTCAGGCATTGCCATACGTGGTGATATTGAACTAGAACGCACCCAGTCAACTGGGGCGGCTGTACCTGATGGAGAAAGCCATAAAAGGAGCGAGCGTTCTAATAGTGTATAACAATCCCGTCTAAATTTAAATTCAAGGTTATCAATAACCGTATCTCGCGAATGATATTCTTATCGTATTTTTTCTTTCTCTTGGATCCAAATATAGTCGATTTTTCGTTCAATTTTGGATCCGGAAATGGAAGCCTTCCGCTTAGATATTTGCATTGAACACCCCTATTCGGCAAAAGACATGCGGACAATGAACGAATCAAAATCAAGTCTGTAAACTCGGCGTCAGCTGAACCTACAGGTTCAACAGGTTATATTTAAGTCCATTTTAAAAAAAAAAAAGAAAAAGGGATCGCATTGCATCAACTTAAGAGAGCAGTAATCATCGTACCTTACCTAGGAAAAAATTTAAATTGGTAGGGTGTATCAACTTGGGAACCAGCCATGATGAAACAGTACCCCTGTTAGCCATGTTTAACTGTAAACGGCCGGTAAGACTTCACGCTCGAGTATCTCCTTCCATTTCGAACTTCGAGGAGTAATATTGACAGGAAACAATTTTGGTCGTCTGGTAAGTAAAGGGTGTGAGTGAATCGATAACTAATTTTATGATGTCCCTTGAAACGAACCATACCTGATGAAACCAGACGAGAATTCAAGTTGTGGTAATGGATCAGTGGATTTTGGTGTTATATCAAAACAAGATGCGATAGTAGCCATTGTGATAAATAACGAGGCTTCCGCCAGTTGACGACCAGGGCACGCTCTGGATATAGATTGAATGAACAAACAGGAGATTGAAAACAGAGGCTAAGAATGATATACCTTCGACCCATTCCCCAAACCAGAGTCAAAACATCACGACATTGTTTGCCTTTTTCTCCTAAGAATCTATCTGGCCTGAATTGATCTGGATTAGTGAAAACAGTTGGATCTCGGAAAATGAGCCTAACAATTCATTTTTAGAATAAATCTGTAAATGGAAATTCAGAAGTACGGACCACATATTCCCGACAATGATGGTTCCGGCAGGAATTAGCGTCCCTTCATAATAATCGTCGTTAACAACACAGTGCGGTAAGCCTGTCATTCGAATCAGAACGGAGTACGACAAATATGTGATAGTGTGTATGAACTTACCAAGTGGTGTTACAGTATTATACCTGAGTGTCTCCCAGAATAAAGCATCGATATAAGGAAGATCACGTTCGTCATCAAATGTCGGAAGACGTTCGCCACCAGTGACTTTATCTAACTCTTCTTGAGCGCGTTTAAGGATCTCAGGATGAAGGGCGAGTATCATGCAAAATGTACCCATGGTCGCAGTAGACTGTTGATAGATGAGTGAACAAAATAGTATGAGAAAAGCGGGGGCCTTACAGAGTCGGTTCCAGCACCGTACATCACACAAGCACAATCTTTGATCAATTCTACCCTCTCCTCTCTTTCCTTATCTGACAATGATGTCTCCGCTGCAAGGTCATCAAGGGATGTAGAGACGAAAGAGGGAGCCGCTTTCCCTGAAGCCTATGAACGACGCTAAGTGACAAACGTAGAACGTCCATTAACATATACGTACAATCAATTTCATGGTTCTTTCATAAGGATCCGCTCTAATAGCTTGAAAAATTCGTGTGACCAAGTCACCGTAGGCTCGGAAGCCTGAAAACGGCATCCAGCGCGGATAATTGCGCACTGTTGGATTTATGTAATTAAAGAAAACACTTTCCCAAATAACACTTGTAGCTTACTAGCAGGAATCTTTTCGAGCAAAAATGAGGCAAATCCGGGGAATCTATTGCCGTGTTCAAATGTTTCATCCATCTGTTGAACTAGACTGTCCTTGGCGCCTTCAACACGGAATCCATAGGCTCCAAGGAGTATCGAACTAGCTGCATGTCTGCCCAAAGTATTTGGATTTTAAGCATTAATAGAATGTACCAGACATGACTCACCCCTTTAGGTGTAATTCGATCAGTTCTGGTGATTTTAAAAGGTTGTTTGCCAGAACGCGTGCTTCATCCTGTTGGTGTGAACGATGTTTTACAGCCGCAAGACCCGAGAAATACCGTTGTACAACTGAACGCCGGATACGATGGGCCTCTCCATCAGCATTCGTCAAGATCCAAGTGAGACCGCAACTGGACACAAGGTTAATATCGAGGTTTGGGGGTTTCCAAATAGTTTCTCACAATTCGTTCATGGCTGAATATGGTCTGTTAGAATAATTCGCAGATCTTTCATTCATCAATGCTCTGACAACTTTAAGGGAGTTGAGGATAATCATAGGTTTTCCGAAAATCGTCAGGTATGTGATATCACCTGCACTTTGTTCATGAGAAAACTCGAAGGAAAGGGAGAACACAGAACAAACTAACCGTATTTTTCCGCCCATTCCGCGTACGTATTCCATTCTTCAGAACGAGGCATCTGAGGTAAATTTCCCAGTAAGGGCAAAGCCATGGGACCTGGAGGAAGAGGGCCTTTTGAACGACTCAAAAGTAAGGCCACAGTAGAAGCTCCAAGCACAAGTAACACAGCATAATCTCCTGAAGAAAGATTAAATATTCTGTCCATGTTTTTATGGGGAGTAAGATGGTAGTCAAAGAGGAAGATGAGGATAAGTTCTTCAACAATGAATTCATACTCCGAGAGAAGGCAAAGTGATTTGGTTCAATTGGTTGAAGGTTCTGAGTAGCATAAATAGAACGGAAGGTTATGTAATTTAGTAATTTCAGACTCAGCCTGGATTCACTTTCAACGCGTCGTGGCGTCGCCAAAGACTCCATGTTTATGAAACAATACTCAATTTGAGTCATCCTACAGGTAAAACATGTTCTAGTTACAATAATTTACTCCAACAGAGAACAAGCCAAAGGACAACCCCCTTTTGTATTTACATACAAAAAGAACAATGCCAATCGATAAACTGCTACAAATTTAATACAGGAAAAAAGTGGATAATTGTAATTGTTTTACACTTTAGAACCAAGTAGGAGCATCTAATTGCGTGCTGTCTGGATCGACAAACTCATTGGCTAACACATCTTTTTTAGACAAAAGACTAATTAAACTGTAGAATCTTGACTTACTGTCTTCAGGAACGGGTACGCCGTTGACAAGGACAAAAAAGAGACTGAACAATGGGATGACAAAGGCGAAACGCATTTTGGGAGTAGTTTAGGATGTGTAGCTGATACTTGGGGCTTGAAAGCTAGGTTGAACCCCTTTCTATACCATTTCAAGCGCCCCGTATACGTACAATTAATTAATTTATTGTCAGTTATCAAACCTCCCTAATTATCTCAAGTGCCCGCTCTGCCGAACTGAATAGATAGGCGTGGCAGAGACGAGAATTTTCCATAGTAGTTCGTATCTCAGTTCCGATACTATTGTTTCAAACTCATCAAAAACCAGACATCTCATGATTCATTGCCGAGATGAAAGTTGAATACATGAAAATTCTCATGCCACAATCATATCTAGCTTAAGAATTCATACGAGCATTAATAATAACTTGTTTTCAGATTGACTGACTTCTTATCTGGTGAGTATGCAAATAGAATTATCTTTCAGGTGAGTTTTTTTCCACAGTATCTTCAGAGGCCATTGACAGTAGTGGATATCTTTGGCTAGCTTCAAGTTTGACCCCTTTCCCCCAAACCTCCCTTCAGACCAAGTTTCCCCACGAAACGACGATGTCAGTCTCGCCAGAGTATGCACCCAAACTACCGAATAACTATATTCGAGAAGAACATTCATATTTCGTAGAAATAGCTTTTGAGGGAGTTTTCTATGGTAAATTAAGCTGCTACCTGTAGCAGTCATTTTTATGAATGACACAAATCTCTTGCAGGTATCACGGTAACTGTTTACATTCTGATTCTTCATATTCTATACCTCAAAAGCCGGATTCAAAAATTCAACAATTGGAAATTACTAGCTTTCCTAACTATCCAAAACATCTTGACGTTAATTGGCGTGGCGGGAAATATCGATCTCAACATGCGGTCTTTTGTATATAACAGAAATATTCCCGGAGGTCCTGTTGGCTACCAACAAGGGTATAGCAATTTACCTTTTTCATACGCTGCTCTACTGGGCTTTACATCTGCTACCTGGTTGCAAGATGGTTTCTTGGTATGGATTTTCTGTGATAGTACTACGTACTAGTACTTACAAATTTAAATCTTCTAAAGTTACATCGCACCATGACCATTTGGCCAGATTCTCAACGAAAACGGAATATATTTATAACACCTTTTGCATTGTATATCATTTTCATCTGTACGTTCATCGTTATCCCTTTTTCTACGAATTTCCTGATTGTCCTCCAGTAACTTCGTTAATGCTACTTTTCCAAATCAGTCATCCAACCTCAAACTTTTTCGCATTCATACCGAAGCAAATACCTATTCCGTTGGTCTTTTACTGCCTCACCGTAGGCTTAAACGCGACGTTGGGCGGTCTCATTATATACCAATTACTCAAAGATCGAAAAGAGCTAGCCGAAACTCTTGGAAATTATCGCACCAAGCTTATATTGAATAATGTCGATATTATCATTGAAGGCGGTATAATGTATTCCATCGTGGGTATCGTGCTAATTATCAGCTTCCGACTCGATCCCGCTATCGCAACCGGTATAGAAGGACTTTATGGGCCTTTGACAGTACGCACTCACTCCCCGTTATTGTATACAAACAATTATGTAACAGGATATCATTTTCAGGCTCTAACCTCCCATCTCATTGCGTATAGGATGGTAAAAGGAACTGCATGGTCAAGGGACGCGGTATACCAAGTTAGACATGATTACGCACGCATTCTGAACAAAGATCCTGAAATTCAAGAGAATGAGGAAAATACGCAATTGTTATCGCTTTCTGAGCGATTTGTCCTGAGAGAAGATGAATGAGGTTACTCTTTTGTTGTCATAATTTATTCGCTATGTCCAAGAAAAATTCAAACAGACTGTATAACAAATACGTTTCGAGTGTGGGAGAGGTAGAAATCGAACAAGGGATATACAAGTTTGCAGTACTAATAAACACGAATGCTTGAACATAATTTTAATCTTCACAAAGACTATTCAACGCCATCATGGACAGATTCTGTGGGGTCTCTTTGGAGGTTGAATCCTGTCCCACAGGATTATGACCTAAAAAAAGCTCAACATAAAATGAAAGAGAAATCTCATTGAAAGCTCACAAGTCCAGGAACCGTTGTTGACTTTATACTCGTGGAAATCAAGATAATTGATGGCGCTGAAATGGTATAGCTTATTCCAGTTGCGACATTGACGACGATAAGGAGGTGCACAGCCTTGTGTTTTGAGATCTGCCACCTTAACAGGAGGCTCTTGCGTACCATCAGCTGAGCATAAGATAAATTGACGCAAGTAGTTCAAGCAATGTTGGATATGAACGTCCATCGGTGAGGGTTTTCCGTCAGCCTGAGCTAAGGAATGTTGCAAAGCCCCCATGCAATGAAGCTGATGGTACATTGATACAGCAAAAACCCGATAGTCATCGCCTAAGCGGACAAAACCTCCGCTACGAGTATCCATAGACTTGCTCCATATCTCACCCGAAAAACTACTATTGATATCATACTGAGCTGAACAGTCGAAAGTCATTTCAGCCGTTCCTAAATCTAACGGAACTCTCATGGGATAATCATTCCCGACGTAACCTTGAAAAAAACACAGTGAGCAAACAAAATCAAAATTAAGAGTTTTTTCCCCATGCTCACTGTACGTTCGAGACTGTGATTTTTGAATGAAATTGGAAATACTAGGATATAGCAGGACAGCGTTCAATGTAACAATGACAACTAATGAACGAGTAGAGAACATGGTTTGGAAAGGAGTGTTACGGGAGATAAACCTTGGGTCTCTGATTGTATTGACGTTGTACAAAGAGAACCCTGACGTTCTTCTACCCAGCTCTGTTTCCCAAGATCAATAGATAGATACATCAGTTGTAGAAAACCCAAGGAAATAACTACGTCGTTCAGGGACAGGGACTTAAACATGCCCTTTTTTTAACACGGTTAAGGATAATTAAATCGTTTATTAGGGGAAAAAAATTGATGATTGGAAACTTGAGTTATTAATTGCAATATTTTTGGTGTCCCCCTATCACCCCATGGCTAAATATCTATGTAAGGCTATGATATCAGTGCGCACTTCGAGAGATCCGCTCACTTCTTTAATTAGAATTAATAGATTATGTCTCTTCGGTGACAGAAGAACCGGATATACAAAAATCGTACTCGTGCAGTGCAATTGGTAAATGAGTCGCGCGCTTCCGGCAGATGGTGATCTTTATTGCGTCCAACACCTTGATTTTATAATTTCGAAAGCACAAGTCCTTATTATTACTTGCCGGTGTGGCTAACTATTAATAATCGGGCTCCCCTTGTACGTGAAGCGTTTGCATAGGAAGAGATTGTGTTACTTCTGACTCAATTCCTAGTTCAAAAAAAAAAGTAATATAAAAAAAGGTTCAATCTCGATAGATAGTCGCTGCGGATTGCGAAGGAACAATTTGAATAAAATAACTACTACAAAGCCTTCCCTAAAACCTCCGTCCAATCATTACATTCATAATCTCCAGGTAACCCGACAACATGTGGAGGATGGGAAAATCTCACACTCTCTAATCTTGTATCAGCAGTGCAAAGAATGGATTGTCGAAGGTACTCCATGCAATGTTGAGTAATAGAACTAATTCGGCCCGCGACATAATCATCTCGTAAAACTTGAAGACATTGAAGTTGGTGGACCATTGTCGTTGAGGAAAATGTAGAATTGGGATTGTCTTGTAAAACAGCGGGAACGAGTAGTCCGAATTCTGAGTCTCCATCTTCTCCTCGAAGGTTGTAATGAACCGTGTCGTCGAGCCAAACAGCTGTTTTACGTTGTTGTTTACTGGCGGGGATTGCAGATATCTCTGAAAGGAAGATATGAATCATTATTATCGACCGTAATATTTTATTCTAGAGCCTGTTACATACCTGGATTATAGGTGAGCTTGTGAGTAAACATTCGTAGGACTAGCAGCAATGCCAGCGACAACGCCCCCAAGAATGCAAGTTTGAAAGGTTTTCCACTCATTGTTAGGTAAGAATATCATCGGGGTGCATACCTAAATACTGATGATATCGTAAAGCCGAAAGATATCAATTTCACTTCCTTTCTGTTTGTTGGCCGATGAGAGGTGCCTTTTATTTCCCAAGTGTTACGTTAATTGAGGTAAATCAGCGGAAAGTCAAGAAAGGAAATACTATACTCGTAAAATACAGGGCACCTATCGATACGTTCAATGAGTTTTGGTCATCATAAAGTGATCGGTGCCACCACCGAAACGGCGTACTACATGTCACATGAACGAGAACCAGGAGAGATATGATATGTTATGTTACGGCTATATTTGAAAGAATAATAATAATAATCTCACACCCACGGAAAACTTCTTTCTAAACGCTCAAGCCATCTCCATCAGTTTCATCACACCGTTAGCACGGCGCGATCCGGAAGGTCAAGGAATATAAAGCGTTCACATCATGGGATCCCTTGTCATTTTATATAGTTATACATGTTTTTATTTGGGAGCTCGAACGGCAAGTCATACCAGCCAATAGTCGATGGGTCACCTAGCAACTCAGAAACCTTGACACTCTACGACTCCGATGAAACGGATGAAGAGAAGAAAGGTGAGTTTGTCTTCAGAACAGCGCCAGATGCACAGAGAGAACTTAAATTGGAGAGATAGAACTTGAAACTACGAAGGAGCGTAAACCTCGCCCTTTCCTTGTCACCTCTGCCTTGTTTCTTGCGGCTCTTTGCACTCTTTTCAATATTCTGAACATTTTCATACCCTTCCTCACAACCTCGTCGCAGAGGGGACCATTGCCCCGTCCTAATCAATTCATCGGATTGGAGTATGTAAACTATACCCAGACACCATTCCCAAAGGATACAAAGATAACTACCTTCCCATGGGTGCTTGCCAGAGTTGATCATACAAGACCTAACACTGTCGTTGAGGGTAACGTTGATCCAAGGAGGAAGTTCACCTACTTTGGCACAGTTTCTCCAGAAGATAGACAGTTTCTCGCTACTAACAAGGCATGTGTTTCCCAACGACATGTACCGTTTATATATATATTGACCTAGTGAAAAAAAGATGTCAACCATCGCCCAGTTTCGAACTCGTGATTGGGGGATGGAGTGGTGCCGTTTCAAACTCGATCTTCCCGAATCAGCACGGTACACGCCTAGATCTGAGCCTCCAGATGGAATCAGAGAACGTAACTGGTATCTCAAAGGCGATACATCCGATCTAGAGGTTTGGGAATTAGACGTCCCTCCCAATACATGGTTGGATCCCCGTACTTTAACCTACGCCAACCGTCCGAAGAGAAAAGAACATATCTTCAGTTTCAAAGTTTCGTCTAACAAAACTCTGGTTTCTCGGGAATTCCCGTGTAAAGGAGATCAAATTGGGAGTTTCGAGTTCTTTTGTGTAAGTCCGGGGTGTATAGTCGATATCTGGCAAGACAAACAGTTGCCGCCTATTGGTATGTGTTCTTTTGAGTTGACAATTCCATATAGTTTGCTTAGGCTTGGGCTTAGGGCTTTCTATTGAACAACGTTCTTCAGTTTAGACTGGATGAGTCTACGAATGATAACTTCTATACAATATTATTTTTTGACCTAGGTCTTGCATGAAACTATAAATTTGGGTGAACTTCAAGTTCCCACTTGGATCGTTTAGGTGGATATCATGGCTAGAGGAAATTTTAGTAGCTAATTTCCGACATTTATGGTATTGAAATTACCTCAATTGATCTATATTTGGGCGCGGTAAGTATTTCGTGAATTATCAGGTAACATTGAGGTACTCAGGTAACATACAAAGCCGGTGTCGGAGTCCGAAATTTCAGACGAAGGCGTACAGGCGGCATGACCATGCAAAGACACCAACGTCGGATAATAAAGCATGGAATTTATAACAAATAGATTCGAAATAAAACAGCGAAAAAGGCATTTCGGGACGCGGCCGTGCTATTGTCTATGTGTGTTATAAGTAGTATCCGATTTTTCGAGTCCTGCTAAAAAGATCCCTACTACTTCCTTGCTCAAACATAGAAATCATAAAATCTTTATTGGTTCTAAACCTAGCGCGACCGCACGGTGAGAATAAAGGCCTCCGAGGGATAAATCAGTTGATTTAAGTAGATACATATATATATATATATATTTAGGTCCATGTAAGAAAAAGGAATAGAACTACATAACTTAGGAAGGAAACAACCATCATACCTAAGGAACAAAATAAAAAAACCGATGGGCCCTATCAATTTGTGAACCAGCCACGATTGAATAATGATATGTAAAGGAACCCCTGTCAGTCAGGTTTAACTGTAAACTGCTGGGAAAAATTCACGCTCGAGTATCTCCTTCCATTTCGAACTTCGAGGATTGATATTGACAGGGAATAATTTGGGTCGTCTAATAATGAGTAAAAGACCAACAACTAATTTAATAATTTTCCTTGAAACGAAGATGAGGACAATACCTGACGAAACCTGATGAAAACTCAAGTTGTGGGAATGAATTAGTGGATTTTGGTGTTATGTCAAAACAAGATGCGATAGTCGCCATCGTGATGAATAATGAGGCTTCCGCCAGTTGACGACCGGGGCAAGCCCTAGGTATAAATTTATGAACAAACGGGGGATTAAAAATAAAAGCTGAGCATAATATACCTTCGACCCATTCCCCAAACTAGAGTCAAAACATCACGGCATTGTTTGCCTTTTTCTCCTAAAAATCTCTCCGGTGTGAATTGATCTGGATTAGTGAAAACAGTTGGATCTCGAAAAATGAGCCTAACGAGTTTGAGTATAAGATCCGTAAAACTCAAAGATGCGTACCACATATTCCCAACAATAGTGGTTCCGGCAGGAATTAGCGTCCCTTCATAATAATCGTCGTTAACGACACGGTGTGGTAAGCCTGTCGTTCAAATTAGAATGGAGTACAACAAATATGTGTATGACTTACCAAGTGGTGTTACAGTATTGTACCTGAGTGTTTCCCAGAATAAAGCATCGATATAAGGAAGATCACGTTCGTCATCAAATGTCGGAAGACGTTCGCCACCAGTAGCTTTATCTAACTCTTCCTGAGCACGTTTAAGGATCTCAGGATGAAGAGCGAGCATCATGCAAAATGTACCCATGGTCGCAGTAGACTGTTGATAGATAGGTGAACAAAATAGTATGAGAAAAGCAGAGGCCTTACAGATTCGGTTCCAGCACCGTACATCACACAAGCACAATCTTTGATCAATTCTACCCTCTCCTCTCTTTCCTTATCTGACAATGATGTCTCCGCTGCAAGGTCATCAAGGGATGTAGAGACGAAAGAGGGAGTCGCTTTCCCTGCAGCCTATAGATGACGTTAAGTGATAAACACTAGAACATCCATTAACATATACGTACAGTCAATTTCATGGTTCTCTCATAAGGATCCGCTCTAATAGCTTGAAAAATTCGTGTGACCAAGTCACCATAGGCTCTGAACCCCGAAAACGGCATCCAGCGCGGATAATTGCGCACTGTCGGGTTTATTTTAATTAAAGAAAGCCCCTTCCCAGAAACTTGTAGCTTACTAGCAGGAACCTTTTCGAGCAAAAATGAGGCAAATCCGGGGAATCTACTGGCGTGCTCGGATGTTTCATCCATCTGTTGAACCAGCCTGTCCTTGGCGCCTTCAACACGGAATCCATAGGCTCCAAGGAGAATCGAACTAGCTGCATGTCTGTGCCCTCAAAGTATTTACATCTTTAAGCTTAAGCAATTTCCCCGACATGACTTACCCTTTTAAATGTAATTCTATAAGTTCTGGTGATTTTAAAAGATTGTTTGCCAGAACGCGTGCTTCATCTTGTTGATGTGAGCGATGTTTTACAGCTGCAAGCCCCGAAAAATATCGTTGTACAATTGAACGGCGAACACGATGGGCCTCTCCATCAGCATTCGTCAAGATCCAAGTAAGACCACACCTGAACGCAAGATTAATATTGAGGTTTGGGGGTTTCCAAATAGTTTCTCACAATTCGTTCATGACTGAATACGGTCTGTTAGAATAATTCGCAGATCTTTCGTTCATTAATTCTCTGACAACTTTAAGAGAGTTGAGGATGATCATTGGGTTTCCGAACAACGTCAGGTAGGTGATATCACCTGCAGTTGTTTCATGAGAAGACTCTTTTATAAAAGCAAAAAGCAGACTAACCATATTTCTTCGCCCATTCGGCATACGTATTCCACTCTTCAGAGCGAGGCATTTGAAGTAGATTTCCGAGTAGCGGCAATGCCATGGGACCTGGAGGAAGAGGGCCTTTTGAACGACGCATAAGCAGGGCCACAGTAGAAGCTCCAAGCACAAGCAACACAGCATAATCTCCTGAAGCAAGATTGAGTATTTTGTCCATTTCGGATATGACTATTGGGGAGTAAGACGATGTTTTGGGTGAACGTTCAGGTGAGCAGTATCGCGGCGAGAGAAGGCCATTTTGGTGATTTCGGACTCCGACCGGACATACTACTTAAATCGATTTTCGAATCAACCAGGAACTTTCGATACGCCGCAAGACAATATTAAATTTGGGATCATCCCCAAATACTACTGGTCATATCGTAAGACCAATGATATTAATTTCACCTCTTTTCGATCCGTTGGCCGATGAAGGGTGCATAGAAAAAACTTATGCTTATTTGAAACGCAGAAAAAGAACTTGAATTTATGGCTGCGAAGTCGGAAGGAACGTCTCAACTTCGTCATTTCCCCATCACTTTTGCTTTGGTTCTTGAGGCTCTTTGCGCTCTGTTCGATATTTTGAATTTTCACACTTCTTACGGCCTCAGAGTGGAATGCAATGCCGTTTCGAACTCGATCTTCCCAAAGCAGCAGCAGCTACACATGGGGATCTAGAATTTAATTAGAAAGAGAAAAGAGCAGACAATTTCAGTTTCAAAGTTTCACCTAACAAGACTCTGGTTTCTCGGAATTCTCGTGTGAAGGGGACTAAATTGGGGGGTAAGTTCGGAGCATATGGTTGATATCTGGTAGGATAAAAGTTGCCGGCTGATGTGCTTAAACTCGAACTCAGGACTCCCTATTGAGCAACGTTATTCACTTTAGATGCTGCATAGGCGGATGAATGATAACTTGTATGTATTTCAAGCTGTCTTGTATTAGATTATAAATTTTGTGTGAACTTTAAGTTCTGTAAATCGTTTAAATATATTGGCTAGAAGAAGTGTTAATAACGGACATCTGATATTTGGGTATTGATATCACCTCCGATAGCTTAAATTCAAAGTTAAAACAAGGTTTATAGTGTATGAAAGGAGGCAAGGGTTTTGTAGCGGTTCAGACTCTTCCGAATCTTTCGTCGCCAAGCCATTCCCAGTTTTGCCGGGCTGCATTGGGAACGGCTAGAAAACATTCTCAATAATTGGTGTCAAAACTCTAGAGATGGAGGTCCGACATTACCTTCTGATCTTTCCTCGACAACTGGAGCTGGAGCTGCCAAAGTCATACTGGATGTGGAGAGGATGAATAAAAGAGTGAATATGGTATAAAACTTTGCCATGGATGATGAAGGACAAAAAAATAGTTAGGGAGGGAAACTAAGACAGTAGTTCGTTGTGAGAAAGGATAGGACACAGATCGGCCTTATAAGTCTTGGAGGAAAGAAGTTCGCTTTTGAAACCGGTAAACCATATCGCCAAATTTCGGCCAGATGTCTTTACCGATTGATGATTTGATAATTTGCGAGATGATCCATGATTTTAACAATGTGCATCTAACAGATGAAGTGGTCCCTGATTGTTCGGAAAACGTTTTGTAGCGAATAATATTTAAAAGACAAGCAGGAAAGCAGAAAGGCGTACATAATATGTAGAAGGATATCCTCTATTCGACTGGGAGGACACCGATACGATGTTTCGGGTGATGAACTAGCGTGGTCGAGGAACGCGCCCTTCAAGAATAGTTTGTAGCCGAACCAATACTTTGAATGATCCTTCAACCAAGTGAGAGTTTCCGGAGTTATGTCCTAATACGTCTTGATCAACAATATGTTGTCATTGAAACAGTGGATTATGGCTGAATACTCGGTATTACTTGTCAAAGGATTTACCCATGGTGGAAAACAAAGTCCGGAAACGCCGAAAGATGTCCCATCTAGAGGTGATAACCGTGCATCCGCGAACGGTGCTCCCGAAGACGCAACCGAAGCATGCTTAAGCAAACTTTTGACAAGGCTTTGCGATGATCTCTGGGTATGTATACTGCTATTCGTGGTAGGGATTGAACTTGCACGATCTACTAGGACATCCTTTTAGTTGGGTAAGGTTGGAAGAATGGTTGCTTATTATGGTTATTACACAATGAAGGCGTCATTCAAGTAAGGGGCCTACTGAGTGCGTTAATAACTTAACCTTGATTGATAACGATTAACAAAAATCATACCTGGACCACTTACGTACGGGCCCGGAGTAGTGGCTAGTAGCCTAGTCACTAGGTTCATTCAAACACCTCGCCCCAGATAGGCAAACTTTACGAGGAGAAGGACATATGACATGCATTCTTCTTAAAATCAATCAGGTAATAGACATTATTAGATTGCACAGCTGGCTGGAGAGGATATTTTTAACCTGGTTAAAACGTCTAAACCATTATAAATAACCTACCACGTCAATCCGAAGGTTCTCCCTCGTATGCACAGCCCGAATCGGAATAACGGTATTGGATCAACCTTGAAGGAATTTACAGCGTTCCGCTCAAGAAAGACAAATGAATATTTGAACAAAGGTCACATTCACTTGCACAGGACAGCACATCAGTTATTAATTGATTGGCTCCCACAGATTTTCCAACTCCGTCGGGCTCCAATGTGCAATTACCATTAATCTGTTCCCTTTCCTACTATTTTCGCCTTTTACTTAATAACCATTATCATCATCTTCAATCTACAGAAAACCCTAAAAAATCATGGAAAATATGCTCGCTAAAGACGAATTGAACGCTTTAACTCATGGAGCGTTCGCTCAATCCTTTGCAATGATTCTCGCCTCCGAAATTGGCGATAAAACGTTCCTTATAGCTGCAATTATGGCTATGCGACATCCTCGTGGAGTCGTATTTGCGGGCGCATTCGGTTCGCTGGTTGTTATGTCATGTCTTTCTGCAGCAATGGGTCATATTTTACCAGCACTCATCCCCCGAAAATGGACGCAGGCTGCTGCTGCTGTGTTGTTCATAGTCTTCGGCCTCAAAATGTTACACGAAGGGAGAGGAATGAAAGCTGGTAGTGATCATATTCAAGAAGAGTTGAAAGAGGTAGAGGAAGAACTTGAAGAAGAAGAGGCCAAGCTTGACGGAACGGGCGCACGAGGACAAAATGGTGAAATTATTCCTTTAGAAGCTCTCGAATCAGGATCAAGAAGACTAGGCCAGAAACGTGAAAAGTCTTCCAACATTCGCGACGGTGCGCGCAACTTTTTCTCGCTCTTATTTGGCCCTGTCTTCGTGCAAGCTTTCATCCTGACCTTCCTGGGAGAATGGGGTGACCGCAGTCAGATTGCCACTATCGCTTTAGCTGCAGCACATGTAAGTGGTATTCACTGGGATTCTTTCTATCCGATTAATGGTCATCTCTTATTCAGAATTTGTACGTTGTTGCACTTGGCACAAGCCTTGGACATTCGTGCTGTACAGCTGTAGCTGTCATCGGAGGCAGATGGTTATCAACCAAAATCTCAGTCAAGCACGGTAAATCATGCAAATCCTTACATCTTTCACCAGCTCGTTCTAACCTATCTCAAAACAGTAACATTGGGCGGCGCTGTCCTCTTCTTAATCTTTGGATTGATGTATTCATACGAGGCGTGGACACAAGATAGCGCTTCACCAGTGCCCGCCTACTCATCATGATGGTTATTCAATCACAAGTATCGAACGAGACGACGCATTATGAAAACAATTACATATCATATCATCGTTGTTTGCGCAATCTTTTCTCAAGTATTTATTGGAGCAATTTTCCATACAGATGAACACTAATTTAACAACGACTATTGGCTATTACTTATTATGTAAAACAAAGATGATAATGGGAAACATTTTCTTCTCAATGATCTCATTAGTATAAGACTGTCTGAAGAGTGATTAATATTAATTGATTGCTGGTCAAAGCACACCACACCTTCCTCCCACGCTCAGGCTCCGAGTCAGCCATATCTCCTACTTACCTTCATACCACATCCGCTTCATTTTATGCGAACGCGACAATGCTAAATAGTAGCCTTGCAGGATTGCCAAATGCATCGAGTATTGCTTCTGTCATTTTTAGAGCCAATCAGCAAACGCTCGTCTTAAACGATATGATGCACAGCACAGCAGCAAACTCCCAGCCATTGAGGACCCTATACATCCAACTCTCTCAGTGGAATTGGATTAGCTTTTTGTGAAATTTCTCTGGTATCTTCACTCTTTCATTTGAGAACCAACAAACGCCCTTCAGTTTCTGATGAAAAGATTGTCGCAAAGACTTGGTTTCAGCCGTAGAAAAGGAGGCTCAAGCTGCGATGCTGTGATTGCCATTGATGCAGATGGCCAATGCAGGCCGGACGACACAAAGTCGGGTCAGGTAGGGATCAACCTCCTTTTTTTCTTACAGTTATCGCTACTGATCTAACCTATGTCATTCATGCAACCACGACAGTCGCACGACGCTTCAAACATCGACAAACTTAACCGTGAAGAGTTGAATGATTCTATGCAAGCAGCTTCTCAAGCTCTACAAAGTACTCGTGGTGTTACTGGAAGGCAGCTGGAAAGAAACGATAAAGGTGGTTATGGGCAGCTGGCTGCGGGTGTTGTAGATAGATTATCTGCTTTTACGAACTTGGTTCAAAACATTGCAGATGTAAGTTATGTTGTTAATACGGTTCTTGAATTAACGAATCTTCATAATAGGCCCATCCTTATTCGAAAATCGCATGGATGATTATATCCAGCGTTGTTACTGTAACCTTATCAATTTTCGTTGATCAACTGCCTATGTACTCATACCTTCCTTCAGGTGGTTACCTACGCCCAAGGCATTGATCAAAACATATTAGATCTTTTCGTGATACTCGATTCCACTTATAAATTCATAGAAGAAACAAAGGAGATCGAACATCACCCGTCCTACGAGCGGATCCTTTCTAATCTGGCGAAACAAACGGTTGAATGTGCTTATTTCATTAGAGATTACGCAAAAATGGCAAACTTTTGTGAAGTTCATCAACGTATTATGGGAGACTTCTTGCTTATAGGTGGTACCTAGGGTTCCGTGCTGGAAAGAATCTAATCGGGAAACCCATCAAGGCACGGGTTCAGATCTATCAGGACGCTTTTGATAGAATCTTGATGGAATTCCGAAATCATTCAGCTTTGCATACGGAGATAACTGTTGGTCGTCTCCTTGAACAGAATGGCTTAATAAGTAAGTGGTTGAGAGGATTTGAACACCGTGTATAAAACGCTAACACCAATATCTGACAGGCGAGACTTTATCCCTTGGCAACCTTCCTTATGCTTCAGGTGCAGGATTACACACCGGAAAACAATGCCTTCCTGGAACCCGGGTAGAAATCTTGGACGACATTATCAACTGGGTAAACGATGTTGACGACGGTTGTCCAAGGTTATTCTGGTTAGCCGGTTCAGCGGGGGTTGGCAAATCGGCGATAGCACATTCCATTGCTTTATGGTTCCAACGTATTGGAAGATTGGGTTCGTTCTTCTGCTTTGACCGGACAGGTTCAATTGAACGGCGGGAGAAGGTTTTCTCTACTATTGCGCGTGATCTCGCCGATTTGGATACACAAATAAAACATGAACTGGTTAAAGCGATACAAAATAAAACTTCTCTGCAAAGTACCACCGATCTACATCTTCAATTCAAAAACTTCTTATTTGAGCCACTACAAGCTATATCTCAAGTGACCATCGGTCCCATTCTCGTTGTCATCGACGCTTTGGATGAAAGTGGAGACCCAATCTCGCGCCAAGAGCTTCTAAAGGTGATAACAAAAGAAACCTCATCGTTGCCTGCAAATATTCGTTTTCTCGTTACGTCTCGTCCAGAGCAAGATATTATCGCCGCCTTCCACGGATCGCAATCCCGTACTCAGATCAAGATGATGGATAGCATACCGGAGACGGAGACGAGGCGTGATATCTTGAATTACTTCAAAACAAATTTGGCGGAACCGTCTTCCTTTGGAGATTCACAATTGAGACGATTGGTGGACCTGTCCCAGGGACTTTTTCAATGGGCATATCTTGCTTTGCAATTCCTAAACGGATTGGGGAATACCGCCGGTTCCACTCTTACTGAGCGATATGAGGATCTCTTAAATGTCCCACACATCGAATCAATCCATGATCATTTAGATGCTATGTACACCCAAGTTCTGTCCTCTTTATTCAATACTAAGCAGCCTCGGGTGATGTCCCGTTTTCGTTCGGTCATCGGTAGTATCCTCGCCGCCCGCGAACCTCTTTCTCTGAACAGTCTGGTCGCGTTACGAAGAGGGAATGTACCATTGTCTCAAAGGACAATGGATATCAAAGTCATCACCCAACATATGGGATCTCTACTAAGCGGCATTGACGATCTCTCTTCCGCTATTCGTCCCCTTCATCTCTCATTTCGCGAATACCTCCTCGATAAGGATCGTAGTAAAGACTTCTTCATTGATCTCTCTCCGTGTCACCAGGAGTTCGCGTTTACTTGCCTTCGTACTATGAAGGAAGAATTGCGATTCAACATCTGTGACATACCTAGCTCTCACAAATCTAATGCAGAAGACGAAGATCTCCCCGCACGGATCTCATCGCGCATCTCAGTGCCATTATCGTACTCTTCGCGGTTTTGGGGGGTACATGTTTCTTCAGCAATTTTTGATCCTTTGTTAGCAAGAAAAGTTGAGGAGTTTTTTCATCAAGACTTCCTTCATTGGTTGGAGGTCCTGAGCCTATTGAAAACCGTTCATGTGGCTGTTAGGTCAATGTCGGGTCTCATCTCTTGGAGCTTGGTAAGCCATACCGTATATGCTATCCAATCTTTCCTTATCCATATTCTAGGGAAGGGAGGCTTATAAACTTCTCTATGATTTTGCTGTAGATGGTAGTCGATTCGTGCGATCATTCAGCGATGCTATTGCACTATCTGCACCTCATGTCTATCTTTCTGGTCTGCCTTTCTGTCCTCAAGGCTCCCTCCTCCGCAAGACGTTTATTGACCGCTTCCCAAACACTCTGCAAATAGCCTCTGATCCAATTCATAGTTGGCCCCTTAGTCAGCGCACCAGAAGGATATCAGAGACTATTACATCTATTTGTTTCTCTCATAAAGGGGAGTATTTAGCACTTGGTCTCTGGGGGGGCATCCTCAAATTATTAGATTCGGAGAGCTTCGACACCTTATGGGTTAAAGAACAGTCGGACCAGCAACATATCGATGCTATTCAGTTCCTCACCGACGACAAGTCTCTTGTCTTCGCTAGTGCATCCGGAATCTATTTATTCGATATCTTGACCGGTGAAATAACATTTCAAAATTCTTTTGCTCCTTTTTTGGGAACAATATTCTCGCCGAATGCCAAATTCGTCGCTACCCTTAACCCATCCAATCTCCTAGTCTGGAACTTGGAGACTGTTGAACGAGTTATCGATTTACAATTTGATATCAAAAAACGTACTCCCAACTCTGCTTTTTTAAACAATGATGATGGTCGTTTTGTTACATATTCCGATATCGGAGCCCAAGTTTGGGACCTTGAAACAGGCACTATTCTTCACGGACCATTCCCACCACCATCCGATCTTATCCCCAATGTTACCGATCTTGAATTCAGAGTTTCTCCAAACGGAAGACATGTTATCTTTATCGATGATTCTCGTTTCTTCATATGGGATTTCCAAGACAACTTAGTCATTTCCTTCGACAGACCTCGTATCGTATTACTTACTATTTCTTCCGATGGAAATTGTGTCATCACGCGGACATCAGATGGGAGACTCGTCCTGCATTACATCAATGGAAATGAACTTTACTGCGAAACTGATAGGGGAATATCAGATATTGCATGCTCAGAGGATGGAAGGTGGTTAGCTTTCCGAAATGTTGATCGTCTTCACATCCGGGAGTTGGACGGATGTCAAAGCTCTGATTACCTCCTCAAACCCCTTCCGGTAGATCCAGTATTCATCAATGCGTCTTCCGACGGAACGTATCTTCTTTCCACATCTGTGGAAGAGTCTTTTGAGGTTTGGGATGTTCAATCAGGACAGTCAATTCGGAAATTATCTCGGGATACAGAGTTTACATTGACCAACCCAATTTTTTCCCCTATGAATCGGTACCTCGGTTATATTTCCGGTGGGAAATTCGTAAATTTATATGACATTAACTCGGGAGCATCCAAGGAAATTTCTTTTAATGACCCAAAGATTCGCTTGCAAGGCATTGCATTTTCGCAGGATGAAAAGTTGCTGGCAACCCTGGATCTATCCCAAAGAGCGATATGTATATGGGATATTGATTCTCCTCGGGTGCTAGAAACCTTGGCCGTTCCCAAACCCACAAAGCACGGAGATCGCCCCATATTTGAAGCATCTTCAAGATTTCGATATTTTGCTTATGCTTTTCACGATGGCCATGTTTCCCTATTCGATCGTACCCAACCGATCCCCCTCGAACTTCCGATCTGCGAGCAATCGAGTTATGAAACGGTTATTGAAAGCTTTGCGTTCAGTTTGGATGAAGAATACATGCTGATATCTCGCGGTTTGGCGGTACTTCACATCAATTTGACCACGAAAGAATATCGAACGATTGTCTTACAACTGGGGGGGCACATGATTCCGTTACAAAACATACGTTTGGGGTCACCAACCAGGCGTATATATGTTACACCTAATTCTGAGACTTTGCTAGTCGAAACCCAAGCGTTAGCGAACTACAACGTTTGGGATGCTTCTTCTGGTCAACTTCTTTATTTCGCCTCTGAAGAATACCCGCGTATGTCGGTTAAAGGATTCATACCTGTTCATCAATATTTGTTCACTACGACAAGGTCAGATGGACATGCGCGTATCTCAGCATTAAAACACAACAGAGACAACCGTGTTTGTTTTTCCTTTGATGACCAACATAGTCTTCAATTACCTCCTGGGTCCTCTGCCAGACTTCGCGAGGATGGTTGGGTAGTTACTCAAGATGATAGACTTCTATTTTGGGTACCAAAGGATTATCACACGACGCTTCACGTTCCCGGGTTGGTATACATACTTGGAAAAAAGAGTATCGAACTTGATTTGAGCTCATTTTTACATGGAGAATCGTGGACTGCTTGTCGTAGTATATAGACTGTTGTAATAAATACCCGATCCGTATTTTTGTTTTGTATCATCTTCGTTTTGCATATGTAGGCAGGCACACACGTTGACCAGTGTGACTGCGACGTGGCGAGCTTGTCAAATCTTTTACATCCTCTCTTCACCATCATTTACTCTCAAACGAGATATTTATCTTGACAATGTTTGTCTCATAGTTTGAAGCCCTTCTAGGCCCGTGACAACAACTGAGATCCCATTTGCGCTGCATTGACCTAGACGACTTTCCTTGACTTTCCTGGACAATGATTTTTTCAGGGCCTGTTTTACAAGCATTGCAGCACGTAACAGACATGACTTGTTGGATTTGATTAACTTTATATCCCTTTTTGATATCTGAATTAGCGATCTTTTTACCAATCCTTATGACTGCAAAAAATCGTACTACCTTCATATCACTGGATATCAATAACAGTAAGGTGGTCAAGAAGATTTAACCCAACCATATACTCTATGTGGTGCCTCAGATTTCTCGCCCTTAATCTTCGGAGAAATCGATTCTTATGACCAGTCACCGGTCATGACAGTCAACGGTGCAACGTAAACCTCATGACGGTCCGTCCAGCTTTCACGTGATGGGTTTGGCTAGAATCCATTTATGTTTAAAGGCTAGAAGAAGTATATATAGTACGTGTAGATTACATCCCTATCTTCTGCTAAATAGACCCATGTTTCTCCTAAGTTTTCCATCTGCATGTCTTCTATTCTCCAGTCTCGCATACGCGGGTCGTAGTAATAATGATGCTATTACCCTTAAGAATGTCCCAAAAGGTCCGGTTTCTGTTTTTTTTCATTAGTTCCAACAAAGGGCTTATAATGTGATTATAATTTGACTTTCAGTACCAGGAAGAGATGCTTCTCAATTGCTAGACCCTCGTCTGGCATCCTTTTCATTCGAGCTTGCTTACTTTGTCGACTTTGCCGGAAACACTACGAATCCTAATATGCTAACACAAGAACTGATGGCTCGACTCGTTGAAAGAACTGGAGTTGGTCCCGATGTGCGACCAGGAGGAATAACTGTGTATGAAAAATAGTCAAAGACTGGCATGGCCCTTGCTCGTATTCACATTATCAAACAGTGACAGTTCCATTTTCGATCAGAATGCACCTGCTTTAGTAAATGATTTGAGTCCGGTATATTCTTTTCGTCCCGACATCTTCAAAATTTAACCACTGAATAATGTAGTCAGGAGGTATCTATCGCTCAACATAGTTAGCCAACCTCCTTTATCTTTCTCAAAAACTGTTTACAATATCAATCACTAGTGGACCTGACTTTTTCCAATCTCATCATAACTTTCCATCCACGTCTCGCTTTGTCGTCGATGTCAACCTTGGAAACAGTTCTGTCGAAATAGCTCAAGGAGAAATCGCCGCTGCGATTAAGTATTTAGGATGGGATAGGATTTACTCATTGGAATGTACGCACCGAGATTATGATTATCTTCTTTCCCTTATCACAGCGTCGATTATAAAGTGGGTAATGAGCCCGACCAATATGCCGGAAGTATTCGCCCTTCAAACTGGACCTCGTTGGATTATACCACACAATTTCTCGTTAGTACCTTTGTTTTTTTTTTAGTGAAGGAGCAGGCTTACCCGAAGTTTTTCTTTCAGAACTGGACATCGATTTTATCAGAGAACCTGGACCTCCCTCAGCATATTTTCCAATCCGGTGCTTTTGCTATAAATCCTACTTCCTCGGCTCCCATGACAACAGTTTCTACTATCGAAGAAGGAATCGACTCAACAGGCGTTGTCAAGTTGTTTGATCAACATTCGTATGTTTTGTTGGTTGACTTGGTATTATATGTTTTGATGTAATCATACATAAGCTATCAATATTCAACTTGCGATCCCGTGAGGAATGCTTTAGCCACTCTTCCGGCATTAGTAAATCATCAGAATATCACGGTCAGGTTTCCCACTGTTTATATTCTAATAATATTTATCGAAACATTTAGGCATATTTGGATCTTTGGATTCCGCAAATAGCAGCTGCAAGAGCGGAAGGGAAAGAATTCGTCATTGGGGAGTATGGATCCGTTTCTTGCAGCGGAAAGGAGAACGTAACGGATACGTTTGGACAAGCGATTTGGTTGGCGGATAGTACGTTTTTCTCTATTATTGGTATTAAAATAGAAATATATCAATATTTCTTCAGCTGTACTGTATGGCGCGTCATTGAACATATCAAGAATGTACCTCCACCAAGGTGCCACCCTTGTTTTCCAGAGCTCAGACCAAGCGAATACCGTAGGATTCTCATGGGTACATATTACTTAGTTGCTTCTCAAAAAATATCGAAATCTTACCAGTACCAATTAGTACGACTTATGGTATCCAATTCCTTCGGACCGTTACGGCTCTGCTCGCGCCTCACCGAGTTTCGTAGCTTACCTTCTTATAACTGAAGCTGTCGGTTCATCCGGTCGTTCTCAATTACAACTCATCAATATACCCGAAGCGCCTCATGTCGCCGCATACGTCATTTGGGATGATGCAGTGAAATCTGACGGTATCGCGCGCCTTGCCATTATCAACACGGCCATCAGTAATATTACCACACCTGCGAAAGAAAACGGGAGTGTCGTTGTTGATTTGAAACCATTCTTAAACTCGAAACAGAGAAGTAATGATGTTGTGGTTAAAAGAATGACTTCTCCCGGAGTGGATTCAAAAAATTCGGATCTTGCTACTTGGGCTGGGCAGGCGTTTACAAATGGAACTGCTAGCGGAAGGGAAGTTGTGGAGACGTTGAAGGATGGCGAAGTTACTGTTCGAGGAAGTGAAGCCGTTCTTGTCTTTTTTTGAAGCGCCTTTTTCGTTCGGTTCGCAATTTATCGAAATTTTTTAGAATGATTTGACCCATAATAACGTTCCACGAGTGAGTTGACAGAAGGATTCAACTTTGATCTCACCAAATAACCGTCATACTGTTATGCAAATCAGCATTACGGCTATCTTGAGTACGTGGTGCCTTCTCAGCAGATCCCAGAACAGTCAGCCAACAGGTCTGTTCCGGATCGGATGCTTTATGTCTGGAAAAAAATGACTCTTTTCTGGAACCATGTCCAACTGAGTAAAGCGAAACTTTAAAGGACAACCGATAAGAGGACACCATCAGGACCGCCAGAGGGCCGATGAATTCTATTCTCGCCATTTGAATATCACAGCACGAGAAGTATCACTGACTGATTCAGCAATGAGAGTATCCCTTATGTTCTTAATATTATTTATCGCAATAAGCCATCGATTAGAATAAGAAATGCACACCAACCCCACTCAGTTACATTTAGGGGACAAGAACACAGCACCGCCAGAGTTGCATGACGTCTAAAGGGTACCGGTCTCACCGATGGCCCTAAGTGATGCTATCTCCAAAAAGTAATAAGTCCCTTTGGAAAGAAGGGTTGTATCTACAGTGTGGATCAAAGTCTAAACAGGCCCTTCAAACTAATATTATTTTCGGATACCACTATGTAACCATGCCAGTCCTACAAGTGAGGAGCCACATGAACGAAACTGGTACTTCCTTATTGTCAAGAAACTACTTCATCGATTTCAGAATGAAATTTTTCCATGCCTCCATTTCCAGTGAAGAATTTACTTCACTAGACTCGGATGCGATTCGTCACGCGAAGGGCTTGTTGACCACACAGCACGACCCTTGGAGACTGGAGTTTGGAGTTTGGAGCTTGGAGTTTGTACTTTACTTTCTACCCGTTCCTTCCTGTTCTAGTTTGTATGATGGAGTAATATTTCTCCTCAACATTCCTTGATCAAAACAAGCCTGAGGTAGGATTGTTTCGCATAAGGAGAAGCTCGATTCGTTGAATCATTTCAAGCTAATACCTATCTATTTAATTCATCTAACTCAAATGTAATCAATGTTTATAAATATCCCTTTGGTTTTGCCTAAGTAGAAACCCTAAAGTTTCAATAACCTTCGAATCTCCCAACTGCGGTGCAATCAGGCATGCAAAATTTTGGCTCCTACACTCCACAATGCCTTGACACCGATGAGGTCAGTTCTTCCCGGTGCTATCATTTCCCTCATGTATTTAAACCTCAACAAAATACCGGTTTAATCCAAGCATTATTCAACCTACTTTTCTCATCCTTCCAAGTCTCTTGAACAAGTTCCAAGTAATTCTTAAACATGCGTTTCCTCTCATCTGCCTTCTCCCCGGCTCTCTTCTCTGTTATTTTGCTCTCGGTTACGGCTGCTTCTGCTGGTAGGTCATGCCACAAATAATTTCATAGACATATGGAGGTTGCGAACGTTTTTGTCACAAGGTCCCAGCTCATCCGAGCTCAAAGAAGACATCAAAATTTGCCACGATTTCGATGGGCTCCCAGTCATCTGCTCTTGGAATTGAAAACCCTCTCACCTGTTAGTACCATATTGTATAACTTCAACCCGATCCTCACATTTTTCTTTATTTACAATCTCAGGGCTACATAAAGGTGTTTTGCTCCTAGATTGAGAGCCTGATTTATCAGAGGTCAATTATAGTAAATACATTTTAAACAAATGCACTTGTATAATCCCTCTTGATTATTATATCTATTTCTTCTATAAATGGATTTATCCTTCAAGGTTTTACTCTCGCCGTGCAGTCATGTAGGTCTCTCTTGTTTCAGAATGGGATGTGAGTCTACCAAGATCGTCGAGATAGACGTGGTATGCCCGACGGGCCCTGTCAGAGTTTGGTGAGCTCGGAGAAAACTGAGCGCTCGTCTATTGAGGTAGTCGGAGCTTGTACTTTCTGAACCCGCGGAGGTCCACCAGCTTGTAAAGTTTGTTGAACACTCTTTTTGTCCATTTTTCTCTTCTCAACATATTTACCTCCATATCTGTATGACAAGTTACAACCATTCCGTCAAAACTTCAACCACATCGATCATCTCACTACAATGCACGGCGTTTACGCTACCGAGTTCTGACATGAAAATTGCATCTTAATCCGTAAAGCTTGAGACCATGGGTAATGTTCCGGTATGTTACGTGGCAATTCATTTTTTAGAGAGAAGTATAAGATCAACCATTGCACCGCTTTCGGGGTCCTGACCTTTCTCCAACGAAAGACTTTTTTTTTTTTCCTTTCTCATCAGATTGAATATGCAATAATATCATTTTTGTGAAGGAACCGCTCGATATTTGCGACAAACGAACAGGTTATCTGAGAAAGTACTCCAATACCATCTTACAGCACCGGGATCGCATGACCTTTTCTTGCGCCAGTGCGTACATTGTCTCTAGTTTAGCTATGAATGGAGGGTCAAAGAGATAACTTCAAGTCTTATAGAACTCAAAATCCTCAGGCTGCTAGTCCAGATTTATTCTGGTATTTCTCTGTGTTTTCTCCTGTTCAGGATTTTAATCCACAAAGTCACAGTATCCATCAGGTACTCAATCTGGTCTTAATACGCTGTTACTGAGCGAACTGTATAGTCGGGGAAGATCTCCGCGTCAGCAAATAAAGGGGTTTTTGTTATTTCCTTTTGTAGGAAAACTTGGTATCGATAGTTTTTTTTTGTCGTGTTAGGGCTGATGCATATCCAGTTTACAGTATTCATGTATTTTTAGTCACAAACTTAATTCCCTTGCGAACGCCGACATGGTGTTTCCTAGTAAAAAAAACCTAAATGCACCCCTGTTAACAATCAAGATACTCGTTATAATAAAATTCTTCAATAATTCCCAATTCCTTTCAATTGCAGTGTTATCGGCCAAGCCACATCCTTGGCTTGGTATTCCGAGGTGTCTGAATACCAACGAAGGTAACTTCTCTCCGGGTGCTGTGAGTCCTAATTCATACTTAAACGTTGGCGGGATGGGGGTTCTGCCTAAGCACTAATTTCAGCTTACCTACCTATCCTATCTCTTACGAATTCTAAACATGCGTTTCGCTTTCTTCGTTGCCATTGTCAATATCCTTTTGGTTTCCGCTACAGCCTATCCTCGTGAGTACAATGATCACAGTGAGTCTTATGTATTATACTACAATGGGTTTGTTCTCAAAGAATGAAAGTTAAACCCGAGCTCGCCTCAACCCGTTAGTTATGTGTTTAGTTATAAAACTTCATCCTCATTTTATATTCTAGATATCGACACTCCGCGAGAAGCCACACGTTGTCCTTTTCCTAACCCCAAACTTTGCCCCATTTCCAACTGATCTTGAACGTTAAATGCTAATGGTTACAGTAAATGCCTTAATAGAATGTTCATTCTGATCCAGTTTCTGTTGATTATATTATTATTTTCTCTCGCTCTTATGCAATAATTCAATTCTACGTCTATCTGCTCTCCAATCCCTCTACGAGACTGTTTAATGGGAAAACGGAAAGAACATCCGATTCTGAAACAAAAGGTAATTAATCATTCAGATTAACTCCTTCCCGCCTACATGGTGGTTGGTCGGAACGTGCCGACGCGTTACATAATAAGCTTGAAATTTCTTAGCGCTCCCCTTCCGCGACGAAGGCTTTATGCACTTTCCCTTTCATCAAGAACGAAGCAATTTATGGGGTCTTTTTCCTTAATCAAATTCTAGATTAGTTTACAAATGTCAGAATACTTCAAATTCCCGCTCTCTCTGACTTATCAGGACCTTCAAAAAAATCAGCCACACCCAATCTTATTATCTTCCTGTACTTGTCAACATGCAACGTTTAATATCGTTTATCGCCACGAAGCTTTATATTAACAATACAGAGATATGTTTTTTACCTCCGTCCTCCATTCCATCTAAGGGAGAACAAAAACATACAGCACCGGCTTTGCATGACCTTCAAAGAGTAATTCCCGCGCCAACATTTTTTCTCCAACTCGCTTCAAGAATACAATCAGATTCTACATCGGCTTGTTTTTGGTCCAATAGGTGGAAAGTACCCCCCGGAGTTGTACTGTAGCAGGGCCGTTGAAGGCGAATTAAGGGTTTCCTATTGTTTTAAGCACTGTATAATATTACTGGGTAAGTGCTAGGGTTTATATCATCATCGTTTACATTACTTGCTTACGTGAATCACAGCAATGACTTTTACCTATACAAGTGAACCAACATTGCTCCAATTATTATGGCCAGTGATCTCCTATAGCATCTGAAAAGAATCACAATGCACGTCAATTTGTCACAATGCACCTGTTGGCAGCCGGACAGCGCGACCCTTGGCTTCAACCTCGAGTCTCCTACCTTGTACTTTCTGCCCGTGCCTTTCCGTTATAATTCATATGGCCAGAATACACCTTCTGGACTAAAAACGTCCTATTGTAATCTCAGAAATAGGCATGGAAGAAAAAAAGCGACAGCATGTCCCTGAACCACTGTTAAAAGTGACAACTTTGATATATACCTTCTAATAATGTAATTGATGTGTTTTAGATTCAAACGTTATCTTCCTTCAGTCTATTTCATTCTTATGGAACAAGAAAGAATAAAATTGATTCTGTTTAAACGCACTTCTATCATGATCATCAAAATCAAATTTTGCGGTTAGAGTTTCAATAATCGGCGATTCTTTCAGCTGCGGTGCTATCGGTCATTCAAAACATTTTGGCTTGTACACTCCGCAACATCTTAACAGCGACGAGGTCAGCTCTTCCCGGTGCTATGCTCCCTCAAACATATTTAAAACCTCAACGAAATACCAGTTCAATCCAAGCACTACTCAGTTTAGTACTTTTCGCAATCTTTCAATCTCTAACGAGTTCTTAAACATGCGTTTGACCTCATCTGCCTTCTTTGCCGCTGTCCTCTCTGTCCTTTTGGTTTCAGTTACGGCCGCTCGTAAGTCATGCCATACATACTCTTTCTGGATGACCAATAACTCAAAATGATGGGTTCAGCTTTGCACCCTCGTGAGTACTGTGATTATCGTCTTGTATTGATTCGGTGTCTTATGCCATATAAATTCCAGTCAACCCTCTCACTGAAAGTGGTGAGTAAGAGATACCAAATCGTGACAGCTCAGTCTAAACAATCCTATTCGTTCCAGCAGGAGTTACTAGCGGTTGGTCTTACGCGTATATTATAAAACCCTATACTCACATCCGCCCCAGCCGAACACACCGTCAAGCGAGGACGCGGTGAGTCCTACAATGTTCTCTTGTATTGTTCCATCTAATCACCTTTCTTTATAAAGTTGACACGAGTTAGTCTAACATAGTTAGATGGTTGAGTACCATTCACTGACCCTTCCACTATTACTCTAGCCCAGTCGTTCAAGCGAGAGCCCAGTGGGTTTCACGATATTTCCTTGTGTTGTTCGGTCTAATAATTTCTAACTCTGACAGACCCCGCCGAGAAAGACCACATCACCAAGGGTACCAAAGACACCGCCGGTTAGCCCTTATTAATTCGTGAAATGATTCTAATGCCCCATACTCACTTATTACTTTAGATTCAGGCCTCAAAGAAGGTATGTAATGACCCTTCGGGTTGTATTTATTCAGAGATTGAAAAAAATACCTTTGTTAGCTTTATTCCCCCCTATTACGTGTTTTCCCTTTTGCGATTGATCATCGATGGTACCGAAAATATTCTAGGCGAATGCCTACGTTCATTTAATTTGCAACCCGTTTGATAATATCTATCATATAGACTTGTTTATCATTAAGTTTTTGAAATCAAATTCTGCTTTCAGAGTCCTAATGATCTCCGGTTCTTGCATTTGCGGAATACTTAATTTGGCTTCTAAGACTGTATGTTCCACAACGTTCGGTGCAAACGTGTTACAGTCTTAGCCATCCCGTCCGTCATGAATTCAAACTCATTCAATGTTCAATGGAGTCGACTTAGAAAGACATTTGTGAGTAAAATCAGACCTTGATCAGAAACCCGGGGTTTGAGTTAGTTAATAAGTACACGCGTGTCTCGAACTTTCCTAGCAGGGAAATGGGGTCGAAGCAGAATTCAAATCTACTAACTCCGTCGTATATTTTCACCTCGAAAAACTTATGTTCATAAAAATCGGTAGTTGTTGTTTGAATAACGGTGAATTAGGCATGTCCTGAGATGGCCTTGGGCTGGTATGGCTCCTCGAGGTATTTCACTTCCTCATCGGATAGAGTTAAATTGACAGCATCTAACGAAATCTTTTAGAAAGCGTTTAAAAAGACTTAATGATGTACATACCGATTAATTCCTGAAGGTTCTTCAAACTAGTAGTTCCAACAATAGGCGCGGTAATAACTAACAAAAGAACGTGTCGTGATAAAAGATTGAGAGGCTTCTTTTTGGGGGGGAGCACATACCGGGCTTAGAGTTACACCATGCTAAAGCGACTTGAGCCATGGTCAGACCTTTTTTCTTAGCTATTTCTTCGACACTGAGGAAGAATGATCAGAAAACACAGTTTCAGTATGATATATATACCTACCGGTTGATTATCACATCACTTGCAGCACCTTCATATTTGTTGATCTTGATGCGTCTAATCAAAAAAGATTACAAGTCAAATCATACATGTATTTCTCAGGTGTGACGTACGCATCTGTCTGACTTCGTTTCGTTTGTTCGCTCAAAGGTCGAGTGAGCAGGCCTCTAGCTAATGGGGACCAGGGAATACATCCAACACCAAAGTGCTAATGTGCATGTGAGTAATATTGTCAAAGGTGAAGCTTCTTGTTCATATAAATAAATACCTTCAATGTTGGCATCATCTCACGCTCTTCTTCACGATAGAGTAATGAATAGTGGTTTTGCATAGAGATGAATGGGGTAAGATTATTGTTGATCGCATAGTCTGTTATAAGACCGTCAGTTTTTAGATTGTCATGAAGGTTGAAGGAGAAGAACGTACTTTGCATGGCATGGACTTGTAGATAAATGTATGATAAGGAATACAAACGAGTTCAGTAGTGATATATTCGCACTCACACTGATAGGCGTAACAGGAGCTCATACCGATGTAACGTACGTACCCGGCTTTGACGACGTCATGCAACGCTTGCATCTTCTCAAACGAATGAAGAGCCAATTACTAAATACAGTCAAATCGCCTCACCGTCTCTTCAATAGGAGTGTTATAATCAAATCTATGGCCTAAAAAGTCCCGTTTATGATTTGGAAATTAAATGGGGAAGTATAACGGCGGAATCCGTCGCTTACATTGCAGAAGATCGACATAATCTAACTGAAGTCTTTCAAGACTATGTTTAACACTTTCGAAGATGTGCTTTTTTGGTAAGGATAATAAGCAATTGTACTTTATTCTGAGCATATTTTCGAACAAATACCTTGCGGCTGAGACCATGTTGATTTACATATCCGTTTTGATCAGGTCCGTCACCTGGTGTAGAACTGGCGAAATTGACGCCAGGTTCACGTCCAACGACAGAGAAAACCTACGTCCCTTCGATTTTACATGTCAAAAACGAATTAGTTATCATACCTTGGTCATAATCACGATCTCATCGCGAGGTAAGTTTAGCACTTTGATCGCCTTTCCCAGGATTCGTTCACTAATATTGGTGGGTGACGGTTGGTTAAGGTGTTTGTTCAAAAGATGGAAACAGGACGTTTGGAATTATACCTTTCCCCGTTGGAGTATACGTTAGCTTAGGGTGCTGCCTCAGTGATAAACAATGTTCATAGTCACATTCACGACATACCAGTATCGAACGTCTGAATTCCTGCATCATACCTGAGATCTATCTTTTAGTACTTCCACATTTGATGGTCCTTTAAAAAACCAGTTGAAGTAATTATTCTACGTACGCTGCCTTGATATGTTTGATCCCCTCCTCTTCCCCAAGGACCCAGGCGAGACTCCGGGTATCACCATATTGCATGGTCCCGAGAATAATTTTCGAGACCTTCAAACCCGAATTACCGAGTCTAACTAAAAAAACAATTTGTGAGTTGTTTATTCGACCGGGGATTATTCTCGCACCGTAGGGCATAGTAGTTTTGCGGGTAGCCATGATGGGAATGTAATAGTTGTTAGGGTGCACTGTACAAATTGCCTTCCGCCAAAATACCTCCCATCGCGTTATATAGACCGCTTGTAAATTCTACCCCTACCTCCCACGCATAACGTCCACGTGAGGATACATATTTATGTAAATCCTTATCTTAACGTAATCAGTACCGTGTAAAAATAGGCTTTGACCGGGGTCGTTAGTAATTCCCAGGGTTCAACAAAAGCAGAGTTCAAATCTACTGATTAGGTAGCGACAATAATACCTATTATGCGTCATTTTCAGTCAGTTTCAGAGTCACGAGGTTAAAGGACTGACGAAATGATTGACTGGGTGGTGGCTTTATTTGTTCCAAATCTGTTAACATGTACATGTAGTACAAAACATCAGAGCATCACCACGATTCAAGTTCATTTTGCTTGGAACCATTTGTCTCATCAAATATATATCGAGTAAGAGTCAAGAATGACCAAAGATGGCCCGAGGTTGATATGGCTCCTCGAGATATTTCACTTCTTCATCAGTCAAAGTTAGATTAACAGCCGCTGTATGAGCGTCCATCAGTATACAGACAGAAATAATCCAAATTTGACTTGCCAATCAGCTCTTGGAGGTTCTTTAAACTGGTAGTACCGACGATAGGTGCCGTCATACCTACAGGATAAGTCATGAACATTGTCAACGGAAAAGATGAACGTTTCAAAATAATACATACCGGGTTTGGAATAACACCATGCCAGCGCAACTTGAGCCATAGTCAAACCTTTCTTTTTGGCGACTTCTTCAACGCTAAGAGATAAAAGTAACAAAGCACTTTATATTTGTGAGAAACACAGTATTTAGAAATCACTAACCGGTTGACTATTTCTTCGCTCGCAGCGGATTTATAATTGCCGTATTTTATACCCCTTAAGAAATGGTAAAATCGAAATTAACGGTATTTGATCGAGCATTAACCTACCAGTCACTTTCCCCTCGTTTCGTTTGTTGGGATAAAGGTCGAGTAAGTAAACCTCTAGCTAAGGGAGACCAAGGAATGCATCCAACACCGAAGTGCTAATCAAGTATTATATATGCTTCAGCACATACCCAGGAATTACGGTTCCAAAATAGTATGTATATGCACCTTGAGTGTCGGCATCATCTCACGTTCTTCTTCACGATAAAGCAACGAATAATGATTTTGCATAGAAATAAATGGGGTGAGCTTGTTATTGATGGCATAGTCTATGAAACTTCAGGTTTTGGTTTTATCATGAACCCGAAAGCAAAAAGGACGTACTTTGCATGGCATGGACTAATATCAAAGATTTAAGAAGTAGTTGATTAATTTGATGATAGTACTTACATTGATAAGCATAACAAGAACTCATACCGATATAACGGACATATCCAGCTTTGACGACGTCATGCAACGCTTGCATCTTATTATATGAACAAATGAAGAGAGTACATGATTATGCAACTTACTGTTTCTTCAATTGGAGTGTTATAATCAAATCGGTGGCCTGAAAGTTGTTTGAGTACCATAGGGAACAAAGTGTATTAATTATCCACTTACATTGCAAAAGATCGATATAATCCAACTGAAGTCTTTCCAAACTATGTTTGACACTCTCAAAAACATTCTTTTTTATGGTCAGTTAGCAAAATTTGCCGTGAGCATGTGTATAGTAAGTACCTTGCGACTGAGTCCATGTTGATTCACATATCCATTTTCGTCCGGTCCGTCACCTGGTGGAGCGGCGAAGAAATTAACATCGGGGTGACGACCAACGGGTGCCCAAAGCTATATCTGCTTTTTTAGTTCTGATTATACAGCCAAGAATGATTCCTTGTCATACCTTGGTCATGACTACAATTTCATCGCGAGGTAGCTTCAACACTTTGATAGCTTTTCCTAGGATTCGCTCACTATCGATAATTCGTTAGTAATATAAAGTTCAAAGACGATTGAAGCTTATACCTTCCACCATTGGAGTATACGTTGGCTTTTGGCGTAACAATGTCAGTGGGCAGACAATCTAATCCTCACAACATACCAGTGTCGAATGTTTGAATTCCTGCGTCATATCTGAGGTTTGTCATAATTAATACCCCGCAACACCCTTTCTCTTGAGAACGGTTGGCATTTTAACGTACGCTGCTTTGATATGTTGTATACCCTCCTCTTCAGAGAGAACCCACGGCCAAGCGGGAGCCCTGACACCGTATTGCATAGTTCCAAGAATAATTTTCGATACCTTTAAACCCGAGTTACCGAGTTTGACTATGAGGACACGAATGTTAGTTGTGTGTTCAAACACGTTGAAACGTTTCACACACCATAAGGCATAGTGGTTTTACGAGTAGCCATGGTAAGTTAAGAACGGTGGTATTGTGTGTGGGTTGCATTCTAAGATGTATGCTTATACCGTCAGCTTAAATATTGTTCGAGCTAGATCGCTTCCGTTTCTTCCTACACGTAATGTGTAGTGCGTAATCTTAATAAGTAACAGTAACATATACCCATGACTCCATTTGAAATCGTTTTGCCTTCTCAAACCTTGGATGAATTGACAGAATTGGAGCCGAAAGACTTCCGAACGTACGCGTCACCTCCCTGTACCGTAGTTTTCGCATCACGTTTTGAAACGGCCATGATTTCATTGGTTATGAGAGAGCACGAAACCCGGCATGTATGCTCGCGTACGTAATAATAGGATTTACGAAGATTTTCATGTACGTAAGCTTTTGCTTTAATATCTGAATGTTCGTTTTGCCTTAAAACGTCAGATAGGGTTGACGCGTTCCACTTCGGCTATTAACTTCGACCAATCTTACAACCGAAAGAAGACCACAAACGTGATATAAAACCCTTTGTGTCCGTGGCTCCATTTAGTAACAATAAGATGATAACTACCATATTGTCAGTTGTCACTTTGCTTCCACCTCCGATTTCTTCGCTGTTTGGGTCGCAAACTTTCCCCCCCAATCTATCAACTCTCTTTACCCAGTCATAGTAAACGTCAGCTTCGTTCACTTTCTCATACATTAGAACGTTGCCTTAACTTGGCTGCGTCTTAACCGGACCATTCACTATTTTTTTCTCCAACAGTTCTCAAGGGCAAAAGTCTTCACGTGGATTGTAATGTCAACTTTTCTCTCAGAAATCAAAAACGAGGATTCTATCTGGACGTCTCCAGGGTCGCCTTATTTCCGAAAAAAATGGGATCACAACAAAGGTTTCTTACGCATAAGACGAGCTTGTCCAGAATTTCATTTCTTATGGATCGCCAGGAGTTCAACGGCAAAATGATATTGGTTTGAAAACATGAACATGGTGATAACGTACTACAGAGATTCGTCGGAACCACACCATTCCATCTGCATCCGTAGATACTCAATCATTTATAACGAATCACGAATGACCTGAGATGGCTCGGGGTTGGTATGGTTCCTCAAGGTACTTCACCTCCTCCTCGGTCAATGTTATATGAACGGCATCTGTATGAACAGTCCATCAGCTTATATACAGGAAAGTATTTGAATTGAACAACTTGCCAATTAGCTCCTGGAGGTTCTTCAGACTCGTCGTTCCAACGATAGGAGCAGTCAGACCTACAAGAGAACACGTTATGAAACTTTTTTGAAAAAATGGGCAGTTACGAACTATCACATACCAGGTTTGGAATGACACCATGCCAACGCGACTTGAGCCATTGTTAGTCCCCTCTTTTTGGCTATTTCTTCGACACTAGAAGACAAACAAGCAGATTAAATGTGAATTAGGGCATGATAGCTACGAAATAACCAACCGGTTAATAATGCTTTCAGTAGCAGAGCTTTTGTAGCTGCCGCGCAAAAGGAACCTTGTTTAAAGGATTATATATAAGACTATAACCAATTGTGCATTTCAATCCCGACATACCCGTCAGTTTCACTTCGTTTCGTTTGTTCGGACGAAGGTCGAGTGAGTAAGCCTCTTCCTAATGGGGACCAAGGAATACATCCCACACCAAAGTGCTGTTATAAAAAAGCGTGAGTGTTTTATGAAGAAGAATTTAGTCATCTGCTATGTAATACCTTGAGTGTTGGTATCATCTCGCGTTCTTCTTCCCTATATATCAACGAATAATGGTTTTGCATGGAGATGAAGGGAGTGAGGTTGTTGTTGATTGCATAGTCTGTTTAAATCCCTGCTTTAGTAATTTACATTGATTTGAGATGACGAAAAGCGCACTTTGCATGGCATGGACTGGAGGAATGAAGTAAGTTAGAAGATGAGAAGGAATTCAAAAAATAATATATCTGCTCACATTGGTAGGCGTAGCAGGAGCTCATGCCAACGTAACGGACATATCCAGCTTTGACAACATCATGCAACGCTTGCATCTTCTTTCGTAAGTAACGGTCACAACACATGGTGATGAGGGCAACTTACTGTCTCCTCTATTGGAGTGTCATAATCGAACCGATGGCCTAAGAAAATTATTTATAAAACTCAGGCGCCGTAATGATTTATCCACTTACATTGCAAAACATCAACATAGTCCAATTGGAGTCTCTCCAAACTGTGCTTGACACTTTCGAAAATATGCTGTTAGAAGGTGGGTTGGTTAACCAATAAAGTTATTCAAAAACGACGCAGAACCCACCTTGCGACTGAGACCGTGTTGGTTTACATATCCGTTTTCATCTGGACCGTTGCCTGGAGTCGGATAGAAAAAATTAATATCCTGTGTGCGACCTACGGTACCGTAAACCTAAATGTGTTTTAGGCTTGTTATACAGCTTTGAAGAAATCATACATGCTATACCTTGGTCATCACCACTATTTCGTCACGGGGTAGATTTAAAACTTTTATGGCTTTCCCCAGAATTCGTTCGCTATTATTATTATACTATTAGTAACGAATCGTGCTACGGTGAGACAGTCAAGACCGTACCTTTCACCATTACAGTACGCGTTAGCTTGGAACAACATTATTTTAGTGACGAATGGTATTCATACAATCCTCATCACATACCAGTATCAAACGTCTGAATCCCTGCATCATATCTAATGACTATTTCAGCACCCCGACAGTGTTCATCTCAAAGACACAACTTACGCTGCCTTAATATGCTTTATTCCTTCCTCTTCACCGAGAGCCCAAGGCCAAGCGACACTCGTAGGATCACCATATTGCATGGTCCCGAGGATAATCTTTGATACTTTCAAACCCGAGTTGCCGAGTTTCACTAGGAGACGTATGTCAATTGAGTAAGAGAACAGCCCGGGGAATATGTTCGACATACCATAAGGCATTGTGATTTTACGAGTAGCAGCCATGTTCAGTATTCACGATGTCAATGGGAGTCGCGTTGTATGTCAATTCAGACAGTACCCATTCCATCGGTTTAAATATTGTCCAGCTGGACTCCTCGCTACCGAATTCTTATCCGAGAACCAAATTGACATATTAATGACTCTGCCATTTTGAAATTCTTGAAGATTTTAAATGACGAAGCCGAAGATTTCACAAGACGCGTCACCTGCATTAGCTCGGGATCCTGTAATCAAGTCTTTGTCAAACCTCTAATTTGATTGGTTCCTACAAAACTTGGCTTCAGTCGTTTGGGTGTGAGTAGGATATTGAAGTTAGTCACCGTTATACGGGTCAGTTTGATCTGCGAATGCTAGACGGCAGCATCGGCAGAACGAAAGTTGGAAAATCATCACATGAGTTTTAACTGTTAAACGTACTTCGTTCAAATAAGAGGCATTGGCTTTCTTGCATATTGTTACAACGAGAAGCGTGTAATTTTGCTACGCGGCGAATATTAATTAACATCTGGGATGCTTTTGTGCAACTTCTGTGAATATCTTTATTCCACCTCTATTGTTTTGCTTAGGTTGAGATTCTGGGTGGAGCGGAATTTTACGACTGGTAGCGATGAGTAGATCGGATATCTTAGTAATTCACGCTCGGGGTATTTCCCCCCGAGCGACCATACTATATATACTAGAAGCGCCGGGAGGCACTGGAGCCCTTGAACGCGAGATGGCCCGGACCTAGAGGCACGAGAAAGCGCACCTTATATTACACATATTAATAATATCATACAAAACTCAAAAAGAACGAAATTTTGAGAAAAAATAAAATAAAGGACAACAAGAATTCCCCAAAAAAGACCCGACACGTATATAATCGGGAAAAAAAGGAAACACAGGGAAACGCCGCGAACGCTAAAGTCTACGCCCCCGGATAAGGGGTTGCAGGACCATACGATGTCCTTCGTCTAGGAGCGGTTGGTAAAGGCACCTCTTTCACAATCGAAGCGTGTTCGAACTTTGCGGGCAGACCACCTCCTTCAGAAAATAGTCATATTTCAAAATGAAATAGACTCGGACACAGACCGAAGCATTCTCAAGACGGCTTTTGACATCGGAGGGTTTGATCTATTTAGACCCTTTCCAAATCCGTAGTACATCGACAGCCCAGTCAGACATGACCTCGTTGTATTTCTCTCTCGGGCCCTCGGCTCAGTCGACATAGGATCCGAACGGCGAAGACGAAGGTGTCTTGACAAGATCATCCACATATGTAGTAAACTCAATTCTGTTGCGTTTGTTGCGTTAAGAAAAGACTTAGTTAAGGAGACTGTGTGAAGTGTCGGACTCCTGGGTTCGAATGAAATCCCGTTAACAGTAATGTCATTATTGCTTACGTACGTGGTTTAGAGAAGACACATACATACAAACAAATACAGGCAAAGTGATATGGAAGCAAAATCTACGGGTGATGCTGCAGAAAAAAACAACAGCTTAAAAGTTTCATACCTGTTCATCAATACTTATTCGCCACGACAAATGACGCTCATATTTAATTCTAATTTTAGGGTTTGTTAACATCTGGAGTTGAGGCGGGCCGCGCCGGATGCGCCATCCCAACATGCCGCTCCACACTTCGACAATCGGTTGAACAATGTTTCCACTAATACTAGTTCCAAGCTGCTCGTACCACGCTCTATTTGTCGACTTTGAGGATTTGTCACAAGTTTACACCCAGCGCTGCTTTTTCTTCATCAGGACCAATCAGCGGCGTTCACAAAAGATGCTAATAATACAAGCGAAACGCACTGCCCCCCTTTGTTTGACGATTTCCTCGGCGGATTCGCGTAAATCTTCTTGTATCTTCACTCAAAGCTTGAGTGGTAGTAATTGGATATTGAGACAACGCCTTTAGCCTTGGATGAAGAGATTTTCGCGCAAACTTCGTTTCAATCGTAGAAAGGATGGCCCAAGCAACAGCGATGCTGTGATTTCTACCGATATCCAGGATGGTGCAGAGGTGGGATTCAATTTTTTTGTTGCTTACAACAACCTCATATGCTAACACAAACAGTTGCACGACGGTTCAAATACCGACCACAATCAGCTTAATCGCGAAGAATTGAATACTTCTGTGCAAGCAGCTTCTCAGGCCCTTCAAAATACCCGTGGTATTACCGGAAAGAAGCTGGAAAAAGATGATAAACCAGGTTATTACGGACAACTTACAGCAAGCGTTGTAGTCAAACTATCGGCTTTTACTGACTTTGTTCAGAAAATTGCAGATGTGAGAGTTTATGCTTGTCGCTATCCTCTTGAAGGTTGATGCACTTTTGTTTTTCTATTAGGCCCATCCTTATTCGAAAATCGCATGGATGATTATATCGAGCGCTGTCACTGTAACTCTATACAATTCGTCGGTTTAGCCCCGTGTTGATTACCCTTCTCCAGGTGATTACCTACGCGCAAGATGTCGATCAAAACATATTAGATCTCTTCGTAACCCTCGACTCCACATACAAATTCATAGAAGATACAAAAGAGATTGAGAACCATCCATCGTACGAACGGATCCTTACAAACCTGGCAAAACAAACTGTTGAATGTGCATATTTCATCAGAGACTACGCCAAGATAGCAAACTTTTGTAAGTTTAAAAACGCACTAACGGAAGAAGCTTCACCTTGGATTATATATTATATATCATAGGGATTCGTACTGGAAAGAATCTACTTGTGAAACCCATCAAGAAACGGGTTAAGGTTTATCAGGACGCCTTCAAAAGAATTTTGACGGAATTCCAAAATCATTCAGCTTTACATACGGAGATAGCTGTCGGACGGCTCCTTGAATGGACTGAATCAACTAGTAAGTGGACAATAATATAAACATTAGGTTAAACTCACTCGATTCAACAAATAAGACGAAGCGTTATCCGTTGGCAATCTTCCGTATGCCCCAGGTGCGGGATTACACACCGGAAAACAATGTCTCCCCGGAACTCGGATAGAGGTCTTGGAAGACATTATCAACTGGGTGAACGACATCGACGACAGCTGTCCAAGACTATTCTGGTTAGCTGGTCCAGCAGGAACCGGCAAATCGGCAATAGCACATTCCATTGCTTTATGGTTTCAATCTATTGGAAGATTAGGTTCATTCTTCTGCTTTGACCGGAATTCCTCAATTGAACGACGAGAAAGGGTTTTCTCGACCATCGCCCGCGATCTTGCCGATTTGGATATGCAAATTAAAAGGGAGCTTTCTAAAGTCTTACATAACAAGACTTCAGTACAAAATACCGCCGATCTACATCTTCAGTGGAAACATTTTTTATTTGACCCGCTTCAAGCTATATCTGAAGTCAGTACTGGTCCCATCCTTATTATCATAGATGCCTTGGACGAAAGCGGGGATCCAATTTCACGTCAGGACCTCTTGAAAGTGTTAGCGAAAGAAATATCATTGTTACCTGTCAATTTTCGTTTCCTCGTAACGTCCCGTCCAGAACAAGATATTACTACCGCTTTTCGTGGGTCCCAAACCCCTATCCGGACAAAATCGATGGATAGCATACCAGAGCTAGAGACAAAACGCGATATTCTGGCTTACTTCAAAATGAACTTGGCCGATTCTTTTGGAGATTCACGATTGAGACGATTGGTTGACCTGTCTCAGGGTGTTTTTCAATGGGCATATCTTGCTGTGCAATTTTTAAGCGGCTTAGGGAATACAGCTGGTTCCACCATCACAGAGCGATACGAGGATCTCATTAACATTCAACGAATCGACTCTATCAACGACAATTTAGATACCATGTATACCCAAATTCTTTCCTCTTTGTTCAACACAAAGCAACCTCGGGTAATGACCCGGTTTCGTTCAGTCATCGGCAGTATCCTTGCCGCTTCCGAACCTCTTTCTCTTAACAACCTCGTCGCGTTACGGAGAGGGAATGTATCGTTGTCTCAAAGGGAAAATGATATTAACTCGGTTATCCAATATACAGGAGCTCTATTAAGCGGTATCGACGATCCTTCTTCAACCATTCGTCCCCTCCATATCTCGTTTCGCGAATACCTTCTTGACAATGATCGTAGCCATGATTTTTTTATCGATCTATCACAGTGTCATCAGGACTTTGCGTTCGGTTGCCTTCGTACGATGAAGGAAGGATTACGGTTTAATATTTGCGATATATCAAACTCTCAACAACCTAATAGGGGCGATGAAGATCTTCCCAAACGAATTTCGTCTCGTATTTCAGTACCTCTGTCATACTCTTGTCGATTTTGGGGCTCGCATGTTTCTTCGTCGATATTTGACAATCCGTTAGCAAGTCAAGTGGAAGGATTCTTCCATGAGAACTTTCTTCATTGGTTGGAAGTTATGAGTTTATTGAAAACTGTTCATGTGGCTGCTAGATCCATGTCGGGCCTCATCTCTTGGAATTCAGTAAGTCGATGCCGTATCTGCTATATATTCTCGACCTTTCTTTTTGTTAATCATCCGCTCTAGGGAAGTAAATCTAAATCTCTACATGATTTTGCTGTGGATGGGGGTCGATTTATACGATCATTCAGTGATGCTATCGCATTCTCCTCGCCCCACGTTTACCTTTCCGCCCTACCCTTTTGTCCTGAATCGTCCATAATCTACCAAACATACATCAATCACTTTCCGAACACTTTACGCATAGCCTCAGAGCCGATTCGTAGTTGGCCACTCGCTCAACGTGCGATAAATCTGCCGGGAGGCGTCAAGAGTATTTGTTTTTCTCATAAGGGAGAATATTTAGCTGTCGGTCTCGCGAAAGGAGAACTCAAATTGTTTAATTCTGAGAGTTTTGATACTTTATGGAGTAAAGAGCTGTCAGCCGAAGAATCTGTTGACGGTGTTCAATTTCTTCCCGACGACAAATCCCTCATTTTCGCTACTCCGACGGGAGTCTACATGTTGGATATTTTAACGGGTGATATAACGTTATACAATTCCTTTCAATTTTTCTTTCAAGTTTTATTCTCCTCGAATGCCAAATTTGTGACCACTTTTACCCCGTCCCACCTCGTTGTTTGGAATTTGGAAACTGATGAACGAGTTATCGATTTACCCTTCGAGATTGACCGGCTTCCCAGTACTAGTGGCGGTTTCTCGGAAAGTGATGATGATGGCGATATTTTTGTTACATATTCTGACAATGTTGGAGTTCAAGTCTGGGATCTCGAAACGGGTGCTGTTCTCCATGGTCCATTTACACCACCATCCCATCTCATCACCAACGTCACTGATCAAGTCAGGGTATCCCCAAACGGAAAGCATATCGTATTTATCAATGATTTTGGTCTCCTTGTGTGGAATTTCCAAGACGATTCAATCATTTTCTTCAAGAAACCGCGTATTGGTTCATTGTTTTTTTCCCCGGATGGAAATTGTATCATCACGAGATCGTCGGACGGAAAACTCACTTTACACTATATAAATGGGAAGGAAGTGCATCATGAGACCGATAGAGGAATTAGGGGTGTCGCATGTTCAAAGGACGGAAGGTGGTTAGCTGTTCGGAGTGATAATCAACTCGTTATTCGGGAGCTGGACGGATGGCAAAGCTCTGATGACAACATCAAACGACCTCCAGTCGAATCAGTATTACTAGATGCGTCTTCAGACGGGAAATATTTTATCTCTGCATCTGAAGGGGATTCTCTTATGGTCTGGGATGTTAAATCGGGACAGTCCGTTCGAGAGATATCTCGTGATACCACTATAGTGTCAAGACGCCCAATTCTTTCTCCTATGAGCCGTTATCTTGGTTATATTTTCGGAGACAGAGTTATCAATATCCATGACATTGATTCCGGATCCTTCAAGAAATTTTCTTTCGACGACGAAACAATTCGTATTCAAGGTCTAGCGTTTGCTCAGGACGAGAAGCGTTTAGCAGCTCTGAGTATGACCGAGGGAAGGATATATATATGGGATATTGATTCTTCCAAGATATTAGAAACTTTAACCATTCCAAGTTATGAAAACTATCTGGTATTCAGGGCGTCGTCGAATTTTCGAATTTTTGTTTGCCTATTGCGCAACGGTGGTATTATATTGTTAGATCGTATCCAATCGATCTCCCTAGAGCTCCCGACCTATGAAAACTTGGATTATGAAGTTGTTGAAGACTTTGCATTCAGTTCAGATGACGAATACATTTTGATGTCCCGTGGTTCGGGGGTACTTCATATTAATCTCGTGACAAAAGAAAAGCGATTGATCAAGTTACAACAAACGAGGCGTGCGGTTTCGCTAGATGGTGAATATTCACCTACGTCCACTACTATGCATAGGCGGATATATATCATACCTAATTCAGAGACTCTACTGGTCGAGACTGGAGCACTAGGCGATTATAACATTTGGGATGCTTCTTCTGGCGAATATCTTTATCCCATCTCTATTGGGTACCCGCATCTGTTTGTTAAAGACTTCATACCAATCCATCAATACATATTCGCCACAACAAAGTCAAATGGCCATGCTCGCATTTTAGCACTAAAACATAATGAAAGTGGTCGGATTTGTTTTTCCTCTGACGATCGACATAGTCTTCAATTACCCCCTGGGTCGTCTGCCAAACTCCAGGAGGATGGTTGGGTAGTTAATCAGGACGGTCAACTCTTATTTTGGGTCCCCAAGGATTATCACTCGACACTTCACGTTCCTGGGTTAATATATATACTCGAGGAGAAGAGCATGAAACTTGATTTGAGCTCTTTTTCATATGGGGAATCATGGACTGCTTGTTGTAGTAATGTATAAGCCGTAGTAATAATATCCGGTTCCTTTCGCGAGTACTTGAAGTAAGATATAAATCGAGGTTTATTCCATCGGTTTATGTAAATATTGTCTAGCTGGACTCCTTCGAAGCCTGTTAAATGTAATGCAGAACTTCGTTCAAATAGAAGGCATTATCTTTCTTTGCATATGAGCGCACACAACACTGGTAATCATACATGCATATTTTATTTTCATTCAAATGTCATCACATTCAAGTTCCCCTTCAGGAGTGACCAGAAATAGCCCGGGGTTGGTATGGTTCTTCGAGATACTTCACTTCCTCGTCAGTTAGAGTTATATGAACAGCCTCTGTATGATAATATATCAGTGTGTAATTAGAGAATACTAAAAACGCGACTTGCCAATTAATTCTTGGAGGTTCTTCAAGCTTGTAGTTCCGACAATAGGTGCCGTCATGCCTACAGCTCATGAACTTTAGGAACTTATGGATGTTGAAATGAGTACGTACCGGGTTTGGAATAACACCATGCCAAGGCTACCTGAGCCATCGTTAATCCTCTTTTCTTGGCTACTTCCTCAACTCTAAGAGATAAATCGATAAAGGTTCAGTAAAGAGTATGATGATATGAACTGACGAACCGGTTGATTATACTTTCAGTCGCCGTGCTTGTATAGTTGCCGCGTAGAAGGAACCTTGTTTAAATAATCATAAGTGTGATAAATGACATATTCAGAGTTTAACATACCCGTCAGTTTCACCTCGTTTCGTCTGTTCGGACAGAGGTCGAGTGAGGAGGCCTCTTCCTAATGGGGACCAAGGGATGCATCCCACACCAAAGTACTATATATATATGAGCAGCCTGCCAAAGATTCAGCTTCCCACCATACCTTAAGCGTCGGCATCATTTCACGCTCTTCTTCGCGATAAATCAATGAATAATGGTTTTGCATAGAAATGAACGGGGTGAGCTTGTTGTTGATTGCATAGTCTGCAAATCCAAATCCTTGGTTTCATTAAAGTTGATTTGAAACGATGAAAACGTACTTTGCATGGCATGAACTGAGAAAATAATTCTCAAAAAGGGGCACTAAAAACTGAATGACAATATGCTTACACTGATATGCGTAACAAGAACTCATTCCTACATAACGTACATACCCAGCTTGGACGACGTCATGCAAGGCTTGCATCTTCTTCCGTGAACAAGACGCAGATATAACAAACTAGTATCAATAACTTACCGTTTCTTCAATAGGGGTACTATTGTCAAACCTATGGCCTAAAAAATTGGTTTTACTATGGAAAGCGCGGTGTATAGATTTAGCCTACATTGCAAAACATCAACATAGTCTAACTGAAGTCTCTCCAAACTATGTTTAACACTTTCGAAGATGTGCTTTTAGAAAACAATTAGCGAAAGTTGCAAGAGTATACTTTATGATAAACACCTTGCGGCTAAGCCCGTGTTGATTGATATATCCGTTTTCATCTGGTCCGTCGCCTGGAAGAGCATTGATGAAGTTAACATGTGGTTCACGACCAACAACAGCAAAGAGCTGTGTATGTTCAGTTATTTATCGGAGGGGGGGTGGCTTAACATACCTTGGTCATAACTACAATTTCATCTCGAGGTAAGCCTAACACTTTGATCGCCTTTCCCAAGATCCGTTCACTAGTCAATTATATATATCATTGGAATAAAAGCTTGCGGCTGAAAGTATTATAATACCTTTCACCATTAGAGTACACGTTAGCTAAAAAGTCTCTGTCAATGATAAATAACAATCAAGTCAACGGTTCGCGACGCACCCGTATCGAATGTTTGGATTCCTGCATCGTAACTGAGATTATGATGTGAGAACTTGAAACCACTCTGGCGTAAAACCTCACTGCTTACGCTGCTTTGATGTGTTTGATCCCTTCTTCTTCACCGAGAAACCAAGGGGTATTCCTGGGGTCGCCATATGACATGCACCCAAGAATAATTTTCGATACCTTCAAACCCGATTTACCAAGTCTAACTAGAAAAAGAAACATCGGTCACCAAGTTCAATACATCGGAAACTCATTAACGCACCATAGGGCATGTTGGTTTTACGGGTAGCAGCCATGGTGAATGAGGTATGTGTCGACGAAGTCTTAGTGTGTAAGTGGGGTGATTTTCAATAGATTTCCCTATCAACTTATAATATATCATCGAACTATGAATTCCACGTGCAGCGATCTAATTATGACATCCATGAGAAAACTTCTTTTTGAAATTTTTTTTTTAAATCTGAAGTCACGCACTCAAGTACTCACCCATGGACACCATTTCCGTCGGATCCGCCGACCAAGTGCAGAGCATCTTGCCACAGTCAGCGCTCCATGATGCTTTGAGGTCGTGGTCTCTCTTGATGTAGTCCTCATAGAGTAAATACGGCTAGGATTTACACACCGGGTACGTCAGCTGGTTTCAATCTCCGAAGATAAATTTCAATTACAAAGCAGCCAATGTTGTTCCCAAAACCCTTTCCAGGTGCCAATTAATGAGACTCAGATGAAAATTTCTGCTAATATATAACCCGAATCAGTTTTAAAAGCGTCCTGCGACCGATCCGGATTCTTATGTTTGTGGATCCATGACACCAACGTATTACGTATTCGTTACTGCCACCGGTTTATCATTTCTTTTTGGGTTAACTCTACATTTAACAGTTTTTTATTAATTAATGTTCATCCATTTCAGTAGATTCCATAAAAGATGGTGACGGTAATTTCATCCTGGATACCAGTGAATCCATGTTATACTCATTTGCTTGAGACAACTGACTGCAAAACCCTGTAAAAAAGTGATGATGGAGTCGACAATAGCTGCTGTAGTTGATTGAAATAGAAGGTACATTTCACGATCATACTCGGATGGGAATCAAGGATAATAATGATAATGGTAATAGTGTGGATATTACCGCAAGTTAAAACAAAAACACAAAGGAATGCGGCACGAAAAAAAGGCAAGGATGAAACAAAGGAATCAAAACATGAGGAAAGATCGAGAGAAAAATATTTAAAAGCTGTGGCCATTGCCTACTGCCTCCGAAGTATCATCATCGCTCCCCATCTCACCTTCTCGAACCAATCTCTTCAACCTGGCTTCAGGATCTTCCTCCTCTTCCTCTTGAATGTGGGTCCTGAAGGTGTCGAGGGCGGGAGGTTCGGGATATAGATGTCCATCTGCATGCTCCCACAGGACAGTGTGACCTTCTGGGGCTACAGTGTCGCCATCCGCGTCATGAGTGACAGTTTCTTCTAACCAAGGAATATCCATTTCTTCTATATAAATTGGATATCGATTTTCTGCCTCTACTTCTTCGGCAGGATTAGATGCAGCTCCATTGAACATCGCCCAGATAAGATCCAGATTTTCGTCTTCTTCCTCCTCTCTTGCATCCTCCGTCTCGTCTAGGTCTTCGGACAGCTCATGTATGTGGGTGAATCCCCTGTACTGATTTGGGCTAGGAGAAGGGCGAAAAGTTCTCCTTAAGGTTTCACGTGGTTCGAAGATAGAAGGTGGGGGTAACGGTTGTGGTGGATCAAGATGGGATACAATGGGGAGCAACGTGGTTCCATGAGTTGGTTGTAGGGCGGTTGAATCTTGTTGCTGCTGCTGGTCATGAGGGGTGTTGGAAAGATTGGATGGTCCCGCTTGTGAGTGTAGGGGTATAAGGAAGATAGTGGGTGGCGATGACGATCGGGAACGCGAAGGGGAGCCTGAATAGAACTCGTCGGCCGTTTGAAGAGCAGTAGCATGCTCTGATTCCGACGTGTCTGCTTGTTCACTCTCGCTATCCTTACTTTCGCCGCTGTCTTCGTCTCTTTCACAAAACAAAGTTGAATCCTAAAGTAAACATAAACGCGTAAGTACTCAATTGAATCGAAGATAATGAGAAAAGCTTACCTTTGAATCAGTTGTAAAAGGCGTCTCTGCTTCTCTCTCTATGTCTGCCTCTACTTCACCCGCTTTTGTAATGTCCTCATCGGCCGGAATGAGGATGATCAGTACCTCGTTCTCTTCTTCCCCGTCAAGTTCAGTTGAAGTGAGGGAACTCTCCTCAGTTGATGCGTTGAATTGGTCGTTTTCATCATTAATGGGACACTCCATACGCATCCGCTTGGTGGGCGAGTCTAGTACATTTTCGACCACCCCCGTGTCGTTGGCAGTGGATTCTGAGATCTCAGAGTGTTTGCGTTTAAAGGTAAAGTTGGGAGCCATTGTGGATTGAATGGTAGAGGGTGGGATTTAGGAAAAGGCTCAGAAAGAGGAAAAATAAGCCACGCGGGTGGTTTCTGATTTTTCTTCTTGGCCTCGGACCCCCTTATAAATATTTGCCCCGGTCCAAAGATAAGTTGTAACCATGTTCGGACAGTGACGGTGGGGGAGCGCACGTCCAACAAGGATCCGAAACGATTCAGATACAAGGTCCAGACGACGAGGTCCATGACATTGATTGTCCAAAAAAGTTTGCCTACGGAATAAGAGTGCTCAAAAGTATGTGAGATTATACTTTGTTTTTACCAGTGCCGGGTTTAATATATTAAGTAATACCCCATAAATCAACGAAAAAAAGTTCAGAGGCTTATAGTTCAAACGATCGTTTGTCGTAACAACATACTATGCCTATTAGCAAAGGGCATCAACGAGTCGAAAAGATCTGCATCCTTCATTAGCCAATGAGCAACACGATACGTAACGGTCCAGACATTTCTGAAACATTACCACCTCTATTCTTGACCTAACAGAAGCCGAGCTCAACTTCACTTTCAAAGGGTCCATAATACTGCCACCGGTTTATCATTTCTCTTTGGGTTAACTTTACTACATTTAACAGCTTTTTCCTTTTTTGATGTTCATCCATTTCATTAGATGCCGTAAAAGACAATGACGGCGATTTCATCCTAGTGACCACAGTGAATCCATGTTATATTCATTTGCTCGAGACAACTGACACAAAACTCCGTAAGAAAAGTGATGATGAAACATAGAAGCCGATGATAAATGCTGTAGTTGATTGAAATAGAAGGTACAGTGCACGATATTCGAATGGTAATATTTCGAGATCAAGGATAATAATGATAATGATAATAGTGTGGATATTACCGCAAATTAGGGGGAACCACAAAGGAATGCGGCACGGAAAAAAGGCAAGGATGAAACAAAGGAACCAAAACACGAGGAGAAACTGAGGGAAGGAATATTTAAAAGCTGGCTGCCACCTCTATTACATCCTGAGTACCGTCATCGCTTTCCATCTCGCCTTCCCGAACCAATCTCTTCAGCCTAGCTTCAGGATCTTCCTCCTCTTCCCCTTGAATGCGGGTCCTGAAGTTGAAAGCGGGAGGCTCTCAAGATAAATGCCCATCTGCATGCTCCCACAAGATAGTTTGGCTTTCCACAGCTACACCGTCTCCATCCTCGTCATGGGTGATGGTTGTCCCTTCGAACCAAGGGAGATCTATCTCTTCTATATAAATTGGGTATTGAGGTTGATGGTCTCCTGCGTCTGGTACATCGGCAGGAGTAGATGCGGACCTATCAATCATCGCGCGGATAAGATCAAAGTCTTCATCTTCGTCTCCGTTTATATCCTCAGGCTCGTCGAGGAATTCGGACGGCTCAATCGCGTAGAGGGACCTTCTGGATGGGCTCGGAGAAGGGCGATACTTTCTGCTCAAGGTTTGAAGTGCTTCAAAAACTGAAGCAGAGTGAGGCGAGGACGGTCGCGGTGGATTAAAATGGGACGAAATGGGCAACGGCATTGTTTCAGGAACCAATTGAGGAGTGGCTGAGTCTTCCTGCTGTTGGTCTTGATGGATGTTGGAAAGATCGGATGGTCCGGCCTGTGATTGGAAAGGGATAAGGAAAATAATCGGTGGCGATGGGGATCGCGAAGAGGAAGGGGAGCCTGATCCGCAATAGAACTCGTTTGGGTATGGCAAAAGAGCACTAATACCCTCTGATTCCGCCGTTTCTGTCCGTTCATCTGGGCTTTCCTTTCCTTCGCTATCGTTGTCATTATGTACATGGGACAGATGCAAGTCCTAACATGAACATAAAAGCGTAAGCACTCGGTCGAACAAAAGGTAATGAGAAAAGGTTACCTTTGATTCAGAATCGGTTGTAAATGCGGTCTCAGCTTCTTTTTCCACCTCACCCGCTGCTGTAGTGTCCTCGTCTCTCGGAATGAGGATAACCAACACCTCATTCTCTTCTTCCTTGTCGAGGTTGGTTGAAATGGGGCAGCTCTCCCTAATTGATGTGTTAATTGGGTGTTCATCGTTAATGGGGCACTCCATACGCATCTGCTTGGTGGGCGAGTCTAGTACATTTTCGACCACCCCGGTGTCGTTGGCAGTGGATTCTGAGATCACGAAGTATTTGCGCTTAAGGGTAAAATGAGGAGTCATTGTGAATTGGATGGTAGAGGGTGGACTCAAAAGATTTAGGGGACAGCTCAGAAAGACGAAGTAAAAGCCACGCGAGTGGTTTCTGATCTTTCCTCTTGGCCCCAGACCCCTTTATAAATATTTGCCCCGGTCCATAATCATGTTCTGACAGGGATGTCGGATCCCCCTAGGAGGGAACGTTCAATAAGAGTCCGAAATGATACAAGTACCCGGATACGCGAGGAGGTCCACGACATTGATTGTCCGGAAGGGTTTGCCTACGGAATAGTGCTTTAAAAGTATGTGATATAAAAACATGTATTGAATATAATGTGATATTATATTTTGTTTTTACCAGTGCCGAATTCATCATAACGTCCAGTCAAACGGCCGTTCACCGTAACAATGTACTATGCCCTATTAGAAGGGAGCATCAGCGATTAGTAGAGATCTGTATCCTGGATCCTTCATCGGCTGCACCGGGTGAGCAACGCATCGCGATGCGTAACAGTCCAGTCATTTCTGAAACATTACCGCCTCTATTCTTTCGTACGACCCTTTGAACAGAATTTCTCGATCCGTTTCGTGACATTCATCGACGTTGAACGGATGAAAGATGCCCTTTGAAATTTAGTTTTACTCCTCCCATTTGGCCGTACTGTGTACATAGCACCTCTCAAAACTGAATCTTTCCTTAAGAAAACTAATTGGCAATTGGATAATACAGAACATTTGAACAACACTAATCTATTTCTATTTGATTGTGCATACGAATCACATATGACCCGCAATGGCTTGAGGCTGGTATGGCTCCTCTAGATACTTCACTTCCTCGTTAGTCAAAGTTATATTGACAGCCGCTGTACAATGATTTCAGAAAGAATAATTTTTAAGAGACGAGAAAAAGAAGTTCTTACCGATTAACTCCTCGAGATTTTTCAAGCTCGTAGTTCCAACAATGGGTGCGGTCATACCTACAAAAAGAAAGAATACGTTTGTGAAGAGCCGCAAATGTTACATAAAAATGGTACGTACCAGGCTTGGCATAGCACCATGCTAAAGCGACTTGAGCCATCGTCAACCCTCTCTTTTTAGCTATTTCTTGAACACTGAGGAATAACTCAGATATATATATCAAAAGATTAGGTTGGAACAACAAACCGGTTAACTATCTCTGCACTCGCAGCGCTTTTATACTTGTTGCGCACAATAAACCTTCATTTCAAAAGGGTTATTCGACTCGTATTGTAATTACTCAGATAGTAACATACGGATCAGTTTCACCACGTTTCGTTTGTTCAGAGAAGGGTCGAGTGAGCAAGCCTCGAGCTAATGGAGACCAAGGAATACATCCGACGCCGAAATGCTATTATTTATTACATGTAAGCAGCAAATTACACACTCCAATCTAGTTCGCTCATACCTTGAGTGTGGGCATCATTTCACGTTCTTCTTCACGATAAATCAATGAATAATGGTTTTGCATGGAAATGAATGGGGTGAGTTTGTTGTTGATTGCGTAGTCTGTTATGTCATTCTTTAGTTTATAGTGTTGTTTTCTTTTCTTTTCAATGTGAGAACGTACTTTGCATTGCATGGACTTGAGAACAAGGTTAGATAACGTCAAATTTGAGATATGAAATATATTCACATTGGTAGGCATAGCAAGAGCTCATCCCGATATAGCGTACGTATCCAGCCTGAACAACGTCGTGCAATGCTTGCATCTTCTCATATAAGTAATCGTTCAACTAGTGTACACAATAAGAACAACTCACCGTTTCTTCGATAGGTGTCTCGTAGTCGAATCGATGGCCTAAAGATCGTTTATTACAGAAGGGGATGGAATTATCTATGCTTACACTGCAAAAGATCGACATAATCTAACTGCAATCTCTCCAAGCTGTGCTTGACGCTTTCAAAAATGTGCTTTTTTAAAAAAAAAAAGAATTAATGGCACGTAAAGTTGTTTGACTAAATGATAAATTACCTTGCGACTGAGACCGTGTTGATTTACATATCCAGTTTGATCTGGTCCATTGCCCGGAGTGGCGTTGAAGAAACTAGTACCAGGTTCACGACCGACAGTATTGAAGACCTAGATCTCTTATTTAGAGCTTTATCACTGGTTTGAAAGGTGGATTTGTCATACCTTCGTCATAACAACGATTTCATCGCGAGGTAAGTTCAGCGCTTTGATCGCTTTTCCCAGGATTCGTTCGCTACCCGACATGTTATTAGCGATAAAGTTGAGACATGAGACGATGAGAATTTTTACCTTTCACCGTTGGAATACACATTAGCTTAGAAAAGCATGTCAGTGATGGACAAAAGCCAGGGGAGGAGGTGTGCAGCGTACCGGTATCAAAGGACTGGATTCCTGCGTCGTATCTGTTCGTTGTGTCAGAAACGATTATTCGTCTCAAACGACTAGAGTAACGTCATACGCCGCTTTGATATGTTTTATCGCTTCCTCTTCACCGAGATACCAAGCAGCACTTCTAGTATCACCATATTGCATAGTCCCGAGGATGATCTTAGATACTTTCAAACCCGAGTTACCAAGTCTAACTAGAAACGCATGTAAATCTCCATAGTTCAATGCATCAGAAGTCATCGTTAAACGTACCATAGGGCATAGTAGTTTTGCGCGTAGCCATGATGAGCGAAGGTTCGTTTGCAATTGGTGGGGTTGGTTTGCGTTTATCTTACAAAGAAATTCTCCCATCGGCTTAAATATCAACCCCCTCACGGACTATTCTTTTCGCTCCCACGAGTAGATTTAGTGGCAAAAACTAATTATAACTTCCATGTGTTCGAATTAAGATTTAAATGTCCGTTGTTCGGAAGAGTAAAAATGATCATCCGGATGGATGAGAAAGGGTTATGAGAATGAATCGGGCCGTACGAGATGAAAAAGAGGTTCTCTACGCGTCCGTCGTCCCGAGGAGGTAAAAGTAAGAGGTAAGCTGGTGTCGGAGATTGAAATTCAAAATACGGATGATTTCCAAATCAAAACCGCATGAAAATCCAACTGTAGTCGTTTTAGGACATCTATTATTGACGAATGTGAAATTTGGAACTCCAAATGCTATGCGATTGGACGCGATACTTCAAATGACGTGCCTTTCCCGGTGAAACGCTAGTCTTGGAAGAGGCAGCGAATCATCCAATGTTTCAAGAATCAAATCTGTAAAAATAAAAGAGTCGCGTGTGGAGAAAGAATTCGAAGCAGTCTATTTCGATGATATATAACTCGAACTCGATGGGTTAATGCTACCCAACTCTATCAACAGAACACGTCGTCCTACCTCTGAATCACCCATGGCCACTACGCGTAAAACCACTATGCCCTATGGTACGTTGACGACTTTTGGTGCATTGAACATTTGAGAGATTCACATGTGTTTTTAGTCAGACTCGGTAATTCGGGTTTGAAGGTATCAAAGATCATTCTCGGGACTATGCAATATGGTGATCCCAAGGATACCTCTTGGCAATGGGTCCTCCCTGAAGAAGAAGGAATAAAACACATCAAAGCAGCGTGATTAGTGTTTATTTTGTGAGAAGTATGAAGGGGTTGCTAACATGGCAGATCTTCAGGTATGACGCGGGAATTCAGACGTTTGATACCGGTATGCCTCCAATTCTTGCGTGATCGTGATTTTTGTTTATCACTTCCCAAAGCAAATGTATACTCTAATGGTGAAAGGTACGGAGACGAATGGATCCCATCCATTAAACGTGCTAACAACCGTAACAATAGTGAACGGATTCTGGGTAAAGCGATTAAAGTATTGAACTTACCTCGGGATGAAATTGTGGTCATGACCAAAGTATAAGAGTTAAATCCTTTTTATTTTGTAATAGCTAAACGGGTACATCAGGTCTTTGGTGTCGTTGCTCACCAGCCTGGAACTAATTTCTTCGCTGCCCGTCCTGGCGACGGACCGGATGAAAACGGATACGTGAATCAGCACGGTCTTAGCCGCAAGGTGATTATCATAAAGGGATTTAAACCAGATTTACTAATTAGCTGATTTATTTCATACATAGCACATTTTTGAAAGTGTCAAGCACAGTTTGGAGAGACTTCAGTTGGATTATATTGATCTTTTGCAATGCAAGTGGAACACTTGTGCTTTTCACTTCCGATAACGCAACGACTTTTTTTCAGGCCATAGATTTGACTACAAAACTCCCATTGAAGAAACGGTAAGTTGTCCTCCTTGTGTGTTCTTTGACTTTCCGTGCTGAACCAAAGTAGATGCAAGCGTTGCATGACGTTGTCCAAGCTGGATATGTACGCTATGTAGGCATGAGCTCTTGTTACGCCTATCAGTGTAAGTATACTATACCAATCTATTTTTGTAACACCTTCTCAAACTCAAATCTTTCATACCAGTCCATGCCATGCAGAGTAAGTTCTTATCATTGAAACTTAAAGATAAACTCGACATGGAAGCTGTTACATAGACTACGCCATCAACAACAAACTTACCCCGTTTATTTCGATGCAAAATCAGTATTCCTTGGTCTATCGTGAAGAAGAACGTGAGATGATGCCGACGCTTAAAGTATAAACACCGGTTAAATCTCTAGTTATGTTATTTGCTCACATGTACCCAGCACTTTGGCGTTGGATGTATTCCTTGGTCCCCATTAGCCAGAGGATTACTCACTCGCCCCTTGTCCGAACAGACCAAACGAGGTCAAACTGACTGGTAACCTTACCTTGAGTACATGATAGACTAGGACTCATCATCATTCTTTTAATAAGGTTCATCAACTCTGGCAATTATAAAACTACAGCAAGTGAAGAGATAATTAATCGGTCAGTCATTTCTTATGTATCATTATATTCTGAACATATATTTACCGAATCTTACTACCTTAGTGTTGAAAGTGTAGCTAAAAAGAAAGGAGTGACGATGGCTCAGATAGCATTGGCGTGGTGTTATTCCAAGCCCGGTATGTACACACAGTCGTCTTTCAGAATAAATTTTCTTGACCTGCGTTTTTTCAGGTGTTACCGCACCTATCGTTGGAACTACGAGTTTGAAGAACCTCTATGATTTAATTGGTATGTATCCATATGCATATGATGTTGGTTTTTTGTAATCCGTTCCTGATAAAATCATAACATAGGGGCTGTCAATTTAACTCTAACCGATGAGGAAGTGAAGTATCTTGAGGAACCATACAAGCCCCAACGCGTCTTTGGTCATCTCTAAGCCATGCGCGGTTATATATATAATGCAATGGGAGATGGTATTTGAAAGCAAATAAACATGTGTTGCATGGGTACTAATAACAAACTCCAATGAAGGCAGTTTACAGTAATAACTCGGTGAATAATGAAATCCTTGAGATATCTCTATCTCATGAATAACTTTATGTAAGTTGAATGCCAATGGGTGTTGTTAATGGGCAAGATGTTCATCATCGTCAACAAATCTTGTTGACCTTCTCCGAAATTAAAGTTTCGGAACGTTAACAAGGAAAGTAAAAGCGGGATTTTCCTGGGAAAAGGGGTTCCGAGTCCGAATGATACTTATACACGAGAATTACACATTCCAATTTCAAAAGAATCTCGTGATGTTTTAGGGAATGTGTAAAATAAGATTAGTCACTTACAAATTCTGTATTCAGGTTTGTAAGTGAGGTTTCTTGTTGTTTTGCATTGGGATTGGTTTTTACCTATTTGCCGAGCTGTTCTGCTTAGAAAGAAAGAATCTTCGGAGATTGAAATGATCTTCCGGTCCCAAACGCGAGTTGTCGTCTCAGGTCATCTCCCCCATGCTCGATGCTACTGTAATACTGGTTAGGTCGCTATGATAAATCTAAAGGGACTTCATTGCAGTTGGCCTTTTAAGTATGTATCCCCAAACCAAACCGAATCAAAGTCGTTTTACAGAGAGTCCTGAAGTACCACATTCCGAAATCCGAATACAAGCTAGTAGTACGTACGCGTGTACATCATCTGTTCGGCTTCCACGTTATTTAAGATACACGAATCAAACTTTAGGGAAATTTCAAATAAAAGAGTCATGATTGTACATCGCGCGTGGGAGGAAGAAGAAATTCGGAAGCGAAACAATCTAGTCTGGACGATATTTAAGCCGATGGAACTGATAGGTTTTAGAAGATAACCCACTCTTTGCACTCTTGTCGACATCCATCCCTATTTCGCTATGTCTGCTACCCGTAAAACTAACATGCCCTACGGTACGTCAACAACGTCGGACGTGATTGACGTTTTTACTGATTTTTTTCTTCTAGTCAGACTCGGTAACTCGGGTTTGAAAGTATCAAAACTTATCCTTGGGACTATGTCATATGGAGACCCTAGGAATACTCCTTGGTTTCTCGGCGAAGAGGAAGGGATAAAACATATCAAAGCAGCGTAAGTGAGATTGTCCGCTGAATAGAACAGGCCATTGACGTCATGAAATATTAGATATGACGCAGGAATTCAGACGTTCGACACTGGTATGTCCGCGATTTTAGCATAGTCATTACTTACTATTGACATGTTGCCTAAGCTAATGTGTACTCTAACGGCGAAAGGTAGTCTTAATATTCTCAATCGTAAACATCGTCGCTAATAATAGATCGGTAGTGAACGAATTCTTGGAAAGGCGATCAAGGTGTTAAACTTACCTCGTGATGAGATTGTGGTTATGACCAAGGTATGATAACTCCCTATTGTCGGAGCAATACATGAACTGAGAAAATATAGGTTTTCTTCGTTGTTGGTCGCGAACCTAGTGTCACTTTCTTCAGTGCCCGTCCAGGCGATGGACCAGATGAAAACGGGTATATAAATCAACATGGTCTTAGTCGCAAGGTATGTATCATACATACACTCAAATGGCCTATGCTAATACCCGAACAGCATATCTTCGAAAGCGTCAAGCATAGTTTGGAGAGACTCCAGTTAGATTATATTGACGTTTTACAATGTAAGAGAGGACACTTGTTGCTCTCGTCCCCGCTTTTCATGACAACGAACATTTTTTCAGGTCATAGATTTGACTATGACACTCCTATTGAAGAAACAGTAAGCTACTTTCCCATTTATAACTGACTCTCTGTTTCACATCAATAGATGCAAGCGTTGCATGACGTCGTCCAAGCCGGATATGTGCGTTACATCGGTATGAGCTCTTGTTATGCCTACCAATGTGAGCATGCACATTATTGTTCAATATCTCGTCTTTTTCTAACCCTTTCACTTGCCAGTCAATGCCATGCAAAGTGCGTATCTTCCATTCCGATTCAAGGCTGGTCACGAATCTAAGGAAATGACATACCAGACTACGCGATCAACAACAAGCTTACCCCTTTTATTTCTATGCAAAATCATTATTCATTGATTTACCGTGAAGAAGAACGTGAGATGATGCCAACGCTCAAGGTATGTTCATGAACAAAAACGGTTAAAATGCTTAAATTGTTGCTTACTGTTGGACAGCACTTTGGTGTTGGAAGTATCCCGTGGTCCCCATTAGCCCGAGGTATACTCACTCGACCTTTTTCTGAACAAACAAAACGGGGCGAAACGGATGAGTATGTTATACTTCCGATCGTACATTTGATAAAGGCTCATAACTCTTTTTCCGTCAGGTTCATCCAGCGCGGCAAGTATAAAAACAATGCAAGTCAAGATATAGTCAACCGGTCAGTGATTTCTTTATCATCTTCAAAGTACATCCACTGACTTTAATATCGTTTAGCGTTGAAGAAGTAGCCAAGAAACGGGGATTGACAATGGCTCAAGTTGCATTGGCATGGTGTTATGCCAAGCCTGGTAACGTTTTTTTTTGCATAGTACCACGCGCAACCCTTGTTGACTGTTTTTCTTTTGTAGGTGTAACCGCACCTATCGTTGGAACAACAAGTTTGAAAAACCTTCAAGAATTAATTGGCAAGTATACGATCTTATTGCGTCTTTCTCTGGTCATGCTGATAAATTCATATAACAGAGGCTGTTAGTATAAGCTTAACTGACGAAGAGGTGAAATATCTCGAAGAGCCGTACCAGCCCCGGGACGTCTCAGGTCATTATTGATAGTTGGTTGGTATAACATGTATGTATGGCCATCGATTCAATAGCAATGTTCTTTGGTGAAAGAAACTTTTCCAAAAGATCGATGAAAGCTTCATAATCGCGTCCTGAACTTGACCGGTTAAATTTCAGTGAGAATATAAATATAAATTCTTATTTTTGAAAGCATGATATTTATTATGTATACATCGACAAAGACAAGGGGGAAAACGAAATAAAGAGTCCCGATTTTTTGAAATTCTGGTCCTAAATTTATTATGGCACAATTCGTTTCTCGGCATCAAGCCGTTGTAAAAATCAACAATACCGCTTCAGTTAATATTTAAATAACACGGTCGTGGAGATCACGGTCCAGATCGGTTTGCCAGTGGTTCGTGAAGGACAGCAATAGCTCGGCCCAGGGGTTTTGGCCAAGGAATCGTCCCCTGTTGCTTTGGCAGGCCCAGTATTAGGCGTTGTCATACCACCTCCTTAGGAAACGATTCCCTATCTATCTCCTTGTTCGCCTTTCCACCCCTTCGAAACTAACACGCCCTCATTGATCATCGATCCTGTCTCCTTTTCTATTGCTCTTCCTATTATCACAATTTAAACGCCTTCTCATCCTCATCATCGTATACTCTACCCTAAAAGATGCTTTCAAATCGCTTTGAGTGCCCTTTGTTATGAAAAATATGAAGAATATCGAACAAACTCGGTTTATGAAATTCATGTATGTAAATATTATGTATATACGATGCCGGTGTAATAGCTTTAACCTTGTCGTAAATGGTTCCCTCTTCCTGCTCAACGTCCGTCAGACTTCCGGATACATACCGTAGGGGATTTTATGATTTCGCTTTTTGAGTCATTCTTTTTTGGTAGGATCTCTGGTGTTTGCCAAGCTGTCAGTACTCTCAGCCCCCAATCACGACTCTGTACCATCTCCTACATGCTCAAAGCCACTATGAAATCTGATGGAATCTCTCTACCAAATTAATAGCTGGAAATTTATTCTGAATGGGCCAGTTTAGATATATACCGGATATTCTAAAAGCCAATCCGAGTCATTCTAAAAAGAGCTTTATAGTAAGTACGCGTGTACATTTTTTTGTTCGGCTTTCATTCGAAAAAAGGTGTTGTAGCTGTTACTTATATGGTTGCGCGTGGGAGGTCGGAAGTAAAGCAATCGAAAATCGACGATATCTAAAGTCGATGAGAAGATAATTGGGCATTCACAACATCTCGAATACACTATGTCTACTACCCCTAAAATAATCATGCTCTATGGTGCGCTCAATTAGCGCCGTGCATTGTAGTGAGCTTAGTTGACACTTCACTTTTTCTGGTCAATCTCGGTAAATCCGGTTTGAAAGTATTGAAACTTATTCTTGGGACTATGCAATATGGTGATCCCAGGAATACTTCTTGGTTTCTGTTGTAATTATCGCACGGAATAGATAGCACACACTCAAAAGGTGGCGCAGACACAGAACTCAGAAGACACAGACGTCGTAGGAGGAAGCACAAAAGGTTATTGTATTAGTTATGTAAGCTACTGTATATATGTCCGAGTCACAAATCTCAACAGTTTCTCAATGAAGATGAATGAATGAAACATATCAAGACAGCGTAAGTGGAGTATCGGCTTTAACAGGCTGTTGATTCGACAAACCGTAGGTATGATGCGGGAATTCAGACGTTTGATGCTGGTTTGTCGAGGTCATGATTTTTCAATTATTTATCACTGATATGTATTCTTTGCAGCAAACATAATTTTAACGGTGAAAGGTATGATTTTAATCTTTTTTCATTATTGAACTTTTTTAATGACATGATCATCATGACAGTGAATGAATTCTCGGAAGGGCGATCGAAGTGTTGAACTTACCTAGAGATGAAATTGTGGTCATGACCAAGGTACCGTCAACCATATTCTCTTTTGGTTTTGCGACATATAAGAATCGAACGAAAAAAAAAGGTCTTCTTCGTCGTTGGTCGCGAACCTGAGGTTACTTTTCCCCTCCCCGTCCGGATGATGGACTGGATGAAAATGGGTATATAAACCAACATGGCCTCAGTCGCATAGTGTGTGCATCATGAATGCACTTTATATTGACATTCAAACAAGACATGTCTTCGAAAGCAGTAAACATAGCTTAGAAAGGCTCCAATTAGATTATATTGATGTCTTACAATATAAGGTGATATTTTATATTTGCCTATCTGCGCCAATCGTAAAGGATCTTATTTCTCAGGCCATAGGTTTGATAATGATACCCCTATCGAAGAAACAGTAAGCTACTTTATCAACGTATCAAAGGACTATTTAATTACATTTTCATATGTTGTGAGCCCTGAAAATTCTCTACAAAAAAATGGTTTTATTGATTTTGAATCTAGTGCTTTACATTGCAGTCATGCTTATTGCACTTTTCGCACCGGTACGTTTCTTTTACAAGTGTTAAAAGTTATTCCTAGTCTTACACAACCATTTTACGAGGGGAAAATGGAGTCTTTCTATATACTTGTAAGTGTTATTTTCAATATTTTTATGCTCCTTTTGACAGCGGTACTTATAAACAGACTGACACGAATATTTTTGAGCATCTTCTTCACACGTGTTCTCCTTAATATCAAGGGATGCTCAAAGGAGGCTAGTTCTCATACTTTCTCACAGAAGAAATATAAATATACCCGACATTGAAACTATTGAAGTTTCAGTCTAATGACGAATCGAGCATGAGAATAAAAATGGAGCAATCCGAGTTTTGGATGGAAAATTATTACGAATTGTTTATTTTGAAAATTAATTAACTATCTATTGACGTAATAATAAAGTCATTAGAATAGAAGTATGGTGTATAATTTTTGGTAATGAACCTCAATATCAGAGTAAGGGCTTTGATCGGTTACTGTCAAAAGTGAATGACATGCTCGACTTAAGTGGGTACCAAGTACATAGCTTTACATAGTAAGCCTATATCTCAAATCTCAACATTGTCCGGGAACTTACTCTTAATACACTCGGTATTTAATCTTCCTCACTCCAACATCAGCTTTCGGCGAAATTTTGGCAGAAGTTAATTCTTGCTCGCTACTATGGTTATTAGTAATTACCATTTGACATCGGCCCCGTTGACAGGATTCGACACTATTGGAGATTCATTCGCATTATGGCAATTCCTTGTGTCGAACAAATTGTCTAGGATCCTTTGAACAAGCGTGATTTATTACATAAAGGTATGTTCGGTTGACTATAGATGTTCTTGAACGTTGACTGGGGACCCCGTTGTACAGGGCGAAACTCAGCAGAGGTGTCGCTGTCAATAATGAGTACATACCCTCTTATGTAAGGGGACCGTCCAAATAATTATTAGTCCGTTGTGCAATGTAATTTAATATTGATCTTCCTACGTAGACTTCAGGGGTACATTTCCCAAACTATACCAATCATAATAATATTTACCAAACCTCAATCAATGGTATTATATTCATTATGGTCATTAATTCGTAAAATTCTGAGCACTTTAAGAGATAGTGATATAATGTGAGTAAATTTTTATTACGCATTACTTTAGAGTTGTTCATTGTCGTTACTGTTCGTTGGTTTATCAATGTCTGAACATCGGATCTCGCAAGGTTATCTGTTGGACAATGAACGTCAGGTACCACACTTGGTGGACACTGTCTACGTCACAGCAAAACAACCGTGGTCCTTGAATTGTTGGGGCAACTGAGGTGAGTGAATTAATTAGTATGGCACTGCCTTTCGTCTTTACGATGGCTGACGTAGTACGAATCGGTGGGCCGGATGTCACCGAAGGTACGTATTAGAAGAACGATAACAAATGAGTGTTCATACAAGGCTGAAACTATTGATTCCACTTTGAAGGCGGTTAGGTTCCTATAGAACTCTGAGAACTTTGGATTATGTAATTCATATTGGGACAAAAGGAAAAAGTCAATGGCTTTCATTACTACCTCCGCACATCTCAAGAATACATTTCCAGTCAATAGAACTGAACACATGGCGTCCACTGTGAACCTAATCGGCAAGCGATTATTGTACAATCGATGTTGCACGATGAGCGATCCGGATTCCGGACTCGGATATGATTGAAGAAGTACTTATCTTTCGAGCCACATGAATTTATGGCGCAAGGGAGGTCGGCGCCTAAAAATTGCAGATTTATATATCGAAACTAAGTCCATCTGAATGTTTAACGTTGATAATATTTATTTTAACTTGCTTATTAGGAACAGACCACGTGATCCGAAAAATGTACAAACAGGTACAAACACCTCTTGGGTTCTGCGACCACCTTTATTATTCAGCTGCTTACTTCCATATCAAGTGTTCCTACACGGTTGGAGATTCAAACGAAATTAATGCCGTCTTATTGACAATACGAAAGCTAGTTAAAAGAGATGCCGGGAATTAAAACCTCCATTCGCGAGTTGAGATTATCACTCGGTGATCTATTCGTTTGATACCCAGCTGGCTTTCCTTGTAGCAGACTATCTTAACTTAGTGAGCCGGGTGTGCATAAGTATTGGAGTGTCAACGTTAGGAGGCTAAGCGTCGATCTCGCAGATGGTGAATGTGTGCAGTCGTTTGGCGTTTGTGAATGCTTCAAGCGTTCGTGATGAAATACGAGGCTAAGTAAGCCGGACGGAGATTTCGGATATTTACAGGACCCATCATCGTTCATGATACAATTCAATAGTATGTTTTCCGTGTCTGGCCAGAAAAAACAAGCTCAGTGGATTACCGAATTCAATGTCTAGGACTCGTATTCGACACTGAAGTATTGCTAAAAGACAGATAAATTTTTACGCTGTCGAAATCAACACCGTGGTACTATTGTTCCATAGCACCAGTACTTCACACAGTCAGACTTGTGGAATCAGTAGCGATGCCTGAGCACATTTATCCTTTGTTGTGCTCGTTTGAATTACACACCTCTGCTTTAAAACGACGATAATCTAATTCCAACGCTTTTCTGGAGACCAGCTATCATTGGAACGGAATCTCTCTTCTCGGCGGTCGTTAGTTATCCCGATTCTTCGTGTCATATCCCTCCCAGTTCCTTACTTCGGCGATATTCCGTTGCCAAACTTAGTTGGATTGAAAACGGCTCAGGTTAGTCCACCTTCATCTCGAAATTGCTAATTTAACAATCTTTCTTCGTCCATAGAACGTGTATGGTAAGCATAGTCGATATCTGGTAGACACGTACCCGAGCTAACTAACTATCAACAGCGAGTTGTGCAACACTCTGGGTAAGTTCTTTTCATCATAAGATCCTTGCTTATGTTTATGTTCCATTCCTAGATTCATGATTATTTACTTACTCTGAAGCTCGAGGTTCGTGTCCGATCTTCTTTGTTCACAATCTCTCCAGAAATCTGCTTCATTTAGAGAATACTGGTTTGGCGATCACCATGGTCGTTTGGCAAAATTTTATTCTTAGTCAACCGATATAGCCCAATTCTTGATAACGTGGCCATAAACATGAGTATGCAAATGATTATCACTGTTCTGTATTTATTTTCTGTAGCGTCGTCAGCTGCTCAACATGAGGTGAACCTTTGGAATACTATTACTTTAATATTCCGTCTCTAACAAAGCATTTCAAAAGCATTGCAAAAGACTCATTCCTTTGGGGGGATGTGAGTGATCATCTACAGCTCATCCATATCTTCTATTCATCACTCCTTGTAGGGCTTGTCATAACGGGGACGGCATGGTCGCAAGGTATGATCACATTTACATACCATTCATACCGATAGACCCACTGACTGCGACGAAGATATTAAGCACGAGAGTAAGCACGAAGCAATTCAAATTTAAATGGAAAGTTACTACGAAGTGTTTATCTTGAGGATTAATTAACTGTCTGTCGGTGTTGTCATGATAAGAAGCCATTAGAATATAAGTATGGTGTAAGTATACTTTTTAGTAATAAACCTCATCGGGGCTTTGATCGGTTACTGTAATAAATTAATTTCGATATTTACGACAAAGGGGATGTCACAAAAATCCAGAGGAGTTTATCTAGATTCAAAGCTCTGATTGGGTCTGATTTATATTTATCAACCGATGATCAACTAATGATCATAGGTGTTGTACAGCACCTATCGTTGGACCCAGAAGTTTGAAAAACCTTCAAGAATTAATTGGCAAGTGGATCTCACTTTCATTCTCCTAAATGCACTCATCTACAGAGGCTGTTCATATAACCTTGACTGATGAGGAGGTGAGATATCTCGAAGAACTGTGTCAACCGCAGGAAATCGCGAGTCATTGATTGGTATGGGCATGTAATAGTGATATCTAATTATACGTATATATAATCACCTATTGATAGTAATATCTAGTAAAAGAAACCTTTATCTTAAGCTCGGTGAAAATCAACCATACGATTCTGTTGTTGAATCAACAAATACAAGTTTATTACGATACTGTATGCTTCAACAAAAAGATTCCCTCAAAAATCAACAATCCGTCGTATTTCAGCTAATGTTTTAACATTGAGGTTCGACGTCGATATATGTACCATTAATTAGTGAATTCGGTCACGTCAACATTTCGTATCTTGTACATAGTTATCCCATCCGGACCAGGAGATCCAGAGCTACCTTCCATCTATTGTTTTTCAATGTTCAAAATAATGTCCGATATACCGAGATAGAAAAAAGAAGCGGCTTGCCTGCAAATTAACAATCCTACAATTCTAACATTAGGATATCTCTCCAGGGAAGAATAGAAAAAAAAACTCACAACCACAATGCCTTGCCTACGAATCCGGCTCCAACTTGAGTTGTTTGCAGGACGTTATCGAGATAAAATTGAATCTTCACGTCGGTTGAGTCTTCTGCTGTAAGAATAGCTTTTAACGCATGGAATTCTCCGTCAGTTGGCCATGTGACTATATCTGATTTTACGATTGATGACGTGTTGAACGTGTTGAACCAGTTTTGGGATGTTCCTACGGTTTTTGGTAGGGGTGAAATCATATTTTCATGGATTAGTATATTAGTACCTTTCCATTCTCCTACGTTTATAATTGATTAAAAAGAATGCACATATGCATCCAGCTTCAAAACATACCAACATCAGTCTGTAGACGAAGTTAACGAATCAGACAAGAAAAGAGGCTACATATACTCACTTCTGGAGGCCAACCTTCAACAGCCTGAAAATGACAAACTCAGTACTACATTCCAGAAGACCATGGAACAAGTTCGACATACAGTAAGCCTTGAAAATTCAATACTAATTAAGCATTTACAATGATGATGATTATAATTTTGACACACCAAAAGGCAGGCCATGTCCCGGTAACAGTAGGCGGCACAAACTCGCCTTGAACTTGGTAACCCGTACTCGAAGTGACGGTAAGTTGAGCTTGAGCGTGAATCGCACCGCTGTTTTATCCATAACAAAATGATCAACTTTCAAACTATTTAGGTACTATACCTTGCGTAATGTATTGCGGGATTGGGGTTTGCAGTACTGGTAGGAGGGATCGCTCCACTTGTCGGAGTCGCTATGAGACTGAGGGTACTACTAGCTAGAGCGATATGACTATGGTCTGTCGAATTTCCAACCATTCGAGCACCTAGATTTAGGTAAGAGATTTCCCCATTAAACTTTTGAATCGTGTGATAGGTACTGACTTCCATTATGATCTGAACCCCATGGATACAGATATGCCCAGAATTGTTCAAAGATGCTATAAGACGAGAACGAAGTGCTGGGTATAATCACAGTATCTGCTCGTACCGGTAATACCTTGCCCACAAAGCATACATAAAAGAATAATTCAAGAACGGTGATCCTGTAGATAATTGGTATTAAGTGCGGAATAGTTAGGTTTGGTATGTAAGTGAACATACAATCGTAACATGCCAGTTGAATGTCGGTACTAAAAACCTTGGTCCTTCTGATGAAACCTTATTTATACTTGTCAAACGGCCCGCCTTTCCACAATCAGTCCATCCCAATCGGTCGATTTTCGGCTATATTATATTGGAGATCCACTTAGTAATTTCGGAAAAGAACATACGTGGTTTAGCCAAAAAGTGTTGAAGTCAAGTTAACACTTCATAAAGACTCAATCAGAAGCCTATGATAAAAATAAAGCGACATCTTTCCACTCTGCAATTTCTGGAGCTCGAGATGAAATAATGAAAAAGTCGAGACCAGCTACATGCCTACTTATGTTTTGGAGTCATGTCACATGTAAATACAAGCAGCAGGAATAATTGACGGCCAGTAAAGGAGACATGAGAATGTACAACTGCTTCTTTCCTAGATCCATCGTTCAAAGAACTCATGCTCCCACTAATTAGAGATGAGTGACGGATGGACAAAGCTACCGATGCGTCCCTAGGTGTCCTCCTATTCGGAATTAACTCCAAAAACTACCATTTTCTTGAATAATGTTAAGCTAATGAAATATCATTCATTAAATTTTTGTGTAAGTTCACATAAGGATCCCTAAAACCACATTCGCTTTTATATTTCACAAATTTTATGACGATGACTGCACGCGCATTGTCATGTTCACATCCTCATGATTCCTGGTGGGGTCTTTCCTTTGCCCCTGTCTTATTTTGGGGAAATATTCTTCGAAGGTATGTGGAACCCTTTCTTACTGGTCCATTATATATCTCCGTATGTAGAAGTCTTTCCTGAGAAAATGGTGACATGAAGGGTCAGCAGATCGTTGCTCACGGCATGCTTCTTCCTCAAAATAATATATCCGAGCCATATCTACTCCTCACTAACTCAACACACAATAACATCATTCGTGATGCCCGTGTCTGCGTATCCTCCTTTTCCAGATAATGTCCCTACTCATTCACTTGTTATAATTGACTACAAGCTGATTAAAACACGCGACTCTATTGAGATTGAAAGACTATGGGAAGCTGCTACCAGTCTTGGTTTCTGGTAGTACGTATTGTTTTGTTTCTCTTTTCAATTTGAAAGAAATTGATTTTCGCAGCTTGAAGAACCATGGGACTGATAAAGAAGTGAATGATATGTTCGACTTGAGTGCTAAGTATATGGCTTTACCCTTGGACGAAAAGATGGAATTTACACAAGGACACGATGGGTCATCTTTTGGGCTTGTGTTCACCCGAGACGTTGTACAACTCTGCTGACTATGGTTATACAGATACAAGTGCCTAGGCTCAAACCAAATTGAGGCGTCCGGAGTCCGCGATTCTAATGAGATTTTCAATATTTCCCAAGATGACGCATTTTCGTACCCGTCTATAACTCACCGTACCTATCCTACATTAATCAATAATGCTATGCGAGGAGTGATAATTCCCTTCACTCGAAAGTCTGTTGAAGTTACCAAGACATTGATTGATGTATTCAATGGCAAACTCGGACTTGCGCCTGATGAACTGGGAAAAAGACATAGCATGACCGAACACAGTAAAAATGAAACTAGGTTCATTCGAGTTCCACCGAATTTGAATATGAGTAGAAAGGCTTTGGGTCATCATACGGATTTTGGCTCATTAGTATGTTTCTTGTTTTTCCGTATTCATATGATACTCAACGAAGAGAACTTTTCTAGTCATTCCTTCATAACCGCCTAGGTGGTCTTCAGGTACTGTCTCCTGGTACGGACACCTGGCAATATATCAAGGCACGTCGTCCAAAATCCACACCCACATTCCAAATTAAACGTCAATCTTTTCATAGCCGATTCCAGGACATGCGATCTGTAACATAGGCGACGCTCTTCATATCTTGAGTGGTGGAATCCTACGCTCCAACATCCATCGTGTACTGTCAGTCCTGTACGAATATGGGACACAGACCCTGATATTTCCTTTTTTTCTTTTTTTTACAGGTCACCTCCAGGGGATCAATCTACATTCGAACGTTACTCCATCGTATTCTTCCTTCGTCCGGGAAATTCTGTTTTATTAGGTGCTCTCTCCAAAGAAAGTTCTTTAATAAGAGCGGCGGTGGATCATGCGGTTGAACCAAAAAAATTCAATACAGGAACTACTGCTGGGGAGTGGCACTCGAGGAGAGTTAAGTACCGGCGAGCTGTCAACTTGCAGAAAGTAAGCTGATGTTAATTGCTTTTGTTCTTTCGTGTTTCTATTAGTTATTACAGGATCAACAATTGTGGGCTGCTGGACAAGGCACCGAAGGGAAGGTTTATTGATGAAATATAGAAATATCATAATTGATACTTGGAGGATGTTCCAATGTAGTGACTCCGACTCTGCGAAAAAGGCTACCAGAATACAAGTTTTTTTCCTCAAAAAAAAATAATCCCGGGCTTAAAACCTTTTCTAGGTATATAAACAATCTAGAATCGGGATATAAAAAGCCGAGATCAGCTACACACCCTGTCCACAACGATATAGGAGGCATGATAATGAAATGTCGATTCAATATTTCTCACAATCCATCCTTGGAGGGAACCACTTTCGCATGGTTTCAATGATTGGGGCTATGGATAGGCGCGGCTACCAAACTCATCTTTTCTCCGGTTCAATCATCATTTAAATGGGGGAGGCACAGCCGCCGGCTGAGATCGTATCTTCTGGTTGAGTCTGGCAAATTTGAAAGGGGTAATACTTTTTTTTTATCGGACAAGTGTCAAGCGAGAAGAAAAGAAAAGGCGAGTGAACATGATGAATCACGATAAATTAACTCCGATGATTTATATCCGCTTGCAGAGTTGTTTTCCTCAGCCTATCTTTGGTGGTAAGCGAGGCTAGCCCAGGAAACCAATTACGCAAACGGGTATAAGTGAATTGTTTAATGTGGGGAAGCATGTGAGTGTTTATTTTACCATTTGAATTGCTGGACGGAAGTTTGCTTGAACGGATAGTCTGGACACTGACAGCACATTCAAATTTGACATAACGATACCGCGTTTCCTTTTCCGAGAGGTAGAAATGGCGTTGGATATTAATAGTTATTCAGAAGTGTCAGCCTTTATCGAGATAGCTATAGTGTAACGAACCATATACATATATATAGGTATAGTCAACCAGTTCTCCCAAATAACGAACCTTTTACATCTGGTCTGCAATGCCCGTCCCTGTGTATCCTCCTTTGCCAGATAATGTTCCTACTCATCCACTTGTCGTAATCGATTACGAACTGATTAGAGCCCGCGACCCTATTGAGATTGAAAGACTATGGGAAGCTGCCACTAGTCTTGGTTTCTGGTAGTACGTATTGTTTCTCTCTTTTTATTTTATGTTTTCATTTTCATTTTCACAGCCTGATGAACCATGGAGCTGATAAGGAAGTGAATGACATGTTCGACTTGGGTGCCAAGTATATGGCTTTACCCTTCGACGAAAAGATGGAGTTCACACAAGGACAGGGTGGATCAAATTTTGGGTTTGTGTTCATCGTGGCTTTTCATTTACAACTCTTCTGACTACGGTTATGCAGATATAAACACTTAGCCTCAATCCAAATTGACCCATCCGGAACCCGCGATGCTAATGAATACTTCAATATTGCCCAAGACGATGCATTTTCATATCCGTCTGTAACTCACCGCACCTATCCTACATTGATCAACGATGCTATGCAACCGGTTATAACTCCTTTCACCCGAAAGTCTGTTGAAGTTAACAACACATTGATTGACGTGTTCAATGACAGGCTCGGACTTCCAGCTGATGAACTAGGGAAAAGACATGATATGACTGAACTTAGTGGAAATGGAGCCAAGTTCATTCGAGTTCCACCCAATTTGAACACGGGTGAAAAGGCTGTGGGTCATCATACAGATTTCGGTTCATTAGTATGATTTTCTCTTTTCGTCCGCATCAGACAGATACTTAATATGAGTATTTCTATAGACATTCCTTCATAACCGCTTAGGTGGTCTTCAAGTACTATCCCCTGATACTGGCACTTGGCAATATATCAAGGCACGTCATACAAAACTCACACACACCTCTAATTCCAAATGTCAACTTTTCATAGCCTATTCCAGGACACGCAATCTGTAACATAGGCGACGCCCTCCATATCTTGAGTGGTGGAATCCTACGTTCTAGCATCCATCGTGTACTGTCAGTCTCACTCCATCCTATACTACCTAAGAAACAGGATACTAACACTCTCTTTTACAGGACACCTCCAGGAGACCAATCTAAATTCGAACGTTTCTCCATCGTATTTTTCTTTCGTCCAGGAAACTCTGTTTTATTAAATGCACTCTCCAAAGAAAGTTCTTTGATAAAAGCAGCGGTGGATCGTGCTGTTGATCCAAAAGTATTCAACACAGGAGCAACTGCTTTGGAATGGCTATCGAGGAGGGTAACGTATCGGCGAGCTGTCAACCAGAAAGTAAGTTTTTCTCTTAGCTTGTTCTTTATTTTTTCGTGGTTCTTATTGGTCGGTACAGGATCCACAATTGTGGACTGCTGGACAAGGCACCGAAGGGAAAGCTTATTGAAATATGAATGTCCGCTCATTAGCACATTTTCCAAAAAAAAAAAGAAATAGCTATGTTTTTTATAATTGTAGAGTACATGTGATCTATAACCTACAACACGTCTCCTTTCTTGGCACTTTGTCTATGCATATTCCTCAACCACGTATGATTAGTCAAAATACGTATCTTTTTCCCGAAAAACATGAACACCAACAACAAGAAATTGTTGAACAATAATACTCCGACGAATACACCAGCGATGACGACTGCGTAACCATCTTGGAGTACCCAATCGAGTAAAAAGAGGCCCATACCGAATGAAATGGCTTGTTTGCCCAAGTTCATTGCGACTATAAAGGGGTTGGAGAAGGTAGTACCATATCTAAATGTAATTTGGATAGATAGTACTCACTCAACATCTCCGACGTATTGGCATAATACGAATCAACCGCATAAGCAAGTGTAAACGAAAAATAAAAATACGCTCCCCAATTAGTCATAGCAACACCCGCAAAATATCCAAACCAATGTAAATCTCTCTGTGCAGTAAAACCATAAACTAATAAACCCGCAGGAGCAATCACCATTGCTGGAAGCATAACACCTGATTTCATTCCAGTCTCACGTATCCCGTTAATTTTTTTTGTGAGATATGCGGCGAGTCTATCGGATGAATTTGAGAATGCGATAGCGGTACCCAGGATGTGATGCTTCATCATGAGTAAATTGAAAGTTTCATTTTCGGTATCCCAGCTGCCCATTCAACTGAAACGAAGGTCCTCGCTCCACCTCCATGCTCTGTTCAAACTTGAGGCATGAGCTTGATGTGTTGATCTGTTTAGAACGATACAGGATACAGATACGATACGACGAACTCCTGATCTGTCGTGTCAATTTCGATGAGCCGTTACATTTCAGGTTGATATTGGTTCAATACAGCAATGTACATTACACGCCGTTTATTAAACTTAAACTTGACGTCATGCCATCCGTAACAAGATTCGAGTTCGTCAACACAGTCACAAGATCATATACTCTTTACAGTCTACCATCCATAAGTATGAACACCAAGGAGAAGACATAAAAATAGTTCATCTTCAAATATCCGCCCCCACCAAATCACCAGCGTACACCTTATCCAACATCTCTTCAAACATTAATTCAGCTTTTGAACGAACAACCGCTCCTTTTCCCTGTTGGAATAAGATTGAGTGAGAATATATGTCAAAAAAGAAAGGAAATCATAAAGCGTAACTCACAGGTGAGATAGGCAAAGACCCTTTCGAAAGTATAATAACATACTCCGGTTTTATCCTTTCACGCCGATAACCCATAAATTTGGATGAGTTAAGTGGTTCAAGTCGGGTTAAAAGCGTTTTACGGAAAGTGGTCGATGTAATATCTGATTGGTATCGTGGTTCGGCTAGTAGAGCGGGGCAAGGTCTGCCTTGTCCTACGACAACGAAGGAGGACAGAAGATCGTGGCAGAGGCATGATATTTGATCTTCAATGTATCTAATGAGATGGGATGTGTAAACATACAAACGTTGTGAAAGAAGCACTTACTTCGCGTCGCATAGAGCAGTATTGTCGAGGGTAATACTATCGTTTGTCCTTCCACGAAAAATATACCCATCTTCTACGATTTCAAATAAGTCTTTGGTATGATATTTCCCATCTATTGGATCTAGGAAATCGGGAACAGGGCAATCAGGCGAATTTGGGAGAACGATTAATTCATGTAGTTTGGTATTCACATCACTTCCATCTTTGAAAGGAATGAATTCGTAATCGAAGTTACGGTAGAATTTCAGGAGACGTGGTCCTTGTTCCCTGACCACCGGTTGAAATCCCATCGTTGGACCTACTTCTGTTGACCCAAATCCGCACTATAAGAGAGCTACTAGTTTTTTTTTTCAAGTTTTAAGAACAGGTAATGACTTGCATCAATCTTTATACCCATTTCTTCGGCACTCTTAAAACCTCGTGCACCAAGCGATCCTCCTACGAATGTAATATTTTTGAGTGTCCTCAACGTTTCGGCCAACAACGATGATGTCTTTGCTTTTTCAAGGATGTCGTCTACGAGAGCCGGATAAAGTGCTATATTGGTTACACCGCATTCTATTATGATATTTGCTAGTTCATTAGCTTCCCAACCGAGTTTCGGAGTTAGTACGATGCAATCCGCGTATAGGAACGTTCGCAATGCCCCTGTGTAAAAGAGGGAGGTTCAAAAAAATGGAAGAATGAGTATTGTTACACGTACTGAGTATTTGAGCGGCGTTACAGAATGATCCGGTCCGTAACACTACCGGGGTTCTGTACTCGTCTATCTGGCATTTCTGAGCGTTGGCATCCATCCATCGTCGTGTGAACGGAATCACTGTCGGACGACCAGACGATGAACCAGAGGATTGTGTAATAAAGAGAATATCATCCCCATCCCCACTCCCATCCAAGTATGGAAGAACACTTTGATCGACCATCGAAGAAGATCTTCCTGCAAGCTCAAGAATCTCTTCACGTGTTAAGAATGGGACGACTTTAATTCCCGCCTTCCGAAGTTCTTCCCATCCTTGAACACGTTTAGTATCGCAAATGACGACTTTGGCATTTGCTTCCTCAAATTGGTCTTTTATAAGATCAACATCTTCAGTGCCGGTCCACATAAGACGGGGAATGTACCCCGCACGCTGAAGACTGAACATATGGAGTACATCGGTGTACGTTTCGCCAGGCATCCTAAAACCATATCCTTAGGTTACTTAAAACCAAATCAGCATCCTAAAGCATACCACAACCCAACGACTCTTCCTTTCTTCCCGTCAGCGACGAATCGATCTAATGATCCTGACCAATGCACCGCGAGTCGAGTGACATCGTTCCACAGCTCTTGAAACGTTATATCTCTCCACCCATTGGTACTTTTGCTTTCAGCAGGAACTTTGAAAGCAACATTCTTGGGTTTTGTTTGTACAGCTTTGTCGATGGCAGTCAGATGGTTGAGGTACCGGTATGACATTTCAATCCTGTGGAGGGGTGTTTTGAAGTGTGTTCAAGTTGTTTATATACTTGCGAGCGCAGGCTTTAGTAAACATCGGTGAGTTATCAATATAATCCGGCCTGTTGAAATTTGGAGTTAGGATACAATATGTATCCTTGATATTGCTTATTCGTGACTCTTCTGGATCTCCTTCTTCGCACTCATGAAATTATGACATGGGCGTGACGATGTGATTGTCGGAACCAAATACGCCCAAGTCCGCCACTAACGGACACTAGCATAGTCCAATCACTCGAGTATAATTTCTATTTTACTAGTTTTCCTCTCTGTATCTCCCACTTCGATAATTACTAGCCGGCACTGTAAACAGTGCCAACTCATCGTTAATACCTCCAAACATACTTTAGTTTGCGCATATAAAAGATGTAAATACTTTTATCATAAATATAGTTGCATAATATTCTACGGTGATGCCCGTATTTCCTCACGGAGGTTTCGGGAAATACTGCTTGAAGACCTTGGAATAAATGAGAATACATGGTGTCTCTCAGGCCGTCCACATGGGAGCTTGATGAAAGAAATTGAAATTACTTTGACCGAAGAAGAAAGATGAATACGGTAAAAGGCGCGCGGTAGGCGTAGACTATTCAGCTGCAGGGTGCAACTTGTTATTCAACCCTGTAGATGAATTGATTTGCATTTATTAATCTTTGTTAAATCAAGGTTTGGCTTAGGATATTGTCCTGTGTTTGTCAAGGCATCAGATAGCGCCCAAGTTAATATATCATTTCCAATTTTTGCGACAATTTGTCAGAAGGTAATAGAGCGTGTGTGCAATGTGTCTCCATGTTGCGCTAGTTCTGTGTAATGCGCAGCCCTTTAGTAAATACAGACTTATCTTAATTTCACACTGCGGTGCACAGGGCATCTGTAATGTATTTGACTGTTCTTTAGTCGAGTGTAGTTTCCTCGGCTAGAAATACTAAATTCACGGGTTTTTACTATGATACCCTCCTAGTCAGCCATACTGAGAATTGACCGCACAGTCGGTGATCATATTCTTTAGCCTCAAAACTCTGTTACAATTAGATGACATGCTCAACTTGAGTACTAAGTATATGGCTTTATCCTTGGACGGAACGATGGAGTTTACAAGAACACAAGGTCCTTAAAAAATCTGACTTGAAGTTCCTCATAAATATATAAATAATTCAGAATGGTATATACAAAGCCGAAATCAGCTACACACCTAACTGTGTTTTGGGATCTGTTCGCCACGATATAACCAGTAGAGACATGATATCGATTCAACCTCTTACGTATACCACTGAATTGGCCACCCTTGAAAGGAGCTCAACTTTTTATGCGTTCAATGATCAAAATGCCACGGATGGACAAAGTTACCGATGCCCCGACAAGTTTTTTTTTCATCTGGAATTAAACTCAAAAAAAAAATGTCCTTTTCTCAGCTGTCAGAAATGGGGGAGGTGCTGCGACTGGTGATTCTTGAATCTGTTTGGATCTGTACTAAGTGGCAAGTGACAAGGGGTAATACTTTTACTTTTTTTTATAGCGACCGGCTTCTTTCTCCCTCCGGTTGTCTTTCCATTGATAAGTATTACATATACATATATATACATGTTGGCTGATATCCCGAATCATATTTATTTGAAGTCAAGAATTCTTTCTTTACGTACAACCGTTTCGGGTACGCAGAGCGGGTTTTTATGTAATTAGTACTTGCTTCTATAATATCTAGGTGAAAACTGTTTAGAGGACTCCCCTTTTGTCGGACAAGCGTTAAGCTAGCAGAAACGAGAAGGCGAGTAAACATAATATGCAGAAAATTCCCGTATAGTAGCACCTACAACTTGCTACAAGTAGCTTAGGTAATTACAACGAATAGCAGTTCTTTCCCCGAGTCCAGGTCTTCATTATGTCACTATGTGTGTCCGCCGCTGAACGCACTCCAACGTTTGATGATCTAAATGAAAAATTATATGTGGAGAAGCATGGTGTGCTGAGTTTTATTTGTCATTTAAATTTCTGGACGGAAGTTTCCTTGAACGGATGATGTCGAAACCGAAATTAAATTCAAATTTGAAAATACAGAGCGCCAACAAAACCATGTTTCTTTTTTCATGAAATAAAAATGGCCTGGGATATTGATGGTTGGTTAAATGGAGTGTCGGCCTTTATCGAGATAGCTATAGTGTAACAAACCATATACATATATATACGCATATAGGTGTAATACCAGTTCACGGAAATAAGGAGTCATTTACATCTGGTCTGCTATGCCCGTCCCTGTGTATCCTCCTTTGCCAGATAATGTTCCTACTCATCCACTTGTCGTAATCGATTACGAACTGATTAGAGCCCGCGACCCTATTGAGATTGAAAGACTATGGGAAGCTGCCACTAGTCTTGGTTTCTGGTAGTACGTATTGTTTCTCTCTTTTTATTTTATGTTTTCATTTTCATTTTCACAGCCTGATGAACCATGGAGCTGATAAGGAAGTGAATGACATGTTCGACTTGGGTGCCAAGTATATGGCTTTACCCTTCGACGAAAAGATGGAGTTCACACAAGGACAGGGTGGATCAAATTTTGGGTTTGTGTTCATCGTGGCTTTTCATTTACAACTCTTCTGACTACGGTTATGCAGATATAAACACTTAGCCTCAATCCAAATTGACCCATCCGGAACCCGCGATGCTAATGAATACTTCAATATTGCCCAAGACGATGCATTTTCATATCCGTCTGTAACTCACCGCACCTATCCTACATTGATCAACGATGCTATGCAACCGGTTATAACTCCTTTCACCCGAAAGTCTGTTGAAGTTAACAACACATTGATTGACGTGTTCAATGACAGGCTCGGACTTCCAGCTGATGAACTAGGGAAAAGACATGATATGACTGAACTTAGTGGAAATGGAGCCAAGTTCATTCGAGTTCCACCCAATTTGAACACGGGTGAAAAGGCTGTGGGTCATCATACAGATTTCGGTTCATTAGTATGATTTTCTCTTTTCGTCCGCATCAGACAGATACTTAATATGAGTATTTCTATAGACATTCCTTCATAACCGCTTAGGTGGTCTTCAAGTACTATCCCCTGATACTGGCACTTGGCAATATATCAAGGCACGTCATACAAAACTCATACCCACCTCTAATTCCAAGCGTCAACTTTTTCATAGCCTATTCCAGGACACGCAATCTGTAACATAGGTGACGCACTTCATATCTTGAGTGGTGGAATCCTACGTTCTAGCATCCATCGTGTACTGTCAGTCTCACTCCGTTCTATACTACCTAAGAAACAGGATACTAACACTCTCTTTTACAGGACACCTCCAGGAGACCAATCTAAATTCGAACGTTTCTCCATCGTATTTTTCTTTCGTCCAGGAAACTCTGTTTTATTAAATGCACTCTCCAAAGAAAGTTCTTTGATAAAAGCAGCGGTGGATCGTGCTGTTGATCCAAAAGTATTCAACACAGGAGCAACTGCTTTGGAATGGCTATCGAGGAGGGTAACGTATCGGCGAGCTGTCAACCAGAAAGTAAGTTTTTCTCTTAGCTTGTTCTTTATTTTTTCGTGGTTCTTATTGGTCGGTACAGGATCCACAATTGTGGACTGCTGGACAAGGCACCGAAGGGAAAGCTTATTGAAATATGAATGTCCGCTCATTAGCACATTTTCCAAAAAAAAAAAGAAATAGCTATGTTTTTTATAATTGTAGAGTACATGTGATCTATAACCTACAACACGTCTCCTTTCTTGGCACTTTGTCTATGCATATTCCTCAACCACGTATGATTAGTCAAAATACGTATCTTTTTCCCGAAAAACATGAACACCAACAACAAGAAATTGTTGAACAATAATACTCCGACGAATACACCAGCGATGACGACTGCGTAACCATCTTGGAGTACCCAATCGAGTAAAAAGAGGCCCATACCGAATGAAATGGCTTGTTTGCCCAAGTTCATTGCGACTATAAAGGGGTTGGAGAAGGTAGTACCATATCTAAATGTAATTTGGATAGATAGTACTCACTCAACATCTCCGACGTATTGGCATAATACGAATCAACCGCATAAGCAAGTGTAAACGAAAAATAAAAATACGCTCCCCAATTAGTCATAGCAACACCCGCAAAATATCCAAACCAATGTAAATCTCTCTGTGCAGTAAAACCATAAACTAATAAACCCGCAGGAGCAATCACCATTGCTGGAAGCATAACACCTAGTCTCATTTCAGCTTCACGTATCCCGTTATTCTTTTTTGTGAGATATGCAGCGAGTCTGTCGGATGAATTTGAGAATGGGATGGCGAGGAAATATCCGATTGCGTTTCCTATGGCGATTAGACCTGCGTTAGTTTCGCTCCAATTGTAAGGCGGTGCGGTGATTTTGATTGGGAAGGTATAGTTGAATGCTAAAGCCCCGAGACCGATGTAGATACCGAATGAGGAGACGACCCAGAAGACGGCGGGGATGAAATAATACGTAAAGGGACGGAGCATTGTTATGATGAGAGAGACATCATGATCGACTGGTCCCCAAAGTTTGAGTTGTTCCATTATCGATCGACGAGGTGGGATAACACTGATGGTGGTGGATTCGACTACATCGAAACTTGAATATTCCTTTTCCAATTTTTTCTCTGATAATGGTCCTGATCCCACTTTCTCCGAGTCCTCTGCGGGTACACTTCGTTTATATAGTGTTTCTTCAACGAAAAAAAAGGCAAGAATGAACAATACACCAGAAAAAGCAATAATAACCCAAAAGAATAATTGCCAACTATGTCCACCTGCAAGCATATAACCCGCATATAATGGTCCTGTTGCACCTAGGCAGAGACAAACTGTATAATACGCTATCTTTTGACCACGTTCGTGTAGGTAGAAAATATCGTTGACGAGCTGAACGGGTAATGCTTCGCATACACCGGAGCCGAACCCATGGAGTACACGTGCGAGCATGAGGGTGGCGAAAGAGTTGGCTACTGATGCCCATATAAGACCTGCAAGGAAGAGTGCCATACTTCCTAACATGACGGGACGTCTTCCATATTTGAGGTAGAGCGGAACGAGGATGAGAGACGAAAATCCGAATGCCTAAATGAATCTCAAGTTCGACCATCAAAGAAAAAAATAAAATCAGAAGACCCCCACCAAGTTAGGATACGAAATCAGCCCTGACGCCTCTGCAGGACTAACCCCAAACTGATCCGCCCAAAGTGTGATATACACTGACGGTCCTACAGTAGCCGCATTTCCAAGAAACGAATAAACCGAACAAATGATCAGGATCATGATTTTCTTAGATTTTGGCCATTGTAAAGGATCGTTCGGATCTTCAGATGGAACAGGGAAAAGGGCCTGACCGTACATTGTATCATCACCCTCGATACCGTTGAGGTTGACGGTACCCGGTAGGTCTTCTTCATGAGCGTGTGAGCGGGCTAGGTGAGGTGTTTCGTTGTTACCCATATCTTGAGCTACGAGGTCAAAGGATGATCGATGATGGAGAAAGAGATAACCTGTACACTCATTCGCATCTCACAATATGTATATATGTATTTGACAACGGGTTGGAGCGTGTACGTTCCCTGTCCATAAACGATCAACACGCATGGGGATCGCCAAAACGTTACACTCTTTTATGGACACTTTTTGAAGAGAGAAGGAGGCATTCGGGTTAGAGGAAGTCTGGATAATAATTCAACAAGGTTATCGTCAGTCACTGGAACAGAGCAGATGACCAACCCGTAATTGGAAATAGAAGTGTGCCAACATTGTGAGAAAAGGAGTACACCAATCACGTTTCGTCTGGGGTTTGACCCGAAATGGGAAAGAACGGTAAGACCAAATTGTGATTTGTAGCTCATAAATTACGGAATGGCTTCTTGGGACATTAGGGATATGCAAGAACCACTTTCAAAATGACCCGTGGGGAGAGGACATCTCGACATAGTAAAAGATTGCAAAGGAGGATTGAAATGCTCCGAGATGGAGAAGAAAAGGCACCACCTTTAATGTTTAATGCGTTTTTCTTGTATAGCAATAGCAACAGCATATTGTTTAATTGTCTGATTGTCTCAGAAACCATATTTGCGAATCCGAATTGGCTAAGTTAAATCTTCTAAGGGTTTGCATCTGACATACCATACCTTAAAATCCGCTCATGATCGGTGAACTGGGCTCCAGCTTACACTGCTAATGTGAAGCAATCGTCCCAAGTCGTAACTTATACTCATGCTTGAGCAATCGACGCGATAACAACCTCCCGGTCCGCTTCCTGTTAAAATGTAAGTAATGTAAACACCCAGAAACTTGAGCAAGAAAAGTAAAATTTGATACCGACATTTGACGTAAAAAGATCCGGCCTTTATGGTGTGTTGGAGTAAGTCTGGCCGATACTTTGAATAGACTTTGGAAACAAGTCCAATGATTACGTGAACGACTGTGGAAACATTATTGCGTTGCGCATCAGACAGATGCGTTTACCCTCAAGTCCGTCGCCAAGCGCGCCGAGTACGATTCTGATGCCGAAGCCTAGAAGTACAACTTTTCTCTCTAATCTCTCGATGTTTCAAACTCAAAGTCATTTGAACTTACTGATGTCCCTGATTTCCGATTTTCTGCCACAATTAAATGATCCTCTCAGATCTTCCCCATATTCGAGTCACACAACGCCCTTTTGCGTTCTTTACTTGGCATCATGAAACTGTCAAAGCATATTAAGTAAGTCTCTCGTCTCACTTCTGTGCTTCATGAAGTATGGTATAAATTTGAAAGTTGACAGTGAAAACTTACCTTAAAGTACAAATCCTTTACTTTCCAATTTATCATATATTTCATTGAAAGAAACAAGGTTTTCGTGAGTCATTTGCAAGAGAGACTTCAACGTTGGCCGACCCGGATTCGTATGCCGAAAAACGTCGGAATATGATCATAGGTTCCAGAACCTGACAAACTGATACATCATCAAAATGAATAATATTCCATTGAACGAGACTGACAAAGCTCTCGGACTGCCCTTTCCTCCGTCTGAGCTCGTTACTAATTAGAAAGGAAAAGGTGTTTGAGAGGTTTATCATCTTACCCGTCGTTCGACGGGATCATCCGTATTATTCGGTTGAAAAGTCTGGGCGGTCGGAAATGACGTATGAGTGAATTTATTTGAACCAGCATCGTCGAAGTTGTTGAGAGGAATATAAATATGGGACAATGTATGCCGGTAATTTTAACCAACATACAAACAACCTGAACCCGGTATTTCAACAATAACTGCAACTTTAGCTTTTTCAGCATCCCAATATCTGTCTTAGAAGCAAATGTCATCTCACCAAATCACACTCTTCCATCACGGTATTGCACCCAACCCACCTAAGGTGGCGATTCTGCTCGAGGAATTGGGTATCAGCTATAAACTTGTAAAGAAAGTAAAGTCACAGTCACCTTCGCTGTTTAATCATAATACTCACAACTCACCTTTCTCAAGGAATTCGGAGATGGAGAAAATGGTGTCAAGGCTCCAGACTTTTTAGCCATTAATCCGTAAGTCCAAATGATAAACACCCTTTCCATCCTCTTCCTAATAATCCTCTTGCATAAAGGAATGGTCGAGTCCCAGCTATAATCGACCACACAAACAACGACAAAATCGTTTGGGAATCCGGAGCCATCTTGATCTACCTCACTGAACGATTCGACACCTCCGGAAAGTATACTGGAAAGAATTTAGACGAGAAAGCGGAAGTTTGGGAATGGTTGATCTTTCAAGTATGTGTAGCACCTCGTCCGCAACATGTAAAGAGACCTAATTAATGTGTTTTTTCAAGTTGTCAGGCCTCGGTCCCATGCATGGCCAAATCGGCTATTTCAAACGCCTTCATCCAGTCAAAAACTTGGATCAGTCGGTGTACGACCGGTTCATAAATGAGACTTACAGAGTATATGGCGTCCTGAACAAGAGGCTCGAAAATAGAGAATGGATCGCTTTAGATAGGTTTACTATTGCTGGTGAGCTATCTTTTTCCGAAAAAAAAGGGCAACATTTTGTTTATTTATTTCTCCCTAGACATGTCGTTTTACACATGTATGTTGTTTTTTCCACTCTCCTCCAAGTCCTGTCTTTAATCTGTTATTCATGTTATTCAGGGTTATACCTCGCTCCTTTATCAGAACTCTCGTTTGACGGGTTCCCTCACCTGAAGGCGTATAAGGAACGAATCGCGAAACTCCCGTCTGTTGAGATTGTTTACAAGAAACTTCAAGCTGATGATTAAAAGGAATAAGTTGGCCGGATCGTTTGAATAATAGCTAACTTTTGTAAATCGATTTTGATGTAAATATGTGCATATGAATGTCTCTTCGTCTTTGGATTCGGCTGGTGCTTCTTAGGCAGCACAGTGAATTCGGTATTATGGGAAGACATGAGGGTGGTTGAGGTGATGGAAACATTGACAATCCAAGCTTATCCACACTGGAAAAAAAAGACGGTCAGTAACGTAGGCATATGGTCCGGCGGAGAGCCTTATAATGCATTGCTACGACAGACGACTGTTTAGTTTTAAGCGTCTGAACTGTTCCCTTCGTTGACGCCTGCTCTACTTTTGCACTAACGAATCAAAACAAAATATAGTATCACATAATATTTGTATTTGATATATGTTTTTATTTCACATACTTTTAAGCGTTTTTTTTTTCTTCTATGGGTAAACTTAAAGCCCCAACTAGTCATTTCTCTGGACAATATGCAACATCGTGGGCCTCGCGTATCTGGATCCTTGTGTCCTTTCGGACCCTTGTTGGACGCGCTTCTGTCCATGTTAGGACCCGTTCTGAACTCAGAACCGAGATAACGACGAAAATAAACAGAGAGAGGATGAACGAACAGACACGTCAGAATCAGAACATGTTACTGCTCTTGTAACCATTCCCGAATAATTTCCATTTCAATTCGGGTTCATCTTCGTGTTCCCGAACCCCGTCTCCACCGCTTATCTTCCTTATACCCCCTACACTATGACACTACAGTCACAAGCTGGACCGTCAAACGTTCCCAACACCCTTCAAGATCAGCAGCAAGAGGACCCAGTCGCTTCTACCCAACCCGTTCATGAAGCAACGTCGGTCACCATTTTACCCTATCTTCCTCTAACGCGACCGCCTCCTTCGATGTCCATTTTTGAAACACTTCAAACCCTAAGTGTTTAATGGAACAGCATCTACCCCTGCAGATGGAGCGGAAGTAGGAAACCAATCGAAGAGATGTGTCATCACCCAAGACGAGGATGGCAATAGTGTAGCCCTAGAAAGCCACAATAATCCTGAAGCCAGGCTGAAGAGATTGGTTCAAGAGGGTGAAATGAAGAAATCATTATTATTATCCTTTATCTCACATTTGTTTCACCAAATATCGTGCGCTGTGCCTTCTGTTCGGTATTTATTGTTGGCTTTCCGCGCCTCGTCATCGCTTTTGACCTATGGACCAGGTTTTTGTCAGTTGTCTCAAGATAATGAATTTAACATGGATCTATTTGATCCAGGTCATACCTCAATTGAGTGAAGAACAAAAGATTTTAGTCATTTCGAATCTGGTTTGCGTTTCAGCGCCAGACTTTGTTAGACGTGGCAAGTGGATGCGATGGAGTACTCCCATGATGAACAAACCGAGCGCTCGTGCATCGCCTACGCGCCCGCCGCCTACCACCTAACCCAGACCATGACCATCTGCAAGATAAATTCCTTTCAGAAACTCTCGAAAGACGTAAAGGTTAGGAAAGTTCGTCAGACGGCTTTTACAAGAGATTCAAAGGAAAGCATTTCTTATTACCAATTACAAACCTGGTGCTACTATTTACCAACGGTTATAACAGCACTACATAAACACATCAGTTGCAATGAAGGCCTCACGTCTTCTGACCGAAGCCTCAGCCATATTCTACAGTTCCATCAATTTCCAATAGTTGAAGCTGAGTACCGAATTTCGGCCCGGCTTAGCATTGTTATCCTCCGAAGAGTGTTAACTTTCCAATACTCCTCAAGGCCAGCAGCAGGAAGACCCAACCATCTCAACCAGTTCATAAAACAACGCGTCAGTTCTCATCTTGATCTGCCACGATCGTCGACTACGAAGCACCATAAATTTAAAGGAGAAAGTATCTTATTACCCGTCTACTAGTCCAGATCAGTCTAGAAGGTCCCTTCGCGCCTCTGGGCAGTCCGAAGCCCCCGGCGAGATAAGGGATACAAGCGGAGATGAAGACGAAGACTTATCCTTTGTTAGTTGTTCCGAGTTGATAAACATAACGTGGATTTACCTTATCCTAAATTGTATGACAATTAGTTAAAATCGCTGGAGCTCCGTGTTTGGTGAAAGAACAAAAGATTAATCGATTAGGAATAAAAGGGGGCTGTTGTACTGGAATTACATACCTGTTTTTTTGCGTTCCAGCGTCAAATTGGGTACAGCGTATTCAAAAAAAAATAAAATACTGACACAAGAAGCAAGAAAATAATTCGGTGCCGAAACTTTTTGCATGGATACTTCAAATTGAACACAAGTCGGATTGGTGATAGAAAGTTGATCTAATAGGAAGGATAGTGGTACTACGTTGCCTAGTTTTCAAGTAACATAATTTTCTTCAACGAATCGGTGCACGTGTGTATACATTACTGTAGACGTGTCGTGTCCTTCGTCAAGCACGCAGTTCAGATGACTACAAAGCTTGGTAAGCTCTCGAAATTTTGAATCGAAGACCCAAATTACCATTTCGCCGTCGTCCAATGGCATTTTAAATACGAATGATCTCCCATCGCGACTGACAAAGCTCTCGAATGCCTTACTCTCCGTCGGGTGATTTGTTTGATATGATTACTAACCAAAAGCAAAATCAATTCAAAATGATTTATCATCCGTTCCTCAACGGGAATAGTCTAGATGGAGGCGACGTGATCGTAACCGAACCTAAAGACCGTCAGCGAGAATGAGAACGATATAAAGTGGTTAATACCAACACAAAACAGTCTGATATTCACCACATAACATTGCAAATTAGCTTTTCTATACTTTCTAAAATCTCGATGTCATCTCACAAAGTTACACTCTTCCACCATGGTATCGCACCTAACCCACCAAAAGTAGCGATCCTACTAGAGGAATTGGGTGTCAGTTATAAACTTGTTAAAAAGGCAGGCCTCACCTTTTAAAAGCCCGTGGTTAAGATATAACCTTCTCTTCAGGAACTAGGCGATGTGGAAAATGGTGTCAAAGCTCCCGACTTCATAGCGATTAACCCGTACGTCCGCATGCACGTATAAGCTAACAAACCCTTCTTATTGTCGTATTTTTAAAGTAACGGCCGAGTACCAGCGATAATTGACCATACTAATAATGACACAGTCGTCTGGGAATCCGGAGCTATATTACTCTACATCGCTGAACGATTTGATACCTCTGGAAAATTTAATGGGAAAGATTTAGTTGAAAAAGCGGCTGTGTGGGAATGGCTGATGTTCCAGGCATGTAGAGTATGTCTCGTGCGTAATGATCGATTAATAAAACTATCCGGTAGATGTCAGGCCTCGGGCCAATGCAAGGCCAAGTCGGCTGGTTCAAACGCTACCACCCAGTCAAAGACATTGATCAATCAGTGCACGACCGATTCATAAATGAGACTTACAGAATTTATGGCGTCCTAAATAAGCGACTTGAAAATAGGCAATGGGTTGCTTTAGATAGGTTTACTGTTGCTGGTATGTTGTCCTTCTTTCTACATGAAATTCGTCCATTCATTTTCTCTTGTGATATACAGATATGGCATTTTATCCATGTACGTCTTGATCCTCTTTCTCACCTTCTATTCCGAGTCGCGCTTTTTAACCTAATTCTCTGATTTTAGGGTTACATATCTCCCATCTCTTTGACCTCAAATTTGACGAGTTCCCTCATTTGAAAGCATATGTGGAACGAATCTCGAAACTCCCGTCTGTCGAAACTGCTTACAAGAAGCTTCAAGCTTGAAGGTTCGTCTAGGAATAAAAGGCGATATGGTCATGGCGCTTGAGCCGAAGATTGACATAGATATAGCAAAAATATAGACATACGCGCGGAGTTGTTTTAGCTTTGAAAATAAATATTTGAATAATTGCAATATGTCATGTCCATGTGTAAACATTCAAAGAAAAAGAAGGATAGTAGTTTGAGCGTCTGTCTGTGTTACTGCAGGTGTGACAGGGATGATTAGGTAATTCCAAACATACAGCCAAATCCGAAGTTTGGAAAGTGTAACAACGTTGTCGTTGACGATAGCGGCCTTTCTTAGGTTATCATTAAATCTGGTGTCCAACTTCTGCTCAACTTACTTCTAACAGCACGCCTCCTGGTTTTAGAGTTCCAAGTGCTCAAAAGATAACAAATAACCGTTACCTTGTCCATTATTGCGATACGAGGTGGTATATGAGAGTAGTACTAGCAGTGATATGGGCCAATTTAAATCTGGAAGTACAGCGTGATTGTATGAGTTCATCAACTGATACTGAGGATGTTATTCTTTATTCTGGTGAATCTGGTTTTGTTGAGAAATGAAGTTAAAATGTCCTCTAATTATGGGGGAAAGGCGTTTAGGCATGCGTTCAATTATATTACAAGGGGAGAAAGTAAGCCCATATTCAAACAAATTTGAAGTGTGGCAAAAAAGGCGCATCTGACCTGAAAACGCGCTGCCCAGCAATAAGATAAGCTGCTTCATTTCAAATTGGGATCTATGTATATGTAAACGCACATGCCCATAAAACGTGCAAAGATAGAAAAAAAAGAAAAAGCATGCTTTACACGCTTTTTCTTACCGAGAGAATTCTAGACTAATTTCTAGTTTCTTTCAAGTGCAAGTGTCCGTTAGATAATTAAACGCCCGTGACATGTGACATCGGAACATCTACAATTGCGACGACAGCTCCACCTTAGGGAACTATTAATTGTGGCGATATGCTTAACTTAAAGGCGATATACTCAATGCGAAGTGACCCTTAACTATTCAGGCCTTTTTATACTTACGAAGCTGTTTTTTTTTTCACGCCTTCCATTTATCGGGATCCACGAATCAGCGATTTGGTGACGTGTCGGCCTCGAGTAGCCTCCAAATTAGCCCTTGCAGTCCAGATTGACGGTCTTCATAAGACGTAAACAAACAGAACTACTACATTTCATTTGTTGAATCAAATTAAAGCCGCACGTTACAGCGCCACATTCCGTTCTTATATAGATATCCGTTGATTTTTGAGCGATTAGAAGGGCTCTCTCTTAACCCTATCCAACACTACAACACTACCGTTCTTCTCCTTTCTAGCCCTTTCAAAACACCATGGGTGTTACAGCTCTGGATGACGAGGTTACTCTTCCTACTTTAGAACGATTGGGTGCTCGTGTTCCAGAAGATCTAGATATAGTCAAAGTCTCCGGAGAATGGACACAAAAGTTCTCAAAGGCTATGGAATCCGGATGCGTCGACTCGGTAGTCTCCTTATTCATTGAGGATGGGTTCTGGCGAGACATGCTAGCTTTTACTTGGGAGTTTCGGACGTTCTACCGAGCCTGTACTATCAAGAAATTCTTACAAGCCCGATTAACCAAAACAAAACCTACCAACATCAAACTATCAGCCCATAAAGATCAACAGCCATCCAAATGTTCTCCTTCCCCAGAACTCTTCTGGATACAAGCAGCACTTACCTTCGAAACAAACGTTGGAAAATGTAGTGGTATCGTCAGTCTTGTTCCTACTGCAAACAACGAATGGAAGGCGTTTCTTTTCTATAGCAACTTGGAGGAAGTCGGAAATACACCGGATAAAGTGGGCGTACATCGTATCATCCGAAGCAACGTGTCATGGATCGATGAACGCGCTAAAGAAATGGCGTTTGAAGATATCGGACCCAAAGTTTTGGTCATTGGAGCTGGTCAAGCTGGTTTAGGCGTTGCCAGTCGTTTGAAAGTAAAAGGAATTCCTTGTCTAGTAGTGGATAAGATTGCGCGAGTGGGCGATAATTGGAGGAATCGTTACAAAACACTTTGCCTTCACGATTCAAGCTGTACGTATATTACTATATCTGTTTAACTCCGTGTTCTGATCCTTAACAGGGATGGCACACATGCCTTATCTTAAGTAAGCCCTAGTCCTATTTCCGTGTTGATCACAATCTTAATTAGGTCGTACAGCTTCCCACCTACCTGGCCCGGATTCACACCTGGACAAAAGGTGCGAAAACACACCTTTCTTGGGTTCATGTTCACAGCCACATAATAACATTTTTATCATCTAGTATGGCGATTGGCTAGAGTTTTATGCCCAAATGATGGATCTCAACGTCTGGACATCTACGGAAGTCCAAAAAGTTGAACGTGATGATAACAGCGATCAGTGGGTCGTCACTCTCCGCAAAGCAGATGGAACGATCCGTGTCCTTCAACCCAAATATGTAGTCATGGGGTTAGGTTTCGGTGAACCTTCTATTCCCGCTATCCCAGGAGCAGTAAGTTGCACAAAAAGCGGTTTAATATAAAATCTTCTAACTCAGGTTTGTTTTTTTAGGATACATTTAAAGGTACATTGATGCACGCTTACTCGCATAGAGAAGGCAGTTATGGTGCTGGTAAGAAGGTTGTTGTTATTGGATCAGCAACGGCTGGTAAGTGGAGACGTTGCAGAGTTATAACAAGAAAGAGACTAAGTACGAATACATATCGCAGGACATGATATCTGTCGGGACTTTTGTAATAACCGGGCAGATGTTACTATGGTAAAAAAAAATACGCGTATCAATGTCGATTCATTCATCCGAACATTTAACACACAACTAGGTTCAACGAGGTCCTACGTTAGTCATCTCAGCGCCCAAAGGAATGGGCACCCTATTAGGACGTAAATCATATCTCCCCTTTCATCATATTAAGCAAACTCATGATCGTCAATTTTTATAGCCCTATTCGCAGATAATGACATCCCTATCGAGATTAAAGACCGGATTAGTGCAGCTACTCCTACATTAGTATCTAAAAGAATGCATCAGATTGGGATGAAGCGTGTTATGGAAGTTGACAAGTACGGCGGTCTTAGTTTGTTTTTGTAATCCATGTAATTAACTATTTTTAGGGACATACATGAAGGTCTTAAGAAAGCAGGGTTTAAACTCGACTTTGGTATTGATGGCTCAGGATGGTTATTCTTGGCTACTCTGAAATTAGGAGGATATTACCTTGGTATGAATTTCGATATATGTTGAGACGGTAATGGCTAAGCATTTTATTCTAACACAGATGTCGGTGCTAGTCAGATGATCATCGATGGGAAGATAAAAATGAAGAATGGGAGTGTAAAATCTTTGACACCAAAGGGAGTCACCTTCGAAGATGGCTCGCAGTTAGATGCCGACATCATAATCTACGCAACAGGGTACGCTACCGATTTTATCCGATTCGTTTTCCGATTTAATCGGGGTAAAACAATTACAGTTTAAGTGGGATCCACAGTCCTATCCAACGTATCCTAGGAAAAGAACTAACTTCAAAATTAAAACCTTACGGAATATCCAATGAAGGAGAACTTCAAGGTGCTTGGAGGGAAACCGGTTTGAAAAATCTGTTTGTACATATTGGGAATACTCGTTTATGTCGGTTCCATTCGAATCATATATCGTTGGGTACGTTTGCTTTTGTTTTTGTTTTCCATGCATCTGATCGCTGATTGTTGTACATTAAGTGATTCAAGCCAAGGAAGAAGGTTTGTTTACGGATGTTTACGATGTTGAATGAGGAAACCGCCACTTCTTTTTTTTTCCCACTATGTTGGGTTTATAGAGCTTATTGTAACATGTTTCGAAATATAATAATACCGGTTGTTCTGTTCTTGTTTACTTTTATGGTGACTGGGTATCAGTATGGGTGATGAAGTTTGTTGGTCTCAAATCTGCCAGTCCATTGAATACCGTAACGATAAAAATGGATAAAAGTTAGAGTTCACTGAATTGATCACTTCCACAAGGAAGCGACTTATGTAAGGACCGGAGGAGGCAAAAAGACGGAACAGAAGGGGCTTCCACCGCGGCGTCGCGTGGGAAGTTGAATTCGGAGTTGTAGGAATCATCCAATCGGACACAACTTTAAGGTCTAAAAAAGGGACTTTGTGCCATTATCAGTTGGTTATGTTATGGGAATGGTTTTGCTACTAGAAGTCATACATAAATAAGAAGCCTTTGTTCATAAACATTCGCCTGCGTGTGTGAACTCGGTGAAACTTTTTGTACACGATGGTGGGTACCACTTCGGGGCACCAAGCTGGCACACCATGCAATGTGCATTGAGGAACTCGGGGGTACGTGTCGGCAATTGAGGACGGGCGACAGAAATACCCTGGGCACACCGAGGTGCACAATGCTAATGATCACAAGAACGAGGAATTAATGATAGCATGGGATCTCAGAAGCGTTCATCCAATTTACATCCACTAGTAACCAGACCCAATCGAATCGTTGAATAAATTATCTATATAAGAACAGCTGCCTTGTCAATGTTTAAAAACCATCATCATCAAAAGCACGAAATCCCCTCTTTAAATCATGAAGCTTACCATCAACTCTCTCCTCGCTCTTGCAATCTTTCTCCCTCCTACCGTGATGGCTACATG